>CM054814.1:11212989-12412989 GCA_028984105.1 Lavandula angustifolia
GGGACGGTGATGGTGAACGTTAGAGCTCGCGGCAGGATCAGGTGGAAATTCGGATCGTTTATCTCCGGCGGGTACCATTTGTATGTGGACTGCCCGGCGTACATAAATTCCGTCGGCCGGAATAATGGAGTCTCCGTCGGCGGGGCCGCGATTAAGTATCAGTTGATTATGGATTGCCATGTTGATGTTTAATCTTTGCCGGTCTAGTAATGCACCTTATTGTAATTATTTTCCAACTTTTTCTTAATTTAGAAGTGTTTACTCCTTTAATTATATTCAAAGTTTTCTAATTATTATTTTTTTCTATCTCTACTAATGGAATTTGGACACAGAAATCACATGAAAAATGAAAAGAAGAAGATGAAAAAATATCTCATATTCTCTATTGATACTATGATGCTTGTTTTTATTTTAAAAACTAACCCTTGTTCTTAAAAAACATTGATCAAAACTAGTATATTCTTTAATTTTTAACCAAATTTTAGTTTTTTATTTTGTTACTTTGTCAATAAAATAACATTATATCATTTACTTATACAACTTTGCAATTCCAACACGTGCACCACAACAATGTTTTTACTATCTTTAATTTTTATAATTCTCGTCGATCATAAAAATCAAGAAAAAATCTGAACTTTTCTATTTCTCCCACAAATCAACTTAGACAATTACGAATTTTCTAAAGTGTATTATGGATATTATAAAATTATTATAGACATTTTAAGAATATTTCAATTATTTAACATTATAAAAAATAAATGAAATCATAGTGAGTGACATTAAAAGTAGATGAATCTTGCACACGGTTAAAAAGAAAACCAATAAGAACATAATATACTTATGAATCCCAAGATCCTAACATAAACTAGGAAAATAAGAAGAAAAAAACAGAGTACCCTGAATCCACAAGGTATCCCTACTCATCAGATCTCACTGCTTAACATCAATATACACTAATCCAAATCCAAAAGCTAAACCAGTTTGTTCTTTCTCCTTCACCCACCATCATCTCCTCCATCCATCTAACAAGCCTACAAGCCTTACATCTTCTCCAGAACATGTTAGTCATGGCGATCTTCGTGTTTCCTCACTCGCTCTCAACACATCCGAACAAGATTAAACCGTGCCACTTCAAACTACGCGATCTAGCAGTCAGTTGAACTGAGTTCTCGAGCTTTGCTCGAGTATACGAACTAATGACATGAAGATTTCCATCCTCGTTACATCCCTGTTAGCCTGTCCAATTCACGGCTTACTTTTAATGCATCCCACACAGAAGATGTAAATTGCACGTTAAAAAAGCATGCATGGTGTACCTCTACGTTAAATCGCACCCATATCTTGTCGTGCCTCGTCTCCATGACCCCCTTCAGTATGGTAAGGCCGAGCCCTCGGATTATCTCCGCTATTTCTAGAAACAAACCGCGTTCCTCACAGAGCAACTATCACGGAAAGAAGAGGATAAGCGTGGAACGGATTTATACAAGCTTTTAAAGGCGAATGTCAAGTTACCTCGACTAGCATTTGCCGAGGATGGTTAAGATCCTCGACTATGATCGGGCAGAACATAGATTGTGAACCGATTTCATATGCCCATGTAGCTCCTCCTTCAAAGTTGTCTTTCAAAAGCAAACCTCCATCCTTGCTCATAATCTGCAACTCATACCAAAATCAAGATTACTATAAGTGTTTTTCACATAGTTGTTAGGTTTTTGTTTGGAATTGAATTTAGAACCTTAGAGTGGCTATTTTGCTTTAGCTTGTCTGCATGCTTAGTGACACTTTGCAAGAAAAGCATATGCTTGATGGTCCTTTCCAGCAGAGCATCAATGCTACACTGTTAACAAAACAACAACTGTAAAATGGCACAAACAAATCACAAAATCAAGAAATTTGACTTCACTAATGTGATGGGTTTTCACACCTTTGCTCCATTGGGTACGATTTCCCTTAGCTCCTTGACGCGGTCTTGGATGAGTTGGCGGTCTTTTGGTCTAGGCCTCGGATTCTCTCCCGGTTTAAGGCGCTTTTTGTTTGCTTTGCGGTTTCATCTCCTTTCATAGAGTGAGCGGTAGACACACTGTTACTTGGTTTTGCCTTTTGATCCTTTTCCATCCATGAAATCGAACTTCTTTGAGAATAAGATCTTGATTCGTCCTTAGAAGAGCAAGAACTCATTGCTCTTCCCTTTGTGAGATATTTCTTGACATTGGATACGCCTTCCCTTAGGTGATCAGGAACCCCAAATCTTCCATAAGGAAGTGGAGTGATACTCGTACTAGTGGTTCCGCACGAAAGATTGTCGTCCATCCTCTGCTTTCTAGAGGGTTGGGTTTTAGAAACCACAGCCTCCAAGAGATGGTCAGTGCAAGCAGAGGAGAAAATGCCACTCTCTGAGTTTGCTTGGCTAGCAAGACTCTTGTTAGGCGGGATAATTCTTTTACCATCCCAACTTTGCATGGTTGGGGCTGATTCATTACTCAAACAACTACTCCGGCAACTGTTGAGTAACTCATTCTTGAAATCGGCTCCCAAAACATCGAACAAGTCATCTCCGGATTCTGTTGGGACAAATGGATCATCATAAGGAATCTGACCTCCCATATGTAGATTCTGCTCATGGGCTTGAGTTGTATTCCACCCCATCTCTTTCTTGCGTTCGATTTCTCCTTTTTCCATGTGGTGAAGTTTGTTACCAGAGCTATAAGTAAAGGAATTAGATGTGAAACAGTCAATTGAGTTAGAGTTAGAAGGCTCCACTTCATGAAGCATCCCATTTAGGCTGGCTGAATTAGTGGTCATTTGGTTCCTCCATATTTCAGAATTGGAGGAGATAACTTCAGCTTTTGCCACACCATTCGTAACTGCATAGTTAAAAGGGTCGAACGAGCAAGGCGTATTGGCTATATTCGAGTCAAGAGATGAGGCTCCTTTGTCTTCATAATTGAGCAATGCATCAGATGCATATCCTAGCTGAAGTATTAATGATGTTACATCATTGATAAACCCCAAATTCTCCATTATCTGATTAACAGCAGAAACTTGCATTTAGATGAATCGGCTACAAGTTTATATCCAACTTAACAATGCAGTAATATGTGAGTAAAAAGAGGATGAACTTACTGTCATTGAAGAACCAAACTGCACAATGCCATGCGGTAGAACAGGAATAACTGCAACTGTCTGATCAAGAAGAAAAACAGAATTAACAACCAGAATTCGGCGATAATCAGAAAAGATAAGAAGAGAAACATGATAATCTTTTACCTGCATTCCAGCTGAAAATTGCTGGCAAACCTCTTTTGCAACCTGCAAGGCCGATGAAGGGTAAAAGGGCTCACTTCCACGAATATATTTCAATGCATAGAGTAAGCAAAAGATCCATGAAGGAGTGAGTTGTATCGTACCTCGGGTGGATGAGAATCTATGCAATAACTCTCTAACTGGATCCACTGATGGTTACCAGTAAAGGCAACTCTTCCTACTAATCTGTGGGAAACATCAGAAAAAGTTGCAAATGTTTAAGTAAACTTCTTTATATTTAAAGGATTAATGAAGATTACCAAGGTTTAGTATTTTTTACCCTTCTCCTACAATATTAACATAGCTATCCATCATCATTCTGTTCACAAGTAAATGCACCTTGTCCCCTGAATGCGAAGCGGGCTCGTAGTAACATTCTTCCCAGATTAAAAGCCTACCAAATCACAATTAAGCTTGAAATCATCATCCTTGAAAAATTATGATATATTGAACATATGACCATACATTTCATGAAAAAACAGAGGATAGAAACAAATAGTTGCTGCATATAAGGCATAGTACAAGTAGATGCAGACAAGGAAGGCAAGAGGAAATCATAACATGAGAAAGGCTTTCATCACACTAAAACAAATATGTTATTTTCCTACACCAGATTCTTGAAGACAAACTGAACTGACCAACCAGAAAAATCCAAACTTTCAGAAACAAACGTTATTGCAAATCATATAGCAGAGCAAGATGATAGAAAGAGAGACAACCATATCCAATAAATCTGTCACACGTCAAATCATATCTAGATTACCAACAAATTAAGCAACTCTTTACCAGACAGAAACAAATTATTTGAAAGAGAAGTCACGGATCAAACAAAACACAATCTTGGACAAAAAAAAAGGTTTTTGTAGTTATCTGTTTAGTTAGTTGCACTTGGCTTATTGTATGAGGAGAGGTAAAAATAAATTCATCTTTTTTATACAACTGCATAAAAACTGAAATCAAGAATTCAGTTAAAAACACATTTAAAGTCCTCCATTTGGGAGAGAAACAATCCAGCAACATATGAATCACCAACAGACATGCTAGTGTGATATGAAATTAATATGCTTTTGATTTTCTCTTTCCCTCACTAAATTGCAAAAAGGGAAAAAAAAAAAAAGTTCCCACTTCCCATGATTATTCATTTAAAGGGAAGATGTAAAATTTAACAAAACTTACTTGGGGTTTTGGCAGCCAATCTTCCAGAAAACAGCATAAGACCACTGATTAACCCCACAAAGAGTCTTCAAACCCTGTTTCAACAAATGCCCCATCTCTACTACTTAAGATTTGATGTCAAGGTGTTTGTGAAAATGCCTCAGAGAAGGGCTCTTTGAAGCCTAACTACTTCCTCTGCAAGAACCACGGCCAGCCTGCTTAGTTCTCAACCCACCACTCCTTTTCCTGTCTGGGTCCAAGTTTTCTGCTATGATACGGTTAGAGGCCATTCTTGAGAGAGAAAAAGAGAGGGGAGATAGAGACAAAATTGGAATAAAAGGAAAGAAAAGGGCTTGTTCTTTTTTCCCAATTCTACACTATCCCACAAGCTTTAAGCTCGCAGTTAACTACAAAAAAAACTTTCTCCATTGCCAAAATGCAGCAAAGAATTGTGAGGATTGAAGAATTTTAGGTAGTAAAGATCAGAGCTTTACGGTGATCCGAGGAGGGAATTCTGGTGGGATGGCACTCTGAGTGCTTGTAGTGTATGTGAAAATGTGGGAGGTTGAGTTTTCTTGCGGTGGGGTTATGAAGTGTGGAAGAATGATGGTTTTTATCTGCTACTTTTTATTTTTTATTTTTTAAATTTCTGTCACAGCGGAGGAGAAGATGATGGGGGGGGAGTGTGCTAAAATGCGCTCATTATGATTGACCAATGAGAGGTGGCCAGATGGGTGACGGAAACAGACCTTGAGTTTTGATGGAATTGCCATGGCTGCCACTGGTTTGGGGGTAGGTGGTGGTGGGTTGTTTTGTGTGCGTGTGTTTTCAACTAAATTCAGGGTGGAAGGCAGTTACAAATTCTGAATTTTTGTATCTGCATTTTTGGAATTGTTATAAAGAATCTTTGGAATTGGTTCAATGAAAAGAGGGAATTGTTTGATAGATCGAGCATGTCGCACGTGAATTTTTATGTTTAGTTTGTGGAGTATATATAATGTTTAAGTTGGATAATAGAAAGCCTAATTGGTCTAGTTGGAGCATAACTAAACAATCATAGAGAGCGCTCCAAGCCATATTGATGACGTTGAGTTCTATAGCACACTTCAAATTTTATATATTTCTTCGGGTTATAGAAATTACAAGGAAAAGTCTTTGCTAGGAAATAATTCGATTTCAAAATATTTAATTATTGGTTGGTTTGATTTTAATAAAATAATGAAAAGTAATATTAACCCTAAAAATAATGCAGTTATTTTATTGGTAAGATTTAATTGTTAAATATACTACTTTCATGGTGAAAATTATTTAACTTTTTCATAATTAAATATAATCCGAACAATTATTATTATTATTATTTTTAAATGAATCATTTTTAATAGAAGCGATTCAAAGAGAAAAATGAGTCACGAAGGTAGTATGAAGTTTTCATGATAAATCATGAAAAAATTCAAATATTTGCAAGCTTTTCAAAACTTAATTAGTTAAATACAAATTAGGAAGACATCCTAAGATAATCATAGCACTGTAATTCCAATTTTACCACTTAGATAAGAGTCAGAAATTGAACAGGGATTCAGAGGCTGTACTCTCACTGGGCGCTGCACATCTTATGTCCCATTTTTGGGCGGACTAGTCCATCAATCACTCGGTGATATACGTATATTGATAAGTCATATTTTTACCAACAAAATGTTTATTTACTGATAAAAATACATGTGGTATTATGTGATTGGTAGACCATTGAGTACTACTCACAAAATGAGCCATAAGATCGGATTGCTGGCTAGGGAAAAAGGGCTTATTGCCCAATAGTGGAAGTTGCTGTCCTCGCGAGGAATACCGATAATGCCCTCGACTTTCTCTCTCTATTTTACACATGTCAGAGAAACACAGGAGTCTCTCTCCACCGCAGGATCTGTGTCGGGTCGGGACCACCGTCCCACTGGCCCACACCTTAATCTTTTGTCACTTCGTTTACTTTTATTTTTTTTATTATTAAGTATAAGTTTTGTTTTTCCTTTTTTTTTTTTTTGAGATACGTAAGCCGCAGCCGCTTATCTTCGACCCTTATTGCGTAAATCTCGCTCCTTGTGCAATAACCTGCAAACCACACATGAGAGTTCAACCACTTAGGCTAACTATAGGTGACAGGCTCCACAAAATTGCTTCTAGTGGAATTTGAACCCAGGACCTATCGGTCCCGCGCGAATCCACCTTACCAACTTTACTTCCAGTGGGATTTGTTTTTCCTTTCTCTAAGTGTGGTTGGTTGGTAATCTAATTCTAAAAATAAAATTGACCCACACTTGCTCCTCTATTTTAATTTTTTGTTACAAATTTACTACTCCCTCCGTTTTACTCCATTAGTCCACTTTCTTTTCAGCACAGAGATTAAGAAAGTTGTTTATTGTGTGTAAAGTAATATAAAGTAATGGGGTCTACTAGAATATATAAAAGTGTTATTTTAAGTTAAAAAAGGAAAGTGGACTAATGGAGTGGAATAGCCCGAAAAGAAATACTGGACTAATGAAGTGAAACGGAAGGAGTATTTTCTATGAGGTAGGTACTTAGGTGCATATAATTGACTTGATCAATATAAATTGTTACAGGTGAACAAATTCATGCACTGGGACAGTACATGCATGTGTACGTTCAGTTAAGAGAATATATATATATATATATATATATATATATATATATTTTGTGAATTAATTGGAGTGTTTTCTCTATTAAAAAACATATTTCTGAAATCATTTTATTTTGAGTAAGTATAATTCGGACATATATATGCTTATATTGATAAATAATGTCATGCTTACAACATCAATGAGCATAGGTTATAAATATAATGCATGTGCTGGTATGATTATTGTAACACTAATTTACCAATAAAATTAGGGACAACTTCTTCATAATTAATTAATTATATGTCCATTGTCTGGGCACAAATTTCACAATAGTAACAAATTTTATAATGTCCCCTATTTTCGTAGGAGGTACAAAGATTGCTTTGAGCCCCGAAATCATTCCTTTTTTATTTACAACGATAATACCTGAAGTCGTAACAGGAGGTGCACATAGATTTTCTTTTATATAGTAATGTGCAAATATTAAATTGGTTATACGGTTAAGAAAGCTAGCACATACTTCGACCGACTCACTTTCTCGATTGTGATATCTTAATAAAAGTAGTTTATTCTAAAAAAAAGGTGAAAAAAATGTATTGACCAAATTTAATTATAAAAAATAATAAAAAGTCAATATATTCACATATCACCAATTTTTTTAATTACCGTACTAAAAAGAAATGAATCGCAAATAAAAGGGGATGGAAATATTTGTTACATTACTGACACACATCCCAACTCTAATCGCTAATTAAAATCTTAATTACTTTAAAATTTTATAAATAAACCTTCCATAAAAATAAAAACTATTACACAATAAGATTTGCCGTAGTAAAACATTGAAATTTTAATATTTTTTTATTAATTAATGTCTTTAACCTCGAGTTCCATAATTCTATTCTTTTGCTGTTGAAACTTCGAAGTACGCAGTTTAATTTTACAACATCTATGCCAGTGATTAGCTGACAAAACCAGTAACTGTCTGAACTTCATTTTTATTACCCCCAAAAAAGGAATCTTGAATTTCACATTTTTAATATTATTACATAAAAGGAATTTTCATAGATGTTTGTGAAAAATGATATTTCTGTCCCACTGTAATGAATTGGTACACTACCTAATGAATTGGCTTTCCCATTTTTGGAAAATGACATTTTTATTGGTACACTACCTAATGAATTGGCTTTCCCATTTTTGGCCGGACCACTCAGTGGCCTATCAATCACGCGGTGTCACGTGTATATTGATGGGTCATGTTTTTATTAATAAAGTGTTTGTTTACCGGTAAAAATACACGTGACACGTAGTGATTGGTGGACCACTCGAGTGATCCCTACGTAAAATGGACTAGAAGATCCGGATTGTAAGAAATTCCATTTCAAATAAATTACTTTCGCATGAAAGAAGGTAAAAGAACGAGAGTCCCCTTGGGATGACATAGCGGTGAAGGTGGGTGGTCCGGGACCGATAGGTCATGGGTTCAATTCCCATTGGACACGCTATGTGTGGCTTGTCACCTGTCACATTAAGGGTGATTTAACTCTTTCGTGTGGTTTGCGGGCTATTGCACGGGAGCGAGGTTTATCCCGCTGCGCACCAAAGGTAGCGGCTGCGGGTTCCTCGTTAACAAAAAAAAAAAAAAAAAGGTAAAAGAACGAGAGTTCGTGCTATTGTTTATCAAACTTTTCATCGTCCAGTTCGAACGTGTACATAATAGTTGGACAAATCATATTAGAAAAACGTTGGTTAATGAAAATTCAAATTGTAATGCTTTGCGGCATTAGAAATTTATGTACGACAGACTCGAAAATGATTTCGGTACATTTGGATCTAGGTGAAGAGATGTATGTTTTCTTGAGGAAAATATAGCAAGTTTGGGGAGAAGGCATGTAGTATAAAAAGATGGAGCTATAGTTGGATGCACATGAGTTAGTCCACCTTTTGGAATTTCTTGCTATATTTATTTAACCAACTGCAAACTGAATTCTCCTATTTTTATTAATTTTTGTGGGGCACTGTGGGATTTGTATAAAATATTATCCTATTTTTTGTGTCAAATTAATTAGTCTGAAAACAGAATAAAATAATTTGTTGGTATGCTGCTTCTGCTTTTCTTACTCTTTGTTTTCTGTTTTTATTGTTTAAAATATTGCTTATTTTCAACAAGCTTGTAATATATGGAAGCCCGGTCAACATTTCAGCAATATTCTTATTCATGTTTTTATTATTTTATATTTTATTGACCACGTTCAGTCTGAATCGAGAAAAAGTACAGTTTGATTTCTGCCAAGAATTAAATATAATAAACTTTTTCAAACTGAAAAAGTGAAAGATTCCTGATTCTTTCAAGCTTCATCCTATTGGTGAAATACTAACAATTAATACACCATTATCTGAAATAAAGTGTATTTGATCATTTTATTTGATTAAAGATGTTAAAAAAAAAACATTGTTTAATTAAGTGGACAACCATCATCTAAAATTCAAAAGGAAAAAGATACGACGGAAAGGGATGGAAATTTTGTTAGGGTAAGCATGAAGATTTCCCACAATGGCACAAAAGAGACTTGAGAATATTGACTTAGGGATATACACAATTTCATATCCACTAATCTGCAAAAATTCGATTAGATTTTAGAGAGAGAGAGAGTCCAATCGAAATAATTGGTTATGCTCATTGATTCCCAACACTATAATCTCCCTTGGTTTTCATGTGGCATTTTCTTGCCAAGAAAGGGAAAACACTATCTTTTTTTTTTTTTTTTTGATTCATGGAACCCGCAGCCGCTACCTTCGATGCGCACTGGGTAAACCACGCTCCTTGTGCAGTAGCCTGCAAACCACACAAGAGGGTTCAACCACCCTTAATGTGACAGGGTGACAGGTAACACCTAACGGTCTTGGTGGGAATTGAACCCAGGACCTATCGGTCCAGGGCCACCCACCTCGACCGCTAGGCCATCCCATGGGGACAAATAACTCAATCTTTGTTCGGCTTAAAGATGTACATGAGAAAAGGGCAAGTGTGGAAAGATGGGCTAAAATCTTCCATATCATGACAATAAGATCAATGGCATTGACATTGCCGAGTACCTTTTTTCCCTCTCTTATGAATACATGTTGCTTAGTGGGGTTGCATTTCTTTAAATCAAGACATACATACATGTGCATGTATATTGAATGGATAAACATATCTGGTCGAGCATCACAAAGGCTTGTGTGTACCATTTTCACATACCTTTGTGTGTATCACACCACACGGGTATTAACATGTGTTAACTATAACCCACTTGTTTTAATGAGAAATGTCACATGTCAATAACCTTGTGGTGTGGTACACACAAGGGTATAAGGAAGTGGTACATACAAGCTGCTCCAGGTCGAGCATATTTGTATACTAAAAGTAGAATAGTTTTAATAAAAATATAATCCATGATGATTATTTTCATACATTCTCGAATGGGAATCATGAATGTGTTAGTTCTATAGATATTTTATGCAATGGGCTATTTATAAGGTTGAAGAATGATGGAAGTATGCCACCATAAGTTGCGTAGGCCATGAGTTTATGGCATGCCTTGGACCAAATCATATAGCATTACTTACCTTTGCCTTCTTTGCATCATACATGAGAGAGAATTGCAATGATAGATTATTTTCTTTTTTTACTTTGTTATAATAAATATTATTTTCTATGAAATTCACTTTGTTGAAAAGGGTGGCATAGAAGATCCCTAGTGCCTCCTTGCCCTTGTGATAAACATGCTACAATACAATGGGCATAATAGTCATTGCAATACATTACTATACCAGGCTAACCCTTATTGCTACTGTTACTATATAAAAACAAATTAGATGTATTTGGGCCTATTGTTAGGCCCAATTAGAAAAGGCCCAATATCTTAAAAATTATTGACTGGAAGTCTTAATTGAGCTAAGCCCGATATGATTTCAACATTGGATATTTCAAGATTGGATATAACAGAAAAAATTAGTTACCTTTTCACGCTCAAAATTAAACTAAAAGTACACTTTCATGAACCAATTTTACAACAGATAAAAGCACGTGGGTCAATCGCCCTCATTTCGAAAACAAGCACGTTGCTACTTGCTGATAACGACGGGGGTGGATCACCCTTATTTTTAAAAGGGATCTTAGCACGTAAATACATGAAGTTTGATTGAAATTTGGTTTTGCACATGACAAACACTCATCAAAATAATGGTTTTTCAATTCTTTAAAAATTGCATACCGGCGAAAAACTCTGACGAATTCAAATCTAATATGGCGGATGACGTAGAGCTTTAGTGTTTAGTTGGAAGACATATTTTTTCAAGTAGGAAATTATGTAGTTTTTGTCACCTGAAAATACTCGAAGTTCGGGTTTCATCTAATTTTGCACATAACTTTTGAACTTTAATACAAATATGTTTATATTGTATTATATGATTAATAATAGAGATTGTGAATAGAAGAACCGAATATTAGAATCGAATCGAATAATTGGAACATTAGTAAGCAATCGCATACGAATCAAGTATAACATTCCAATAATATCGAAAACGAATACGATTCATACAATGATATTTAATTCGATTCGTTTTGTTTACAACCCTACAATAAATGGTAAATTTTAGAAAAATATTTTAGATCTATTTTATAATTCTAATTTATGTTAATTTATCATATATTCACACTACCATTTTGAACATAATTTTATTAAAGTTCGAAAGTCATGTGCAAAATTAGAATAAACTCAAACTTCATATATTTTTGGGTTATAAAAACTACATTTTCCTACTTGGAAAAATCTCTCTTCCAACTAAGCACTAAAATGCCACGTCATCTGGCATGTCAGATTCGATTTCGCCGGAGTTTTTTACCGGTGTGTAACTTTTAATAAATTGAATAGTCATGTATTTTAAGGAGCATTTTAAAGGTTATGTGAAAAATGAAATCTCAGCCAAACTTCGTGTATTTATTTACAGGCTAATATCCATTTTTAAAACATAAAAGCACGTGGGTGATAAAAGCTAATGGAACTGAACAGATACTTCGGAAAATCTCAGCTTATCGTGTTGTAAACGGAATATGGTCCTAGGCCCATAAGCACATGCCCTGATGCCCACAAAATATGGACAATTAGTCCAACTAACTAATCACATAACATGTGGGGCTATGATGCGTAGAACTACATTTAAAACAATTAGAATATCTATCTATTTATATGTGAAATTAATAATAAACTTCATTAATTATCAGATGTGGGATAAGAATCAATTTCCTTTAAGGATTAGGATTCGAGCCACATCATAACAACCTCCACGCGAAAACTCCAAAATCCAATTCAACATAAGAAATCTTCACATCGACCAAAACTCCAACCGCGAACACAGAACGATCTTGCTCCACCGCATCCGCAAAAACCTCAATGGGCTTAATCCAAATTAGAGTACCAATAAAGCAACAAAGTTGCAGCGTCCTCGAACAAGGATCATCCACTATTTAAATCCTCAGAACTCGGAATCTTCCTTGGCAAAACCGTACCCCGATAACGTGAAACTTCACGTCTTGGTGCTTCCTCCTCAAACATTCTCCACCTTCTTCAAAAGCCTTCAAATTTCTTGACCAAAATCTTTGTTATTGCCATTGTCACAACTTGAGCCAAATCTTGGCTCTGATACCACTTGTTACGATCTTTGGACCCTAAAAAAATGTGGTGAACGAGTTCTTGGAACCCAATAGAGACAATAACAAATCAAGAACACAAGGAGAAAAAGAAATAGGCACTGAGAATTTAACGTGGTTTGGTCTCGACCTACATCCACGGGCGGCAGAGAAACAATCCATAATAAAGAGAATAATACAAAATGAGCATCCGAAATATGATCTTAGGCCCAAAAGGATATGCCCACAAAAATATGGACAATTAGTCCAACTAACTAATCCCATATCATATGGGCTATGATGCGCAGAAGCACAATTAAAATAATTAGATAACCTATCTATTTATAGGTAAAATTAATGATAAACTTAATTAATTATTTGATATGGGATATAACTCAATTTCCTTTAAGGATTAATTATGATTTAACAATATATTATCTTTTAATTTTGGTATCTCATATCTTTTGGGTGGATGAATTCTGGTACCACTAACATGCATGCATCAATTGTATAACATAAATTGACGTGCAGAAGAAGCAGGCCAACTGGCAACTGCCCACTGGTCCATTAACAAAATTTCGAAAAGGGACATTTTATAATATGAAACCCTAAAACAAGATAAAGTTGCATACAAATATAGACGCATGCATGGTCCTTGATATTTAGATGATGAAATCATGGATAGAAAGAGTCTCAATTTGGGTCACTCACCACACAATCTTGAAATATATTTAAAGAAAGACGTGACATATTGTGCTATAGACGATTCAAAATTCATATTTGCATGATATTCATATCGAGTAAAGCAAAATCCAGTGATTAAAAATCTGTTCAAAAGTCAGATATTTGCACTGATATTAATATTTACAAATTTAAATAGGTATTTTAATTATTTTCACGTACACAATTTTATTTGCTTAAAATAATGAAATGATTTTCAAAACATTTTTACTACTACTTCTTCCTCAGTCTCGTTAATAATATCATCTATTTTTGATATGAAACTGAAAAGGTAACTAAAAATAAACTTTCATTAACTGAGTTCATAACTAGATAAAGCACGTGGTTGATAAAATTAAAACAAAATACGTAGGTGTACGTATCACTATCAACCTTATTTCACACCCATACAAGATAAAATACCACGTGGGCGTATGACCCTTATTTCAACACATACAGAATAAAAAACACGTGGCTGATTAAAGAGCTTCCGTCTCGAGCACTTCAAACTGGAAATTGTAATAATTAACGGCCTGGTAAATCCCATCCACGTGTTGCGTCGTCAGCATCTCGCCGTTAACAGACCTCTTATCCCGGCGAGTGTAGTTGAACGGAACATTGCACTTACCCTGCGTCCCCACGTAGCTAACCCTAGCCCGGCTCCTTGCCGGAACCGTAACGGTGTGTTCCGCCGTCACGCTCTTCGTCTCCGTCGTCGTACGGTTCCACTCGAACGTGTTGTTTATCTCCGTCGAGACCTCGAGCTCCCCGCTCTTGATGAGGGGTATCCCGGCGCGGATCGTGGTGGTGACGCCGGCGGTTATGGAGAGACTGTTGCTGAAGGTGAAGGAGTAGGAATCTTCGAAGGCCACGCTTACGGCTAGCGAAGATTCCTCGTTTGTGAGATTGGTGGCCGTAGCTATGCCGGCCAAGAAGGGCTTCTCGTCGTAGATTCGAGCATCTTCCATTCGGTATCGGACGTGGTAGATGTCTCTCTGCAGAACGAGTTCTTCCACTTCAAATCTCGTTTCTGTCGTCATGTTTTGGAATTGAGCGTTCAGACAGTCCACCACCCCTCCGGTTGCGGTTAGAGGTTTGATGAATCGATTGTTACCTGGAGACAGAGAAATAAATAAGTCAGTTAAACCACGATAAAAGTAATGTTTGATATAATAATAACTTCGTTTATATAATAATTTATTTTGGTCTCAGCTTGGGTCAATGAATTAAAATAATGTTCGATTAAGTGATAAACTCGTTAAAGCTCTATCAAACATATTTATTCTATAGAATAAACTCAAATTAGATGTTCCTAACTCTTCCAAACCTGGCCTAAATTCTAATTTAAGGAAGAAAAGAATTAGATGGACCTGCGCTGCGAAGAGCAATGGTGTTGTCTTCAATTTTGACCGGCCAAAACAAGGTGGCGGTGGTAGCGCCGGTTGTTTGATTGTTGTCTGCCCATATCCAATTACCGGTAGCAACCCTCCAATAGCGGTCGAAATTAACCGACTTTATCCGAACTTGGCCGTTGGGCATTGTCTGCACCTCAAAGTTAGATTCCAACTCAACCGGATCGTCGGACGACAGCTGCATGTACGATTGGCTTTGGATCGTCAAACCCTTCACATACCTGCAGCAAATACTGACAGATTCAGATAAGATTTTTAATTATAACGGAGGAAAATAATATTCCCGCGGACCCTTTTTTGTGACTCACATTTTCAATTAGATGTCTCAAAAGTGGCTCATTCTTAAAATAAACAAATATTGTATTGATCGAGTTTAACTACTAAAAAATTAAGTAATCTACACTATATAATACCATTTTCTTAATTCCCGTCCTGAAAAAAAAAATGAGTCACAAATAACACGACGGATGGAGTAGTTAAAAAAAATGTTATCATTGTTTTGTTTTGTTTTCTACATAGGAATTAAAAAACTTGACTTTGTTTTTAGTGATTTTTAGTACTTATCTTATTTTCTTTACGAAAAACAAGACAATATTATTAGAATATTTTAATCGAAAATACACGATAGTATTATTGAGACGGATGGAGTATTCAGAATACGGGTAACAAAATAAATACCTATCGTTGTGTCCTTTGAACGCGACGTGAGTGGGGAGGCTAACCAACGTATCCCAATCGACAAGAGTGAAGAGGAACGTCATGGTGGAAACGACGTTCTGCGCGTAGAGAAGATCAGTGGAGAAATCGACGTCGACGCCGCGGTTGCTCTGCACGTGGCGCAGGGTGAAGAAGACATCCCTAAAGACGGGCTCGAACAGCGTGCATGCCGGGTTGGACAGGTCTTCGATGGGCTGGTCGGAGGAGGCCACGAGGAACCGGTCGTTGGCGGGCCGGCCCCAGTACTTGTTCGCGTGGACGAACCGGAGGTGGATGAACCGGCTGTCGATCTCCGCCGGCTCGACTTCGATCTTCGCGAGCGGGCTGAACACGCTCGCTTCGTTGGCGCGGAGGTAGCCGCGCCGCTGCGGGTCGTCTTTCACGAAGGAGACGAAGTTCCCTTGTTGAGATTTTCGGATTAGGATGAAGTTTGGGAACTGTTCTGCCATTGCTATCTAGCTAGCTGCTCAATATAATATTTAAAAATAAATAAATAGTAACAAAAAAATTAAAAAAAAATTTAGTTTAAAAAAATCTTATTAAATATAGAAAATAAAGACTTACGTTAATTTGATAAGAGAATGAATGAGCTAGCTATTTGTTTTTTTGGGAGTAATAAATAAAAGGTTATAAGGAAGTACTCTTACTTATAGAAATCCGTCTCTACTTTTTCTTATAGCATCCACGTTTTTTTCTTTCTATTCTTCAATTTTTTTTTTCTTACAATTATTGAATAAAGACGAACTATCAATTATGGGAGTTTATACAAAAATCACTTTTTTTTTAATATGAAAGTAATATTTAACACGTAAGTACTAATTAGATAAATTTCATTCTTATGTAATAGTATGCAAATCACTTTAATTTTATTATCGAAGCAGAGGGAGTGTAGTCTCCGTATTTAAATAGCCGTTTTTAATTATTCTCACGTGCCTAATTACACTGTTTAATTTGCTTAAAATAACGAAACAATTGCAAAATTGATAATGATCTTTGACCGGTTAAAAACTTATAAATTTGAAATGATTTAATTTTTATAATGCTACAAGTTTTTGGTGGTAGGAAATTCAGTATCTGAGATATTATGATGGACCGTCATATTAAAGAATTATTTCATATCTTTTGGGCAGTTGAATGCTGGTACCACTAAAATTAATGGTATAATTGACGGAAGAAGCAGGCCAGCGGGCAACTGGTCCAGTCAGAAAATTCCAAAAAGGATATTATTTCATATAGCATTTTTTAATCCTAAATAAAGAATAAGATAAAGTTGCTCTAAGCGAGAGTAAAACACGCTATTCCAATTGGAATTCTGAATTATCAGTGTAGAAGGATTTATAACTGAATTATCATTTTTGTTTCACTTTCGTGTTCGAATTGTTTCATTTATTTTCTCATTCAAAAAATGCAGAAAGATTGTCTCATTTACATATAATTAATGAAAATTATTGACTGAAAGTCTTAATTGGGATGATTTTAACATTGTATATATTCAAGATATGATATAACTTATATAACAGAGAAATAACTACCTTTTATAATCTAAAATATTTTAATCTTTTAATAATATAATTGGACATTAATCATAATGTCTCGAAATTAAACTCAAAGTCACTTACTGAGAGTGTAGAAGTTATTTGTATGTAGATGCATGAATTGAGAATAGTTTATATAAAATAAAAAATAAAGTGAGAAAAAATAATCTGTTATTAATTACAAAAAGTTTACGAAATTAAGCTCAAAATAGCATATGAAAGAGTTGCATAAATTCTCTTACACACGGACATAACCGTTTATATTTAATATATAAAAGCTTAAATAAATTGTTCTTAAAGACTAACCTATTGTATGAAGCTTTCTCTATAATAATTATGATAGTAAAATGTTGGTGGAATAACAAGGATTACTCATAAATATTTGACCATTTAAATAGTTATTTTAATTATTTACACGTACTGTACACGATTTAATTTTCTTAAAATCATGAAATCCGTCTCTATCCACGTTTTCTTTCTTCTTATATTTTTCTTTCCTACAATTATTGAATAAAGACAAACTAGCAATTATGGGAGTCCACACGAAAATCACGTTATTTATATAAAAGTAACTCTTAGCTTCTATGTGCTAGTTAGTAATTAAATTTCACTATTACGTAATAGTTAGCGGATATAATTATAGGTGTCAGATTATTATAATAAAATATTAATAGAATTCAAACTTATCACCACCTCATCAACACAAAAGAGATAAATTACAATCTCGTTTTTTCGAGACACAGAGATTAAGAAAAATGATTGGTTGTATTTAAATATGTGAGTCTCATAAAAAAGTGAAAGTTTGTATAATAACTATTTTCTATTTTAAGAAATAAGACAAAACAAGATGATGAGTAAAATAGTACAAAGGGAGTACTATTTTTAGCATTAATTTTTGTATTATCTCATATCGCTTGAATGGTTGAATTCTGATGCCACTAACATGCATGCATTAATTGTATGACAAAATTGACATGGAAAGAAACAGGCGAGCTGGCGACTGGTCCATTGACAAAAATTTGGAAAAGGACATTTCATAATTTGAAACCCTAAAACAAGATAGAGTTGCCTGAAACTGGATCAAATATTTTTTGGCAATTTTCTGATGCATATTTATTCTCATCGTTTTCTTTACCGAAAATATTGACGTACGCACGGTCCCTTGAGATTTAGATGATGGATACAAAGAGTGTCGATTTGCATCAGTCACCACACAATCTTGAAATATATCTAAAGAAAGAGGTGATCAGGGGGATTCAGAATTTCGAGTTAGAGGGGAGAGGTTTACAAGGGGTTGAATGGCCTTGTTTGGGGGTTTAGGGGCCGAGGCCATGAGAAATTTTTTTAAGAGCATTCGTGTCTATTTTGTTCTAATTAAAATAAGAAAAGGGGTGGGCGTACAAAGGGGTGCCAACGGTTGCGATCGCACCACCAAAAAATATTATTATTATTTATTTAATTTATGTAGGATTTTTCAAAAATTTAATATATTCGCCTCGTAAATTATATATTCGTACTATAAAATTAGCTTCACACCTCGAATAATAATTTTGCATCTTTAGTATCACCTTGTTCAAAACATACAAGGAAGTGAAGCACGTGGGCTTGTGACCCTTATTTCAAACACATACACGATAAAAGCACGTGGCTAATAAAAACATAACAGATTATTACAGAGCTTCAGTCTCGAGCGCCTCGAACTGGAAGTTGTAGTAATTAACGCCGTTGTAAATCCCATCCACATGTTGTGTCGTACTCATCTGGCCGTTAACTGACCTCTTATCTCGGCGTGTATAATTGAACGGAACACTGCACTTACCCTGCGTCCCCACGTAGCTAAGCCTCGCCCGGCTCTTCGCTGGAACCGTAACTTTATGCTCCGCCGTCACGCTCTTGGTCTCCGTGGTCGTCCGGTTCCACTCGAACGTGTTGTTTATCTCCGTAGAGAACTCGAACTTCCCGCTCTTGATGAGGGGAATGCCGACGCGGATTCTGGTGGTGACGCCGGTGGTGATGGAGAGGCTGTTGGTGAAGGAGAAGGAGTAGGAATCTTCGAAGGCGACGGTTACGGCGAGGTCGGAATCCTCGTTCGTAAGATTGGTGGCAGTGGCTATGCCGGCCAAGAAGGGCTTCTCGTCATAGATTCGAGCATCTTCCATTCGGTATCGGACGTTGTAGATGTCTCTCTCCAGAACGAGTTCCTCCACTTCAAATCTTGCTTCTAAGGTTATGTTCGCGAATTGAGCGTTCAGACAGTCGACTTTCCTGTCGGCGCTTAGGGGCTTGATGAACCGGTTGTTACCTAAAGAGAGAAAATTAGGAATATTTAATTAGGAAAAAAAACCAAAAAATTATTCTGATTTCGTTTTATTATAAAAAACATCATGTGTTTCCAAACACGGTCATGTGTGACTGGGCAAGATTTTTACATTTTTTATTGATATACAATTTCGAAAATATTCTTACGATATTCGTAAAATATTTAATTTTAAAAAATTCACAAGCATATATAAGTATCAAGATTGTTGCTTGTACTTTGAATCGATTCACTCTCGATTCTTCAAAGTCCACGTTTTCTCCCAATTCATCTAATGTTTTAAATTTTACCTCATATTTTAAAACATTTACCTCCCAATTTCGAAAATACTCTTATGATATTCGTAAAATATTTAATTTTAAAAAATTCACAAGCATATATAAGTATCAAGATTGTTACTTGTACTTTGAATCGATTCACTCTCATTCTTCAAAGTCCATGTTTTCTCCCAATTCATCTAATGTTTTAAATTTTACCTCATATTTTAAAGATTTAAGAGTGATTAAGATGAAGACTATTAATTTTGTCAAAAGTAGTTTTCGTGCAATATTTTAAAGAATACATAGCTTTTTATTTTCTCTTTTCACAATAAAATGATCACATTAGTTATAGGTATTTTCACCTGATTTCAAATTATATGTTTGCTCATTCCTTCAGACAATTAAGTTTATTTTATTTCTTATATATATTATATATAATTTTATTTATTTGATATGATTAAAATAAAGAGACCTGCATTGCGAAGAGCAATGGTCTTATCTTCAATTTTGACCGGCCAAAACAAGGTACCAACGGTAGGGGCGGTCGTTTGATTGTTGTCTGCCCATACCCAAGCCGGACTAAGACTCCAATAACGGTTGAAACTAACCGACTTTATCCGTACATGCCCGTCCGGCATCAACTGCACCTCGTAGTTCGATTCCTCCTCGTTCGGATCGTTTGACGAAAGCTGGAGGTATGATAGGTTCTGGAACGTAATCGCGTTTACGTACCTATAATTTCAAGTGAAAACGAGTTACTTTTTTATACATATATTTAATTAATTAATTATTCCCCCCAAAATTAAATTACCTATCGTTGTGTCCTTTGAAAGCAACGTGAGTGGGCAGGCCAACCAAGGTATCCCAATCCACAAAAGTGAAGAGGAACTGAGCTGTAATCTGGGATTGAGCGAAGAGAAAATTGGTGGAGAGTTCGACTTCGACACCGCGGTTAGTCGGAATGTGGAGGAGGGAAAGTTGTCCGTTCCGAACGGTGGGATGAATCAGAGTGCATGTGGGCTTGGACCGGTCTTCTTCCGGCTGGTCATGGCTGGCAATGAGGAACCGGTCGGTGACCGGTCTGCCCCAGTATTTGTTCGTGTGAACGAACCGGAGGTGGACGTACCGGCTGTCGCTTTCCGCCGGTTCGACTTCGATCTTCGCCAGTGGGCTGAACACGCTCTCTTCGTTGCAGCGGAGGTAGCCCCGCCGCGCAGCGTCGTCTTTCACGAAAGATAGGAAGCGTGAGTTCCGGATTAACCGGATTACGATGAAGTTCGGAAGCTGGTCCGCCATTGCTGCACCTAACAATATTAAAAAATAACTAACTAGGAAACTATTCCTTCAGTCTTCGTCCCCCTATAAATGGCGCAAAGACATTAGAATTAAAAAAGTTGTGTTGTGTAAAAAATAGTGTAAAAATAGTTACTAAATTATACCCAGAGTAATATTTTAAAAATAAACCACTAATAATGTGACAGTCAAAAAAAATACGAGTCACTTATAAAAAATACAAATTTTATTATCTTGTGTAATAATAAAAAATAAGATATACTTACGTGGATTTTCTGTAAAGAAAAAAAAGCGCGAATATATGATGTCGTTCTTATAACTTGTAAGTAAATGTTGTATTATGGACCATCAATTTATAGAAAAAATTGCATCTGCCTCCATTGGATTCACAGCCGTTGGATTAAATGAAGTAATTGTTGTAGGGTTTCGTAGGCGCCGGATCAAATAAATCTTTGCAACATGTATAACATTATTTTTCTCGTCGTTTTCATTACAAATAATAGACCCATCCATGCACGGTCCTTGATATTTTAGATGATGATGGATAGATTGTTCTCTATTTCGACACCTCACCACACAATCTTAATATATCTCGTTTTCCTTTTAATAATTCATCACGTGTCAAAACGAATATCTCATCTTTAGAAATGTGTGACTGACATTTTGTGTTACCGACACCGATAAATGGGTTACGACCAAGTATTTGCAGGATATCCATATTGAGTAAAGGACGAGCATATATAGAAACATTTTTCTATATCTAATTCTAGAAAGAGTAAAAAAATCAGGTGGACTGATTTTTTTTTTTAAATTAGAGTGTGTTTGCAAAGGTTTATTATAAATACTTTTTTTTTTAAAAAATAAAAAAATTATTTTTATTCTAAATATATTTTATATATATATACTTACCATATATTGTGATGACCATGTAAACCCTAAAAGTCCATGAACACATCTTGTCCTCTATAAATAGAGGTCTCCACCTTCATAATAATACACATCTCATTCCCGCTCTCTGTATTATTCTCGTATTCTCTTTAATTTATAATATGTTATCAACACGATTGTTTTGCATGTGGATGACGATCCGTAGAAAGAATCGAGAATCGAGGTAACATTCTTATATCAAAATATACATTATTTATTATTCGGTTGACTGCTAATATGTTAACTTTTTATATTCTCTTATGGGTTAATGACTTGGCAATGATGGATTAAATTGAGAAATTGCTTTATCTCATGTTGTGTGTCACCGATTTAGAAACTCATGAAGCATGAGCATGATTTTATGATTTGGATCTTTGATTAATCATAAGAAAGTGGTGTTTAAATTGGTGTGCTATTATCCTATTTCGAACGGATATACATTTTTTGATTTTTAATTAGTTATCTTTATATTGTTGTTTCTGAAGTAGCACAATCCATATTCCTGAAGAATTTCACATGCTCTTAAAGTGCAATTCAATTTATTTATTGAAATGATTTAATTGTTGCTTAGTAAGAAGACAATTTAATATTCTTGAAGAATATTACACACTCTTAAAGAGTTATTAGTATTATCTATGTATTTACTATATATATACATATAATCTCAATTTGTTGCTCCTGAAGTAGCACACAATTAATATTCCTGAAGAATATTACATGTTTTAGATGAACAATTCATATATTTTGTCTTATTGATGGCGAATCTTAGTTTTTGAATTGTTATTATTATTGCTGCCGAAGTAGCACATTGATATTTCCAAATAATACTATATGTTCCCGACAGAGCAATTGAGTTTCTCGAAAATATTAACCTTTCGCCTGAAATAGTTTAATATAGACTAAAATTAGTGCTCCTGAAGTAGCACAATTTGTATTCCTGAATAATACTACATGTTCTTGAAGTACAATTCAAGCTCTTGATTTTCGCAAATGCTATATGCTTATAACTCCAATTGTTGCTCTTGAAGTAGCACAATTAACACTACATGTTCTTGAAGAACAACTCAAATTTTATCATTTTTGAATCATATACTTTAATTGTTGCTCCTGAAGTAACACAATTAATATTATTGAAGAATATTATTATCGATGCAGACTTATAACAGAATATTGGTAAAATTTAAACCTATAACTACTTTACCAACACAAACTACAAAAATCACGTTTTTCTCATGCTGTTTTTAGCATTAAACTTTATGCTGCATTTAAGGAATCGGATCCTCTTCTTTATCTTTATATTATTCTATTAATACTAACTATACTCGGATTACTTTATTGTTTTAGAATTAAAATGGGATAATATTGATATAAATAGCCATTTTTAATTATTCTCACGTGCCTCTGTTTAATTTGCTTAAAATAACGAAACAATTGCAAAATTGATAATGATCTTTGACCGGTTAAAAACTTCTAAATTTGAAATGATTTAATTTTTATAATGCTACAACTTTTTGGTCGTAGGAAATTCAGTATCTGAGATTTTTCCAGCCAAATCGACATAGTTAAGTGAAAGTGTTTTATGATGGACCGTCGTATTAATGAATTATTTCATCTCTTTTGGGCAGTTGAATGCTGGTACCACTAAAATTAATTGTATAATTGACGGAAGAAGTAGGCCAGCGGGCAACTGGTCCAGTCAGAAAATTCCAAAAAGGATATTTCATATAGCATTTTTTAACCCTACATAAAGAATATGATAAAGTTACTCTAAGCAAGAGTAAAAACACGCTATTCCAATTTCCACGGGATTTAATTAGGTGGTGTTTGGAATAACTTTCAGCTGTAGTTGGAATGTTTGGAACAACCAATTTTCAGCAAAAATTTTCTACCAAATATAGCGAAGATAGAGAAGTTGTTTAAGCTGTCTTGACCAGCTTTCAGCTCCAACATACAGTTTATCTAATTTATTCGATTATTTTATCATTTAAATATTTATATAATTCTTAAAAAATCGTTAATTTTAAAATTAAATTTTTTCTAAATTACAAATTTAATTATAATTATATTATATTATATTAGTTAGTAATTTGATAAAAAATATTTTATATTTATTATTATAAACTCTTCAAGAATTATTGTTAAAATTAAATATAATTAACTATATTTTAATTAAAATAGTGAGTTTTGAAAATTTTGAATTTTAAATAAATATATTTTTTTATTTAATGATAATTATTTATTAGCTACATAATTATTAAAATTATATCAAAATATTATTATTATGGATTTTAAGAAATAAATAATATTTAAAATATAATAGTATGATATATTTAAGTTAATATGATATATTATAAATTTATATAATATGAAAATTAATAATATTTATTTATTTATTATGAATAATTATTATTTAATAACATTGAGGGTAAATGGATAATTTATTTAAAAAAATTTAAAATAAGCTATTGATATCAACAGTTTTCCAAACACTATTTTTCCAACTTTCAACACTTATTTCCAAACACCTACAAATTATCAAATCATCAACTTTCAGCCGCTTTCAGCAGCTTTTAACACTTATCAATAAGCTTCAGATACTCCAAACATCCATTTAATTTAATAATTGAATCCTTGGAATTTTGAATTGTCAGTGTAGAAAGATTTATAACTAATTGTTCCAAGACTGGCCTTAACTTTATACAATTATACTTCCTCTATCATTTTTGTTTCACTTTCGTGTTCGAATTGTTTCATTTATTTTCTCATTCAAAAAATGCAGAAATATTGTCTCATTTACATATAATTAATAACTCATGTAAGTCTTGAAAATTATTGACTGAAAGTCTTAATTAGGATGATTTTAACATTGTATATATTCAAGATAGGATATAACTTATAAGTCATATAACAGATAAATAACTACCTTTTATAATCTAAAATATTTTAATCTTTTATTAATATAATTGGACATTAATCATACTCGAAATTAAACTCATTTACTGAGAGTGTAGAAGTTATTTTTATGTAGATGCATGAATTGAGAATAGTTTATATAAAATAAAAAATAAAGTGAGAAAAAATGGAGGAGTCAGAACTCATGGTAGAATTTTTGCATAAGTTTCGAATAATCTGTTATTAATTACAATAAGTTTACGAAATTAAGCTCAAAATAGCTTATGAAATAGTTGTATAAATTCTCTTAAACACGGACATAACCGTTTATATTTAATATATATAAATGCTTAAATAAATTGTTCTTAAAGACTAACCTATTGTATGAAGCTCTCTCTATAATAATCATGATAGTAAAATGTTGGTGGAATAACAAGGATTACTCATAAATATTTGACCATTTAAATAGGTATTTTAATTATTTTCACGTACTGTACACGATTTAATTTTCTTAAAATAATGAAATCCGTCTCTATCCACGTTTTCTTTCTTCTTATATTTTTTTTCCTACAATTATTGAATAAAGACAAACTAGCAATTATGGGAGTCCACACGAAAATCACGTTATTTATATAAAAGTAACTCTTAGCTTCTATGTGCTAGTTAGTAATTAAATTTCACTATTACGTAATAGTTAGCGGATAATAATTATAGGTGTCATATTATTATAATAAAATATTAATAGAATTCAATCTTATCACCACCTCATCAACACAAAAGAGATAAATTACAATCTATTTTTTTAGACACAGAAATTAAGAAAAATGGTTAGTTGTATTTAAATATATGAGTCTCATCAAAAAAAAAGAAGTTTGTGTAATAATTATTTTTTATTTTAAAAAATAAGATAAGTCAAATAGTACAAAGGGAGTACTATTTTTAGCATTAATTTTTGCATTATCTCATATCGCTTGAATGGTTGAATTCGGATACCACTAACATGCATGCATTAATTGTATGACAAAATTGACATGCAAAGAAACAGGCGAGCTGGCGACTGGTCCATTGACAAATTTTGGAAAAGGACATTTCATAATTTGAAACCCTAAAACAAGATAGAGTTGCCTGAAACTGGATCAAATATTTTTTTGCAATTTTCTGATGCATATTTATTTTCATCGTTTTCTTTACAGAAAATATTGACGTACGGTCCCTTGAGATTTAGAAGATGGATACAAAAAGCAGGGGCGAATCCAGGATTTTCGGTTAGGGGGGGGGGGGCAAAATTTATCGGGGCTCGAGTTATCTTTGTAACCGAAAATTTTTTTAAGCACATTTTTCTACTTAAATCTAATTATAGTTACTCTTTATGGCTTATTTAAGGATTATATTCTTCTTTCATGAATAACTCATATATTTTTTATATTTATTCAAAAAACGTAGTACACAATCATATTTTGACATTACTGACAATTTTGAGGGGAGGCAATTGTCTCTCCTTGGCTGTGTGTGCATCCTCCACCGACAAAAAGTCTCGATTTGCATCAGTCACCACACAATCTTGAAATATATCTAAAGAAAGACGTGAGCATGGGCGGATCCAGAATTCCGAGTTAGAGGGGGAGAGGTTTACAAGGGGTTGAATGGCCCCGTTTGGGGGTTTAGGGGCGGAGGCTGCGAGAATTTTTTTAGGAGCATTCGTGTTTGGGGTATTAGGGGTGGAGGCTGCGAGAAAAAAATTTAGGGGCATTCGTGTCTATTTTGGTCTAATTACAATAAAAAAAGGAGTGGGCGTACAAAGGAGTGCGCACGGGTGCGATCACACAACCAAAAATTATAATTATTATTTTTTAAATTTATGTAAAAGTTTTCAAAAATTTAATATATTCGCCTCTTAAATTATATATTCGTACTAGTACTATAAAGTTAGCTTCACACTTCGAACAATAAATTTTGCATCCTTAGTATTACCTTGTTCAAAACATACAAAAGTGAAGCACGTGGACGTGTGACCCTTATTTCAACACATACACAATAAAAGCACGTGGCTAATAAAACACAACAGATTATTACAGAGCTTCAGTCTCGAGCGCCTTGAACTGGAAGTTGTAGTAATTAACGCCGTTGTAAATCCCATCCACATGTTGTGTCGTACTCATCTGGCCGTTAACGGACCTCTTATCTCGGCGTGTATAATTGAATGGAACACTGCACTTACCCTGCGTCCCCACGTAGCTAAGCCTCGTCCGGCTCTTCGCTGGATGTCAGAAGGATAACTCGATACAACCTCATCTCTTGGAGATACTTTTGGCATAATATATGAAGTGATACACCACTTATTCCGCTTTTATTATTGTATCATATTGCATTTATTATTTTATTTTCTTCCTTTTATAGCTAGGGGTTGGAGATTATATATACGGGATTGATTGAGTGAATACACAATCTTATTCGATACTAATCTTCTGCCTCGTTTATCCCTTTTAATTTTATCATGGTATCAGAGCAGGTTAAATCCCGCTTCCGCATCTATTCTTTTTCATAAATGTATATACAACGTCGCTATAATACTGCTGTCGCTTTCATATTTTATTTTTCATCTCTTCTTCGTTTCTTTCATCGATCATGGCAAAAGAAGTCACCATTGATAGTATGTCACCATACTATCTTCATCCTTCTGACAATCCCGATCAGATATTCGTCACATACGCTCTTCACGATGGGAATTTTGTTGATTGGATTGATGAAATGGAAAACGCTCTTCGAGCCAAGAATAAACTTGGCTTCATATGGTTCTAATAAGGAACCAACGAAAGACGACAAAATGTTTGAGCATTGGTTGTGTTGTGACGCAATGGTACGAGGGTGGCTCGTAAGCTCTATGACGAAGGAAGTTCATGTGAGCGTAAAAAGACTCAGATTTGTCAACGCCATCTGGAATGATCTTCGGGAAAGGTATGGAAAGGCGAATGTGTAATACCCCGGATATTTTAATAAATAAAATCGATAATGATAGGGAATTAATTCCGAATAAATCCATAACGAGAACGCAATTTCATTAGATTTAATTATCGACGCATTGCGTGTAACTACGAAGTAATTTTGGGCATTTCACGAAATTCGGATAATTTCGAATTTTATATCGGCACGCCTATTATTATTATATATAAACGTGTACATGTGTACCTCGTAATTTTAATACATATTTTTGAGTCGAATTTTGATACGGGATTAGATTTTGATTTACAAACCTATAATATTAATACGAGGCACCAAATTAAACACTCCTCTCAATGGAATAATTAAGCCTCTATCATACCTCAATTTAGTAGATATATAAATAATAATTGGTGATTTACGTATTCATATATATATATATATATATATATATATATATATATATAGATGTCTAGTAATAAGGTGCATATATAGATATGCATATCTACTTATGGATTGAGTGTGAATCTAAATTTTCCCCAACTCCACGTTTCCTTCTCTCTATCTATTTCACCATATGGCCAACTCTTGTCCAAGGGTTGAGTGCATATCTTCACCAAATATACGATGTTGCCACCTCTCAAATCTTACGGAAATCTTACGTAACTCAGAAATACTCCATTGGCCAACTCTTCACATCCCTCATATCTCCTCTGCAACATTTTATTTGATTGGGGAAAGAAGGAGGCAGAAATGAGTAGATAAAGCCCTTTTAAGGACCAAATACTCGTATCTCATCACTTCCAGAAAACAGATTCTCCTAAAGACAAGAAGCAGTTGCTCCATTCATTTTCATTTCTCAAATCTCAATCCGTAATACTCCGGCGATTTTCGGGTCGAGCTCTTCGGCGACGACGATCATCACCCCATTTAATCTCGAAGGACAGGGTAAACCCCTTTGCTTATCTTCCTCCCTTCAAGCTTTAGATTTTTGTAATGGGTTCTCTTGCAAGTTATTCCCTCTTGAGAAAGATATTTATGTTATAGATTGTAGAAACCATCTTTTGCCTTACGTGAGTGAAGATTGGAACTTGAATGGTGGGTTGATGCTTTTATTACTTACGCGATCTCTCTTTCTCCCTACTTTTCATTCTATTTTGTATTTATTTGAGTAGGGTGTAATTTTCGTTGCTGTAGTGAAACAAGAAAATTGGGATCTTAAGAGGAAAGTTAATGCTCATGACGTGTTCGATAAAATGTCGCAAGATATAAGCTTAACCTTTGGCCCACAGTTTCGAGAAAGATCATTTTCTTGACTAATAACGACTCCGCTGTGAACCCCTTGCTTTTTCGTTGAGAGTTCGAGCTTGGAAACGAAAACACGAAGTAGCTCGCGAAACCGACATGTTGCACTTATCCTCTTAGGCCTGTGATCTGACTTATTTTCGGGACCCTTCCCATTATATAAAGTTCCCAAATTATACACCACTAGAAATCTCTTTCCTCTGGCTTTCCGGAGCAACTCTCCCTTCGCAAAACGAACTCCGGACCGAAAAGATATAAGCCTTTGAAAATCACTGCTGCCAGTATGCCATCCTCGTCCAGTTAAACAGCCCTTTTTCGACCAAATTTTCTGAATAGGCTAGTGAACCAAAAACTCCAAAACCAAGACCATCGTGATCCTTGATCCATTGGCTTTCAATAGCCGTTTTCCATTCGCCAATTAGAGTTCGTACCAGCAAGTTATGAACTCCGGAAAAAAACCACAGTTCGAAACAATTAACTTCCTAAGCATGCTGACCAGGGGAAATTGCGACGTGATTTTCAATCGGAATAATGAAAAACAGCACCTAAGGACTATACCACTGTAAGCCTTGCACTTTCAGTTTTCCAACGCACCTCTCGGTTCGTGAAACAGAGCCCGAACCCCGAAGTTATTCAACGTCGAAAAGGGCCGCTCAAAACTGCCAAACCGGCAAGAAGCGCGAGCAGCGAAGTTCCGACCCGATTTTCACGACCCAATCGAACTCATAATTCTATAAAACTGACACCCACACAAACCTTGATAAACAAGGATTCCAAAACATATCTTCGATCGTAAAATAGAGTCCCGACCGCTGAGATACGCTTGCTCGAATATCGCCGAGAAGCTGTTTGATTAAATGCCACACCCAGAAAATTCTATGTATTGAAATGAGGCTTAGATCCACCCGTTTTGAAAGATATTTTGTGAACAGACCTCAAATCTGGAAACTCCAAGCACTATACCGTATCGAACCTTGTCATTCAAGGAATATCCAGAACTTTTCCGTTCGTCAATTGGAGATCGTATCAAGAAGTTACGGATCGACGAAAAGGCACCACCGAAACGCCATCCTTCCCGGGATGTGCCGAACCCCCAACTTTAGGATAGCCTAGGAGCTTCGTCCCTTCTCAAAACTCACCAAGCCTTATACCGATAGAAAGCTGAGTTAGTGGGCTTTCCAAAACCATGCCCGACGCGTAAAATGGAGTTCGGACGAAGAAGATACGAGCTTGCGAAATACTGCTGGCAGAACTGCCACGAACTCGCCGATGCAAGTTCGGAGGCCAGTTTCGATGTCGTAACGACGCCCGATCGGAAAACTTACTTCTACAGACTTGTAACCCTCCTGGGGCAGAATCTACACGTGAACTTTCGTCAAAGACCGACGGTCGGATCGTCCGAAAATAAAGCCGAAAGTTGCTGCGAATATCACTATCAAAAATACCATTAACCTCAAATATCCCTTCAAATGCCAAAGTCAAATTATTTACCTAATGAGGAGAGAATGCTATGAATACGTGAACGAGTTGTATCCGGGCAATATCTTTAAAGATGAATTTTATTATGTCGAAGAAAATAGCGAGGAAAAATCCGCCCTTTGTAATCAAAAATCCTAATTGCTAGAGACAAACTTTGTGTGATAGAATTCGATAAATCTTAGGACTTTGGGATTTTACCCTAACCGAAATTAGGTCTCTATTGTAGGACCTTCTGAAAAAGGCGGTAACCTCGGAAAAGCTGCGGATAATATTATCGCGCCACGAGGTGGGTAATATTTTCGTAAAAGTTATTTTGAGTTAATGAGCTCTGTAAATTACTGTTTATCCATGAAAGTTTTTGTGCATTTATACTGTTTAATGCTCCTGAGATCGATCGAGATCCTTGATTAATCTAAAACATTAATCAATGATTGTGTACACGTTGTTAGTTACTTAGTGGACCGATCCCCACTAAGTGCTAACCAAGATACGGGACCCCCGAGTTACGACTTTAGGGGCCGGGGTTCCCGGGAAAGTAAGTGGGACCCCCTGAGTTACGACTTTAGGGGCCAGGGTTCCCACATAAGTAAGTGAGACCCCCTGAACTACGATTCTAGGGGCCAGAGTTCTCACCGTAAGGAGTAACGGTTAAATGTGACAGATGTGCGCACCCAATGATAAATATTTTGTATGCTTGGAGCAGTTTCCTTTTTAAAACCCTCCAAGTCATACCTCATGCATGGATAAACTGTTTTTAAACGTGTTTCAAATCGCCCTACCCATCGAGTACACTAGTACTCGGCCCAAATCTTTTCAAAAACATTTTCAGGTTGAGCGGCTGTTGCAGACGGGTGGAGTCGAGGGCGAGGGTTACTGTTTGATATGCTAAATCCCACCGTGCTTAATTGATACTTGCAGACGTAATTGTTTTGCTACTCGTCATTTTAAACTTGTCTTCATGATTATTGAACTAGATTTCTTTTATGTGCTCAACACTTGTTTCATTTTGATAAATCTCGGCGTTGGAATTTCCCTGAAATAAATTCTTGAATTATTCTGTATTATCCTCTAATTATAAATACTCGTTGATTTATCCGCATTCACCACACCCTGTCATACGCCCCTTCCCGAAAAATGGGCTGTGACAGAATGCACGCGCGTGCATTCGATCTTCGGAGACAAATTATGATAACACGCCAAGATGGAGGTACTGTCGCATCTTATTACAATAAGTTACGTGGTTTGTGGGATGAAATTGATTCTCTTGATGTTATACCCCAATGTACTTGTTGTAAATGTGTTAAAGATAAATTAATAAGGGGATTATTTTACCGACAACGTTTATATGAGTCCTTAGCAGGGTTAGATGATGTTTATTCTGTCATAAAATCTCGAGTGTTAAGCTTGGATCACATGCCTAGCATTGGTGCGTATACCACATGGTTTCCGAAGAAGAGAGTCATCGTCTTGTTTCCAGCACTAGGCGTCCAAATTCAGAGGCTTCTGCTTTTCAGACAAATTTGAATAAGGGGACCACATCTCATGAAACACACACGCTGCATTTCAGTGCCTTTGGGAACTTGGGAAATCTTGATACTCCACTCCAATGCTCATATTGCCAACGTGTAGGACACACAAAAGAGAGATGTTATAAATTGATTGGTTATCCCAATAATCATAATAGTGCTCGTGGAGATGGAGGATGTGGTTGCGGTCGTCGAGGCAATGGAAGAGCACGTGGTCAACGGCCACAAGTTCGGGCAGCGTCTGTTCAGAATGTGGCTGATCCATTCCCAAGATTGTCTCCAGATCAATATGCGAAGCTTCTTGAGTTTCTCAGACCTTCCACTCATGGTTAAACTTCAACTACAATCACCGAAAATCATGAGAGTTCAAGCAACACCAACGGACTTGCTCTTTCGGCTCAGTTACATCTTCAGCAGCAATTGTCGTTCACATCAGCATCTTCAGCCGACAATGTTGTCAGCGCAGCAGGTAAATACAGTGGACAAAATTGTCCTGATGGGTAGTATTTCAATTATATTTTAAAAATAACAGCCGATGCAATATTATTTTGAAAATGAGTATTCTTAACATTTTCCCTAAATTTTTCTCTATTTCGATACCTCACCACACAATCTTAACATACCTCGTTTTCCTTTCATGACGTGTCAAAACTGATACCTCATCTTCAGAAAGGTGTGAGTGTGACATGTTGTGTTACCGACACCGATAAATGGGTTACAACCAAGTATTTGCAGGATATCCATATTGAGTAAAGGACAAGCATATATAGAAACATTTTTCTATATCTATTTATAGTAAGAGTAAAAAAATTGAAATTAAAGTGCGTTTGAAAAGGTTTATTACAAATATTTCTTAAAAAAATTACAAATAATTATTTTAAAGTAAAAATAGGGGTTTTGAAATTGACATAAAAAATATATACTTTTAATAGTTTCGAAAATTTTAAAAAAATATTTAATTAAACAGTTTAACTATTTAATTTTAAATAAATTATAAAAAATAAAATTTACAAATATTAAAAAACTATTCATATGGACAAAAAATAAATAAATACTTAAAATAAACTAATGAAAACACACCTTTTATAAATATTTCGATTCTAATTCACTGAAATTTACTAAGACTACATTTTGATGTCTCGATCTATTCCAACGGTGACTCATATACTTCTACCGTTGGGGCCCACCATTAGCATGATCAAATTGATTTAAAATATAAGCATTAAACAGAATAACAAATGATTCCATGCTCTATAGAAATTAAAAATATGAAGAATTAATATAGTACTTGAAAGATTTTTTTTTTTAATTTGATAGTATTACTTTAAATCTTTAATGGTTCTAAATTCTATTAGGATTAATCAAACTAACAATTTTGGGTTTAAGTTGGAAGAAGCTCTCTCAATCGAAATAGGAAAAAGTAAGAATTTGTTACTAGATATTAACAATGAATTGAAACATTGCAAGATTGTGATCTTTGACCGCCTATAATGTATAAACTCGAAATGAGTTTTTAAAACGTTTTAACAATAATAGCAAGCCACCTGGTGTCCCTTCTGAAAATTCCAAAAAAGGAAATCTCATAATACTAAAACGTTTTAATAGTAATAACCTAGACTATCTTTCTTACCAGTTTGTAGATTATTGTACAATGACGGAATTTCCTCAATGCATATTTCGATTACGGTTGCAAGTTTATCTCGTCATTAAAAAGAAAATAAGACAATCAATTGGAGAAATGTTCACGCATGATCGATAAATTAAAATACCCGTTTGGGTAAGGCTTAGTATTGGAGTGGGAAAATTCGTAGTCAAAATTAGGAGTATCGACCGGTACAAATATACAATTTCGGAAGTCGGGAGTACAAATTTGCAATTTAGCTGAAGAAATAACCGCTCAGAATCATCTGGCCCAAAAGTGTGATGATCACTCAGTAGCTCACCAATCACGCGGTGCCACGCGTGTATTGGTGGGTCATGTAGTTAATATTATATTGTGAGTTTGATTTAAATAATAAACGTGGCACCACCTAATTGGTGGCCCACGAGTGATCCTTGCAATTTGGGCCAGAAGATCCAGATTGAGAAATAACAAACTTTCAACAATATATACAGTCAATAATGCATGCATTGCTGAAGCATACCAGTATAAGTTCATGCAAGCCTCCCATTCTCTTCAAGCATCATCTCTTTAATACTCTTCGCCAGCCAAATCACTGTATCTCTTGGCGACACCTTCTCCTTCCCAAAAGGCTTCAACACTACTGCAAGCTCTTCCAACCTCTTCTGCTTTAGCAACTCCGCCGACAGTTCCAGTAGCCCTTCCAACGCCTCCGCTCTTTGCTCGAACGATTTAACATCCAAAGTTTCACCAACCAATGCTTCCTCCTTTTCAACTCTGTTTGGTTGAGCCGAGTTTGAAGAATCTGCTGAAATTGGACACATAGTGAAGGAGGACGAGTCCGTTACCGATGAATCGAGCAACTCTTTATCGGTGTTCGGATATGAGACCTCCGTATGCAAGACGGGACTCAAATCCATGGCTTGATCCACTTCATACCTTCTTGCCGAACTCTCAAGTCTTTCGGAGTGTGAGGAAGGAGTCGAACAGTTCGGTCTAGATTCGTTTGTATCTTCTTCAATGGCTTGGTAATTACGGCTTTTGAAGTGGCTTTCATGATGCTTAATAAAGCAATTAGACACTGATTTTGCTTGCTCAGGATCCTCAGCATCATCTCGTCCGGTTTCTACCTTCTCTGTGTCGTATCCGTGCTGCCTCATCCGAGCAGGAAAGGACGAAGTTCTAGCAAGGATGGGAGTAACATTTTGTCTAATAGAGATTTCTTCTTGAGTAGGAGGGCTTACTTCATGTCTGAATTTGGCCTTTGGTGGAGTCTCCACAAGAGGTGACTAATCACAAAAGGTTAATAATGACTTAATGTATTAAAATCTTGATTTGAAGAGAATATAACTCGGTAAAGAAAACGCGTGAACTCTATAGTACCTTACTCGTACGTTTAGCGGATCTAACCGAGGCTGCTCGTGGTGACTCTGGATTAGCCTTGAAACCAGAATCGACACGGCCCGATTTGGTAACTTTAGGAGATGATTCTGCACGATAGTAGTTTTTCAGAGGAGAAGTAATTTCTCTGCTTTTCCCTTCTTTAAGAGCCATTATAATGTTCTTGATCACCTTTGGCTGCTTCGACATGTAGCTCCTCTCCCCGTTTTGCATCGACTTTGCAGGCAAAGAATCGGTTTTTTCTTGCATCTCATTTGGGATTAAGCTGTCGTTAGCGGCGGATATAGTATTCGTAGATGAAGGATGAGAAACTAGTATATGAGACGGACTGTGCTGATTGATGTACGGCTGCAGGAACGCGTGCTTCAAGAGTTCAGATGCCTGATACAAGTTTGAATCAGATTATATGGAGCCTTCATAAACTACAAATGGGTATAGATCTAGAGGTTCTTACACTTGAGCGATGTTCGGGGTTTTTTTGTAGAATGCTCTTGATCAGCATTTTCCTTTTATTACAGCAAGAAAACAATATAAGCTGGTCTTAGGGACAGTGTATGTTATTATAGCAAGAAAAAAGATTACTATAAACCGGATCGCTTACAAGGATGGGGAGTAACATTGAGGCAAAGGGCCAACGGCTGATCGGTTAATCTTGCTTATCAGGCCTCCCATATCCTAAATTTGCATATGCAGAGGTTTTATCAAAAGAATTGTAGTATAACAATAAGTAAGCAAAGTAAGGAGAGTGAGAAATCCTACGGAAGCCCTAAATGCACGACGATGAGCAGCCATTTCGTACATGCAGCAACCTAATCGACAAAAACACATTACTAAGAAAAGACGGAACTGAAAAGAAGATTAAAAAGTATGTTGACATACCGAGGGACCAAATATCAGATTTAAAGCCATAAGGAATATCAGCAAGAAGTTCGGGACACATGTAGTTTGGAGTTCCGACCACCTGTACAGAAACGAAGATGTTAATCTCGAGAATTTTCCAAGTGTCTCTCTCTCTTTTTCAAAAATGACTTTATTTTGAAAGAATGATTTGCAGACTAATGGTGAAATATGAAAGAGGTGTAAGATTGATTAATAATAACATACTGAAGAAGCCAAATCATCTGCTTTCATAGTTTTAGCAAGTCCAAAATCACCTGTTCATATCGAAAAGGAAAACATCATTATCTACTTCTTGAGGCTTGATTCATGCTAAAAACAGAAAACAATTTCAAGCTTACCTAGACGGATATCTTGATCTTTAGTTAGAAAGATGTTGGAGCACTGCCAAGAACGAGCGGAACAGAACAGAACCGTTCAAGATAATACAAAAAGTTCAAGAAATGATTAGACTAACACTCGGATGCTTACTTTGACATCCCGGTGGAGAACAAAATTGGAATGAAGATACTCCACTGCCAATAATAGTTGAGTGAACCATTTCAAGAGTTTCTGCATCCATCATTATTAAAATGTAATATTAACAAGAAATTCAAAAGAAACAGCAGGAGCAAAAATGGCTAATCTTCGGAGTGGAAAGAATTAGAACCTCCTCCGGGAAGTACTGGCCATGGGCTTTCTTCATAAGCTCAGCCCTATTTGCAGTTCCATCGACAACAGATGAATCAAATTCATGAATCCGTGCAAGAACTCTTAGTTGAAACTATCTATGCAATACTTACATGTCACCACCTTCACAATAGCCAGTAACTATGCAAACAAAGCAACCCTGCATCAGCAGTTGGCCAAATATGTATAAGTAATGAAGTATTGAAAGTCACTAAATCTGTAAATCATATCACAGAGTTTGATTTTTGCCGACAGTTATAGCTTTAGGGAAATCACCTTCTCCACCCAAGCTTCTTTGAACTCGACAACGAACGGATGTTTTAGCCGGGCAATCAAGGCCATCTACACATTCAAAGAGCACAAAATCAGCCGTTTCATTTGCAATACAAGCACTGATAAACACCAGGTTTATACATTCACATAAGCATTAAACTCCAAACCATCAAAGAAGATGAAAACTGAAATAGCCCAAATTTTAAACTCTGTCAAGAACTGCACCAAAGATGTAAAAAAGGCACATAAAACAGTAGGAAGCAAGCAAATACATAAAAAAAACAGAGGAAAATGCCAGAAACTATAAGAAAAAAAAAATAATACTACAAAATTAATCAATTGCAAAATCTCCAGAAACTGAAACAGATTAATGCACCTCTTGATGGGCTGATTTCCTGCAACGCTCCGTTTGTCTTGCTAGTCGAATCTTCTTAAGCACATACCTATTTCATAACAAGAAAAATAGCATATAAAATATACATTTTCCACAAATTGAAGAAGACTATTCCAGTTTCCACAATCTTCGGAAATAAAGAAAATTACTTTTTTCTTTCAAGCTTGTGATTAACCAAAATGGCAGCACCAAAAGCCCCACGCCCAATCTGTTCCATGATCTCATACTGCTCCATTCTTGACTCCATTTTCCCAGAAATCTTTCCACCAAAAAAGGAGAAGAAGAAAACTCTTCAAATGTGAGAATGCAGAAAGTTTGTTATGATTTTTATTGCTGTCAATAAATGAACTTGAACAGTGAATATGTGCATGAGTCTGAAACAAATATGTGAAATTAACTGACCAAATCTTCGAAGTTTCTGCTGCTTCTTCCCACCCTTTTGCAGATTAGTTACAAAGATTTTGCTCAGTTGGAGAAACCCCAGATTAACAGACAAGTAGGAAAGATAAGTATAGAATTCTTAGAAATGAAGCAAGCATAATAATGTAATTAATTCGCCCATCTGGGCACTGAAAAAACAGGAATCTTTTTATGGGTTTAATTAAAGAAAACTGGAAAAGTGAGCCTGAAAGGATGTTGTTTAATTTATGTATAATAATGATCTTTGCTTTTATGCTTTATTAGGGTTGTCGCAAGATTTATCTTTTATTTTAATCAGTTATTTGCTTAATTCATATTTTACAATAATAAGCTTATGTTTGCCATCGAAGGATATTCTTGAAACTAAGTTTCGTAGCTTAACTTCAGTTAATAAATATAAGAGAGGAGTATAGGGAATCGATAATATAATAAGATTTCTTAAAATAGAAAATACTCCATCCGTCTCAATTATTTTATTCATATTAGTTATAATGCAGTTTTTAAGGAGAATTATTAGTTGTGTGTAGAATGGTGTAAATTTGTGGGTATCACAAAAAAAGTTATGTTTAATAATTTACTAAATAGGAAATTAGACAATATATTTAAGACGATCCGAAATATTAAATTTGACAAAATAATTGAGACGGATGGAGTAAAAAACAATGTGAACCATTCATTTTATTATTAGATGGTTTGGATTAAATGTGTTTTGAATATTTCTTATACATATTCCTTATGTGTTTTTATGCATGATTTATGCATAAGGCATACATATGCTTCTTATTATCCCATAACTCAGTTTTCCTATAGAATTCATACCCAGAGAGTATATATGTGTGAAAATTTATATTTTAATGGAGTAATTAGTAACTCAATGCAAATTATATACTTCGTCGTCCCACTGTTCTTGTCCCACTTTTCTTTCGAATTGTTTCACTATTCTTGTCTCATTTTCTAAAATAGCAAATTACTATAAACATTTTATTTAAGGGTCTCACATCTTTATACGAAACTAATAACTCTTTTAAATTATCGAACCTAAAAGAAATAAGATAAAAATGATGGAAGAATTTTATATTTGATGTCACACATTTATAATTTTGATATATCCTATATAAAAAGATTGCGTGTGAATGTGAATATCATCATCATGATCATCATTACTTATAAAATAGGATAACAATATGGTATAAAAGGTATCGACCATCTTTTTTTTAGGGTGTGTGGACTTTTTTTTTTGACATGAGGAAGTTAGCATGAAGCAAAATTAAATAATTAATTAATGCATCTTTCATGCTTTATCCAATACGATAATTTCCGTTTAATAATTGCGTTCTTGACTTTAATCAGACATTATGTGTTGGTTGTAGTACTAGGCATTCATTACCGGTTTGGATAGTAAATTTTCATCTTATATTTCATTAATTAATTATACAAGAAGTATGATTGCCCCGTCTCATTGTATGTAGTTCGTTATTTTTTTAACATATATATTAAGAAAGTTGTATTTTATGTATAAATTAATATAATTTATTATATTATACTCTTTCCTTCCCGTAAAGATGTATCTCATTTCTTTTGGGTAGGTTATTAAGAAGAGTTGAAAGTTGTACGTAAAGTTGGAGGTCCTATAAATAGAGTATTTGTAATAATTTACCATTTTCGAAAAAAAAACACATTTTGTGAGTTGAAATTGGAGACACATTCTATGGGACAGATGTAACATTAGAATACTCTCTTTATCTCATTTATTTTTCTCACTTTTTTCCGAATTGTCTCATTAAAAAATGGACGATTTATTTAAACACAACTACCAACTCTTCTATTGTAGCAACCGCTTACACACAACTTTCTTAATAATCATGTCAAAAAATATGAGATAAGCTCAATGAAACAGAGGGAATATTATTTTATTGGGACAGAGAGAATATTATTTCACTATATTAAATATGTGTCATAACTAATAGGTATACCAATCCCATCTATTCAGATAGAAAGAGTACATAATTTATAATGAAGATGAAATGCTATTGGTATTATGACAACGTCTTACATTAAATGCTTGGAGTGCAAACCGCAGAATTTCTCTTACATTTTCCGACAATTCTTAGGCTTTTTTTGGTCATTTCACTTCCCTCATTTAATGTAGTTAAGTACGCCAATTGGCGCATTGTAGTTTGGAGCGTATGATATTGGCAAGCCGGAGTGTCCATCATTGGTGGGCCAGCTATCATTTTCTTTAGGTGGAGGTTGTCTAACGTGCGCACATGGTGTTCCACGAGACCAGGACAGGACCACGATAGCCGGCTGCATCAAAATTAAACGCAGGCGCTGCATGATTACAATGTGGAGAAGTAAATGGGCTTTGGAATAAACAAGCCCCAACTAAATTTTGTAAATTCTTCTGGGCTAAGCCCATATATAGGCCCAAGGAGATATTTAATGGGCTTTCTAGTTCAACCCAAACAATATAGATGGGCCAAGCATGTGGACCATTGTTCTAGAATTACCTTAAATATGTTTGCAAGACCTTATTTTAAGCATTTATTGCCAACAGTATTTTAATATTGACAAAACTATTGAGATGTTTTTTTCATAATTCCAAAATTATAAAAATTTATATGTTTCTTTATATTAATTCAAAAAGTCTACACTTTTGCTTTAAATCAAAAATTTTCAACTTTAAATCAAAATAAATAAGAAATAAATAATTGCAAACGCAACCTAATTAATCTTGATTGACGACTTACTGCAGAAAATTCCACTCTGACTAGGTTCATAACAAGCCACATTATACTTGGACTATGCGATCTGCAATTTAAGTTGTAGATTTGATTCAAAGTAGAAATTTTCAAATTAACAAGATTGAGTGAATCAAATTCTCCTTCCAAATCTTATTCTAGATCATTAGGTAGGAAGATCAAAAGCACCACGTTCCACGTCGTGTGTTGGCGATCGGGAATCAAATCTCATGTTCTTTTTATTACATCAATTTATTCAAGATTCTCGGACATGCTAATAAGGTCATGACACATCTGATTAAAATGAATACAAAAAAATAGGAATAATTGCATCGATTTGATGTTACAATAAGGCCAGCAATTATTTTCATTTTAATTATGTGCCTAGTTTTTAACCATTTCGATATAGTTTGGTGGCTAATTGGAAGCTACTGCAGTACGTATCACCTTTATTTATTGTTTGGATTCTTTTATTTTTCATTGGTTGGATAGTGGCTTGGTCACATATTCATTGAACTGATAATTGTTATATACTATCTTTCAGCACGCCATTATGAAGAAAAGACAAATAGAAATAATTACTTTGTTAATCTTATGTCACCAAAATAAAATAAAATATTGTTTTATCAAACACATTAGTCTAATTATTGGTTTCAACATTATATAAGTTTTTCCAGCAGCTTCTATCGGTTGTTTCTAGAAAAATAAAAGAATTTCAAAGTTCAGATTTAACCATCCAAAACTCTAAAAAACATTCCGTTGCCGGGAATCGAACCCGGGTCTCCTGGGTGAAAGCCAGATATCCTAACCGCTGGACGACAACGGAGCTGTGATTAGTTATACTACCATATATAAAATATATTCTCATAAATAAATAAATAAAAATTTTATTTTAACTAGCTTTAGTTGAAACTTATTTAAGAGTCCAAATCAAACTATAAATTACTACGTATTAAGTTTTACTGCAACTCAGACAAAACGAGATTAAAAAAAAAAGATACATTCTTGTGAATAGATATTAAAGAACGTGATTATATATATATATATATATATATATTTGATAACGAGGAACCCGCAGCTGCTACTTTTGGTGCGCACAGGGTAAACCTCGCTCCGCCTGCAAACCACACATGAGAGTTAAACCACCTAAGTGACAGACACACATATGAGAGAACATGATTATATTGATTCTTATTTATCTCCATTCTTCTCGCATCCTAATTAATCAACCATAAGACTAAAATTATGCGACACTTCAATACTCGGAAGCCTCTTCAGATTCGCCATCGTCGTCAGCCTGTTCATCTTCGGATCCGGCTTCTTGAACTTCGCCACCGCCGCCAGCTCGCCGACGGCGTCAGCGATCTTCGCCGTGCACGACACCACTTCGATGAGCAGAGACGCCACTGTCACTGCCGGGACAACGGTGAGGAAGTCGGTGTCCGGCCAGAGCCCGGTCTTCATCAAGTCCTCGAGCTCCTCAGCCGCGGCTTTCGCCTCCGCCACATGAGCGTCGCTCGATGGATCGCATGTCATCGTCGTAATCCCGATCGCTAGATCTCTCAGAGCCCAGCAGCATACCGAGCTGATCGCCGTGCAGGATTCTTCGATCTTTGTTCGAAGTTGTATAGGTGTCTGCAAAATTAGTAATAATATTCACAATATAGTTAATTGATTTTAAAAATCAATTCTTTTAATATACAATGTATATAATGTGTTTCAGTAAAAAAATTGATTGGACTCTCTGTATCCAATAAGATACCATTGGGACCCCATCTGAACTCGTGTATGTTTTAGAATATGTGTTTTATCATACTTTCAAGTCCAGATGGGTCCAGATGGTATTTAAATGACTTCTTGGTAAATAATGTAAAGTTAAAAATCGTGTAAAATAATGTAAAATTAAAAATTGAGGGCATTTTGGTAAATTTGTACATAGTATGATATTGTTGGAAGAGTGTAAAGTTCAGTTTTTACCTGCACAGATGAGTTGAGGTAGCAATTCAATGCATCAATCTTGTAAGCACATTCTCTTGAGAGAGACCCAATTTTGAGGTACTTGTTCCATGGATGCCGGTACCTAAATTTACCGTGTCTCGGCTCCCACCTTGCGAAATTTACCTAAAGAACGATACAAGTATTTAGCATATATCGAGTTGGATTAAATTAAAAATGCAATATTTTTCGAGTTTCGATTCACTCACCAATGAGTCTTCCAACCCTTTGGAGTTGAGAACGGATTTGTACTGTTTAAGTGACGATTGATTTTTCTCGTCATCTAACTCTTGAAAATAAGCGCGTCCAAAAACTGATTCAAAATTTAGATCAAACCCATTAATGCCATCAAGAAGAAAATAATTTATTTTCATGAAAAATTAATAAATTAATCTACCATCCAAGAAAGTGGCTAGTTTCTCAAGGTTGGCGGCGGTAAGTTTGTGAAGATCCTCACCGGCCCAAACCGGCCGTATGAATACGCAGACAAGAATTGCAGAACAGCCACCGATTACAATCGTGGTCAGTCTCTTGTAAGCCATCACAAAAACATCGTCGTTCCGATAGCCCGACACCGATATCAAACTAAACGTGAGGATGAAGACAAGCACCCCATAATCATACCTCGCCTTTAGCTTCGGAAAGAATCGAAAAAAAGTCGCCGCCGCAGCTGCAATGCATAATGTAATGTTTTCAAATTTCAAGGAGTTGCTAATTATGGTAATAAAACGAACTCAAAAGTCAAAAGTCAACGATTTGTACGAGGATTAGTTGTTTACCTATCAAGACAACTGAGACCCCAAGTATAATGACTTCTATCGTCTTCCCGGTAAAGCTCGCCAAATCGTGTACACCAACTGCCAACCCTCCGCCGAGTAACGTCGCTATCGCTCTGTTCACACCTTTTCCAAGCGTAGCTCCTACAAATTAAATACCATTTAAAAAAACAATTTAAATAAGAAACTTATTATATAAATTCTTAAATTTAGTAAGTTATACACACATTAAAAATAACTTTTACAATATTAAAAGAATAGAAGTTCTAATGTAAAAAATTGTATGAGTCAAATTTAATGAATGCATCTCCGCTTATCTCCTTACAATGTAAATTATAAATATTGATTTATAAAAATAAGTCAAAAATAATTTATGAGGATAAATTATTTCAAACGCAAACAAAAGAATTTATTATTTAAAATAAGTTGAAATAATTTATTTTTCATCCGTCTTACAATTAGTGTTCCACTTTTTTTTTTTTTGGGTTGTCCCACAATTATTGGTCACATACCAAAAATAATAAATTATTACAAAAATAAGTAAAATAAATTAATTTTAAACTTTTCCAAACGGAACATAATTTATATGCATAATACATATACAGTTAAACCTCGATAAAGTAATAATCTCGTTAAGATAATAATTTCTTCTGGTCCCAATATGAATCAATGCACTAAAATAATGTTCGATAAAGTAATAACCTCGTTAAATGAATATTTTTTTTTCGGTCCCAATGTTATTACTTTATCGAGGTTTAACTGTATGTAAATATAGATCGAAGCTTCTAGAACACATCATGTCGGATGAACGAACTTACCGACGGAGAACTCGAAGACGACGACGACGGTCATGACGGCCCACATAGCGTTGACGCCGAATCCGGCATCGAAGAAGAAATCGAAGTAGTAGAGGAGAGAGATGGCGGCTATGGCTAACCCGACTTTGATTGCATGGACGATCCTTCTCGGATCTTCCTTCCCCAATCGCTTCGTTTCTTTCGCGAAATCTTTTACCGCGTTCTTGATGTTCTCCCAACGGGTCTTGAACCAGCCGCCAACTCCCTTCGTTGCTGAAGCTTTTTCTTGACTTTCTGGCTCCATTTTGAGCCAAAACTCGAGCTTCTTTGGCTGGAAGTGGTGGGTTTTATTTTCTTGGTTTGCAGAGTGTGAAAGTGTGAGTAACGATGCAGATTATTGGGAGTATTTATAGAGTAGGAGACTCGCATCACATGGTGTTGCTGTGGGTTGTGGTGCTGATGTGAATTTTCACACACTGTATGTGAGAGAGAATGTAGTTAGAAATTGTTGACTAGTTTAGTTGTTTGCATGGTGTTTCACTACTAAATTATTTAGGTTATCGATGCTGGATTTCTATTAAGGGCGTGTTCTGCTTATTATAAATATTTTTTATCTGATTTTTTTAAAGCTATAAAAAATCTGATTTTAACCAAAAGTAGATAGTTTTTAATATTAATATTAAAAAGTAGATATTTATGTTAGCTTCGGAAAGTACCAAAAACACTTCAATGGATGCTTATGGATTTAAGCAGATTTGCTGCTTAATTTTAGAGAAGCTAAGGCATAACACATATTTTTGCAAACACTAAAATCTATTTATACGGTCAAAAAGCATATAGTACACAATTATAGTTTATTGTGATATATTCCCTATGTTCTATTATTGTTGACCTATTTTTTATCAGAATTTTCTGATATTATTGATTTGTTTTAAAATAGAAACAATTTTTTTATCACAATTAATTTAAATTAAATTGATTGATCCCCATTTTAATTCTTATTCACTGTGCCGGAAAAAAACAAATCAAGAGTAATGAGATAATATGATAAATGTTCTCTCAGTCCCAATATTGATGTCACATTTGCTTTTTCGGGTAGTCTTTCTATTGATGTTTCATTTCTAAAATTAACACAAATGAATAAACTATCGTCAATCTAAATAAGTGGACATTGTCGCCAACTTTTGCCTTTACACTCTTACCTGAATCTCTATATATGTCCAATAATTAATGGGAGAGGTGGAATATGTATTGCAACACTCTTTTACCATCACATTCAAATAATCATAGTGACAAATTCTCACAAATTTAGTTAAAGTTGTAATTACATGCCCATTCTCTCAATTTTACATTTGCTATAAACTAAACAGAAAAAATGAAATGATAAGATCATTATTCAATGATATAAGCTAAGCTTGTTGGTAAGGTAAAATCTCAACGTGACAGTTTTAACAGAGTTCCATTTCACATCAAGACAACAAAAAAATTGAAAAATAAGTCATTACAGCGAGATGGAGAGCACAATTTTTTAAGGGCCTTGTAATTAATTATAGTATATTTCGTTTGAGTTGTCTTGTAATAAGTCGCACACATTTAGTGACTTGATATACGTAACATATTTGGATTCTTATGGAAACATTAATTTTTCGAGTTGTGGTAGTCGGTATAATTATTACACGTGTACCGTGGGGCGTATTAAGAATGCATAAATTGGGACTAAGATTTAATTAGTAGTAAAGTAAGTAAAATATTGGGGGAATTATTTTCATAGTTTGGTCGTCTTATCATGTTTGATGCCTATCTAATAATACAAGATTTTATTCTGGGCCTTTGGTTTTATACATCGTCCGATACAACATTTATTTATTATAGAATAAATATTTTCAATTCCGTAGATAGAAATACACGTGGAATCTATTATTACTAAAAAGTTTTTTACTCTAAATCTCGAACTGAATAATTTCTCTTTTTAATTTTAAATTGTTTGTCTCTCAATTACTCTATTCTTATTTTACAATTTGTTATATTAAAACCACTATTTACCATAGTATTATTATTATTAATTAATAAGTAGTACAAAAACCCTTATAAAAATGGTATGTTGTATTAAAGTCAGGTGGTTTTCTGATTGTATGTCTCTAAATGCAATATTTTTATATTTCAACTTGTTGTATTTAAATGAGTTTTAATTGCAGTATCTTGATTTTTGTACTTATTAATTTTTTTTAGTTGAAAAACACATATCTAAGTGGTCGGTAAGTCGGTATGTTTTAAGTTTGTAGGGTGTTCTTTCATGTGTCTCTTAATTGCATAATTTTTATTTACTTGTTGTAATTAAATTATTATTATTTAATTTATTTAAATAGTTATTTTGTCTAAACTTATAAAGTGGTTGTATTGAAATCAGATGCTGTTCTGACGCGTGGCTCTTAAGAGAACTACATTTATTTTACAACTTATTAGTTACTCCCTCCATTCCAATGTATAAAGGATTAGTATTCATTTTCGAACTATTTCACTACGATTGTCCACTTTTATTTTTTAATAAAATATTACTACATTTGTCCCGCTAAAAGTAGTCACTTTTTTTGATTGGTGCGTTTCACTAAAAGTGGTCACCTTTCGAATTTGACAAATAATTACCATTATATTTCCTAATTTATCATTTTCTTTCTTCTACTTTGTCATGTATTCTAATTATCTCACTCATTTTTTCTGTCTTATTTTATCATCTAGTCCTATCTTATTATTATCTACCCTATTAATTCCCGTATCAAAAAGAAAGTTGACACAAATAGTGGGACGGAGGTAATACTCTTTATAATTTTGTAAACCCACTCCTTTATTACTATTATTTCTTTACACATAACCAACAACTTTTTTAAGCTTCGTATTAAAAAAAAAAAAACTGAACCATTAGAATGGGATGGATGCGGTTTTATGTTTAGATGATTATATCTAGGTTTTAATATATTCCTATTTATTAAAAAAAAAAATTAGTGGAGTCGGTACAATATTTTGTTGGATTATCATCTAGTCATCCCACTTTGAAATTACATGTTCCAATCCGAGTCACATTTGCTCACATTATACACATACATATATGAAAATATTAATCATATAAACTGATTTTTTTGGACGGTTTTATTAGGCTTGGATCTAGAAGAATAATAAGAATCTACATATATTATTCAACAAAATAATTCATGAAACAAGATTGATGTTATAAAATTCCAAGATACCTTACGGGGAATATATACATAAGCATAGGTACAAATGACATATGCCTAGATTTGTCATGTGTTGGAACACGTTATTGTAAAACTCTTATTAAGGACAAATATTATTATAATATCATGATTCTCGATCCATAAATTCTAAATTTGAAGCTTACGTCCTTTTCAATCGTATCTTAAAAAAAAAAAAGAAAATTTAATCATCATGTTACTATTTCCAATTCATTTTAATTTTAATCATATAGATTATCATGCATTTTTTTATCTAGGCCTAGTTGTTTTCGTCATCTAAAATTGAGCCTTTAATCGAAATCTAGGAAATAAATTTCACTAATATATAGTCAATAAATCATTTTAAATTTATTATAAATGACGGACTTATAATTTAAACCCGTAATCCAGGAATATAAGATGGAGATGGATTTTGAAATTTCGGCGGTTAAGGGGGCGAGTGTAGAACTCTTTGGGCTGGGTTGAAATGCAAATTTTTAAAAATAATTGAATTTCAACATGATTTAAGGTTATATCCGCCTCTGACCACCTATATTGCACTAATGTTTCGAAAAACTTCAATGAATTATGTCGAATACTCCAACACGACACTTCAATTATTGTATTAAATACATTTCAGTACAATGACATTTTTTTTTCAAAACAAAAAAAAATATTTTATACTTGTTATGAATATTTTTGGCAAAAACTTTGGTACAACCGATTGCAGGTGCAATCGGCTGCATAAAGGTAAATACCTTATTAACGTAATTGCTAGCAGTGGCGCTCATGTAGCGCAGTTGGTTTGTTGCTTGGGCTAGCAACAAACCTTTCGTTTTTTTTTTACATTAAAAATTGAATTTTATTTTTAGATTACATTATGATCAATAAAATATAATAAATTTATTCTTTTATTTTTTAAAAAATAATATATAATTCAAAAAATATTAATATATATATATTATAATTTATTCTTATTAAAAAAATACAATATTTTTTATTTTTTTTCAATTACATGATGGAGAATATGAAAAAATATAATAAATTTAATCTTTTATTTCAAAAAAATAATATATGACTCAAAAAATATTAATATATATATTAGAACTTATTCTTGTTAATAAAAATACAATATTTTTTTTTTTCAATTACATGATGGGAAATATGTGGAGATAATAAAAGTATCACTTTATATGAAAAATGTATCAATTATTCTGAATATATCATTTATTCTGAATAAAAGCATCACTTCTTATTAACCAATGTATCACTTGCCATGAATCAAAATATCACTTCCTGTGAATAAAAATATCACTTATTATTAACCAATGTATCACTTTTCATGAATCAAAGTATCACTTTCTATGAATAAAAATATCACTTATTATAAATAAAAGTATTGTTGGTTTTAGTAAAAGTATCAATTGTTCTTAATAAAAGTATCACTCTGCATTAAAAAGTATCAATTATTCTGAATATATTATTTGTTCTGAATAAAAGTATCACTTGCTATTAATCAATGTATCACTTGTTATGAATCAAAGTATCACATATTATGAATAAAAGTATCATTGGTTTTAGTAAATTTATTGAATATATCACTTGTTATTAATCAAAGTATCACTTGCAATGATAAAAGTATCGGTTATTACGAATAAAAATATCATTGTTTTTAGTAAAAGTATCTCTTTGTTATTAATCAATGTATCACAAAAACAATGAGACTTGATTAGTTGTCCCCTTGGGATGGCATAGCGGTGAAGATGGGTGGCCCGGGACCGATAGGTCATGGGTTCAATTTCCACTGGACACGCTATGTGTGTGAGTCTGTCACCCTGTCACATTAAGGGTGGTTTAACTCTTCTGTGTGGTTTGCAGGCTATTACACAGGAGCGAGGTTTACCCTGTGCGCACCAAAGGTAGCGGCTGCGGGTTCCTCGTCAACAAAAAAGAAAAAAAAGAGACTTGATTAGTGTGACGGAGGGAGTTAAAAAAAAACATTGTCAAAAAAAAAAGAAAACTTGATTTGAAAAAATATCAATTGGTTGGAATAAAAATATTACTTACTATAAACAAATGTATCACTTTTTTTAAATTAATGTATCAATTAAAATGAGAAAAAAATATTACGAATAAAAGTATCATTGGTTTTAGTAAATTTATTGAATATATCACTTGTTATTAATCAATGCATCATTTGTTATTAATCAAAGTATCACTTGCTATGAATAAAATTATCGGCTATTATGAATAAAAATATCATTATTTTTAGTAAAAGTATCACTTTGTTATTAATTAATGTATCACAAAAACAATGAGATTTAATTAATGTGATGGAGGGAGTTAAAAAAAACATTGTCAAAAAAAAAAAAAAAATTGATCTGAAAAAATATCAATTAGTTGGAATAAAATATAACTCCTGAGACTTGAACCCAAGTGTATAGAGTTTAAGTCCAGCAACTTAACCAGTTGCGCTACCACAATATTACTAATATGTTGCAAACCGTACTTATTTAACTGGAGGCGTCCGGTTGCACTTGCAACCAAATATACAGAATCCAACTTTATATATTTTTATATTTCACCATGTGTTGTATCTTTAATATTTTAAAAAATATTATATCACGTATGTGTCGTTTTGTGTCTTCTAGCCGTATCATGCAACCCAGCTGACCACGTAACAAACATCCCAGCATACTAGTGTGCAAATCCGTATGTCAATTCAAGAATCATCGAAATGGTTACGATTTACCATATGATTCTGTTGGAAGAATGTTCGTTTTCCAGTCAACTTTGAAGATTTACAATCCCCGTAAATCGTAATTCAATTCACTACCAAAACATATCCTTCAATTTTGATGGAAGAACCAACACTCACCAACAGAAATTTGTACTACTTCAAAACGTATCTACGATTTTGGCGCAAGAACCAATACGCACTAATGGAATCAATACACACAGGAAATTGTACTGAAAATCAGAAAAAGTCAAAAGTAAATTAAAGTGAAGATAAATCCCCACTCGCTCTCCACTTGGCTTTGATCACTCCTTTCTTCTCTACTTTTCTGTGTTCCCGAGCTTCTCAGAGAAGGCGAAAATGGGGGTACCTTCATTTTTCTGGTGGTTGCTGAACAAGTACCCCAAATCATTATCCAACGTGGTGGAGCAAAGAGGGGAGCGCGCCGAGTTCGACAATTTCTACATCGATCTCAACGAGATCATATACCCTTGTTTCCGTCCCGACGATGACGTATGTATCTTCTGATTTTTGCTAATTTGCGCCATTTCGTGGCTTTTCAATTGAGGTTTCTGATCTCTGATATTGCCGGCGTTAGCTTTTTCCGCCGACAAGTTTTGATGAGATATTCTGGATCTTGTGTAGCCGTATTGATCGGATTTTCCACATTGTTAGACCGCGCAAGTTGTTGTTCATCGCTGTTGGTAAACCCACTCTCTCTCTCTCTCTCTCTCTCTCTCATAGTCTTCTCTTTTCATGTACATTTGCAGTGCTCGATTTAATTTTGTTTCTAAATTTAGAATTACAAAACTCCTTTTAGGCGCCACAACTAGATTTTAATTATTTTTTTGTAATTTCACATTTTTGTATTACATAACTAGACAAGTTTTTTCTAAAATAACATTATTATCACAATTAATTAGTAATAATTGTTCTTGTTCTTACTATGAAAGCTTCATTAGTTCAATGGAATTATTATTCTTGTTCTTTTATGAATTAATTATTATATATGGATAAAATTACTTAAGCAATCTAATCACTAGTCACTACTTCATTATGCAGTAAAATAACAACAGTTGGTGCTGTATAAATAGCATTGCAAACATTATTACTATACTAGAACTCCAAAATCATGTTCCTTCTTAGTGATTTACTAATTAATATTAAAACATATGCAAGATATGAGGTGTTGGCCAGATCTTCATGTAGTGTTAAGTGAGTACAATGTTTGAGGATGGTTGTGATTATGCAGAATTCATGACAAAAACTTAATATTGTTTCTCACTTTCCTTTTGAATTCGTAACAAGCAGTTCTTAATAAAATTTCAGATGGTGTAGCTTCTCGGGCCAAGATGTATCAGATCAGGGGTGGACGATTTGGTTCTGCAAAGTCCAAGGACACGATAGTGCGTAATACATAATACACTCCATGCGCATGCTGTTGTGCAAGTGTACATTCATATATGTTCTGCATAAACTCTTTACTTGCCTAATAGAATGTCGAATTTGCGTTGATTCATTCTCTTCGTTCCCTCTCAGAGGAAGATTCGTCAGAAACTGAGAGAAGAGTTTGAACGGGAAGGGAAATCCGTCTTGTCTGAGGAAGACTCACGAGGCGTAGATAGTACTGTTATTACACCGGGTACAGAGTTCATGCAGATGCTGTCTGAGAAACTCCAAAGCTACATATGTCTGCGGATGAGTGATGATTCATCTTGGGGAGATATTAAGGTTGTATAACAAATTCTACAAGCAAATTCTATAAAGAAAATATAGCATTAAAGCATTGTGTGACTGTGTCTATCCGTAGGTGATTTTGTCTGATGATAAGGTCCCTGGTGAAGGTGAACACAAGATCATGTCTTTTATTCGAGCTCAACGCACATTGCCAGGATATGACCCGAATACTAGGCATTGCGTCTGTGGCACGGTACTATATTTTCTGTTCTCTTTAACTTGTTTTTCATGAAGCGATCCGTGTTTACTTGAAGTTGATATTTTGTTACAGGATATAGACTTGATTATGCTTGCACTGGCCACACATGAAGTCCATTTTTCAATTCTTAGAGAGGTTTGATTTTTCTAACTTGCTTATATTTGTTTTTCTGATAGATTTTGTGTTTATCACACTATTTTCACTCCGTTTTCGTATTATTATTTGTGATTCGAAATTTTAAACTTTTGTATTGAAAATACTCCGAGTACTGGTAGACATAGAACCAATACTAATTCCATTAGATAATAAGGAAGGGATCATAAACATCATTAGTAAATGCCCCAGTGGTTTTTTGTCTTTGATAGCAATTTTATCCGAAATCAAGTTCTTCGTTATCGTATCAGAACAAATGAATTTCTTGCAGGAACCTGTTAGAGATGTTGTTAAAAGGCAAGTGTGTCAGGTATGCGACAAGTAATTTACCTCACTACAGATATGATAACATAAGATTCATCCTTATTTCTTGAATTAATTATCTTTCTTCCCGGTCTTGACGTCAAGCCTTTGATGTTTTTCCAGTTTCTGAATTTAAATGTACTCAGAGAATACTTGGCTTTGGACTTGGAAATCCCTTGCTCCAACAAATCTGAGTACGATCTCGAGAGGATTATCGATGATTTCATCTTCATTTGCTTCTTAGCTGGAAATGATTTCCTTCCTCACATGCATACCCTACGAGTCCATGAGGTTCTTGAGTTTCTCTAACTTTATCCAATATGCTACTCGTTAAATAACGTAAGATGTTTACGCTGTTACACATAGGGTTGCATTGATCTGCTGATGCATGTTTATAAGAAAGAGTTCCAAAACTTTGGAGGTTACCTGGTTGACATGCAAAAGGTATCTTCTGTAGCCTTGATTTTTCATTGGCATGATGTCTTGGGATCATCTGATATCGGAACTCGATATAGGCAGAAAATGAAATGGGCGGATACGTAAATCTCAAAGGAGTGGAGAGATTCATACTTACAATTGGTGAATATGAGGACAGGATATTCAGCAAGAGATCCCAGATTAGAAACAGAAAATTGAGGCGAGCCCACGAGGATAGATCAAAAGCTGTTACTTTGGTATTATTTTTACAATGTGTTAGTCTTTTACTTAATTTGACCATGATTTAATTGATTATATTGTACTTAAAACGGCCGGATTTTGTTATCCAGAAAGATTTCGAAATGGATCAAGTTCACGATGGAAGAGTGTCAAGTATACTGGCTAAACATACTATTGTTGATAGTGTTGATGGGGTATGCAATTAGCTTTTATAACAACTGAATCATAATTCTCTTTCCCTCCTAATTATCATGCTCCATTGATTTTAATCATTCTTCTGTATTGTGTAATATTAGGTTTTCAGGAATACAGTAGATTTAATAATGAAGGCGGACTACTGCTACTGTGCTCTTGAGGATGAAGGCCTTGAAATAGAGGAAGTCTGTAGTTGTGTTAGTTGACTTTGGAGTTAGTAGAATCATTCTCTGTTACGACGAATTAAATATACCTGCATTCTACTCTCATCTTGGTTTATAGGTGAGATCTGGGACCCATGACTGGAGAGGAAGATACTACAAGGAAAAATTCTCTGCTGAAACCCCAGAAGAGATTGAAGCAACACGAAATACTCTGGTGTGTTGAAAATGCTAAATTTTTTGACATCATTCTTGAAAAGATTAGTTGGTCTAAATTTAATTTTCCTTCTTTAGATTGCCAAGTATGGTGAGGGACTTTGTTGGCTTCTGCTGTGCTATTTCTCTGGAGTTCCATCTTGGTCCTGGTATACTCTCTCTCTCTCTCTCTCTCTCTCTCTCTCTCTCTCTCTCTCTCTCGGTTCTTATATGAGAATAAGTCGTAAACAACCGAATATGTAGGTTTTATCCATATTATTTTGCTCCAATGGCATCTGAATTGGAAGGACTTTCTCAAATAAAAGTGGAGTTTCAGAAAGGTTTGCCCTTCAAGCCATTTGATCAACTCATGGGGGTACTTCCACCTTCGAGGTATAATTCATGCTTATGTTAATATATATCTGTGAATATCCATATAAGCATCATTCTGATATTTATGTATTCAGAGCTCACTTACTTCCTGAAGCATATAAGGGCCTTATGCTTGATAAGAATTCAAGAATCTCCGACTTTTACCGCAGAGGTAAGCCACGTTCGAACTCTTGGGAGGACTAATACTGAAATGTTTTCACACTCTGCTCTTATTCAGAATCCAGTACGGACCTTGATGGGAAGAGTTGTCTACCCCAGGTATTATTGAATCCTTTGTTTTATAGTCTTTTCTGGATAATGAGGTTCTTTTTCATCTCGTGAAGGGCAAGCATTTACCTATTATAGAGGAAGAGCGTCTTCTTTTGGAGACGAAGAAACTCGAAAATGAACTGAAGGTGCGTTCACTGCTCTTAGTATTTTCTGGTTCTTGATATTCACAAACTTCTCTTGAACACGTAGGGCGACGAGAAGATGAGGAATACGGAGACTCTTGATCGGCTGTTTGTGAAACGCTTGAGCGAAGCAGGCCAGCAAGTTGTTCGGTGTTTGGGTACGAAAACAGCCTCGAATAAGATCAAGGGAGCAATGATGATGAATAGCATTATGTAAGTTTTGAATGTAATAACATGCATCTGTCTTGGATTCTTACAGAGCTAATTAGGATTTGATCAATTTCAGTGAAGGAATTGAAGGTGTTGTACATCTGATGCCTGAAGATGATAACAAGGGGGATTATTCCAGAAACATTCTGTAAGGAAAAATTACGAACTACAAATACTCTTTCCCTTTCTTCTCTTATATGCTTTCCTATCATCAGATGCATGTTCTACGAGGCGAATCAAGATTCTCAACACGTTCCTAAGCTTCTTGAAGGCGTAAACATTCCGAAAAAGGTAAAACTCTTCATGGGATCGAATCACATTCAAATATTCAGCACAAGCTCAAATTTTATCTGTGTTCGTTTGCTTTGTTCTGAAGACGGTGAAGAAAGAGGACATAGTGACCAACATTCTTTGGCACGAACAAAACCGGTATGGCTACAACAGCAAAAGCAACATCTCAAGAGGGTTTCAGAATCGGATACCAGATCAGAAATGGCAAGGTGCCTCTGATTTTGGTAAGCTCAAGGTTGAAGAAGACACAGTGTCAAGTCTTCGCCCGAACTATGGAGCAAGGAATCATCAGCCATCTGGATCCACTGCAGGATCTTGGAGGAGGTGTGGATATGGAAGCAGCGGAAGCCGTAGAGAATCAAATACGAATCTTGATCAGCTAAACAGTAGAGCTGGGCAGGGAGGGAGCAGTTTCTGGAAATCACGCTGCGATGAAAGTGATGATTGGAGATCGGATAAACAGTCTAGAGATGCTTCTGGAAGCAGTTGGCACAAGAACTCTGCAGAGAGATCTGCACAAACACAGCGTCGGGACGAATCATTTCGGTCGAATATGAGCAATTCCCGGTGGAGATAAAACATGGGTATCTTAGCAGTGGTTTAAACTAAACATTTAACTTAAGTGTGAAGTATTATGCTTTTGTTGGATCAAGGAACAGAGGAATTCACTTACTTTGTAGTATTTGTACATAATCTGTTGCAGTTATCCTTTTCATGTAGAGTACTGGTGTAATATCTATAATAAATTTCGAGTGTTAAAAAAAAAATTAAATTCAAAGTTGATGTGCAAAAAAGAAAACTGTAAAGAGTTTGTATCTTTACTGGTAAATTGGATACGCTCGATGCTAACTCACCAGACACGTCAGCAGTCATATAATGCTGGAAAATATCATGTCAGCTTTGATTTTTGATCCGTGTATAATTTGAAATAAATTAAGAGTTAGATACTTATAAGATAAATTGAAAGTTCATGTGCAAAAAAAGAATTTGAAAAAAATTAGTATATTTAGGAGAGAATAACCTTATTTTTTATTTATGACGAGGTGTCTTTATCTGGACCACAAGGTCCAAAGCTTAAGCTATGCATTGGGTCTAGGTAAGATTTTTCCCAAAAGTTTGAGGGTATATTGCAAAAACAGGTCTTCATGAATGAAAAGTATTATTTTAAAGATTTCATTTTTCTGAATTTCGTTATTGGATTGTTTAATTACAGATATTATAGACACCTATTAGTAGGGGTATAAGTGGTCTCTCACCGAATCACGAAATCGATGGGATCAAATAAAACTGAATCGGAAAATATGATTTGGGTCGATTTTGTGGTTCATTTTGGTTTATTTTTTTATGAAATCGATTACAAACGGCCTGGTTCGCGATTCCGAAGATTTATGAATTGTTTGAACCGAATCGAACCAATTCACTATATAATTTTTTTTTTGAATTTTTTTTCTTAAATGGGAAGATTCATGGATTTTAATAATTAGATATTGAAAGAAATAACGATAAGTTCGAAACGGATATCATCTCTATTCTTATGAGTTCTCGTGTATGACTTAAGCACCATTTTATAGACTAGTTCTCAATTTTCATGCGAGAACCCCAATTCTTTTATTTTTAGTTTAATATATTCGGTGAGTTCTTCGTTTGTTTTGGAATTTTAAGAAAATAAAAAATTAAATGTGAATTGATGGACCTAACTGAATCGAACCGAACGATTTATAAACAGCTTGGTATGGTTCTTCTGTCTCTTAGATATACTTCGAACCAACCAAACCAAACAACTTTTATGTATTTGGTTCGATTCCTAAAATGCACGAAAAATCGAACTCAATTACACCCCTATCTATTAGCGGGAAGAACTTCTTATTTAACAAACTTCAATTGATCAAAATCGACACACAAATATGCAATTAAAATCGCACATTGAAAATTCTGCACCAGAATCACAAATAAACCAATATTATGGGACCAAATTATCATTTCTTTTAACTTTTTTATTCTAATAACCACAAAAAAGGGAAGAATTGTGGCCAAAGGTAATTTCGCCGTTCAAATCTTCAACACTCTTTAGCCTTCTCTTCATCTTCGATCACCGGTAATTCAAGCGACTGCGAAATTTATGTTATCGTAATTTCTTCGCCATATCTTCTTACGAATTTGCCCCATTCAAATTGAAGAATAAAATTGGTTATTTGTTAGAGTCCGGCCTTTAATTTCGTTCTTGCAACTTAGTTAATGCGCCTTGTTTTGCTTTCGGTTCTTGATGCCAAATTTATATCTTGAAGTGGATTTGGGTTCAAATTGAATGATTTGTATGCAGTTTATATTTAGGTAATTGAAAAGGGAAAGCGTAGCGTGGTTGTTTATGTTGGCCAACTCGTTCAATTTACTAGGTTGTCTTGTGTAGGGTTTATGATTTTCCCTCCAATTTGGTGCTTCTTGAATTGATTGCAAGAAATGTAACATGCCAATTCAACTCATGGCTTATATCAAGAAGCCAATGGTCATACTTCGCCAAGAATCTAATGCAGACTCATATGTCATTAAATTCTTTCGAGCTTTGGATAATGAAATACAAGTTTATTGAAGTTAGGCGATCTAGGCCGAAGTTAAGATTTGAATGTTTGAGGCAAATTAGAAATTCTCCAGCTTTGTTATTGACTCTTGCATTTGTCCTCCTAGTTGTGGTTTACTGCTGATGTTAGCCTAACTTAGAGACTTCATCATAGTAATTGCTAAATTTCCACGCAGTTTGTCATATGAAATTCGAGTTTACTTGCTCTGTAGTTTTAGTAGCCCTATCTGATAATTGATCACATAATGCAGAAGTTTTATGTGATAAGAAATTCAGTCAAGTTGAAAAATCAACAAGAATCATATATATGTTGATAGATAAATCTCTTATTACTTTGATCAAGTTATATAACCTGCCACCATTCTACTAGTCACGTACGAACATGCCTAGCCTCATTGGAAAAGAAGGTTACATTTAGTTCTGAACTATAGAAAAGTCACATATCAATAGTTGCCTCTCTTTTGAAGCATGGTTTGGCTTCTATATTGACTAATCCACAAAAATAACTTTGTCCCGAGTCGTATTGCCTTACAAACTGCTGAAAGGAGAGTAAAACATTATCATCAAGTCTTCCAAGATTTGTGTGATTTTCTTTCACCTTTCTGATGCAACTTTCTTGAGTTGTTTAGGTTCACTAATGGGAAACAAACCTGCCAAGCCAGAGAAGAAAGACGAGTTGATGCTGAAAATTGTCCCTCCTTTGGACCCTGCATCTACTCGTTGGTTTGCTCGTGATCTTGACCGTATTTATGGCTTCACTCCACACAATCCGTGGGCTATAAAGCCCCCAGACCACTATATTGAATTCATGCATTTGAATGGCTAGTTGGACCTAGACCTCGATGATCCAGACCTGGCTCATTTGTTCAAGTAAACAATCCTTACCTCTCCAGTAGTGTTGTGTAGGCCTTAAACTTTGTTTGGCATTTCTAATTTAGTCTACTTTTCTTATATGAATCTCATATGGCATTGATAGCAAGATGAGACTTATCTGTATGTTTGGCATTTCTAATTTAGTCTACCTCGGGCCACTCTACTGGAATGACATTAAAGTCTACTGTCAGTCAAAGAAACTGACAGGCCGTTGCTGAGTCTGACCTATAGGTTCAGTAGTATACTCATGTTGAGTTCAACTCTACTGAAAGGTCAAGACTCTGAGTTCAGTAAACTGCTCCTGTTGAGTCAAGTTCTACTGACTCCTGAACACCTTTCGATATCTTGCTCTGCCGAGTCCAACTTCACGAATCTTCATTCCATAAGCGGCTGCGGACGACGGTCCTCAAGGACAAGCGGACATAACTTCTGAGCCGGAACCATGCTGAGCCTGAAACACTCAGAGACAAATGTGTTAACTTTTACAAAGGAATGGTTCACCAATCAACATAGGGTTTTGGGATCAGTCAAATCAACAATTGAATCACATCACATCATATTTCATACTTTTCATTTTCTTTCTCCTACTTTGTCATGTATTCTAATTATCTCACTCATTTTTTCTGTCCTATTTTATCATCTACTCCTATCTCATTATTATCCACACTATTAATTCCCGTATCAAAAAGAAAGTTGACACAAATAGTGGGACAGAGGTAGTACTCTTTATACTTTTGTAAACCCACCCACTCCGTTATTACTACTATTTCTTTACACATAATCAACAACTTTTTTAAGCTTTGTATCGAAAAGAAACTGAACAATTGGAGTGAGACGGATGAGATTTTATGTTTAGATGATTATATCTAGGTTTTAATATATTTCCATTTTATTAAAAAAAAATAGTGGAGTCGGTACAATATTTTGTTGGATTATCATCTAGACATCCCTCTTTGAAATTACATGTTCCAATCCGAGTCACATTTGCTCACATTATACACATACATATATGAAAATATTAATCATATAAACTGATTTTTTTGGACGGTTTTATTAGGCTTGGATCTAGAAGAATAATATGAATCTACATATATTATTCAACAAAATAATTCATGAAACAAGATTGATGTTATAAAATTCCAAGATACCTTACGGGGAATATATACATAAGCATAGGTACAAATGACATATGCCTAGATTTGTCATGTGTTGGAACACATTATTGTAAAACTCTTATTAAGGACAAATATTATTATAATATCATGACTCTCGATCCATAAATTCTAAATTTGAAGCTTACGTCCTTTTCAATCGTATCTTAAAAAAAAATTAATCATGTTATTATTTCCAATTCATTTTAATTTTAATCATATATATTATCATGGATTTTTATGCCAGTTGTTTTCGACATCTAAAATTGAGCCTTTAATCGAAATCTAGGAAATAAATTTCACTAATATATAGTCAATAAATCATTTTAAATTTATTATAAATGACGGACTTATAATTGAAACCCGTAATCCAGGAATACAAGATGGAGATGGATTTTGAAATTTCGGCGGTTAAGGGGGCGAGTGTAGAACTCTTTGGGCTGGGTTGAAATGCAAATTTTTAAAAATAATTAAATTTCAACATGATTTAAGGTTATATCCGCATCTAACCACCTATATTGCACTAATGTTTTGAAAAACCTCAATGAATCGTGTTGGATACTCCAACACAACACTTCAATTTTTGTATCAAATACATTTCAGTGTAATAACATCTTTTTTCAAAACAAAAAAAAAATTTTATTTTATACTTGATTATATATATATATATATATAGGGAGTGGTTCCCGTGTGAACAACCCTTATCGTGTGAACGTGTGAACACTGCACTTTAAAGACAAACGTATTGCACTTTCAAGGTAAATATACTGCACTTTAATATATAGGAGGAGGTTCAAATGTGAACAACCTTTTATCGTGTGTATTTATATATAGGAGGAGGTTCAAATGTGAACAGCCTTTTATCGTGTGAACGTGTGAACACTGCACTTTAAAGATAAATGTACTGCACTTTAAAGGCAAATATATTGCATTTTAAAGTGCAATACTTAAAGTGCAGTTCGTTGTCCTTAAGTGCAGTACATAAAGTGCAGTATTAAAGTGCAGTATATTTACCTTGAAAGTGCAATACGTTTGTCTTTAAAATGCAGTGTTCACACGTTCACACGATAAGGGCTGTTCACACGGGAACCACTCCCTATATATATATATATATATATATATATATATTTATATTTCACCATCAGTGTTGTGTCTTTAATATTTTAAAAAATATTGTGTCTTCTAGCCGTATCATGCAACCCAGCTGACCACGTAACAAACATCCCAGCATACTAGTGTGCAAATCCGTATGTCAATTCAAGAATCATCGAAATGGTTACGATTTACCATATGATTCTGATGGAAGAATGTTCGTTTTCCAGTCAACTTTGAAGATTTATAATCCCCGTAAATCGTAATTCAATTCACTACCGAAACATATCCTTCAACTTTGATGGAAGAACCAACACTCACCAACAGAAATTTGTACTGAAAATTGGAAAAAGGTAAACAGAATCAATACACTTCAAAACGTATCTACGATCTTGGCGCAAGAACCAATACGCACTAATGGAATCAATACACACAGGAAATTGTACTGAAAATAAGAAAAAAGTCAAAAGTAAATGTAAAGATAAATCCACACTCGCTCTCCACTTGGCTTTGATCACTCCTTTCTTCTCTACTTTTTCTGTGTTCCCGAGCTTCTCAGAGAAGGCGAAAATGGGGGTACCTTCATTTTTCTGGTGGTTGCTGAACAAATACCCAAAATCATTATCCGACGCGGCGGAGCAAAGAGGGGAGCGCGCCGAGTTCGACAATTTCTACATCGATCTCAACGAGATCATACACCCTTGTTTCCGTGCCGACGATGACGTATGTATCTTCTGATTTTTGCTAATTTGCGCCATTTCGTGGCTTTCAGTTGGGGTTTCTGATCTCTGATATTGCCGGCGTTATGTGATCAGCTTTTTCCGCCGACAAGTTTTGATGAGATATTCTGGATCTTGTGTAATCATATTGATCGGATTTTCCACATTGTTAGACCGCGCAAGTTGTTGTTCATCGCCGTTGGTAAACCCATTCTCTCTCTCTCTCTCTTTATCATAGTCTTCTCTTTTCATGTACATTTGCAGTGCTCATTTAATTTTGTTGGAAAAATCGGTTTGGATATATATATATTAGTTATATATATATTAAATTAAGAAAAGTTAATTAGCATTTATTGTTAATTTAACTTGGGCATAATTCAGCCATTTTCGATCTCATTTTCGAGCCTCGATATTTATCCGATTAATGATTTGAGATATATGACGTCGATCTACGTTTCGAGTAGATAATTATAGTGTGCTTAATTTCTCGATTCCGATTTTCGGTGAGTGAGAAATAGTGGCTCGAAGTTTGGGGGACAAAACTAATATGTTACCTAAAGTGGAGAAACTTACCTTATTCGGGTTTTGGAAAGTTATTACATTAATCATGTCCCACATCGATTAATGAATAATGTTTTGTGTGGTATTTAAGTCTCTACAATATTGTAGAAGATAATTAAGTGACATGTGGTGGGCTTGGGCCACACATGCTCATGTCTTGCGAGCCTTTTCGCCGACCGCCTCACACGCGCGCGCGCGCGCGCCCGCGCCGCTCCGCACCGCGCCCTCGCCCGGCTCCGGCTCCGGTCCGTGTCCGTGTCCGTGTACTTGGATCTTGGCAATTGGTCCGCCGGGTCGGGTGTCGGGTTAAGCGGTGCGCTGGGCCAGCACCTTTGGATTCCTCTCCGTGGTGCGGTGCACCCGCCCACACCAAGCAATACTTTTGGGAAGGATCCGGAAGCCAACCTTCCATCTCTCCACTCCTCCACTCCCCTGGACACGTCAGCATGCCTTAATTGGCAGGAGTTACCAACACCCTTTTACCTGGGGGCAGCAGCCTATAAATAGGCAGGTGTTCAGTTCATTTCATCACACCAACACTTGCAACAACAAAGCTTCCATACAAAGCTTGCATTCCATTCTTAGCTCTTAGCTCATCTTAGCTGCTCTTAGCTCAAGTCCAGCAGCTTCTGTCCTCGCCGGAGCTCAAAGATCCTGCGTTGCTGCAATCCTTGAGACGTCGTCGTTTCATCTTTGGGGACGAAACGCCACAACCGAGAGCACTACCGGGGCGTTTTTCGTCTTGCGGAGAGAGACCTTCCTCGACTCGACGGTTTTCTCCTTTTGTTGTTTTATTTCATTTTGTTATTTAATAGTTTACTTGTAATAGCAGTTTATAATACCAACAAATTTTGTTTCTAAATTTTGAATTACAAACTCCTTTTAGGTGCCACAACTAGATTATAAAAACTTTTTGTAATTTCACATTTTTGTGTTACGTAACTAGACATGATTTTTTTTTAATAACATTATTATCACAATTAATTAGTAATAATTGTTCTTGTTCTTACTGTGAAAGCTTCATTAGTTCAATGGAATTATTATTCTTGTTCTTTTATGGATTGATTATTATATATGGATCAAATTACTTAAGCAATCCAATCACTAGTCACTACTTCATTATGCAGTAAAATAACAACAGTTGGTCCCCATGGATGGCATAGCGGTGAAGATGGGTGGCCCGGGACCGATAGGTCATGGGTTCAAATCCCACTGGAAACGGCTATGTGTCTGATCTTCATGTAGTGTTAAGTGAGTACAATGCTTGAGGATGTTTGTGATTATGCAGAATTCATGACAAAAACTTAATATGGTTTCTTACTTTCCTTTTGTATTCGTAACAAGCAGTTCTTAATAAAATTTCAGATGGTGTAGCTTCTCGGGCCAAGATGTATCTGATCAGGGGTGGACGATTTGGTTATGCAAAATCCAAGGACATGAGAGTGCGTAATACATAATACACACCATGCATGCTGTTGTGCAAGTGTACATTCATATATGTTCTGCATAAACTCTTTACTTGCCTAATAGAATGTCGAATTTGCGTTGATTCATTCTCTTCGTTCCCTCTCAGAGGAAGATTCGTCAGAAACTGAGAGAAGAGTTTGAACGGGAAGGGAAATCCGTCTTGTCTGAGGAAGACTTACGAGGCGTAGATAGTACTGTTATTACACCGGGTACAGAGTTCATGCAGATGCTGTCTGAGAAACTCCAAAGCTACATATGTCTGCGGATGAGTGATGATTCATCTTGGGGAGATATTAAGGTTGTATAACAAATTCTACAAGCAAATTCTATAAAGAAAATATAGCATTAAAGCATTGTGTGACTGTGTCTATCCGTAGGTGATTTTGTCTGATGATAAGGTCCCTGGTGAAGGTGAACACAAGATCATGTCTTTTATTCGAGCTCAACGCACATTGCCAGGATATGACCCGAATACTAGGCATTGCGTCTATGGCACGGTACTATATTTTCTGTTCTCTTTAACTTGTTTTTAATGAAGCGATCCGTGTTTACTTGAAGTTGATATTTTGTTACAGGATATAGACTTGATTATGCTTGCACTGGCCACACATGAAGTCCATTTTTCAATTCTTAGAGAGGTTTGATTTTTCTACCTTTCTTATATTTGTTTTTCTGATAGATTTTGTGTTTATCACACTATTTTCACTCCGTTTTCGTATTATTATTTGTGATTCGAAATTTTAAACTTTTGTATTGAAAATACTCCGAGTACTGGTAGACATAGAACCAATACTAATTCCATTAGATAATAAGGAAGGGATCATAAACATCATTAGTAAATGCCCCAGTGGTTTTTTGTCTTTGATAGCAATTTTATCCGAAATCAAGTTCTTCGTTATCGTATCAGAACAAATGAATTTCTTGCAGGAACCTGTTAGAGATGTTGTTAAAAGGCAAGTGTGTCAGGTATGCGACAAGTAATTTACCTCACTACAGATGTGATAACATAAGATTCATCCTTATTTCTTGAATTAATTATCTTTCTTCCCGGTCTTGACGTCAAGCCTTTGATGTTTTTCCAGTTTCTGAATTTAAATGTACTCAGAGAATACTTGGCTTTGGACTTGGAAATCCCTTGCTCCAACAAATCTGAGTACGATCTCGAGAGGATTATCGATGATTTCATCTTCATTTGCTTCTTAGCTGGAAATGATTTCCTTCCTCACATGCATACCCTACGAGTCCATGAGGTTCTTGAGTTTCTCTAACTTTATCCAATATGCTACTCGTTAAATAACGTAAGATGTTTACGCTGTTACACATAGGGTTGCATTGATCTGCTGATGCATGTTTATAAGAAAGAGTTCCAAAACTTTGGAGGTTACCTGGTTGACATGCAAAAGGTATCTTCTGTAGCCTTGATTTTTCATTGGCATGATGTCTTGGGATCATCTGATATCGGAACTCGATATAGGCAGAAAATGAAATGGGCGGATACGTAAATCTCAAAGGAGTGGAGAGATTCATACTTACAATTGGTGAATATGAGGACAGGATATTCAAAGCAAGAGATCCCGGATTAGAAACAGAAAATTGAGGCGAGCCCACGAGGATAGATCAAAAGCTGTTACTTTGGTATTATTTTTACAATGTGTTAGTCTTTTACTTAATTTGACCATGATTTAATTGATTATATTGTACTTAAAACGGCCGGATTTTGTTATCCGAGAAAGATTTCGAAATGGATCAAGTTCACGATGGAAGAGTGTCAAGTATACTGGCTAAACATACTATTGTTGATAGTGTTGATGGGGTATGCAATTAGCTTTTATAACAACTGAATCATAATTCTCTTTCCCTCCTAATTATCATGCTCCATTGATTTTAATCATTCTTACGTATTGTGTAATATTAGGTTTTCAGGAATACAGTAGATTTAATAATGAAGGCGGACTACTGCTACTGTGCTCTTGAGGATGAAGGCCTTGAAATAGAGGAAGTCTGTAGTTGTGTTAGTTGACTTTGGAGTTAGTAGAATCATTCTCTGTTACGACGAATTAAATATACCTGCATTCTACTCTCATCTTGGTTTATAGGTGAGATCTGGGACCCATGACTGGAGAGGAAGATACTACAAGGAAAAATTCTCTGCTGAAACCCCGTAAGAGATTGAAGCAACACGAAATACTACGGTGTGTTGAAAATGCTAAATTTTTTGACATCATTCTTGAAAAGATTAGTTGGTCTAAATTTAATTTTCCTTCTTTAGATTGCCAAGTATGGTGAGGGACTTTGTTGGCTTCTGCTGTGCTATTTCTCTGGAGTTCCATCTTGGTCCTGGTATACTCTCTCTCTCTCTCTCTCTCTCTCTCTCTCTCTCTCTCTCTCTCTCTCTCTCGGTTCTTATATGAGAATAAGTCGTAAACAACCGAATATGTAGGTTTTATCCATATTATTTTGCTCCAATGGCATCTGAATTGGAAGGACTTTCTCAAATAAAAGTGGAGTTTCAGAAAGGTTTGCCCTTCAAGCCATTTGATCAACTCATGGGGGTACTTCCACCTTCGAGGTATAATTCATGCTTATGTTAATATATATCTGTGAATATCCATATAAGCATCATTCTGATATTTATGTATTCAGAGCTCACTTACTTCCTGAAGCATATAAGGGCCTTATGCTTGATAAGAATTCAAGAATCTCCGACTTTTACCGCAGAGGTAAGCCACGTTCGAACTCTTGGGAGGACTAATACTGAAATGTTTTCACACTCTGCTCTTATTCAGAATCCAGTACGGACCTTGATGGGAAGAGTTGTCTACCCCAGGTATTATTGAATCCTTTGTTTTATAGTCTTTTCTGGATAATGAGGTTCTTTTTCATCTCGTGAAGGGCAAGCATTTCCCTATTATAGAGGAAGAGCGTCTTCTTTTGGAGACGAAGAAACTCGAAAATGAACTGAAGGTGCGTTCACTGCTCTTAGTATTTTCTGGTTCTTGATATTCACAAACTTCTCTTGAACACGTAGGGCGACGAGAAGATGAGGAATACGGAGACTCTTGATCGGCTGTTTGTGAAACGCTCGAGCGAAGCAGGCCAGCAAGTTGTTCGGTGTTTGGGTACGAAAACAGCCTCGAATAAGATCAAGGGAGCAATGATGATGAATAGCATTATGTAAGTTTTGAATGTAATAACATGCATCTGTCTTGGATTCTTACAGAGCTAATTAGTATTTGATCAATTTCAGTGAAGGAATTGAAGGTGTTGTACATCTGATGCCTGAAGATGATAACAAGGGGGATTACTCCAGAAACATTCTGTAAGGAAAAATTACAAACTACAAATACTCTTTCCCTTTCTTCTCTTATATGCTTTCCTATCATCAGATGCATGTTCTACGAGGCGAATCAACATCCTCAACACGTTCCTAAGCTTCTTGAAGGCGTAAACATTCCGAAAAAGGTAAAACTCTTCATGGGATCGAATCATATTCAAATATTCAGCACAAGCTCAAATTTTATCTGTGTTCGTTTGCTTTGTTCTGAAGACGGTGAAGAAAGAGGACATAGTGACCAACATTCTTTGGCACGAACAAAACCGGTATGGCTACAACAGCAAAAGCAACATCTCAAGAGGGTTTCAGAATCGGATACCGGATCAGAAATGGCAAGGTGCCTCTGATTTTGGTAAGCTCAAGGTTGAAGAAGACACGGTGTCAAGTCTTCGCCCGAACTATGGAGCAAGGAATCATCAGCCATCTGGATCCACTGCAGGATCTTGGAGGAGGGGTGGATATGGAAGCAGTGGAAGCCGTAGAGAATCAAATACGAATCTTGATCAGCTAAACAGTAGAGCTGGGCAGGGAGGGAGCAGTTTCTGGAAATCACGCTGCGATGAAAGTGATGATTGGAGATCGGATAAACAGTCTAGAGATGCTTCTGGAAGCAGTTGGCACAAGAACTCTGCAGAGAGATCTGCACAAACGCAGCGTCGGGACGAATCATTTCGGTCGAATATGAGCAATTCCCGGTGGAGATAAAACATGGGTATCTTAGCAGTGGTTTAAACTAAACATTTAACTTAAGTATTATGCTTTTGTTGGATCAAGGAACAGAGGGATTTACTTACTTTGTAATCTTTGTACATAGTCTGTTGCAGTTATCCTTTTCATGTAGAGTTCTGGTGTAATCTCTGCAGTAAATTTCGAGTGTTAAAAAAAAACTAAATTTAAAGTTCATGTGCAAAAAATGAAACTGTAAAGAGTTTGTATGTTTACTGGTAAATTGGATATACTCGATGTTGACTCACCCGACACGTCAGCAGTCATGTTATGCTGGAAAATGTCATGTCAGTTTTGATTTTTAACCCGTGTGCAATTTGAAATAAATTAAGAGTTGGATGCTTATAGGATAAATTGAAAGTACATGTGAAGAAAAAGAATTTGAAAAAAATTAGTAATTTATAAGAGAATAACCTTATTTTTTATTTATGCTGAGATGTCTTGATCTGGACCACAAGATCCAAAGTTTAAGCTATCCATTGGGTCTAGGTAAGATTTTTCCCAAAAGTTTGAGGGTATATTGCAAAAACAGGCCTTCAAGAATGAAAAGTAATATTTTAAAGATTTCATTTTTCTTAATTTCGTTATTGAATTCTTTAATTACAGATATTATAGACACCTATTAGTAGTGGTATAAGTGATCTCTCACCGAATCACGAAATCGATGGGATCAAATAAAACTGAATCGGAAAATATGATCTGGGTCGATTTTGTGGTTCAGTTTGGTTTATTTTTTATGAAATCGATTACAAACGGCTTGGTTCGTGATTTCGAAGATTTATGAATTGTTTTAACAGAATCGAACCAATTCACTATATAAATTTTTTTTTCGAATTTTTTTTCTTGAATGGGAAGATTCATGGATTTTAATAATTAGATCTTGAAAGAAATAACGATAAGTTCGAAACGGATAGCATCTCTATTCTTATGAGTTCTTGTGTATGACTTAAGCACCATTTTATAGACTAGTTCTCAATTTTCATGCAAGAACCCCAATTCTTTTATTTTTAGTTTAATATATTCGGTGAGTTCTTCGTTTGTTTTGGAATTTTAAGAAAATAAAAAATTAAATATGAATCAATGGACCTAACTGAATCGAATCGAACGATTTATAAACATCTTGGTATGGTTCTTCTGTCTCTTAAATATACTTCGAACCAACCAAACCAAACAACTTTTATGTATTTGGTTCGATTCCTAAAATGCACAAAAAATCGAACTCAATTACACCCCTATCTATTAGCGGGACGAACTTCTTATTTAACGAACTTCAATTGATCAAAATCGACACACAAATATGCAATTAAAATCTTACATTGAAAATTCTGCACCAGAATCACAAACAAACCAATATTATGGGACCAAATTATCATTTCTTTTAACTTTTTTATTCTAATAACCACAAAAAAGGGGAGAATTGTGGCCAAAGGTAATTTCGCCGTTCAAATCTTCAACACTCTTTAGCCTTCTCTTCATCTTCGATCACCGGAAATTCAAGTGACTGCGAAATTTATGTTATCGTAATTTCTTCGCCATATCTTCTTACGAATTTGCCCCATTCAAATTGAAGAATAAGATTGGTTATTTGTTAGAGTCTGTAACAACCCGAGCATCAGAGGGGATCGAGGATGGAGGAGAAGAAGAGAATACAGGGGGAGAATTAGGGTTTCTACTAGCTTTGGTAAACTTTGAGAGTTCGAAAGATTTGATGACATATGAGGATGATGAAATGATTATGGACGCACGTGAGGACTTCTTCGCCGTTGATGAAGAGAGTGGCTGACGGTGTGGATTGCGCAGATCGGGATTGGAGTGGACGCACGGGATATGTCCACGTATTACTATCTAGTTATCTTATTAGAAGTCGTTGTTTTCACAAACACGTTTACTACTAGGGTTTGTGTTTAAATAGCTGGAAGAATGAAATAAAGGCATGAAAATTGCCAACCTTATCTAAGTTCCTCGTTTCGTTTTCTGTTCATTCTTCTTCTATCTTCGTATTTGCTAGTTAATTTCATACAAGTAATTACAACAAAACTCAGTAGTTCGTATTCCCCCCAAAAAATTTACATTAACAGTCCGAACTGTTACATTGGTATCAGAGTCAGACATGGCCAACCCCGCCGAGAGATGGGGAGCCGGACTCCAATCCGTCCGATGATGGAGAACCCCAAAGCAACCACACCAAGCAACAAACCGAACAAAGCGCACGCAAGGTAACAAATCAACACCATCGCCTAGATTCAATCGCTCACCGGATAAATGCTTTGACAAACCGGCACCAAAATATGCTTACTACAATCAACTCCATGGCTTCTCACCTTGCCTACCCTAACTACCCCTATTCCCCGTTTTCTCAAGCCTCCATAAATTACCCAAACCCTAACTTCCAAACCCATGGTTACCCAAACCCCAACCTCCCCTCCAATGATTTTCTACCCTAATCACGGGGTATTACCCCCACAACCGCATCCCAACTCCCCCGAGAACACCACCCGCAAAATGCTTCCAACTTCCTCACCCCCCAAAACCCTACCTTCCCAAACTGACTTGACGAGGAATCCATTCTCGCGAACAAACATAACCCCTACACACAACACACACCTAGGAGCACCCCTTTCTGCATATCCATACAAGACCCGAGTAGGCGGGTCGAGGTCTTATGAGGTACCCACTACTCGGAGTACCCTCCAAAAAGGAAAAAGATGTGTTGCGTCGAGTTCGGTTCTTCTTAGTTGGGTTGGGCGGGTTCGACCCGTAAATGCTATGCTTACACACAAGACTACCCCTCTTCCCGAAAGCTTCGCGGGGACTACTTTACGACGAGGGACGACCGCCCGTAGGGGGTTTACTGCACAAGGCCCCTGCAGAGGAAATGATTTATCCCAGCGAATAGATGATGCTCAGCTCCGCACAACATAGGGATTGGCACACTTTCGAGCAACCAGAAAATCACCTCCGCGGGCCACCAAATCAACCTAACTAGGTCCTCATTGAAGACAATCAGGGGGAACATACTGTGGGTAGGATAAGAGAGGTAGGGGCTGGTTCAGGACAACAAGTGTTGAGTAGAGGAGGCTATTCTGGAGAGGGAGGGGGTAGAGCCATGATGAGTGGGGGAAATACCCAATGGACCAGTTATTTTCCTCCTGGGGGAGGAGGTAGGGGACAGTTTGGCAGTTCAAGAGGAGGAAGGTTCCAATACAATCCTCATAGGGAAGGACAACACCATATTAACAGGGAAATGAGTGGGTTTGAGAGGGGTAATAGAGAGGGAAACGCTGGGGTAGTGGCCTCTAGAGCTAAGATTGAATTCCCACGGTTTGATGGTACTAGACCTAGGGGATGGCTGCAGCGGTGCAGGACCTTCTGGGGCATGGTGACCATCATTCCAGAAGATCAAATGGTGTCTTATGCCTCCCTGCATTTTGATGGGAAGGCAGCTGAGTGGTATGGCAATCTACCAGAGAAGGGGGAACAACTCAGCTGGACTCAGTTCATAAACATGATTTCCACTAATTTTGGGGACCTTAAGGAGACAGAAATCATAGGGGAATTTAATAAGTTAAGGTTTGAGGGGATTATGAAGAGTATGTGGAGAAATTTGAGCAGCTTAAGTCTTTTCTGATTCACTCTCAGTGTGGACAATTTGGGGAGATCTATTGGGTTGCAAGTTTTCTTAGTGGGTTTGGATAAGGAGACTAGATCTTCTTTGGGAATGTTTCCTATACCTACCTTGGAGGCTGCCATCCATCTAGGAAGGCAGCAATGTTCTAATAATGAGGCATGGACCAAGAAACTCAAGGAGTCCACTAGATTGGTAACAAAAAGGACAGAAGGCAGTGGACAGAGAAATTTTAAGACCCCTACTGGAAAGCCATCTTATACAGGTAAACCTAATAGAGCTGACTTCAGGCTCCTCACACCTGCTGAAATGGACAAAAGAAGATCTAAAGGGCTATGTTATAACTGTAATGAACAGTTCAGTCCAGGCCATAAATATACTAAGAAATTGAATTACATGATCATGTCCAATGAAGAACAAACTGAGTATTTACACAGTTTGGATGAAATGGATGATGAGGATGACTTTGGTGATGCTAAAGAAGAGCTAGGGATAGCCATAATAACCCTAGGGTCAATGGTGGAAGAAGCTGGGAGTAATGTCATGAGGTTGGTAGGAAAAATAGGAGAGAGGAACCTTAGAATCCTAGTAGATACAGGTAGCACCCTCAGTTTCTTAAGTGAGGGAGTAATTAAACAGATTGGTTGTGAAGTGGAACAAGCTAGGCCACTGAAGGTCATGGTGGCCAGTGGAGAGAAGCTGACCAGTGAGCATAAAGTAATGGGTTTTCAATGGACTATGCAGGGACACCAATTTGGATTTGACATCAGGGTCCTAGCCACTAAGGGTTATGACATAATCTTGGGCAGTGACTGGCTCAAACAAGGGACTCCAGTTATTTTGGACTATGAAGATATGACATTTTCTATACAACACCTTGGAAGAAGGGTTAAACTGCAAGTAGAAAAAAAGGGTAGGCAGAAGGATCGGGCTGCCTCAATGGAGAATTATTCCCAAACCCAAAATCCTACTGACACATTACAACTGTCTACCCTGTTAGAGCAATATAAGGAGATATTTTACACACCCACAGGTCTGCCACCTAACAGGGGGGTGGAACACCAAATAATCCTAAAACCAGGAAGCCTTCCTAAGCAGCAATATCCCTATAGGGTTTCACATAATCAGAAGGCTGAGATTGAAAGGACTGTGAAAGAGCTACTAGAAACAGGGGAGATCCAGCCAAGCAAGAGCCCCTTTTCTTCACCAGTTCTGCTAGTCAAGAAGAAGGAGGGTAGCTGGAGGATGTGTGTTGACTACAGGTACTTGAATAACCTAACTGTTAAGCATGATTACCCTATCCCTATCATAGATGAACTGTTGGATGAGTTGAATGGAGCCAAGTATTTTTCCAAAATAGATTTGAGGTCTGGTTATTATCAGATTTTGATGGCTCCTGAACACAGATATTTGACTGCTTTCAGGACTCATAATGGCCATTATGAGTACCTGGTTATGCCCTTTGGGCTGTGTAATGCCCCATCAACTTTCCAATCACTGATGAATCAGATTTTTAGGGAAAGGCTGAGGAAAAGAGTGCTAGTTTTCTTTGATGACATATTGGTTTACAGCTCAACTTGGGAGGATCACATAAGGGATCTAGAAGGGGTTTTAGAGGTGCTGAAAGAGAATAAAATGTTTGCCAAGATGAGCAAGTGCTGTTTTGGTCAGACATCTGTAGCTTATTTGGGACACACTATATCTACTGAGGGTGTTTCCACAGATCCTGAGAAAATCCAGTGCATGCTAGACTGGCCTATTCCCACCCAATTAAAAGGCTTAAGGGGTTTCTTGGGGCTGACAGGTTACTACAGAAAGTTTATTAAGGATTATGGCAGTTTGAGCATGCCCTTAACTAATTTGCTTAAAAAGGGGGAATTTGTTTGGACTAAGGAGGTTGAGCAGGCCTTCCAACACTTGAAGCATGCCATGGTGACAGCTCGCATCTTGGTACTACCTGATTTTTAGAGAGAATTTGAAGTAGAAACTAATGCATCTGGAATGGGTATTGGGACAGTCTTAATGTAAGGTGGAAGACCTATTGCATATCTTAGCAAAGCTCTGGGCCTAAAACACATGGGATTATCCACTTATGAGAAGGAATTTTTGGTTGTTCTATTAGCAGTTCAGAAGTGGAGAAACTACTTGCAAGGGAAACACTTCACTATCTTAACAGATCAACAGGCATTGAAGCACTTATTGGACCAGAAAATCACCACACCTCTGCAACAGAGGTGTATACCTAAACTATTGGGATATGATTACTCAATTGGTTATAAGAAGGGAAGAGTAAACAAAGGCTCGCGATGCCTTGTCCAGGAGAGATAACTTGGGGCAAGAATGCATGGCTATATCAGTAGTGGTGCCAACTTGGGTACTAAAGGTGACAGGAAGTTATCATCAAGATCCTAGGCTGTCTAAAATCATTGCAGCTAAGTCAGTAAATACCTTAGAGTACCCTGACTTTACATTGGAAAGGGGGCTATTGAGGTATAAAGGGAGAATTGATGTGGGAAAGGAGAGTCAGATTAAGGATGACATTATGAAGGAGCTCCATGACTCTGCTATTGGAGGCCATCCTGGGGCTGATGGGACCTATCAGAAGGTTAGGAAATACTTCTATTGGCCAGGCATGAAGGAGGAAGTGAAGGAATGGGTGAGGTTATGTGATGTTTGCAACAAAAGTATGATAGAAAGAGTGGGATATCCTGGTTTGCTACAACCCCTAGCCATACCTGAGCAACCATGGACTCACATATGTATGGATTTTATTAAGGGACTGCCTAAGTCTCAAGGAAGGAGTGTGGTACTTGTTGTGGTTGACAGACTTACTAAACTGGGGCATTTTATATGCCTGAGCCACCCCTACACAGCCCTAACAGTGGCTCAAGTTTTCCTAGACCATATAGTCAGGCTGCATGGGCAGCCCTTGAGTATTATTTATGACAGAGATCAAGTGTTCACCAGTACATTTTGGACTGAATTATTTAAGTTAATGGGAACTAAACTGGAGCTCTCATCTGCCTACCACCCCCAAACAGATGGGCAGACTGAGAGGCTGAATCAGTGTCTGGAGACCTATTTGAGGTGTATGGTCAGGCAAAATCAAAGGCAATGGTTCAAGTGGTTAGCCCTAGATGAGTATTGGTACAATACAAATTACCACACCAGTCTTAAGATGACCCCATTTGAGGCCATGTACGGGTATAATCCCCCTATCCTATTCACAGGGCCTTTCCCTAACACAGATTCTGTGGAGAGTACCACACTAACCGAAGAAAGACGAAGCTACAACAGGTCATTCAAGGAGAATTTAAAACATGCACAAGACGTAATGCAAAGGAATGCAAATGCCCACCGAGTCAACCGCCGTTTCGGGTTGGAGAATATGTCTACCTAAAACTCCAACCCTTCCTAGAGTAACTCGGTTGCTATGAGGAAGAACCGAAAATTATCTCCTAAATATTATGGGCCCTATTTAGTTACGGGAAAAGTGGGAGAAGTTACTTACCCCTGGAGCTTCCACCGGGGCCAAAATCGGCCGGAGTTCCACGTTTCCCTTCTCAAGCGGGATGTGAAACCCGGAAGGTACCACTCCGGCGTTTTGCCGGAGATCGACCATACGGTGAGTTTAAGCTTACTCCCCATGTAAAAGGAAAAAGGAGTAAGTTAAATCCGCGTGGGAGAGAGATCCACTCTTTTTTGGTGGAATGGGACAACAATGGCGTAAAAGAGAGCACGTGGGTAGAAGGGGGTTACCTGGAGAGGGAATGGCCGGGACTCCTGCCTTGGGGTCAAGGCACTGTTGAAGACGGGGGTAATGTAACAACCCGAGCATCAGAGGAGATCGAGGATGGAGGAGAAGAAGAGAATACAGGGGGAGAATTAGGGTTTCTACTAGCTTTGGTAAACTTTGAGAGTTCGAAAGATTTGATGACATATGAGGATGATGAAATGTTGATGGACGCACGTGAGGACTTCTCCGCCGTTGATGAAGAGAGTGGCTGATGGTGTGGATTGCGCAGATCGGGATTGGAGTGGACGCACGGGATATGTCCACGTATTACTATCTAGTTATCTTATTAGAAGTCGTTGTTTTCACAAACACATTTACTACTAGGGTTTGTGTTTAAATAGCTGGAAGAATGAAATGAAAGGCATGGAAATTGCCAACCTTATCTAAGTTCCTCGTTATCGTTTTCTGTTCATTCTTGTTCTATCTTCGTATTTGCTAGTTAATTTCATACAAGTAATTACGACAAAATTCAGTAGTTCGTATTCCCCCAAAAATTTACATTAACAAGTCAAAGCCATTACGAGTCCGGCCTTTAATTTCGTTCTTGCAACTTAGTTAATGCGCCTTGTTTTGCTTTCGGTTCTTGATGCCAAATTTATATCTTGAAGTGGATTTGGGTTCAAATTCAATGATTTGTATGCAGTTTATATTTAGGTAATTGAAAAGGGAAAGCGTAGCGTGGTTGTTTATGTTGGCCAACTCGTTCAATTTACTAGGTTGTCTTGTGTAGGGTTTATGATTTTCCCTCCAATTTGGTGCTTCTTGAATTGATTGCAAGAAATGTAACATGCCAATTCAACTCATGGCTTATATCAAGAAGCCAATGGTCATACTTCGCCAAGAATCTAATGTAGGCTCATATGTCATTAAATTCTTTCGAGCTTTGGATAATGAAATACAAGTTTATTGAAGTTAGGCGATCTAGGCCGAAGTTAAGATTTGAATGTTTGAGGCAAATTAGAAATTCTCCAGCTTTGTTATTGACTCTTGCATTTGTCCTCCTAGTTGTGGTTTACTGCTGATGTTAGCCTAACTTAGAGACTTCATCATAGTAATTGCTAAATTTCCACGCAGTTTGTCATATGAAATTCTAGTTTACTTGCTCTGTAGTTTTAGTAGCCCTATCTGATAATTGATCACATAATGCAGAAGTTTTATGTGATAAGAAATTCAGTCAAGTTGAAAAATCAACAAGAATCATATATATGTTGATAGATAAATCTCTTATTACTTTGATCAAGTTATATAACCTGCCACCATTCTACTAGTAGCGTACGAACATGCCAAGCCTCATTGGAAAAGAAGGTTACGTTTAGTTCTGAACTATAGAAAAGTCACATATCAATAGTTGCCTCTCGTTTGAAGCATGGCTTGGCTTCTATATTGACTAATCCACAAAAATAACTTTGTCCCGAGTCGTATTGCCTTACAAACTGCTGAAAGGAGAGTAAAACATTATCATCAAGTCTTCCAAGATTTGTGTGATTTTCTTTCACCTTTCTGATGCAACTTTCTTGAGTTGTTTAGGTTCGCTAATGGGAAACAAACCTGCCAAGCCAGAGAAGAAAGACGAGTTGATGCTGAAAATTGTCCCTCCTTTGGACCCTGCATCTACTCGTTGGCTTGCTCGCGATCTTGACCGTATTTATGGCTTCACTCCACACAATCCGTGGGCTATAAAGCCCCCAGACCACTATATTGAATTCATGCATTTGAATGGCTAGTTGGACCTAGACCTCGATGATCCGGACCTGGCTCATTTGTTCAAGTAAACAATCCTTACCTCTCCAGTAGTGTTGTGTAGGTCTTAAACTTTGTTTGGCATTTCTAATTTAGTCTACTTTTCTTATATGAATCTCATATGGCATTGCTAGCAAGATGAGACTTATCTGTATGTTTGGCATTTCTAATTTAGTCTATCTCGGGCCACTCTACTGGAATGAAATTGAAGTCTACTGTCAGTCAAAAAAACTGACAGGCCGTTGCTGAGTCTGACCCATAGGTTCAGTAGTATACTCATGTTGAGTTCAACTCTACTGAAAGGTCAAGACTCTGAGTTCAGTGAACTGCTCCTGTTGAGTCAAGTCCTACTGACTCCTGAACACCTTTTAGTATGCTCCTCCTGCTGAGTCCAGCACTACTGAATTTCATTCCATAGCGCTGCGACGGACAGTCTACTGAAGGACAGCAGACAGAACTTCTGAGCCGGAACCATGCTGAAGGCTAGTCTACTGAGCCTGAAACACTCAGAGACAAATGTGTTAACTTTTACAAAGGAATGGTTCACCAATCAACATAGGGTTTTGGGATCAGTCAAATCAACAATTAAATCACATCCCATCATATTTCATACTTTATCATTTTCTTTTTCCTACTTTGTCATGTATTATAATTATCTCACTCATTTTTTCTATCCTATTTTATCATCTACCCCTATCTCATTATTATCTATCCTATTAATTCCCGTATCAAAAAGAAAGTTGACACAAATAGTGGGAAAGAGGTAGTACTCTATACTTTTGTAAACCCACTCCTTTATTACTACTATTTCTTTACACATAACCAACAACTTTTTTAAGCTTTGTATCGAAAAGAACTGAACAATTGGAGTGAGACGGATGAGATTTTATGTTTAGATGATTATATCTAGGTTTTAATATATTTCCATTTTATTAAAAAAAAAATAGTGGAGTCGGTACAATATTTTGTTGGATTATCATCTAGCCATCCCTCTTTGAAATTACATGTTCCAATCCGAGTCACATTTGCTCACATTATACACACATATATGAAAATATTAATCATATAAACTGATTTTTGGACGGTTTTATTAGGCTTGGATCTAGAAGAATAATAAGAATCTACATATATTATTCAACAAAATAATTCATGAAACAAGACTGATGTTATAAAATTCCAAGATACCGTACGGGGAATATATACATAAGCACAGGTACAAAAGACATATGCCAAGATTTGTCATGTGTTGGAACACATTATTGTAAAACTCTTATTAAGGACAAATATGATTATAATATCATGATTCTCGATCCATAAATTCTAAATTTGAAGCTTAAGTCCTTTTCAATCGTATCTTTTAAAAAAACAAAAATAATCATCATGTTACTATTTCCAATTCATTTTAATTTTAATCATATAGATTATCATGGTTTTTTATCTAGGCCCAGTTGTTTTCGACATCTAAAATTGAGCCTTTAATCGAAATCTAGGAAATAAGTTTCACTAATGTATAGTTAATAAATCATTTTAAATTTATTATAAATGACGGACTTATAATTTAAACCCGTAATCCGAGAATACAAGATGGAGATGGATTTTGAAATTTCGGCGGTTAAGGGGGCGAGTGTAGAACTCTTAGGGCTGGGTTGAAATGCAAAATTTTAAAAATAATTAAATTTCAACATGATTTAAGGTTATATCCGCTTCTAACCACCTATATTACACTAATGTTTCGGAAAACCTCAATGAATCGTGTTTGATACTCCAACCCAACACTTCAATTATTGTATCAAATACATTTCAGTGTAATAACATCTTTTTTCAAAACAAAAAAAAAATATTTTATACTTGATTATATATATATATATATATATTTATATTTCACCATCAGTGTTGTGTCTTTAATATTTTAAAAAATATTGTGTCTTCTAGCCGTATCATGCAACCCAGCTGACCACGTAACAAACATCCCAGCATACTAGTGTGCAAATCCGTATGTCAATTCAAGAATCATTGAGTTACCATATGATTCTGATGGAAGAATGTTCGTTTTCCAGTCAACTTTGAAGATATTCCCGTAAATCGTAATTCAATTCACTACCAAAACATATCCTTCAATTTTGATGGAAGAACCAACACTCACCAACAGAAATTTGTACTACTTCAAAACGTATCTACGATCTTGGCGCAAGAACCAATACGCACTAATGGAATCAATACACACAGGAACTTGTACTGAAAATCAGAAAAAGTCAAAAGTAAATTAAAGTGTAGATAAATCCACACTCGCTCTCCACTTGGCTTTGATCACTCCTTTCTTCTCTACTTTTCTGTGTTCCCGAGCTTCTAAGAGAAGGCGAAAATGGGGGTACCTTCATTTTTCTGGTGGTTGCTGAACAAATACCCCAAATCATTATCCAACGCGGTGGAGCAAAGAGGGGAGCGCGCCGAGTTCGACAATTTCTACATCGATCTCAACGAGATCATACACCCTTGTTTCCGTGCCGACGATGACGTATGTATCTTCTGACTTTTGCTAATTTGCGCCATTTTGTGGCTTTTCAATTGGGGTTTCTGATCTCTGATATTGCCGGCGTTATGTGGCCAGCTTTTTCCGCCTACAAGTTTTGATGAGATATTCTGGATCTTGTGTAATCATATTGATCGGATTTTCCACATTGTTAGACCGCGCAAGTTGCTGTTCATCGCTGTAGGTAAACCCATTCTCTCTCCCTTTCTTAGTCTTCTCTTTTCCTGTACATTTGCAGTGCTCGATTTAATTTTGTTTCTAAATTTCGAATTACAAACTCCTTATAGGTGCCACAACTAGATTATAATTTTTTTTTTGTAATTTCACATTTTAATTAGTAATAATTGTTCTTGTTCTTACTATGAAAGCTTCATTAGTTCAATGGAATTATTATTCTTGTTCTTTTTTGAATTGATTATTATATATGGATCAAATTACTTAAGCAATCCAATCACTAGTCACTACTTCATTATGCAGTAAAATAACAACAGTTGGTGCTGTATAAATAGCATTGCAAACATTATTACTATACTAGAACTCCAAAATCATGTTCCTTCTTAGTGTTTTACTAATTAATAGTATTAAAACATATGCATGATATGAGGTGTTGGCCAGATCTTCATGTAGTGTTAAGTGAGTACAATGTTTGAGGATGTTTGTGACTATGCAGAATTCATGACAAAAACTTAATATGGTTTCTTACTTTCCTTTTGAATTCGTAACAAGCGAGTTCTTAATAAAATTTCAGATGGTGTAGCTTCTCGGGCCAAGATGTATCAGATCGGGGTGGACGATTTCGTTATGCAAAGTCCAAGGACACGAGAGTGCGTAATACATAATACACACCATGCGCATTTTGTTGTGCAAGTGTACATTCATATATGTTCTGCATAAACTCTTTACTTGCCTAATAGAATGTCGAATTTGCGTTGATTCATTCTCTTCGTTCCCTCTCGAGAGGAAGATTCGTGGAGAAACTGAGAGAAGAGTTTGAACGGGAAGGGAAATCCGTCTTGTCTCGAGGAAGACTCACGAGGCGTAGATCTTACTGTTATTACACCGGGTACGAGTTCATGCAAATGCTTGTCTCGAAACTCCAAAGCTACATATGTCGGCGGATGAGTGATGATTCGTCTTGGGGAGATATTAAGGTTGAATAACAAATTCTTCAAGCAAATTCTATAAAGAAAATATAGCATTAAAGCATTGTGTGACTGTGTCTATCCATAGGTGATTTTGTCGATGATAAGGTCCCTGGTGAAGGTGAACATAAGATCATGTCTTTTATTCGAGCTCAACGCACATTGCCGGGATACGACCCGAATACTAGGCATTGCGTCTATGGCACGGTACTATATTTTCTGTTCTCTTTAACTTGTTTTTCATGAAGCGATCCGTGTTTACTTGAAGTTGATATTTTTTTACAGGATATAGACTTGATTATGCTTGCACTGGCCACACATGAAGTCCATTTTTCAATTCTTAGAGAGGTTTGATTTTTCTACCTTGCTTATATTTGTTTTTCTGATAGATTTTGTGTTTATCACACTATTTTCGTATTATTATTTGTGCTTGAAATTTTAAACTTTTGTATTGAAAATACTCCGAGTACTGGTAGACACAGAACCAATACTAATTCCATTAGATAATAAGGAAGGGATCATAAACATCATTAGTAAATGCCCCAGTGGTTCTTTGTCTTTGATAGCAATTTTATCCGAAATCAAGTTCTTCGTTATCGAATCAGAACAAATGAATTTCTTGCAGGAACCTGTTGGAGATGTTGTTAGAAGGCAAGTGTGTCAGGTATGCGACAAGTAATTTACCTCACTACAGATATGACAACATAAGATTCATCCTTATTTCTTGAATCAGTTATCTTTCTTCCCGGTCTTGACGTCGAGCCTTTGATGTTTTTCCAGTTTCTGAATATATATATACTCAGAGAATACTTGGCTTTGGACTTGGAAATCCCTTGCTCCAACAAATCTGAATACGATCTCGAGAGGATTATCGATGATTTCATCTTCATTTGCTTCTTAGCTGGAAATGATTTCCTTCCTCACATGCATACCCTACGAGTCCATGAGGTTCTTGAGTTTCTCTAAATTTATCCAATATGCTACTCGTTAAATAACGTAAGATGTTTATGCTTTTACACCTAGGGTTGCATTGATCTGCTGATGCATGTTTATAAGAAAGAGTTCCAAAACTTTGGAGGTTACCTGGTTGACATGCTAAAGGTATCTTCTGTAGCCTTGATTTTTCATTGGCATGATGTCTTGGGATCATCTCGATATCGGAACTCGATATAGGCGGAAAATGAAATGGGTGGATACGTAAATCTCAAAGGAGTGGAGAGATTCATACTTATAATTGGTGAATATGAGGACGGGATATTCAAGCAAGAGATCCCCGGATCGAAACGGAAAATTGAGGCGAGCCCTCGAGGATAGATCAAAAAGCTGTTACTTTGGTATTATTTTTACAATGTGTCTGCTCTTTTACTTAATTTGACCATGATTTTAATTGATTATATTGTACTTAAAACGGCCGGCTTTTGTTATCGAGAAAGATTTCGAAACGGATCAAGTTCATGATGGAAGAGTGTCAAGTATACGGCTAAACATACTATTGTTGATAGTGTTGATGGGGTATGCAATTAGCTTTTATAACAACTGAATCATAGTTCTCTTTTCCTCCTAATTATCATGCTCCATTGATCTTTAATCATTCTTCGGTATTGTTTAATATTAGGTTTTCGGGAATACAGTAGATTTAATTATGAAGGCGGACTACGCTCTTGTGCTCTTAAGGATGAAGGCCTTGAAATAGAGGAAGTCCTTGAAATAGAGGAAGTCCGTAGTTGTGTTAGTTAATTTTGGAGTTAGTAGAATCATTCTCTGTTACGACGAATTATATTTACCTGCATTCTACTCTCATCTTGGTTTATAGGTGAGATCTGGCACCCATGACTGGAGAGGAAGATACTACAAGGAAAAATTCTCTGCTGAAACTCCGAGAAGAGATTGAAGCAACACGAAATACTACTGGTGTGTTGAAAATGCTAAAATATTTGACATCATTCTTGAAAAGATCAGTTGGCCTAAATTTAATTTTCCTTCTTTAGATTGCCAAGTATGGTGAGGGACTTTGTTGGCTTCTGCTGTGCTATTTCTCTGGAGTTCCATCTTGGTCCTGGTATACTCTCTCTCTCTCTCTCTCTCTCTCTCTCTCTCTCTCTCTCTCTCTCTCTGTTCTTATATGAGAATAAGTCGTAAACAACCGAATATGTAGGTTTTATCCATATTCTTTTGCTCCATTGGCATCTGAACTGGAAGGACTTTCTCAAATAAAAGTGGAGTTTCAGAAAGGTTTGCCCTTCAAGCCATTTGATCAACTCATGGGAGTACTTCCACCTTCGAGGTATAATTCATGCTTATGTTAATATATATCTATGAATATCCATGTAAGCTTCATTCTGATGTTTATGTATTCAGAGCTCACTTACTTCCTGAAGCATATAAGGGCCTTATGCTTGATAAGAATTCAAGAATCTCCGACTTTTACCACAGAGGTAAGCCACGTTCGTACTCTTGGGAGGACTAATACTGAAATCTTTTTACACACTCTGCTTTTATTCAGAATCCAGTACGGACCTTGATGGGAAGAGTTGTCTACGGCAGGTATTATTGAATCCTTTGTTTTATAGTCTTTTCTGGATAATGAGGTTCTTTTTCATCTCGTGAAGGGAATGCGGTTCTCTATTATAGAGGAAGAGCGTCTTCTTTTAGAGACGAAGAAACTCGAAAATGAACTGAAGGTGCGTTCACTGCTCTTAGTATTTTCCGGTTCTTGATATTCACAAACTTCTCTTGAACACATAGGGCGATGAGAAGATGAGGAATACGGAGACTCTTGATCGGCTGTTTGTGAAACGCTCGAGCGAAGCAGGCCAGCAAGTTGTTCGGTGTTTGGGTACGAAAACAGCCTCGAATAAGATCAAGGGAGCAATGATGATGAATAGCATTATGTAAGTTTTGAATGTAATAACATGCATCTGTCTTGGATTCTTACAGAGCTAATTAGTATTTGATCAATTTCAGTGAAGGAATTGAAGGTGTTTTACATCTGATGCCCGAAGATGATAACAAGGGGGATTACTCCAGAAACATTCTGTAAGGAAAAATTACAAACTACAAATACTCTTTCCTTTTCTTCTCTTATATGCTTTCCTATCATCAGATGCATGTTCTACGAGGCGAATCAACATCCTCAACACGTTCCTAAGCTTCTTGAAGGCGTAAACATTCCGAAAAAGGTAAAACTCTTCATGGGATCGAATCACATTCAAATATTCAGCACAAGCTCAAATTTTATCTGTGTTCGTTTGCTTTGTTCTGAAGACGGTGAAGAAAGAGGACATAGTGACCAACATTCTTTGGCACGAACAAAACCGGTATGGCTACAACAGCAAAAGCAACATCTCAAGAGGGTTTCAGAATCGGATACCAGATCAGAAATGGCAAGGTGCCTCTGATTTTGGTAAGCTCAAGGTTGAAGAAGACACAGTGTCAAGTCTTCGCCCGAACTATGGAGCAAGGAATCATCAGCCATCTGGATCCACTGCAGGATCTTGGAGGAGGGGTGGATATGGAAGCAGTGGAAGCCGTAGAGAATCAAATACGAATCTTGATCAGCTAAACAGTAGAGCTGGGCAGGGAGGGAGCAGTTTCTGGAAATCACGCTGCGATGAAAGTGATGATTGGAGATCGGATAAACAGTCTAGAGATGCTTCTGGAAGCAGTTGGCACAAGAACTCTGCAGAGAGATCTGCACAAACGCAGCGTCGGGACGAATCATTTCGGTCGAATATGAGCAATTCCCGGTGGAGATAAAACATGGGTATCTTAGCAGTGGTTTAAACTAACATTTAACTTAAGTATTTTGCTTTTGTTGGATCAAGGAACAGAGGGATTTACTTACTTTGTAATCTTTGTACATAGTCTGTTGCAGTTATCCTTTTCATGTAGAGTTCTGGTTTAATCTCTGCAGTAAATTTCGAGTGTTAAAAAAAAAAACTAAATTTAAAGTTCATGTGCAAAAAAGAATGCGTAAAGAGTTTGTATGTTTCTTCGGTAAATTGGATATACTCGATGTTGACTCACCCGACACGTCAGCAGTCATGTTATGCTGGAAAATGTCATGTCAGTTTTGATTTTTAACCCGTGTGCAATTTGAAATAAATTAAGAGTTGGATGCTTATAGGATAAATTGAAAGTACATGTGAAGAAAAAGAATTTGAAAAAAAATTAGTAATTTATGAGAGAATAACCTTATTTTTTATTTATGCCGAGGTGTCTTGATCTGGACCACAAGATCCAAAGCTTAAGCTATCCATTGGGTCTAGGTAAGATTTTTCCCAAAAGTTTGAGGGTACATTGCAAAAACAGGCCTTCAAGAATGAAAAGTAATATTTTAAAGATTTCATTTTTCTGAATTTCGTTATTGAATTCTTTAATTACAGATATTATAGACACCTATTAGTAGTGGTATAAGTGATCTCTCACCGAATCACGAAATCGATGGGATCAAATAAAACTGAATCGGAAAATATGATCTGGGTCGATTTTGTGGTTCAGTTTGGTTTATTTTTTATGAAATCGATTACAAACGGCTTGGTTCGTGATTCCGAAGATTTATGAATTGTTTTAACCGAATCGAACCAATTCACTATATAAATTTTTTTTTCGAATTTTTTTTCTTGAATGGGAAGATTCATGGATTTTAATAATTAGATCTTGAAAGAAATAACGATAAGTTCGAAACGGATAGCATCTCTATTCTTATGAGTTCTCGTGTATGCCTTAAGCACCATTTTATAGACTAGTTCTCAATTTTCATGCAAGAACCCCAATTCTTTTATTTTTAGTTTAATATATTCGGTGAGTTCTTCGTTTGTTTTGGAATTTTAAGAAAATAAAAAATTAAATGTGAATCAATGGACCTAACTGAATCGAATCGAACGATTTATAAACATCTTGGTATGGTTCTTCTGTCTCTTAAATATACATCGAACCAACCAAACCAAACAACTTTTATGTATTTGGTTCGATTCCTAAAATGCACGAAAAATCGAACTCAATTACACCCCTATCTATTAGCGGGACGAACTTCTTATTTAACGAACTTCAATTGATCAAAATCGACACACAAATATGCAATTAAAATCGCACATTGAAAATTCTGCACCAGAATCACAAACAAACCAATATTATGGGACCAAATTATCATTTCTTTTAACTTTTTTATTCTAATAACCACAAAAAAGGGGAGAATTGTGGCCAAAGGTAATTTCGCCGTTCAAATCTTCAACACTCTTCAGCCTTCTCTTCATCTTCGATCACCGGAAATTCAAGCGACTGCGAAATTTATGTTATCGTAATTTCTTCGCCATATCTTCTTACGAATTTGCCCCATTCAAATTGAAGAATAAGATTGGTTATTTGTTTGAGTCTGTAACAACCCGAGCATCAGAGGGGATCGAGGATGGAGGAGAAGAAGAGAATACAGGGGGAGAATTAGGGTTTCTACTAGCTTTGGTAAACTTTGAGAGTTCGAAAGATTTGATGACATATGAGGATGATGAAATGATTATGGACGCACGTGAGGACTTCTTCGCCGTTGATGAAGAGAGTGGCTGACGGTGTGGATTGCGCAGATCGGGATTGGAGTGGACGCACGGGATATGTCCACGTATTACTATCTAGTTATCTTATTAGAAGTCGTTGTTTTCACAAACACGTTTACTACTAGGGTTTGTGCTTAAATAGCTGGAAGAATGAAATAAAGGCATGAAAATTGCCAACCTTATCTAAGTTCCTCGTTTCGTTTTCTGTTCATTCTTGTTCTATCTTCGTATTTGCTAGTTAATTTCATACAAGTAATTACAACAAAACTCAGTAGTTCGTATTCCCCCCAAAAAATTTACATTAACAGTCCGAACTGTTACATTGGTATCAGAGTCAGACATGGCCAACCCGCCGCCGAGAGATGGGGAGCTGGACTCCAATCCGTCTGATGATGGAGAATCCCAGCAACCACACCAGCAACAAACCGAACAAACTGCCTGCGAGGTAACAAATCAACACCATCAGCTAGATTCAACTGCTCACCAGATAAATGCTTTGACAAACCAGTACCAAAATATGCTTACTACAATCAACTCCATGGCTTCTCACCTTGCCTACCCTAACTACCCCTATTCCCCGTTTTCTCAAGCCTCCATAAATTACCCAAACCCTAACTTCCAAACCCATGGTTACCCAAACCCCAACCTACCCCCTCCAATGATTTTCTACCCTAATCCTGGGGTATTACCCCCACAACCGCATCCCAACTCCCCAGAACACCACCTGCAAAATGCTTCCAACTTCCTCACCCCCCAAAACCCTACCTTCCCAAACTGACTTGACGAGGAATCCATTCTCGCGAACAAACACAACCCCTACACACAACACACACCTAGGAGCACCCCTTCCTGCATATCCATACAAGACCCGAGTAGGCGGGTCGAGGTCTTATGAGGTACCCACTACTCGGAGTACCCTCCAAAAAGGAAAAAGATGTGTCTGTCAGGTTCGGTTCTTCTTAGTTGGGTTGGGCGGGTTCGACCAGAAATGCTATGCTTACACACAAGACTACCCCTCTTCCCGAAAGCTTCGCGGGGACTACTTTACGACGAGGGACGACCGCCCGTAGGGGGTTTACTGCACAAGGCCCCTGCAGAGGAAATGATTTATCCCAGCGAATAGATAATGCTCAGCTCCGCACAACATAGGGATTGGCACACTTTCGAGCAACCAGAAAATCACCTCCGCGGGCCACCAAATCAACCTAACTAGGTCCTCATTGAAGACAATCAGGGGGAACATACTGTGGGTAGGATAAGAGAGGTAGGGGCTGGTTCAGGACAACAAGTGTTGAGTAGAGGAGGCTATTCTGGAGAGGGAGGGGGTAGAGCCATGATGAGTGGGGGAAATACCCAATGGACCAGTTATTTTCCTCCTGGGGGAGGAGGTAGGGGACAGTTTGGCAGTTCAAGAGGAGGAAGGTTCCAATACAATCCTCATAGGGAAGGACAACACCATATTAACAGGGAAATGAGTGGGTTTGAGAGGGGTAATAGAGAGGGAAACGCTGGGGTAGTGGCCTCTAGAGCTAAGATTGAATTCCCACGGTTTGATGGTACTAGACCTAGGGGATGGCTGCAGCGGTGCAGGACCTTCTGGGGCATGGTGACCATCATTCCAGAAGATCAAATGGTGTCTTATGCCTCCCTGCATTTTGATGGGAAGGCAGCTGAGTGGTATGGCAATCTACCAGAGAAGGGGGAACAACTCAGCTGGACTCAGTTCATAAACATGATTTCCACTAATTTTGGGGACCTTAAGGAGACAGAAATCATAGGGGAATTTAATAAGTTAAGGTTTGAGGGGATTATGAAGAGTATGTGGAGAAATTTGAGCAGCTTAAGTCTTTTCTGATTCACTCTCAGTGTGGACAATTTGGGGAGATCTATTGGGTTGCAAGTTTTCTTAGTGGGCTGGATAAGGAGACTAGATCTTCTTTGAGAATGTTTCCTATACCTACCTTGGAGGCTGCCATCCATCTAGGAAGGCAGCAATGTTCTAATAATGAGGCATGGACCAAGAAACTCAAGGAGTCCACTAGATTGGTAACAAAAAGGACAGAAGGCGTGGACGGAGAAATTTTAAGACCCCTACTGGAAAGCCATCTTATACAGGTAAACCTAATAGAGCTGACTTCAGGCTCCTCACACCTGCTGAAATGGACAAAAGAAGATCTAAAGGGCTATGTTATAACTCTGATGAACAGTTCAGTCCAGGCCATAAATATACTAAGAAATTGAATTACATGATCATGTCCAATGAAGAACAAACTGAGTATTTACACAGTTTGGATGAAATGGATGATGAGGATGACTTTGGTGATGCTAAAGAAGAGCTAGGGATGGCCATAATAACCCTAGGGTCAATGGTGGAAGAAGCTGGGAGTAATGTCATGAGGTTGGTAGGAAAAATAGGAGAGAGGACCCTCAGAATCCTAGTAGATACAGGTAGCACCCTCAGTTTCTTAAGTGAGGGAGTAATTAAACAGATTGGTTGTGAAGTGGAACAAGCTAGGCCATTGAAGGTCATGGTGGCCAGTGGAGAGAAGCTGACCAGTGAGCATAAAGTAATGGGTTTTCAATGGACTATGCAGGGACACCAATTTGGATTTGACATCAGGGTCATAGCCACTAAGGGTTATGACATAATCTTGGGCAGTGACTGGCTCAAACAAGGGACTCCAGTTATTTTGGACTATGAAGATATGACATTTTCTATACAACACCTTGGAAGAAGGGTTAAACTGCAAGTAGAAAAAAAGGGTAGGCAGAAGGATCGGGCTGCCTCAATGGAGAATTATTCCCAAACCCAAAATCCTACTGACATATTGCAACTGTCTACCCTGTTAGAGCAATATAAGGAGATATTTTACACACCCACAGGTCTGCCACCTAACAGGGGGGTGGAACACCAAATAATCCTAAAACCAGGAAGCCTTCCTAAGCAGCAATATCCCTATAGGGTTTCACATAATCAGAAGGCTGAGATTGAAAGGACTGTGAAAGAGCTACTAGAAACAGGGGAGATCCAGCCAAGCAAGAGCCCCTTTTCTTCACCAGTTCTGCTAGTCAAGAAGAAGGAGGGTAGCTGGAGGATGTGTGTTGACTACAGGTACTTGAATAGCCTAACTGTTAAGCATGATTACCCTATCCCTATCATAGATGAACTGTTGGATGAGTTGAATGGAGCCAAGTATTTTTCCAAAATAGATTTGAGGTCTGGTTATTATCAGATTTTGATGGCTCCTGAACACAGATATTTGACTGCTTTCAGGACTCATAATGGCCATTATGAGTACCTGGTTATGCCCTTTGGGCTGTGTAATGCCCCATCAACTTTCCAATCACTGATGAATCAGATTTTTAGGGAAAGGCTGAGGAAAAGAGTGCTAGTTTTCTTTGATGACATATTGGTTTACAGCTCAACTTGGGAGGATCACATAAGGGATCTAGAAGGGGTTTTAGAGGTGCTGAAAGAGAATAAAATGTTTGCCAAGATGAGCAAGTGCTGTTTTGGTCAGACATCTGTAGCTTATTTGGGACACACTATATCTACTGAGGGTGTTTCCACAGATCCTGAGAAAATCCAGTGCATGCTAGACTGGCCTATTCCCACCCAATTAAAAGGCTTAAGGGGTTTCTTGGGGCTGACAGGTTACTACAGAAAGTTTATTAAGGATTATGGCAGTTTGAGCAGGCCCTTAACTAATTTGCTTAAAAAGGGGGAATTTGTTTGGACTAAGGAGGTTGAGCAGGCCTTCCAACACTTGAAGCATGCCATGGTGACAGCTCCTGTACTGGTACTACCTGATTTTTAGAGAGAATTTGAAGTAGAAACTAATGCATCTGGAATGGGTATTGGGACAGTCTTAATGCAAGGTGGAAGACCTATTGCATATCTTAGAAAAGCTCTGGGCCTAAAACACATGGGATTATCCACTTATGAGAAGGAATTTTTGGTTGTTCTATTAGCAGTTCAGAAGTGGAGAAACTACTTGCAAGGGAAACACTTCACTATCTTAACAGATCAACAGGCATTGAAGCACTTATTGGACCAGAAAATCACCACACCTCTGCAACAGAGGTGTATACCTAAACTATTGGGATATGATTACTCAATTGGTTATAAGAAGGGAAGAGTAAACAAGGCTGCTGATGCCTTGTCCAGGAGAGATAACTTGGGGCAAGAATGCATGGCTATATCAGTAGTGGTGCCAACTTGGGTACTAAAGGTGACAGGAAGTTATCATCAAGATCCTAGGCTGTCTAAAATCATTGCAGCTAAGTCAGTAAATACCTTAGAGTACCCTGACTTTACATTGGAAAGGGGGCTATTGAGGTATAAAGGGAGAATTGATGTGGGAAAGGAGAGTCAGATTAAGGATGACATTATGAAGGAGCTCCATGACTCTGCTATTGGAGGCCATCCTGGGGCTGATGGGACCTATCAGAAGGTTAGGAAATACTTCTATTGGCCAGGCATGAAGGAGGAAGTGAAGGAATGGGTGAGGTTATGTGATGTTTGCAACAAAAGTATGATAGAAAGAGTGGGATATCCTGGTTTGCTACAACCCCTAGCCATACCTGAGCAACCATGGACTCACATATGTATGGATTTTATTGAGGGACCGCCTAAGTCTCAAGGAAGGAGTGTGGTACTTGTTGTGGTTGACGGACTTACTAAAGCTGGGGCATTTTATATGCACGAGCCACCCCTACACGGCCCCTAACAGTGGCTCAAGTTTTCCTAGACCATATAGTCGAGTTGCATGGGCGCCCTTGAGTATTATTTATGACAGAGATCAAGTGTTCACCAGTACATTTTGGACTGAATTATTTAAGTTAATGGGAACTAAACTGGAGCTCTCATCTGCCTACCACCCCCAAACAGATGGGCAGACTGAGAGGCTGAATCAGTGTCTGGAGACCTATTTGAGGTGTATGGTCAGGCAAAATCAAAGGCAATGGTTCAAGTGGTTAGCCCTAGATGAGTATTGGTACAATACAAATTACCACACCAGTCTTAAGATGACCCCATTTGAGGCCATGTACGGGTATAATCCCCCTATCCTATTCACAGGGCCTTTCCCTAACACAGATTCTGTGGAGAGTACCACACTAACTGAAGAAAGACAGAAGCTACAACAGTCATTCAAGGAGAATTTAAAACATGCACAAGACAGAATGCAAAGGAATGCAAATGCCCACCGAGTCAACCGCCAGTTTCGGGTTGGAGAATATGTCTACCTAAAACTCCAACCCTTCCGGCAGAACTCAGTTGCTATGAGGAAGAACCGAAAATTATCTCCTAAATATTATGGGCCCTATTTAGTTACAGGAAAAGTGGGAGAAGTTACTTACCGCCTGGAGCTTCCACCGGGGGCCAAAATCTGGCCGGAGTTCCACGTTTCCCTTCTCAAGCGGGATGTGAAACCCGGAAGGTACCACTCCAGCGTTTTGCCAGAGATCGACCATACAAGTGAGTTTAAGCTTACTCCCCATGTAAAAGGAAAAAGGAGTAAGTTAAATCCGCGTGGGAGAGAGATCCACTCTTTTTTGGTGGAATGGGACAACAATGGCGTAAAAGAGAGCACGTGGGTAGAAGGGGGTTACCTGGAGAGGGAATGGCCGGGACTCCTGCCTTGGGGTCAAGGCACTGTTGAAGACGGGGGTAATGTAACAACCCGAGCATCAGAGGAGATCGAGGATGGAGGAGAAGAAGAGAATACAGGGGGAGAATTAGGGTTTCTACTAGCTTTGGTAAACTTTGAGAGTTCGAAAGATTTGATGACATATGAGGATGATGAAATGTTGATGGACGCACGTGAGGACTTCTCCGCCGTTGATGAAGAGAGTGGCTGATGGTGTGGATTGCGCAGATCGGGATTGGAGTGGACGCACGGGATATGTCCACGTATTACTATCTAGTTATCTTATTAGAAGTCGTTGTTTTCACAAACACATTTACTACTAGGGTTTGTGTTTAAATAGCTGGAAGAATGAAATGAAAGGCATGGAAATTGCCAACCTTATCTAAGTTCCTCGTTATCGTTTTCTGTTCATTCTTGTTCTATCTTCGTATTTGCTAGTTAATTTCATACAAGTAATTACGACAAAATTCAGTAGTTCGTATTCCCCCCAAAAAATTTACATTAACAGTCCAAACTGTTACAGAGTCCGGCCTTTAATTTCGTTCTTGCAACTTAGTTAATGCGCCTTGTTTTGCTTTCGGTTCTTGATGCCAAATTTATATCTTGAAGTGGATTTGGGTTCAAATTCAATGATTTGTATGCAGTTTATATTTAGGTAATTGAAAAGGGAAAGCGTAGCGTGGTTGTTTATGTTGGCCAACTCGTTCAATTTACTAGGTTGTCTTGTGTAGGGTTTATGATTTTCCCTCCAATTTGGTGCTTCTTGAATTGATTGCAAGAAATGTAACATGCCAATTCAACTCATGGCTTATATCCAGAAGCCAATGATCATACTTCGCCAAGAATCTAATGTAGGCTCATATGTCATTAAATTCTTTCGAGCTTTGGATAATGAAATACAAGTTTATTGAAGTTAGGCGATCTAGGCCGAAGTTAAGATTTGAATGTTTGAGGCAAATTAGAAATTCTCCGACTTTGTTATTGACTCTTGCATTTGTCCTCCTAGTTGTGGTTTACTAGCGATGTTAGCCTAACTTAGAGACTTCATCATAGTAATTGCTAAATTTCCACGCGAGTTTGTCATATGAAATTCTAGTTTACTTGCTCTGTAGTTTTAGTAGCCCTATCGATAATTGATCACATAATGCGGAAGTTTTATGTGATAAGAAATTGATCAAGTTGAAAAATCAACAAGAATCATATATATGTTGATAGATAAATCTCTTATTACTTTGATCAAGTTATATAACCTGCCACCATTCTACTAGTAGCGTACGAACATGCCTAGCCTCATTGGAAAAGAAGGTTACGTTTAGTTCTGAACTATAGAAAAGTCACATATCAATAGTTGCCTCTCGTTTGAAGCATGGCTTGGCTTCTATATTGACTAATCCACAAAAATAACTTTGTTCCGAGTCGTATTGCCTTACAAACTGCTGAAAGGAGAGTAAAACATTATCATCAAGTCTTCCAAGATTTGTGTGATTTTCTTTCACCTTTCTGATGCAACTTTCTTGAGTTGTTTAGGTTCGCTAATGGGAAACAAACCTGCCAAGCCAGAGAAGAAAGACGAGTTGATGCTGAAAATTGTCCCTCCTTTGGACCCTGCATCTACTCGTTGGCTTGCTCGCGATCTTGACCGTATTTATGGCTTCACTCCACACAATCCGTGGGCTATAAAGCCCCCAGACCACTATATTGAATTCATGCATTTGAATGGCTAGTTGGACCTAGACCTCGATGATCCGGACCTGGCTCATTTGTTCAAGTAAACAATCCTTACCTCTCCAGTAGTGTTGTGTAGGTCTTAAACTTTGTTTGGCATTTCTAATTTAGTCTACTTTTCTTATATGAATCTCATATGGCATTGCTAGCAAGATGAGACTTATCTGTATGTTTGGCATTTCTAATTTAGTCTATCTCGGGCCACTCTACTGGAATGAAATTGAAGTCTACTGTCAGTCAAAAAAACTGACAAGGCCGTTGCTGAGTCGACCCATAGGTTCAGTAGTATACTCATGTTGAGTTCAACTCTACTGAAAGGTCAAGACTCTGAGTTCAGTGAACCTGCTCCTGTTGAGTCAAGTCCTACTGACTCCTGAACACCTTTTAGTATGCTCCTCCTGCTGAGTCCAAAGACTCATCGAATTTCATTCCATAGCGGCGCGACGACGGACGGTCATCGAAGGACGCAGACAGAACTTCTGAGCCGGAACCATGCTGAAGGCTAGTCTACTGAGCCTGAAACACTCAGAGACAAATGTGTTAACTTTTACAAAGGAATGGTTCACCAATCAACATAGGGTTTTGGGATCAGTCAAATCAACAATTAAATCACATCCCATCATATTTCATACTTTATCATTTTCTTTTTCCTACTTTGTCATGTATTATAATTATCTCACTCATTTTTTCTATCCTATTTTATCATCTACCCCTATCTCATTATTATCTATCCTATTAATTCCCGTATCAAAAAGAAAGTTGACACAAATAGTGGGAAAGAGGTAGTACTCTATACTTTTGTAAACCCACTCCTTTATTACTACTATTTCTTTACACATAACCAACAACTTTTTTAAGCTTTGTATCGAAAAGAACTGAACAATTGGAGTGAGACGGATGAGATTTTATGTTTAGATGATTATATCTAGGTTTTAATATATTTCCATTTTATTAAAAAAAAATAGTGGAGTCGGTACAATATTTTGTTGGATTATCATCTAGCCATCCCTCTTTGAAATTACATGTTCCAATCCGAGTCACATTTGCTCACATTATACACACATATATGAAAATATTAATCATATAAACTGATTTTTGGACGGTTTTATTAGGCTTGGATCTAGAAGAATAATAAGAATCTACATATATTATTCAACAAAATAATTCATGAAACAAGACTGATGTTATAAAATTCCAAGATACCGTACGGGGAATATATACATAAGCACAGGTACAAAAGACATATGCCAAGATTTGTCATGTGTTGGAACACATTATTGTAAAACTCTTATTAAGGACAAATATGATTATAATATCATGATTCTCGATCCATAAATTCTAAATTTGAAGCTTAAGTCCTTTTCAATCGTATCTTTTAAAAAAACAAAAATAATCATCATGTTACTATTTCCAATTCATTTTAATTTTAATCATATAGATTATCATGGTTTTTTATCTAGGCCCAGTTGTTTTCGACATCTAAAATTGAGCCTTTAATCGAAATCTAGGAAATAAGTTTCACTAATGTATAGTTAATAAATCATTTTAAATTTATTATAAATGACGGACTTATAATTTAAACCCGTAATCCAGGAATACAAGATGGAGATGGATTTTGAAATTTCGGCGGTTAAGGGGGCGAGTGTAGAACTCTTAGGGCTGGGTTGAAATGCAAAATTTTAAAAATAATTAAATTTCAACATGATTTAAGGTTATATCCGCTTCTAACCACCTATATTACACTAATGTTTCGGAAAACCTCAATGAATCGTGTTTGATACTCCAACCCAACACTTCAATTATTGTATCAAATACATTTCAGTGTAATAACATCTTTTTTCAAAACAAAAAAAAAATATTTTATACTTGATTATATATATATATATATATATATATATATATATTTATATTTCACCATCAGTGTTGTGTCTTTAATATTTTAAAAAATATTGTGTCTTCTAGCCGTATCATGCAACCCAGCTGACCACGTAACAAACATCCCAGCATACTAGTGTGCAAATCCGTATGTCAATTCAAGAATCATTGAGTTACCATATGATTCTGATGGAAGAATGTTCGTTTTCCAGTCAACTTTGAAGATATTCCCGTAAATCGTAATTCAATTCACTACCAAAACATATCCTTCAATTTTGATGGAAGAACCAACACTCACCAACAGAAATTTGTACTACTTCAAAACGTATCTACGATCTTGGCGCAAGAACCAATACGCACTAATGGAATCAATACACACAGGAACTTGTACTGAAAATCAGAAAAAGTCAAAAGTAAATTAAAGTGTAGATAAATCCACACTCGCTCTCCACTTGGCTTTGATCACTCCTTTCTTCTCTACTTTTCTGTGTTCCCGAGCTTCTAAGAGAAGGCGAAAATGGGGGTACCTTCATTTTTCTGGTGGTTGCTGAACAAATACCCCAAATCATTATCCAACGCGGTGGAGCAAAGAGGGGAGCGCGCCGAGTTCGACAATTTCTACATCGATCTCAACGAGATCATACACCCTTGTTTCCGTGCCGACGATGACGTATGTATCTTCTGACTTTTGCTAATTTGCGCCATTTTGTGGCTTTTCAATTGGGGTTTCTGATCTCTGATATTGCCGGCGTTATGTGGCCAGCTTTTTCCGCCTACAAGTTTTGATGAGATATTCTGGATCTTGTGTAATCATATTGATCGGATTTTCCACATTGTTAGACCGCGCAAGTTGCTGTTCATCGCTGTAGGTAAACCCATTCTCTCTCCCTTTCTTAGTCTTCTCTTTTCCTGTACATTTGCAGTGCTCGATTTAATTTTGTTTCTAAATTTCGAATTACAAACTCCTATAGGTGCCACAACTAGATTATAATTTTTTTTTTGTAATTTCACATTTTTGTATTACATAACTAGACATTATTTTTTTTAATAACATTATTACACAATTAATTAGTAATAATTGTTCTTGTTCTTACTATGAAAGCTTCATTAGTTCAATGGAATTATTATTCTTGTTCTTTTATGAATTGATTATTATATATGGATCAAATTACTTAAGCAATCCAATCACTAGTCACTACTTCATTATGCAGTAAAATAACAACAGTTGGTGCTGTATAAATAGCATAGCAAACATTATTACTATACTAGAACTCCAAAATCATGTTCCTTCTTAGTGTTTTACTAATTAATAGTATTAAAACATATGCATGATATGAGGTGTTGGCCAGATCTTCATGTAGTGTTAAGTGAGTACAATGTTTGAGGATGTTTGTGACTATGCAGAATTCATGACAAAAACTTAATATGGTTTCTTACTTTCCTTTTGAATTCGTAACAAGCAGTTCTTAATAAAATTTCAGATGGTGTAGCTTCTCGGGCCAAGATGTATCAGATCAGGGGTGGACGATTTCGTTATGCAAAGTCCAAGGACACGAGAGTGCGTAATACATAATACACACCATGCGCATTTTGTTGTGCAAGTGTACATTCATATATGTTCTGCATAAACTCTTTACTTGCCTAATAGAATGTCGAATTTGCGTTGATTCATTCTCTTCGTTCCCTCTCGGAGGAAGATTCGTGAGAAACCGAGAGAAGAGTTTGAACGGGAAGGGAAATCCGTCTTGTCTGAGGAAGACTCACAAGGCGTAGATCTTACTGTTATTACACCGGGTACAGAGTTCATGCAAATGCTGTCTCAGAAACTCCAAAGCTACATATGTCAGCGGATGAGTGATGATTCGTCTTGGGGAGATATTAAGGTTGAATAACAAATTCTTCAAGCAAATTCTATAAAGAAAATATAGCATTAAAGCATTGTGTGACTGTGTCTATCCATAGGTGATTTTGTCTGATGATAAGGTCCCTGGTGAAGGTGAACATAAGATCATGTCTTTTATTCGAGCTCAACGCACATTGCCAGGATACGACCCGAATACTAGGCATTGCGTCTATGGCACGGTACTATATTTTCTGTTCTCTTTAACTTGTTTTTCATGAAGCGATCCGTGTTTACTTGAAGTTGATATTTTTTTACAGGATATAGACTTGATTATGCTTGCACTGGCCACACTTGAAGTCCATTTTTCAATTCTTAGAGAGGTTTGATTTTTCTACCTTGCTTATATTTGTTTTTCTGATAGATTTTGTGTTTATCACACTATTTTCGTATTATTATTTGTGCTTCGAAATTTTAAACTTTTGTATTGAAAATACTCCGAGTACTGGTAGACACAGAACCAATACTAATTCCATTAGATAATAAGGAAGGGATCATAAACATCATTAGTAAATGCCCCAGTGGTTCTTTGTCTTTGATAGCAATTTTATCCGAAATCAAGTTCTTCGTTATCGAATCAGAACAAATGAATTTCTTGCAGGAACCTGTTGGAGATGTTGTTAGAAGGCAAGTGTGTCAGGTATGCGACAAGTAATTTACCTCACTACAGATATGACAACATAAGATTCATCCTTATTTCTTGAATCAGTTATCTTTCTTCCCGGTCTTGACGTCGAGCCTTTGATGTTTTTCCAGTTTCTGAATATATATATACTCAGAGAATACTTGGCTTTGGACTTGGAAATCCCTTGCTCCAACAAATCTGAATACGATCTCGAGAGGATTATCGATGATTTCATCTTCATTTGCTTCTTAGCTGGAAATGATTTCCTTCCTCACATGCATACCCTACGAGTCCATGAGGTTCTTGAGTTTCTCTAAATTTATCCAATATGCTACTCGTTAAATAACGTAAGATGTTTATGCTTTTACACCTAGGGTTGCATTGATCTGCTGATGCATGTTTATAAGAAAGAGTTCCAAAACTTTGGAGGTTACCTGGTTGACATGCTAAAGGTATCTTCTGTAGCCTTGATTTTTCATTGGCATGATGTCTTGGGATCATCTGATATCGGAACTCGATATAGGCAGAAAATGAAATGGGTGGATACGTAAATCTCAAAGGAGTGGAGAGATTCATACTTATAATTGGTGAATATGAGGACAGGATATTCAGCAAGAGATCCCAGATCGAGAAACGGAAAATTGAGGCGAGCCCTCGAGGATAGATCAAAAGCTGTTACTTTGGTATTATTTTTACAATGTGTCTGTCTTTTACTTAATTTGACCATGATTTTAATTGATTATATTGTACTTAAAACGGCCGGCTTTTGTTATCCGAGAAAGATTTGAAACGGATCAAGTTCATGATGGAAGAGTGTCAAGTATATCGGCTAAACATACTATTGTTGATAGTGTTGATGGGGTATGCAATTAGCTTTTATAACAACTGAATCATAGTTCTCTTTTCCTCCTAATTATCATGCTCCATTGATCTTTAATCATTCTTCGGTATTGTTTAATATTAGGTTTTCAGGAATACAGTAGATTTAATTATGAAGGCGGACTACTGCTACTGTGCTCTTAAGGATGAAGGCCTTGAAATAGAGGAAGTCCTTGAAATAGAGGAAGTCTGTAGTTGTGTTAGTTAATTTTGGAGTTAGTAGAATCATTCTCTGTTACGACGAATTATATTTACCTGCATTCTACTCTCATCTTGGTTTATAGGTGAGATCTGGCACCCATGACTGGAGAGGAAGATACTACAAGGAAAAATTCTCTGCTGAAACTCCGGAAGAGATTGAAGCAACACGAAATACTCCGGTGTGTTGAAAATGCTAAAATATTTGACATCATTCTTGAAAAGATCAGTTGGCCTAAATTTAATTTTCCTTCTTTAGATTGCCAAGTATGGTGAGGGACTTTGTTGGCTTCTGCTGTGCTATTTCTCCGGAGTTCCATCTTGGTCCTGGTATACTCTCTCTCTCTCTCTCTCTCTCTCTCTCTCTCTCTCTCTCTCTCTCTCTCTCTGTTCTTATATGAGAATAAGTCGTAAACAACCGAATATGTAGGTTTTATCCATATTCTTTTGCTCCATTGGCATCTGAACTGGAAGGACTTTCTCAAATAAAAGTGGAGTTTCAGAAAGGTTTGCCCTTCAAGCCATTTGATCAACTCATGGGAGTACTTCCACCTTCGAGGTATAATTCATGCTTATGTTAATATATATCTATGAATATCCATATAAGCATCATTCTGATGTTTATGTATTCAGAGCTCACTTACTTCCTGAAGCATATAAGGGCCTTATGCTTGATAAGAATTCAAGAATCTCCGACTTTTACCACAGAGGTAAGCCACGTTCGTACTCTTGGGAGGACTAATACTGAAATCTTTTTTACACACTCTGCTTTTATTCAGAATCCAGTACGGACCTTGATGGGAAGAGTTGTCTACGGCAGGTATTATTGAATCCTTTGTTTTATAGTCTTTTCTGGATAATGAGGTTCTTTTTCATCTCGTGAAGGGAATGCGGTTCTCTATTATAGAGGAAGAGCGTCTTCTTTTAGAGACGAAGAAACTCGAAAATGAACTGAAGGTGCGTTCACTGCTCTTAGTATTTTCCGGTTCTTGATATTCACAAACTTCTCTTGAACACGTAGGGCGACGAGAAGATGAGGAATACGGAGACTCTTGATCGGCTGTTTGTCAAACGCTCGAGCGAAGCAGGCCAGCAAGTTGTTCGGTGTTTGGGTACGAAAACAGCCTCGAATAAGATCAAGGGAGCAATGATGATGAATAGCATTATGTAAGTTTTGAATGTAATAACATGCATCTGTCTTGGATTCTTACAGAGCTAATTAGTATTTGATCAATTTCAGTGAAGGAATTGAAGGTGTTTTACATCTGATGCCCGAAGATGATAACAAGGGGGATTACTCCAGAAACATTCTGTAAGGAAAAATTACAAACTACAAATACTCTTTCCTTTTCTTCTCTTATATGCTTTCCTATCATCAGATGCATGTTCTACGAGGCGAATCAACATCCTCAACACGTTCCTAAGCTTCTTGAAGGCGTAAACATTCCGAAAAAGGTAAAACTCTTCATGGGATCGAATCACATTCAAATATTCAGCACAAGCTCAAATTTTATCTGTGTTCGTTTGCTTTGTTCTGAAGACGGTGAAGAAAGAGGACATAGTGACCAACATTCTTTGGCACGAACAAAACCGGTATGGCTACAACAGCAAAAGCAACATCTCAAGAGGGTTTCAGAATCGGATACCAGATCAGAAATGGCAAGGTGCCTCTGATTTTGGTAAGCTCAAGGTTGAAGAAGACACAGTGTCAAGTCTTCGCCCGAACTATGGAGCAAGGAATCATCAGCCATCTGGATCCACTGCAGGATCTTGGAGGAGGGGTGGATATGGAAGCAGTGGAACCCGTAGAGAATCAAATACGAATCTTGATCAGCTAAACAGTAGAGCTGGGCAGGGAGGGAGCAGTTTCTGGAAATCACGCTGCGATGCAAGTGATGATTGGAGATCAGATAAACAGTCTAGAGATACTTCTGGAAGCAGTTGGCACAAGAACTCTGCAGAGAGATCTGCACAAACACAGCGTCGGGACGAATCATTTCAGTCGAATATGAGCAATTCCCGGTGGAGATAAAACATGGGTATCTTAGCAGTGGTTTAAACTAAGCATTTAACTTAAGTGTGAAGTATTATGCTTTTGTTGGATCAAGGAACAGAGGAATTCACTTACTTTGTAGTATTTGTACATAATCTGTTGCAGTTATCCTTTTCATGTAGAGTACTGGTGTAATATCTATAATAAATTTCGAGTGTTAAAAAAAAATTTAAATTCAAAGTTGATGTGCAAAAAAGAAAACTGTAAAGAGTTTGTATCTTTACTGGTAAATTGGATACGCTCGATGCTAACTCACCAGACACGTCAGCAGTCATATAATGCTGGAAAATATCATGTCAGCTTTGGTTTTTGATCCGTGTATAATTTGAAATAAATTAAGAGTTGGATACTTATAAGATAAATTTAAAGTTCATGTGCAAAAAAAGAATTTGAAAAAAATTAGTATATTTAGGAGAGAATAACTTTATTTTTTATTTATGACGAGGTGTCTTTATCTGGACCACAAGGTTCAAAGCTTAAGCTATGCATTGGGTCTAGGTAAGATTTTTCCCAAAAGTTTGAGGGTATATTGCAAAAACAGGCCTTCATGAATGAAAAGTATTATTTTAAAGATTTCATTTTTCTGAATTTCATTATTGGATTGTTTAATTACAGATATTATAGACACCTATTAGTAGGGGTATAAGTGGTCTCTCACCGAATCACGAAATCGATGGGATCAAATAAAACTGAATCGGAAAATATGATCTGGGTCGATTTTGTGGTTCAGTTTGGTTTATTTTTTTATGAAATCGATTACAAACAGCTTGGTTCGTGATTCCGAAGATTTATGAATTGTTTGAACCGAATCGAACCAATTCACTATATAAATTTTTTTTTTGAATTTTTTTTTCTTAAATGGGAAGATTCATGGATTTTAATAATTAGATCTTGAAAGAAATAACGATAAGTTCGAAACGGATATCATCTCTATTCTTATGAGTTCTCGTGTATGACTTAAGCACCATTTTATAGACTAGTTCTCAATTTTCATGCGAGAACCCCAATTCTTTTATTTTTAGTTTAATATATTCGGTGAGTTCTTCGTTTGTTTTGGAATTTTAAGAAAATAAAAAATTAAATGTGAATTGATGGACCTAATTGAATCGAACCGAACGATTTATAAACAGCTTGGTATGGTTCTTCTGTCTCTTAGATATACTTCGAACCAACCAAACCAAACAACTTTTATGTATTTGGTTCGATTCCTAAAATGCACGAAAAATCGAACTCAATTACACCCAACCAAACCAAACAGCGGGACGAACTTCTTATTTAACAAACTTCAATTGATCAAAATCGACACACAAATATGCAATTAAAATCGCACATTGAAAATTCTGCACCAGAATCACAAACAAACCAATATTATGGGACCAAATTATCATTTCTTTTAACTTTTTTATTCTAATAACCACAAAAAAGGGAAGAATTGTGGCCAAAGGTAATTTCGCCGTTCAAATCTTCAACACTCTTCAGCCTTCTCTTCATCTTCGATCACCGATAATTCAAGCGACTGCGAAATTTATGTTATCGTAATTTCTTCGCCATATCTTCTTACGAATTTGCCCCATTCAAATTGAAGAATAAAATTGGTTATTTGTTAGAGTCCGGCCTTTAATTTCGTTCTTGCAACTTAGTTAATGCGCATTGTTTTGCTTTCGGTTCTTGATGCCAAATTTATATCTTGAAGTGGATTTGGGTTCAAATTGAATGATTTGTATGCAGTTTATATTTAGGTAATTGAAAAGGGAAAGCGTAGCGTGGTTGTTTATGTTGGCCAACTCGTTCAATTTACTAGGTTGTCTTGTGTAAGGTTTATGATTTTCCCTCCAATTTGGTGCTTCTTGAATTGATTGCAAGAAATGTAACATGCCAATTCAACTCATGGCTTATATCAAGAAGCCAATGGTCATACTTCGCCAAGAATCTAATGCAGACTCATATGTCATTAAATTCTTTCGAGCTTTGGATAATGAAATACAAGTTTATTGAAGTTAGGCGATCTAGGCCGAAGTTAAGATTTGAATGTTTGAGGCAAATTAGAAATTCTCCAGCTTTGTTATTGACTCTTGCATTTGTCCTCCTAGTTGTGGTTTATCGCGATGTTAGCCTAACTTAGAGACTTCATCATAGTAATTGCTAAATTTCCACGCAGTTTGTCATATGAAATTCGAGTTTACTTGCTTTGTAGTTTTAGTAGCCCTATCTGATAATTGATCACATAATGCAGAAGTTTTAGGTGATAAGAAACTCAGTCAAGTTGAAAAATCAACAAGAATCATATATATGTTGATAGATAAATCTCTTATTACTTTGATCAAGTTATATAACCTGCCACCATTCTACTAGTCGCGTATGATCATGCCTAGCCTCATTGGAAAAGAAGGTTACATTCAGTTCTGAACTATAGAAAAGTCACATATCAATAGTTGCCTCTCTTTTGAAGCATGGCTTGGCTTCTATATTGACTAATCCACAAAAATAACTTTGTCCCGAGTCGTATTGCCTTACAAACTGCTGAAAGGAGAGTAAAACATTATCATCAAGTCTTCCAAGATTTGTGTGATTTTCTTTCACCTTTCTGATGCAAGTTTCTTGAGTTGTTTAGGTTCACTAATGGGAAACAAACCTGCCAAGCCAGAGAAGAAAGATGAGTTGATGCTGAAGATTGTCCCTCCTTTGGACCCTGCATCTACTCGTTGGCTTGCTCGCGATCTTGACCGTATTTATGGCTTCACTCCACACAATCCGTGGGCCATAAAGCCCCCGGACCACTATATTGAATTCATGCATTTGAACGGCTGGTTGGACCTAGACCTCGATGATCCGGATCTGGCTCATTTGTTCAAGTAAACAATCCTTACCTCTCCAGTAGTGTTGTGTAGGCCTTAAACTTTGTTTGGCATTTCTAATTTAGTCTACTTTTCATATATGAATCTCATATGGCATTGCTAGCAAGATGAGACTTATCTGTATGTTTGGCATTTCTAATTTAGTCTACCTCGGACCATTCTACTGGAATGACATTGAAGTCTACTATCAGTCAAAGAAACTGACAGACCGTTGCTGAGTCTGACCCATAGGTTTAGTAGTTTACTCCTGTTGAGTTCAACTCTACTGAAAGGTCAAGACTTTGAGTTCGATGGCGCCTGTGAGTCCGATTCTACGACTCCCGAACACCTTTCGATATCTTGCTCCTCTGAGTCTAGCACTATTGAATCTACATTCCATGTCGCTGCGACATACAGTCTACTGAATGACAACAGACAAATTTTTTGAAGCCTAGTCTACTGAGCCTGAAACACTTAGAGACAAAAGTGTTAATTTTTACAAATGAATGGTTCACCAATCAATGAGACCAGTCAAATCAATAACTGAATCACATCCCATCATATTTCCTACTTTATCATTTTCTTTTTCCTACTTTGTCTTGTATTCTAATTATTTCAATCATTTTTCTGTCCTATCTTATCATCTATCTCTATCTCATTATTATCTATCCTATTAATTCCCGTATCAAAAAGAAAGTTGACACAAATAGTGGGACGGAGGTAGTACTCTTTATAATTTTGTAAACCCACTCCTTTATTACTACTATTTCTTTACACATAACCAACAACTTTTTTAAGCTTTGTATCGAAAAGAAACTGAACAACTGGAGTGAGACGGATGAAATTTTATGTTTAGATGATTATATCTAGGTTTTAATATATTCCTATTTATTAAAAAAAAAATAGTGGAGTCGGTACATTATTTTGTTCGATTATCATCTAGCCATCCCTCTTTGAAATTACATGTTCCAATCCGAGTCACATTTGCTCACATTATACACATATATGAAAATATTAATCATATAAACTGATTTTTGGACGGTTTTATTAGGCTTGGATCTAGAAGAATAATAAGAATCTACATATATTATTCAACAAAATAATTCATGAAACAACATTGATGTTATAAAATTCCAAGATACCGTACGGGGAATATATACATAAGCATAGGTACAAAAGACATATGCCAAGATTTGTCATGTGTTGGAACACATTATTGTAAAACTCTTATTAAGGACAAATATTATTATAATATCATGACTCTCGATCCATAAATTCTAAATTTGAAGCTTACGTCCTTTTCAATCGTATCTTTAAAAAAAAGAAAATTTAATCATCATGTTACTATTTCCAATTCATTTTAATTTTAATCATATAGATTATCATGCATTTTTTTATCTAGGCCTAGTTGTTTTCGTCATCTAAAATTGAGCCTTTAATCGAAATCTAGGAAATAAATTTCACTAATACATAGTTAATAAATCATTTTAAATTTATTATAAATGACGGACTTATAATTTCAACCCGTAATCTAGGAATACAAGATGGAGATAGATTTTGAAATTTCGGCGGTTAAGGGAGACAGTGTAGAACTCTTTGGTCTGGGTTGAAATGCAAATTTTTAAAAATAATTGAATTTCAACATGATTTAAGGTTATATCCGCCTCTAACCAGTAACCACCTATATTGCACTAATGTTTCGAAAAACCTCAATGAATCGTGTTAGATATTCCAACGCAACACTTCAATTATTGTTTCAAATACATTTAAGTGTAATGGCATCTTTTTTTCAAAACAAAAAAAATTATTTTATACTTGATTATATATATATTTTTATATTTCACCATCAGTGTTGTGTCTTTTAATATTTAAAAAAATATTGTATCATGTATCCGTGTCATATTATGTCTTCTAGGCGTATCATGCAACCCAGCTAACAACGTAACAAACACAGGGCCGATTCAAAGTTTTTGGGGGCCTAAAGCGCAATATTGATATATATTTTGTTACATAAAAAGTACAATAAGTTACTTTGTTTTAGTGGAAGAATACTAATGATTTTTATTAAGTTATCCGGATTTAAAAAAATTATTAAAAATAGGATTCGAACCCAAGACCTCTAGAATGCATAAAAGTAGTGTTCTATCATTAACTAGATATCCCAATAATATTTTTTTATGTGAAATAAAAATATATATAAAAATATAAAGGCTTTAACCCTCAAAACACATGTTCGACGTAACCTTATTCTCGGCCGGGGTGATACTAGTGTGCAAATCCGTATGTCAATTCAAGAATCATTGATCGAAATGGTTACGATTTACCATATGATTCTCATGGAAGAATGTTCTTTTTCCAGTCAACTTTGAAGATTTATAATCCCCGTAAATCGTAATTCAATTCACTACCAAAATATATCCTTCAATTTTGATGGAAGAACCAACACTCACCAACAGAAATTTGTACTGAAAATTGGAAAAAGGTAAACAGAATCAATACACTTCAAAACGTATCTACGATCTTGGCGCAAGAACCAATACGCACTAATGGAATCAATACACAGGAAATTGTACTGAAAATAAGAAAAAAGTCAAAAGTAAATGTAAAGATAAATCCACACTCGCTCTCCACTTGGCTTTGATCACTCCTTTCTTCTCTACTTTTCTGTGTTCCCGAGCTTCTCAGAGAAGGCGAAAATGGGGGTACCTTCATTTTTCTGGTGGTTGCTGAACAAATACCCCAAATCATTATCCGACGCGGCGGAGCAAAGAGGGGAGCGCGCCGAGTTCGACAATTTCTACATCGATCTCAACGAGATCATACACCCTTGTTTCCGTGCCGACAATGACGTATGTATCTTCTGATTTTTGCTAATTCGCGCCATTTCGTGGCTTTTCAGTTGGGGTTTCTGATCTCTGATATTGCCGGCGTTATGTGATCAGCTTTTTCCGCCGACAAGTTTTGATGAGATATTTTGGATCTTGTGTAATCATCTCGATCGGATTTTCCACATTGTTAGACCGCGCAAGTTGTTGTTCATCGCTGTTGGTAAACCCATTCTCTCTCTCTCTCATAGTCTTCTCTTTTCATGTACATTTGCAGTGCTCGATTTAATTTTGTTTCTAAATTTAGAATTACAAACTCCTTTTAGGTGCCACAACTAGATTATAATTTTTTTTGTAATTTCCCATTTTTGTATTACATAACTAGACATGATTTTTTTTAATAACATTATTATCACAATTAATTAGTAATAATTGTTCTCGTTCTTACTATGAAAGCTTCATTAGTTCAATGGAATTATTATTCTTGTTCTTTTATGGATTAATTATTATATATGGATCAAATTACTTAAGCAATCCAATCACTAGTCACTACTTCATTATGCAGTAAAATAACAACAGTTGGTGCTGTATAAATAGCATTGCAAACATTATTACTGTACTAGAACTCCAAAATCATGTTCCTTCTTAGTGTTTTACTAATTAATAGTATTAAAACATATGCATGATATGAGGTGTTGGCCAGATCTTCATGTAGTGTTAAGTGAGTATATTGTTTGAGGATGTGTGTGATTATGCAGAATTGATGACAAAAACTTAATATGGTTTCTTACTTTCCTTTTGAATTCATAAGAAGCAGTTCTTAATAAAATTTCAGATGGTGTAGCTTCTCGGGCCAAGATGTATCAGATCAGGGGTGGACGATTTCGTTCTGCAAAGTCCAAGGACAGGAGAGTGCGTAATACATAATACACTCCATGCGCATGCTGTTGTGCAAGTGTACATTCATATATGTTCTGCATAAACTCTTTATTTGCCTAATAGAATGTCGAATTTGCGTTGATTCATTCTCTTCGTTCCCTCTCAGAGGAAGATTCGTCAGAAACTGAGAGAAGAGTTTGAACGGGAAGGGAAATCCGTCTTGTCTGAGGAAGACTCACGAGGCGTAGATCTTACTGTTATTACACCGGGTACAGAGTTCATGCAGATGCTGTCTGAGAAACTCCAAAGCTACATATGTCAGCGGATGAGTGATGATTCATCTTGGGGAGATATTAAGGTTGAATAACAAATTCTTCAAGCAAATTCTATAAGGAAAATATAGCATTAAAGCATTGTGTGACTGTGTCTATCCGTAGGTGATTTTGTCTGATGATAAGGTCCCTGGTGAAGGTGAACATAAGATCATGTCTTTTATTCGAGCTCAACGCACATTGCCAGGATACGACCCGAATACTAGGCATTGCGTCTATGGCATGGTACTATATTTTCTGTTCTCTTTAACTTGTTTTTCATGAAGCGATCCGTGTTTACTTGAAGTTGATATTTTGTTACAGGATGTAGACTTGATTATGCTTGCACTGGCCACACATGAAGTCCATTTTTCAATTCTTAGAGAGGTTTAATTTTTCTACCTTGCTTATATTTGTTTTTCTGATAGATTTTGTGTTTATCACACTATTTTCGTATTATTATTTGTCCTTCGAAATTTTAAACTTTTGTATTGAAAATACATCAAGTACTAGTAGACATAGAACCGATACTAATTCCATTAGATAATAAGGAAGGGATCATAAACATCATTAGGAAATGCCCCAGTGGTTCTTTGTTTTTGATAGCAATTTTATCCGAAATCAAGTTCTTCGTTATCGAATCAGAACAAATGAATTTCTTGCAGGAACCTGTTGGAGATGTTGTTAAAAGGCAAGTGTGTCAGGTATGCGACAAGTAATTTACCTCACTACAGATATGACAACATCTGATTCATCCTTATTTCTTGAATTAGTTATCTTTCTTCCCGGTCTTGACGTCGAGCCTTTGATGTTTTTCCAGTTTCTGAATTTATATGTACTCAGAGAATACTTGGCTTTGGACTTGGAAATCCCTTGCTCCAACAAATTTGAATACGATCTCGAGAGGATTATCGATGATTTCATCTTCATTTGCTTCTTAGCTGGAAATGATTTCCTTCCTCACATGCATACCCTACGAGTCCATGAGGTTCTTGAGTTTCTCTAACTTTATCCAATATGCTACTCGTTAAATAACGTAAGATGTTTACGCTTTTACACCTAGGGTTGCATTGATCTGCTGATGCATGTTTATAAGAAAGAGTTCCAAAACTTTGGAGGTTACTTGGTTGACATGCAAAAGGTATCTTCTGTAGCCTTGATTTTTCATTGACATCATGTATTGGGATCATCTGATATCGGAACTCGATATAGGCAAAAAATGAAATGGGTCGATACGTAAATCTCAAAGGAGTGGAGAGATTCATACTTACAATTGGTGAATATGAGGACAGGATATTCAGCAAGAGATCCCCAGATCGAAACGAGAAAATTGAGGCGAGCCCTCGAGGATAGATCAAAAGCTGTTACTTTGGTATTATTTTTACAATGTGTCTGTCTTTTACTTAATTTGACCATGATTTTAATTGATTATATTGTACTTAAAACGGCCGGCTTTTGTTATCCAGAAAGATTTCGAAACGGATCAAGATCATGATGGAAGAGTGTCAAGTATACTGGCTGAACATACTATTGTTGATAGTGTTGATGGGGTATGCAATTAGCTTTTATAACAACTGAATCATAATTCTCTTTCCCTCCTAATTATCATGCTCCATTGATTTTAATCGTTCTTCTGTATTGTGTAATATTAGGTTTTCAGGAATACAGTAGATTTAATGATGAAGGCGGACTACTGCTACTGTGCTCTTAAGGATAAAGGCCTTGAAATAGAGGAAGTCTGTAGTTGTGTTAGTTGACTTTGGAGTTAGTAGAATCATTCTCTGTTACGACGAATTAAATATACCTGCATTCTACTCCCATCTTGGTTTATAGGTGAGATCTGGGACCCATGACTGGAGAGGAAGATACTACAAGGAAAAATTCTCTGCTGAAACCCCAGAAGAGATTGAAGCAACACGAAATACTCTGGTGTGTTGAAAATGCTAAAATTTTTGACATCATTCTTGAAAAGATTAGTTGGTCTAAATTTAATTTTCCTTCTTTAGATTGCCAAGTATGGTGAGGGACTTTGTTGGCTTCTGCTGTGCTATTTCTCTGGAGTTCCATCTTGGTCCTGGTATACTCTCTTTATTTCTCTCTCTCGGTTCTTTTATGAGAATAAGTCGTAAACAACCGAATATGTAGGTTTTATCCATATTCTTTTGCTCCATTGGCATCTGAATTGGAAGGACTTTCTGAAATAAAAGTGGAGTTTCAGAAAGGTTTGCCCTTCAAGCCATTTGATCAACTCATGGGAGTACTTCCACCTTCGAGGTATAATTCATGCTTATGTTAATATATATCTGTGAATATCCATATTAGCATCCTTATGATGTTTATGTATTCAGAGCTCACTTACTTCCTGAAGCATATAAGGGCCTTATGCTTGATAAGAATTCAAGAATCTCCGACTTTTACCACAGAGGTAAGCCACGTTCGAACTCTTGGGAGGACTAATACTGAAATCTTTTCACACTCTGCTCTTATTCAGAATCCAGGACGGACCTTGATAGGAAGAGTTGTCTACGGCAGGTATTATTGAATCCTTTGTTTTATAGTCTTTTCTGGATAACGAGGTTCTTTTTCATCTCGTGAAGGGAATGCGGTTCTCTATTATAGAGGAAGAGCGTCTTTTTTTGGAGACGCAGAAACTCGAAAATGAACTGAAGGTGCGTTCACTGCTCTTAGTATTTTCCGGTTCTTGATATTCACAAACTTCTCTTGAACACGTAGGGCGACGAGAAGATGAGGAATACGGAGACTCTTGATCGGCTGTTTGTCAAACGCTCGAGCGAAGCAGGCCAGCAAGTTGTTCGGTGTTTGGGTACGAAAACAGCCTCGAATAAGATCAAGGGAGCAATGATGATGAATAGCATTATGTAAGTTTTGAATGTAATAACATGCATCTGTCTTGGATTCTTACAGAGCTAATTAGGATTTGATCAATTTTAGTGAAGGAATTGAAGGTGTTGTACATCTGATGCCTGAAGATGATAACAAGGGGGATTATTCCAGAAACATTCTGTAAGGAAAAATTACAAACTACAAATACTCTTTCCCTTTCTTCTCTTATATGCTTTCCTATCATCAGATGCATGTTCTACGAGGCGAATCAAGATCCTCAACGCGTTCCTAAGCTTCTTGAAGGCGTAAACATTCCGAAAAAGGTAAAACTCTTCATGGGATCGAATCACATTCAAATATTCAGTACAAGCTCAAATTTTTTATGTGTTCGTATGCTTTGTTCTGAAGACGGTGAAGAAAGAGGACATAGTGACCAACATTCTTTGGCACGAACAAAACCGGTATGGCTACAACAGCAAAAGCAACATCTCAAGAGGGTTTCAGAATCGGATACCAGATCAGAAATGGCAAGGTGCCTCTGATTTTGGTAAACTCAAGGTTGAAGAGGACACGGCGTCAAGTCTTCGCCCGAACTATGGAGCAAGGAATCATCAGCCATCTGGATCCACTGCAGGATCTTGGAGGAGGGGTGGATATGGAAGCAGTGGAAGCCGTAGAGAATCAAATACGAATCTTGATCAGCTAAACAGTAGAGCTGGGCAGGGAGGGAGCAGTTTCTGGAAATCACGCTGCGATGCAAGTGATGATTGGAGATCAGATAAACAGTCTAGAGATACTTCTGGAAGCAGTTGGCACAAGAACTCTGCGGAGAGATCTGCACAAACACAGCGTCGGGACGAAGCATTTCGGTCGAATATGAGCAATTCCCGGTGGAGATAAAACATGGGTATCTTAGCAGTGGTTTAAACTAAACATTTAACTTAAGTGTGAAGTATTATGCTTTTGTTGGATCAAGGAACAGAGGAATTCACTTACTTTGTAGTATTTGTACATAACCTGTTGCAGTTATCCTTTTCATGTAGAGTACTGGTGTAATATCTATAATAAATTTCGAGTGTTAAAAAAAAATTAAATTTAAAGTTGATGTGCAAAAAAGAAAACTCGTAAAGAGTTTGTATTTTTCTCGGTAAATTGGATACGCTCGATGTTGACTCACCAGACGTCAGCAGTCATATCATGCTTTGGAAAATGTCATATCGGCTTTGATTTTTTATACGTGTGCAATTTGAAACAAATCAAGAGTTGGATACTTATTTAATATCTTGAGGCTAATTGGAGAAGTAATTAGTTAATGGATTGTCAGTTAGTATTTCTTGATGGGCCATCAGCCGTGTTGAAGGCCCATTTACAAAGTGGATTGCTCGAAATCTTTATTCCTTGTTGGAATCTATTTTCGCCATATTTGATCGGCTCACTATTTTGAATTTATTACTAAGTTCGGAAAATAAGATTAAGTTGATATGTTGAGAGAGATATATTTTATATAACGACATTGAAATAACAAATAATCTAATGATAAGTACGGATGTTAATCATGATAATTAAAGATTATGTTCTATTACATTAACATGATCAATATGAGATCATTCATCCTAAGAGTTTTTTCTGTTTTAATTCCTACTCCCTTTGTAATTCTTATTCTAATTCTTCTAGAGATATTAACCGCCAACTATCAAATATATATATACTTATTCCGCCAAATAGTGTCATCGAAATATTTGATCAACGAACAATAATGGAGAGCGCTGCAAGTACGAGTCGAAGGCATCCAAGCAATGCATTCTCGAAAAATCGAAGACACGAACACAACAGCGGAAAATATCCAAAATACACGAGTTTGAGAGAGTTCATAACCGACTCATCAAACGTGTCGTGGATGGAGTCTAGCAACGACGATAGTGGCAATAGGCTATTGAGACGCGCCGCCATGTTGTACGCACGAGCGGGTGCAGCTCCTCCGAGACCCGCCAAGAAGAGTTTGGGATCAAGAATTGTGAGTAGACTTCCGGAATGTGTGAAGAAATTGATGGGGGCTTGTTTTGGGTTCAGAGTTCATCGTGATTATGTTGATTCGGATTAATTACGATTGCATAGTTTTTAGACTTTTTCTATTCTCTTATTTTTTTTTTCTCTAGACGAGGAAAACCCACAACTAGTATAAAGTGTATTTAAGTTGTCTTGTACATAAATTGCACGATTATGTAAATCTTCATGTTTTATTTTACAGAAAGATTATATTCTAATAGGGACATAGAATTAGATTTTTTCCTTTTTTACACATGCATCATTTTGAAACTATATACATTATTCGAAATTGGGCATATGATAAAATAAAGTTTGTACTTTGTACTGCAATTAAATATATCATGGTATAAAAGAAGGTTTATTAGATCTGTCCAATTCTACTCTACAACCCAACCATTAAATGACAAATATAGTATCAGGGTGTCCCCATGGGATGACGTAGTGGTAAAGGTGGGCGATCCCGAACCAGAAAGGTCGTGAGTTCAATACACGTTATCAACATATATATATATATATATATATAGTATCAGGATGGTCTATGTACAGATATAACGATCGGAAAACAAAAATAAATAACGAATTTTTTTCACAAAATATTTAAAATTGCATTATTATTTATGAACCGCAAATTAATTATGCCTTAAAAGTAGATGGAAAAAGACATTGATGTTGTTTTATTTTTTCGTCTATTTATTTATTGTGGAATTGTACAATCCTACCCAAAATCGCTATATAAAGTACAAAACTACCCATTTTGTTAAAAACTATGTAGGAAATACCCAAGTTTACTAAATTACCCTCACTTTTTCAATTTTTTAACCTGAAACTTGTCAGATTCGAAAAATACACTGATTTTAACATATCAAGCCGATCGATCGGCACAAATCAAGAAAGGGCCGATCGATCGGGCTTCCAAAAAAAAAAAAAATTAAAAAAAAATAAAAAATTGTGCCCGATCGGTGGCCGATCGATCGGGCTTTAAATATTAAAAAAAAAAATTATGTGCCGATCGATCGGCACTGGCCGATCGATCGAGCTTTAAATTTAAAAAAAATAAAAATTTATATATATTACTCACAGTGCCGAAAGTACCGAAATCATTCGATCGGCACACGAATCGGACACAAAATCCTACCTATCGGCACAGCAAGGTCGGACGCTCATCGGCACGCCCATACAACACTATATCTTCATCCAAATCGGTCGGAAACAATGGAAGAGGTTAGTATTTATCTTGAAATCTTAGTTTGTAAATTAGTTTGTAGATGTTGAAATTAATGTATGATTGCATGTTTAAAGTGGTTTTTGATGAAATATATATGTTGGGTTTAGTGAGTATAACATAGATCTGGTGAAAATTGGTGAAAATGAGGTATAAATCGCCGGAAAATCGGCGCGCCATTGTCGTCGGACATTGAGCTTCAGTGCCGACCGGTCTGAACCGGTCCGACCGATCGGCACTTTTTTTTTTTTACGCGATTTTTTTAATTAATGTTATTTATTAAATATTATAACTGTAATAATTATAATTTTATTAAATATTAATTGTAATATATAAGTCAATTTTAAACGGTTAGCAATACGAGATGTTTCCCCGAGGATCACAACATATTATAAGCATACTTTAGGAACATTGATTAGAGAGAAATTATCTAGTCAGGGTGGTATGAATCTAGTCCATCGATTTATTTGTGGTCAGTTCGGGGGCATAGTGGGTTGGCCAGATGGTAAGAATGCTATGCGGGCTCTTCACCAGCTATTATGCTATGAGATTTCGGTACGACCTTCGGAGGTTTGGTTTAATTATGTTAGTCAGAACATCCGTTTCTCTCATCCGGAGTTTGCATTGGTTACTGGGCTCATGTTCGGCGAGTGTAGTTTCGATATGGCAGCATCTTATCAACCTATTCGATGCAGGGTTTACGTTAGGTTCAATGGTGGGAGACCGATTGAAGCAAAGAACTTGTTAAGGCCGGTTTACAACATATGAGCCCGATGGCGTTTCGTGATGATGACTTGATTAAGTTGTCGAATATTTTGGCTCTTTTCTTCTGGTTCTATGCTCCTGCAGATACTAAAAAGATTGATACAATGATATGGGTATTGGCTGATGATATGAACCAATGGAATGCGTTTCCATGGGGTGCTTTTACCTACGAGGCCATGTTGCACTACCTCAGTTACGTACCAAATTCTCTGGACCTCGTAGGATCAAAGTATAATCTCTACGGGCCGATTTGGGCACTACAGGTATAATATTTGTTCACAACTTAATTATTACTAATTTATAAATATTTATTAGTTTAAATAACTCGATATATTTATATTGTAATATAGGTGTGGGCATATGAGGCCATTCCTAGTTTTGGAGCTCGTTGTGCGACCCTTCTACATCCCGATGGTTTCCCTCGTTATTTACGGTGGTCGTTTAATGACGCCGATCAGCGTGATATAGCCGGGTTTTTTAAGAGCCAGGTAAAAATACTTTTATTATTAATTACAATTTTTTTATTAATATTTAATGCACAAATATTATGTATTTCAGATGAGAGACTCGGTAGTGTTTGAAGTGTTAGAACCGAAGGAGCTTGAGGAGAGGTGTCCATATTGGCGAGTGCGGTCGGTAGTAATCCATTTGGGATACACTTTCTGTGCCCTTGAACCCCCCTACGGACTGCAGATATGATCAAGATGGACAACGTATCTTGATTAGGCGCACCGAGGAGAGCAGACGTAGTACGAGTAGAGGAGTTGTCGGTGAGGAGGAGGAGCAAGAGGAGGGGCACACTGTCGTAGATAGTAGGAGAGTTCAAAGGCGGGCCCACCGTACACAAGCATCTTCATCAGCAGCGAGAGATGCATCTGGTAATAAACTTAAATTCTAAGTGAAAATTTTACTCGGTCAATTCTTCCTTTAATAATCGTCTCCTTTTTTGATAATTATTAGCAGTTGGTGAGACATCTAGTTTTCTGGACCCAAGAATAGAGGCCATGACCAGTCGATCTATTCAAGAGAATTTTGAAAGGCGAGCAAGCTATGATGAATAGAATTGATGATTATCATCGGACTCTCAGTCAGGAGCTAGTGAGTAGGTGTGAGGAGCTGCTGGATAGAAGTAGTAGGTCAAGACAATATTCATCATATTATGATCACGAGGAGAAGCCAAGACCATTTCAGTCTGGATATAGCTGGCACGCTCAGACTACGCAGTGGCCTCGGTGGGACGAGCCCGCACCAAATACCTTTGATGTATGGGAGAGGGATCCATCAACTCAAAATGAGGAGGCTATGGATGTAGAAGCAAACAACTACAATTTAGATCCGGGTTTGGTGGCGGCTTTGTTGGTAAGAGAATTCTTCAAATAATTTAATTTCTTTTCCTAATTTAATAATTAAATTTTGTAGGATATGTTTGAGCCGAGTAACTCGTTGGCTGAGAGTTTTGATGCTTTCCTGTCCGGTAAAAGCTTGGCCTTTCGACGTCCAGATGCTTTTCTGTCCGGTAGGATATATTCTGATTGAGTTGCTAGAGTGTTTGAGAGCTTGAGCGATTTCCCTTTTTTTTAATTTCGTGCTTCACGCTTGTGGAGCTTCGAAATCTTCTCTATTTATAGCTGTGAGCTATGGCATATGTCCGTTGGAGACGACGATGCCACGTGTCACATGCTTCCAAAGAAAACGACCATTAATTCGAACTTGTTGCAGCAGGGCAGTTAATTACTATACATGAGAGCAGCTTTACTGTTTGGAGCAGGTAAGGCGTTGTCGGCTTCTCATTGGTCGAGGTTTGTGGTTGGTGAGAATGTCAGAGTTGACCGTTCAAACAACCTCGTATGATCTTCTGCTGAACTTTCGAAAAGACTTAAGTAGTTGGGTCGCTTTACGCCGGATCGATAAGATGCGCTCTGTCTTCTTCGACCGAGTCGGCGACAAGGAATGTAACTTCGAGTAAGTCGGTGGCGGCTGCGAAGTCTTGGGCTTGCATGAGTTCTTCTGGCGATGACTTATCGGCGCCTGGATTGGCTTCTCCGAGGTCTACTCGGTGATGATTGAAGAACGCAAGCGATTACACGATGACGTGGGGTTACGAAAAGTATCTTCGACGGAAGATCGGTTCAACAATTACCCCGTGCGGGACTTAGACAAGAATATAAAAACGATTACAACAAGTCTAACCTATACATCGGTTAATCCTAACAACACACCTGAACTACGATATCGGCTCGGTTTTGGGATCTTCAATTCCATAGTACTACTATAATTTCCCCCAATTTTCTTTTAACCACGAACAGCTGAGTATCATCTACTGACTCATATCCAACAATTTCTCCCTAATTGATGATGCCAAAACCTCTACTTCTAAACTCTAAACATCTTATAAGAAATGCTAACCTACGACGGCAATTTCCCCCTTAATCTATACGAGGAAAACAAAGCGATATGATGACTTCAAAACATCGGCGGGTGAGAGATAGGCAAAATCGAGAAGCGGTGTGAGTGTGTGTCAGATCACTTAGTGATCAGTTGTGAAAACACAAAGCAAAATGCTGTAAGACAATAAGTAATTGTCTATCAAGCAATAGGAACGATAGCATATATGATCAAGAAATTACAGGTTCCTATCACTATTACAAAAGAGTAGAGAAGAGAAAACACTACTGACGCCTAAAGCCTTGAGTGCGCTTCTTGAAATCAGCAGATCTGTCGACAGGAGGTTGCAGACCATAGTATAGGTAGATTCTCTTCCTCAATGTCTGGACATGCTCGTCGTCTTCAGCTAAGTCGACACTCAGGTCGAAGCGATAAGCTGCAGTTCTGACCTCATCCTCTATTTCCTTTGTACACAGAACTTCGCGCGCAGTTCTAGGAGGTGGGATGCGCCTGAAGCCGGAGCTCACGAAAGGAATGTTCTCTCTCTTCATAATCTCCAGAAGTTGTTCCCTCAGCTCAGAGTTATAATTGAACAAAAACTTCGTCAAAGGCTTGTTCGATAGTTTGCTCACTTGGATAGAATTTCCATACGTAGTAGCCTTTGATAAATTCCTCTTTGAGATCTTCCCATTGATCATTAACCGGAGCGAGGAACCTATTTATCAACATGAAGCACGGGGTCCTTTTTTACATAAGGCGCTCTTTTCCTTGATCCTCGTGGGATTTGTCTTACGGGATCACGCTCGGCTTTTGAGATAGGCTCATCATCTTAGCCATATCGGCTATTCTCTTCTTCTCTCGAAGAGCCTGCCCTACAATCTCCTTTCCTCGGGTTAAGGCCTCGCGGCGTGGCTTCCCACGTGGCTCTATCTTGACTTCTTACTCGGGTGTAAGATGAGTCGATAGTGACTACGAGCGGTAGCTTGACTGTAGTAGAAAGAGTTTTTGCAAACTCCTCCCGAGCCTTTTTCTTTTCTTCGTCCACGAGACTCTTGCTTCTTCTTTCCTCTCGCCCTTAACAACTTTGCCCTTAGGCTTTTTAGCAAGTTGAGCTTCTTCCGGTGTCGCTCATGGTCCGGCTTGTCTTGTAGTTGTTGGGCTACGTGGAGGTCGAAGGCCTCTTGTTCCGCTTTAGATTTGAATTTTCGGACCGGGGAGGAAGGAGCGTGTAGTAGCGTGCAGTCTCCTTCCCCGGCCTGCGGAGGAGCCTGTTCTTCTTCGGACTCTTGCTCAATGAAGTGAGCAACATCTTCTATGTGGGCGGCGAGAAGATGAGATGTGAGTAGGTTCTAGAGGAAATTCAAGTAGCGGAACCCCGAAGTATCTTGAGCATTAGCGGTTGAGGGTTGTTACCCCTGAATACCTTCCCCCCGAGTCGAGCATTAGAGGGTCCTTCCTCCCGACCACCCTCTATTATTTGGACATCGGCCCATATCCGTGTCGGGTTCTTCCTTCATAACACCTTCCCCCCTTTTTGGCATCATACGCCTTAGAGAGTTGGGTACGGATGGCTTGAATGTCTCTTTCCACATTGTGGACTGAATCCTTAATCGAGTCGTTGTGGATTCGAAGTCCTTGACGAGATCGCAATATAATTCCCGTCATTTTCTTGATTAGCTCTTGATGTTTTAAGGCATGCGGTGACTCTGACGGAGTTTCGCGAGCACGATCCTGCGATTCTATCAATTCTTTACGAATAAGCTTGAGCCTCGCACTGTTGGGTAATAACTTTACGAAGGCTAGAGGTGGCAATCTCATTCCTTTCATCGATTTCGAGCTTAACGGTTGCAAGAGCTTGAGTCACTGCTCGAAAATATCTTCTGGCGATTCGGAGCAGCTGGCGACTACGAGCTTCTAGATCGATTTTACGAGTGCTAAAGTGCCGCCTCAATAATCTCCTGAAAGTTGGGTTGAGGAGTAGTGCGGAGTCTTTGAGATGCCGGCGGCTATTGCTGTCTAAGCTTTGTGTACGAGCCTTAGTATACTTTGTCCACTTCGGATGGACGTCCTTAGCCAAAAGTCTGTTTTTTCTCTCCTTGGCGTCGAATGGCTTTATTTACGAGACTTTGAGGACACGGAACCGATAGGTTCTATACGAGTACGAGTGGTTCCGAGCCTCTCGCTCGAAAACGTGAGGAGCTGCTCCCTCTACCGTACTTCCGAGCACCTTGAGTATCACCGATGTATCAGGAAGTGGTGATTTGCTCTTCTCACGGGGAGTTGAACCCTCAGCAGAGCCTCCCAACTCTGTATCCTTGGGTGTCTGATCCTTCCTCTGATTGTTATCATCATCATCTTTCTTATCATCAGCAGGAGGAGATGGGGGTGGAGGAGTGTTACCGAGGGACCGACTCTCGCAAGCTTAGAAGGTAAAGCATTGCGGCTCCGAGATCTTCAAGAGTAGCTAAGTCAGCTGGTTGTCCGTACCCTATTACTTCTTGTAGCTTCTGCTCCTCATCGAGCAGGTTGATGACTGGGTGGGTTTTGATTATGTCTTCTAGAATATCCCAACTCATAAATCTAAGAAGCATTTGAACCCTAGCCACGATGGCTATGTCGACTAAGTCGAGTGCCCGGCGATCTCGGGGAATATGATCATGTACGTCGGCTGCGGCACGGAGACGAGTGGTGAGAATAGTTTGTCCACTCGTCGCGATCTCCTCGGTTGGTTCCACGACGTCCGCGTGTCTCCTCAGAGCTAATTACCTGGACTTTATCTTTGAGGGTCGCACCCTCAATGCCAATATCAGAATCTAAAATCTGCTCTTCTTGAGTAGGTGGAGGAGTGGGTTCAATAACGAGAGAGGGGCGAGCAGTGAGACCTCGGTGAGTGCAGTCTTAGTCGGCCGCCTCTTCTTAGGCACTTCGGTATGCGGGGGCGGAGCGGATCTTTGCTCTCTTCGGCTCGGGTGGCCCCTTACCGATAGAATTCTCGATGTCGCTTTAGTCTTGAACTTAATCGGTTTACATCGAAGAACTTAGAATCGGCAAACGACGAGTGCCTACGAACGAGTTTTCTATGAGGATGACATCATAGTCCCGTAGAGTAACTTCCCTACACCGGCTAACTTCCTCTCTCCGAGTGGGTAGGGTAGTGAACTTACGGGCTTGGGCCTTCATCTCAGAGACATAATAGTCGGCCCGGTTCACTTCAACTCCATCATCTATCGCCATCATCGTTGAATCCTTGGCTTGGATAATTGATCATATGATCCCGGTGAGCTCGTTAGGATATGAGAGACTATGTAGGCTAGTCCTCCGTATTGGGGAAGCGAGAAGGTTCTTACGCAGGGGGCGACTTGAATGATATGTCGGAGCGTCCGCGGGAACTTATGAACATATACGTTTATCTCATTCTCCTTGTATCCGATAGGAGAAATACTAGAGTGCGGAAGATCAAACGTCGGCATCGGCGCGTCTCGGCGTTGAAGATTCTCCGAGTAGTATCCCAACAGTTCGATCTACTTCCTTCATATAGACGAAGGAAGATTCCTCGCCTCCAGGACGCGAGTGACCTCCGGTTGTAATAAACTTCTACCACTTGCCTAGGTAGATAAGATCTCGGGTGCTTCGTCACCGGCTCACGAAGACCGAACGCTCCGAGCATCAAACATGGGTTCCAAGAAAGAGATATCAACTTGTCGGAAGGCCATAGTTGGTTCAAACCGAATCTGGATGCCATTATCTCCTCTATATTCTCAGGAACTTGAGATGTCGCCATTGAAATCTCCAAAATAACTTGTTAGCACTTGAAAATAGAGTAAGTTAGTAAGTATTCAACAGGTTTCAATACATTACCGAGTACTAAAGAGCTTTGAGAGATGCAAAAGCGAGACGAGTTAAGATGATTTTTGAGAAAGAAAGCGAACGCTTGAAAATAGCTCTTAAGTTGAAAATGGCGAAAAGTGAGGAGTAAGATAGAAGATGAAAGATTTATATATCGATCGATTATAAGTTTAGATCCAACGATCCTATTTTTAATCTTTCAAATCTATAGACGGTGAGATTAAATGTTATAAAAGGAATGATTACAAAAGCCGCCTCAAACATAGACTTACGTAATAAAGGTAAGTGAGAAGACATGCATTAAATGCACGACAAACAACATTAATTACTCGGTTTATGCGAATGAAAAGGTTTCCTACTGACCTTTCCTTAAACTTATTAATGGCGGGAAATAAGTGCACATTAACTACGCTGCGTGCGGCGATATAATAAATGCGGACATGCTTCGAAAAGAAATTAAGTATATGATACTACGCAAACCTCTTCGCTGAACTTTCGATCGGTGGTTACCGTTATATCGCGGGGAGGATGATTGATGTACCGATAAGCACGTTCCCTCTTGTTGTGTACGGTGTGATTCTTCCCACTGAATCACCGTACGGAGTCTCCCGACTTGTCGTCATCGGTTCCATCTACGATACCAAATATTTCCAATTGTCTCCACGGATCGCTATCGGTAGTTGTCTTCTGCGATGCATTTCGAGAGGATCCGATGACCTAGCTCAAGCGATAATTCTCGAATTTGTTCTCGGCTAGTGGTTTGGTCGGTATATGCGCCCTTTGTTTGTCAGTATGGATCTTCTCCATTCGATATCCTTCTTCTCGACATGGTCTCCGATGAAGTGGTGTCGGATATCCACGTGCTTGCATCTCGTATGTAGAACCGGGTTACGAGTTATGGCAATAGCACCTTGGTGGACTCACGGTAGATGGGCACTTCATTTCGAATGATACCATAATCTCTCGGTTGTTGTCGAAGCCAAAGGATGCGGGCACAAGCAACTTCCAGCAGCCATGTACTCGGCCTCGGTAGTGGACGTTGCTGCGAGTGCTTGTTTCTTTGAGAACCAAGATATCGGCTTGCTACCTAGGAACCGACACATTCGGAAGTTGACTTACGATCTATCCCGTATCCTGCATAATCGGCATCGAGAATAACTTCGTCGGTATTAGATTATCATCGGCGAGGATACCATAACCCGGCATCGGGTGTTCCTCTCGAGATAGAGCGAGAATCTTTTTAGGCGAGTCGAGATGACTTCGCTTGGGATCCGCTTGAAATCTTGCGCATACACCTACAACATAAGTTATGTCGGAGTCGGCTAGGCTGTTAAATATAATAAAGAACCAATAATAGCTCTATAATCGGTAGAGTTAACGAAGCTCCCTCTTTGTCTAGATCGATTTTAAAATTCGTATTCATGGGGATTTTGGTAGCGGCTTCTTTGAGTCGCACCCGAATCTCTTGAGAAGGTCTCGAGTGTATTTGGCTTGATTGATGAAGATTCCTTCGAGGTGATTGCTTCACTTGAAATCCAAGGAAATAATTCATCTCTCCCATCATGGACATCTCGAATTTCTCTTTCATCATCTTCTCGAGCTGGCGACATATGATCTCGTTTTACGCGGCCGAAAATGATGTCGTCCACGTAGATTTGCACCAGTAGGATGTCATCTCCGACTTTATGTTGAATAGGGTGCGATCTCTTGTCCCCTTCGAAAACCTTTACGAAGTAGAAAATCCGATAGGGTATCATACCAAGCCACGAGTGCTTGTTTTAACCCATCTGAGCTTTCCTAAGTTCGTCACACTGATGTCCCCTTTGAAAGCCGGGCGGTTGTTCCACGTAGACTTCTTCCTTGATGCACGCCGTTCGAAAAGCCGACTTTACATCCATCGATAGACTTTGAAGCCTTGATGTGTTGCATAAGCTAGGAATAGACGAATGGCTTCCAATCCTAGCGGCCCGGAGCGAATGTTTCATCAAAGTCAATTCCTTCGCCTTTGATTGTATCCCTTTGCAACTAGTCATGCTTTATTTCGACAATGACGTTGTTTTCATCTCGCTTGTTTTTGAAGACCTACTTGGTACCAATGACATGCTGATGTCTAGGTCTGTCTACAAGCTCCCAAACTTAGTTTCGAACGAACTGGTTCAGCTCTTCTTGCATGGCCTTGATCCAGTCAGCATCATTAAGTGCGTCCTCTATCGAGTGAGGTTCTTCTGTAGACAAGAAACAAGAATATAGTGAGCTTTCGCCTTGATTAAATCTAGATCTTGTTCTTATCGTTCTTTGATGGATCTCCAATGATAAGATACGAAGAATGAGCATCTAGCCATGATCGTGCGAGTACGGCTTCTTCTTCGATACAACTTACGTAGAATCGGTAGGGAGTGTTAGGCATTTCGTAGTAATCTTGTTATGAGATTGCAATATTTCGGTAAGAAGGTTAGGATCCATTTGAGTTTCCGGGTTCGGGGGCATTTAGCTCGGGAACATTAATCGTTCCCCACGAGTTTATATTCTCGGTAGAGGTCTCGGTTACCACTTGGGGCTTCCTCATCGACCGATGTTACTGTTGTTGATTACGTTCGGGAGAATCAATTAGGTCGGCTACGTCGATTGTTGGTTGAGTACGAGTTTGTTCATTGTCGACTCATCATCCCAACAATCCTGGATCTTTTCAGCTTTATCAGTAAGTCCGAGATCCTGTAGCTTGCTGCTGACATCATCAGTATTTAACTGTGTATCTTCCTTGTTCTCAGTAACAAATTCATCAAAAATAACATGAGGGCTTTCCTCCACACAAAGAGTCCGATAGTTAAAGACTACGAAGGCTTTTACCGACTCGAGAGTATCCTAAGAAAACTCCTTGATCAGATTTGCTATCAAAGACCTTCAGCTGATCTTTCCCATTATTGTGGATAAAGCAAGGACAGCCAAAAATATGAAAATGAGAAATAGAAGGAATTCTCCCTTTCCATAGTTCATATGGTGTCTTCATGTGTTGCTGATTGAGTAGTGAGCGATTCTGAGTGTAGCAGGCGGTGTCAGTAGCATCAGCCCAGAACTTCGAGGGTAGTCCAGAATCTGCGAGGAGCGTTCTTGCTGCTTCTTTGAGTGTTCTGTTCTTTCGTTCAGCAAATCCGTTCTGCTGAGGGGTGCGAGCAGCTGATGTCTCGTGTTTAATTCCCTCTTTATCGCAGTATGTCTTAACTACTGAGTTTAGAAACTCTGTTCCTCTGTCCGAGCGAATTCTTTGAATCTTGATGTCCTTTTCCACACTGAGCTTCTTCAGCAGATTGGGCAACTCAGTTTGAACATCATATTTATTGGCGATGAAGATGACCCAAGTATATCTCGAGTAGTCGTCAATAACGACGAGGGCATACTTCTTGCCTCTTATAGTCGGTTGGAGAGGCCGGCCGAATAGGTCCATGTGCGGCGGTGAAGGATTCCATCAGTGGAAGGTGACGGAATAGGTGGATTGCTACTCTTTGTTTGCTTTCCCTTCAGACATGCTTCACAATTTCTGTCTTTAACGAACGATTCGTTGGGCAGTCCTCTGACTTTGGAGTTCTTGGCTAGCTTGGTCATGGTCTTGAAGTTCAAGTGGCTGAGTCTCTTGTGCCATAGCCATCCTGACTTGTCACCAGATTTTGTCTGTGCTAGTAAGCAAGCCTCGGGTTCTCGCGGTTTTCCGATCCGCAACATAGATGTTTTTCCTCCGCGATCCCGATAACCTTTGTTTTCCCTGTAGATTTATCAACAACATCACAGAAACCAGCGTCAAAGATAACTCTGTTAAGATTATCACATAATTGACTGACAGAAAGGAGATTATGTTGAAGTCCTTCAACATATGTTACTCTTGGAACTGAAGCAATCCCAATGTTCAGCATTCCGTATCCCCTTGTGTAGCCTTTAGAGTTGTCTCCAAACTCAATTCTGGGACCATCTTCTTGTACATAGTTGGTTAGCAGGCTCTTCTGATATGTCATGTGTCTTGAGCAGCCGTTGTCCACTATCCATGGGTCCTTATGCACCTGCAAAACAGAAGCATCTTTAGGTACCCTTTGGTTCAGTTGGGTCCTTACTGGTTAGTGGGTGATTTCGGAACCCAAATCTGTCTCGGGACCTTAGAAGTTTGAGACTTCTTCTTCTGAACCTTGTCAGCTTTCTTCTCCATAGGACTTGGAGATACTGACTTTCTGCTGATGATTTTGGGTTCAGGCGCTTTCTTCTTCTGAGTCTTAGCGCTTCTCCTGACCCTGGGCTCATAGTAGTACGAACGATCTTGAGCCGGATGCTCAAACAGGTGGCTCCTTGTGCGCTTACTCGCCCATCCGACCTTCTTGGTTCCCCCGAGTTCGATCTCGATGTCACGGGGCTGGAACCTTTGGTCGGTTGTTTGTTCTTTGCTCGGGCCGAGGTGCGATTACTTTTCTGTTTGTTCTTCGCCTGAGGTGTGGTGTCAGCAGCCTGCACCTTTCCTCTGACGAACCTATCAGCTAGTGCTTCTGAGCTTTTGGAGGTAGAAGCTTCATGGGTGTAGCCAAGGCCTTCTTTCACAGCAGTTGGCCGTTGTGCTCTGAGCATGCTTTCTAGTTTCTCCTTTGCTCCCAGGTATTGTTCAGTCATCAGTTCTCTCCAGACCTCATCACTTCTCCTGAGAGAATCATAGTCCTTCTGTACGTCTGAGAGTTTCTGACTGAGTTGGGCTATTTCAGTCTCTTTCTCCAAATTGTCCTTGGTCGGGACCGAGATCGCGAGTCTCTTGAAGCTGAGACTTAGTCATAAGAGATTCGATCTCTTCCTTGAGTCTCGCAACTAGATCCACTGACTCAGTAGAGACCTGACAATCAGAAGAAAGTCTCTGATTCTCAACCTTTACCTGTTCTAGTTCCTAGATGGTTCTGCTGAACTCTCTGCTCAGCTGAATTTGTTCCTCTAGTAGGTCGTCATATGCTTGTACTATGTCCATAGGGTCATCCGAGACCGAGCAAGTGTCGCGTGTGTTGTGTGAAGAGGAGGTTATATTAAGTTTAGAATTTACCTCGGCCTCTTCTCAGGCCATCGGACATTTGTTCATTGATTCCTCGGGAACCTTCTCTCGACTTCAATTGCCTACGAATGCGGCTTCATCCTCGGAAGAGTACATGAATGTATCCTCTTCAATTGAGTTGTCGAGATATCTCTCCGGCTATGTAGGCCTACCTCTTACGGGCGAATTTATCTCTTCGGCTCGCCGTTACGCTCTTTGAGGCACTGAGAGTTCGGGACGGTCGTGCGATAGTGTCCCTCCTTCTTGCGGTTGTAACACGTGGATGTTCTGCTTTGCTTTTTCAGCTGAAGCTTTTGGTGGACTAGCAACGAGGCTCCGTGTTCCCGCATTCGGTAGAAGTGTTAGATTCTTCCCTTTTTGAATATTCTTTCTTACCGGGGGAGAATCTCTATGATATTTCTTCGACTTTCGACTCTCTCCTTTTCTCTTTGGTATTTGAGAGCCATCGGTGCGGTGAGTCGGTACCGGACATTTCGGATGTCTTTGTATGCGGCGCCACTCTTCGCCTGCTTGGAAGAAATCTTTTTGCCTCCAGTTTTCTTGTTGTTGCCTTGAAGGCATGATCGATTTGAGTGTCGCTGGAGCCTTGGAACACTTCGAGGTAGACTATGATCAAATTCCTCCGTCTTTAATTACGAAAATATAACATCGGGAGTTAGAGCATTAAGATCGGAGCGACGTAAATAAGTAGCAAAAGGAAGCCACTTACGTCGGGGTAGCGCTCTTATGATCTTTGTGTTCATCTCTTTATTTGAGAACACCTTTCCCGGCCCGTTTATCACATTGACTTGATTCGTAAATCGACGCTCAGCTCGTTAATGGTTTCACTGGGCTCCATCGCAAAGGCTTCGAACTTTTGAAGCTCTAATTCGAGCTTGTTTTCTTTAATCGAGGAGTTCCTTGGCTCGGTACGGCCGGGCGTCCCAAAATTCTTTCGCCGTTTTGCGATCCTGCACCCTCACGAGGTGTGAGTCGATGAGCGTTGTCGGTATAGCATTTCGTGCGACTCGGTCGAGGTTATGCAGCTTTTTCTCTTCGGGCGTGAAGGCGCGATTTGTCTTTGGGAACCTTCGGACCGATACGAGCACCTTCACCTTCCACTTCAGCGAACTGAACTTTGTCTATCATTGGAATGATGGGTCCGGTCTCCAGTACGTCAGTCATGCTGTCGTGCAGCGACGTAAGGTGTGCCTCCATTCTTACACGCCATACCGTGAAGTTCTCTATTGAGAACATCGGCACCATCCTGATACCTGACATGTCAGACATTATGTGTACGAGTATAAGGATGAATGAAGAGATGCTTGTGCAGAGAAAACGTTTTCAAGGATCAGTTCGAGAACACCAGCATTTCAGAACAGGTGGTCAGTTGAACACCGGCAGCTCTGATACCAATTGTTGGTCCGGAGACAAATATCAGGTGTAGAGGGGGGGGTGAATACACCTGAGTACCGTTTCTTTTTCTCGGTGAAGGTCATTGAAGTTGTTGGTTGGAACCGATGAACGAGTGCCAAATAAACCTTCGATCACGGGACGAGTGAGTCGGCCTGCGAGCTCTCCTACCGACTTTTGTCGGTACTTGAAACTCGGTCGGAGACTTAAGTGTGCGGATAAGTGTGGGGCCCGGAGGTTGTCTCTTTTTGAAAACGTGTTTTTGCAGATTAAATTCTTTTGGCTGTGCGATTTTAGAAATACGTTTTATGCAAACTTATGATTTTCAAATGTTTGTATGCAATAAAGCGAAGAAAGAACACAAGCGGTTTAACGTGGTTCGGATACGCAAGATCCTAAGTCCACGGTCCCGAACAGAGCGGGATAACTTGTTGATTAGTCCGAGCAAGTCTCGGCAAAGGAAGCTGTGCACGGGACGAGATCCTTCTAAGTTATAGTCCTTAGCGACTTTACAATTCAAACCTAAGTTCGAAAGGGAGCGAAAACAGTTCTCCAACTAATGAAGGAATTCTTACAATAAGAACATTTCACTAAAAATGAATTCCTTCGAATCTAAGCTATAAATCGACAATGAGCTTAGGTAGAGAAGAAAGGGATCTAAAGACTCAGAGAGAAGAACCACAAAAAATATTCTAGTAAATGCGGATTCTTATTTGGATATTACGATTGAGTTGCTTTAGAGTGTTTGAGAGCTTGAGCGATTTCCTTTTTTTTTTAATTTCGTGCTTCGCGCTTGTGGAGCTTCGAAATCTTCTCTATTTATAAGCGTGAGTTATGGCATATGTCCGTTGGAGACGACGATGCCACGTGTCACATGCTTCCAAAGAAAACGACCATTAATTCGAACTTGTTGCAAGCGGGCGGTTAATTGCGTACATGAGAGCGGCTTTCTTGTTTGGAGCGGGTAAGGCGTTGTCGGCTTCTCATTGGTCGAGGTTTGTGGTTGGTGAGAATGTCGAGTTGACCGTTCAAACAACCTCATATGATCTTCTTGAACTTTCGAAAAGACTTAAGTAGTTGGGTCGCTTTACGTCGGATACGATAGGCGCAAAGTCTCTGTCTTCTTCGACCGAGTCGGGCGACAATGAATGTAACTTACGAGTAAGTCGGTGGCGGCTGCGAAGGTACCTTGGGCTTGCATGAGTTCTTCTGGCGATGACTTATCATTCTTTGGATTGGCTTCTACCGAGGTCTACTCGGTGATGATGAAGAAGCAAGCGATTACACCGATGACGTGGGGTTCGAAAAGTATCTTCGACAAAAGATCGGTTCAACAATTACCCCGTACGGGACTTAGACAAGAATATAAAAACGATTACAACAAGTCTAACCTATACATCGGCTAATCCTAACGACACACTTGAACTACGATATCGGCTCGGTTTTGGGATCTTCAATTCCATAGTACTACTATGATTTCCCCCAATTTTCTTTGAACCACGAACAGTGAGTATCATCTACGACTCATATCCAACGGTAAGTATATTTTATATTTGAGTATTTTATGGAAAATATTGTATTTCTTTAGTTTAATTTTATCGTTAAATAATTGTTTATCAAATGGCTATTACGACTGCGTGGCTCAAGTTTTGTAAAGATCCACAAAGTACGAGACACGAGAATGATGAGGATTATAAATGGGTTCCTCAAGAGGAGGATGTGCAGTGCGTGAAGGGGATTCCAGATCTTGGAATAAGCGATTGGTACTCCGCAAAATATGTGAGTACTATTTATATATTTTATATTTAATAATCTTGGCATTCTAAATTATATATTTATGTCTATTGCAGATTATATTTCCAATCTTGGCAAGACACCAATGGTTCGTGTTGCGGTTATGCGTTTCGATTGGAGACTCGAGATGTATCACTCGAAAAATCAATGTAGAGACTCGAGTATATTCAATTGGCGCGTCAAATGCCTTATCGCTTTTCGGAAATTAATAGCGCGGTTCTTATGGCATGGGAATTATTGGGCCTGCAATGCATATGGTTATCCATTCCCAAGAGGACAGAGGCCCTCAATTGTGCTTATGGATGATGAAGAGCAGTACATAGAATTGGATTCTCATAGTTGTGGGGCATTTACATGCATGATCATAGAGCGTCTTCTCACCGGTTTTCCGACTCGGGATTGGGGTAATGATGAGGCAAACATTACTAAGTATCGTAGGTGGATGGCTATAAAATATTTTGAAATGTGTGATATAATTTGAAATGATATAGAACGGGATATTGGTTCCACTGAAACAAATAATGGTAATGAAATGTATTGGTTGATTATTGTTATGAATTTATGTATTGTTGATTATGGTTGATTATTGTTATAAAATGAAATGTATTGGTTCCCTAAATAGATATAAACACCTTTTTTTTTACATTTGGTCCGATCGATCGGCACAGTCCGATCGATCGGACCATTAATTTTTTTATTTTTTTATTCCGATCGATCGGCATCGGTACAAATATTTTTTTTTATTTTATATTTGGTCCGATCGATCGGGCGTGCCGATCGATCGGACCATTATATATATATATATATATATATATATATATATATATTTTATTCCGAACAGGATATAAACACTTTTTTTTTTACATTTGGTCCGATCGATCGGCACGGTCCGATCGATCGGACCATTAATTTTTTTATTTTTTTTTATTCCGACCGATCGGCATCTGTACAAATATTTTTTTTATATATATTTGGTTCGATCGATCGGGCTGTGCCGATCGATCGGACCATTATATATATATATATATATATATATATATATATATATATATATATATATATATTTTTATTCGAACGAGATATAAACACTTTTTTTCAAATTTGGTCCGATCGATTGGCACAGTCCGATCGATCGGACCATTATTTTTTTTTTTTCAGATACATTTGGTTCGGACCGATCAGTACAAATATTTAAATTTGGTCCGATTGATCGGCACATGTATTGAATTTTTTTTATTTTTATTTTAATTTACATTTGGTCCGATCGATCGATTGGTCCATTCCAATCGATCGGACCATTAATTAATAAAACTTATATTTGTTTGAAATAAGAATTAAAATTAATATAATTCAAATAGAGTCTATAAAAATTTTAAATTTTAAAATAAAAATTTTATAATAAATATTTGAGGGTAATATTATGAAATGGTGTAATAAGAATTTATATATAACTATACATTATCAAAATTAAATATGAATCATTATTGAATCATGGAAGTAGTTATCACTCTTCATGAAAAATGAACTCATTTTTTGAAATAGGTGAATATGTGGTAATTTTTTTTTTAATTATGTCTCTATTATTACTACTTATTCAAACTTATTCATGATATTCTCGATATCCCCTTCTTATATCACTTTTCATCACTCGAATCTCACATTTTTAGAGTTTAGATGAATAGTTTTTGGGGTTTTGATCAAGGGTTTTGAGGGTTTAGATGAATAGTTTTGGGGTTTAGATTAATAGTATTTGGGGTTTTGATTAGCGGCACGGGCCGACGGGTCGGATCTCTTTTTACATCTGTCGACACAGGCCGACGGTTTTTCCTAATTTTTTTTTTTAATTTCTCGATAGATGAACTGTCATACAGTTCATTTTTATACAGCTGTCAGCGGAGTCGATTGGTTTTCAATTTTTATTTTTTTATATTCCTCGATAGAGATTATATAGATTATGAAAATAATAGATATATGATTTGAAATATTAAGTACATAATTATTAACACTAGAATGATTATTCATTATTTGACGGCTATTTGGACAATTACGCCTTGTGTGACCTTGTTCCCCGCAAATGCTACATTTCTTTGGCGCACGAGGTCTCTTGCTAGATGTACCGGCCTCTACGGCGGATCTTTGTCGGCTATTCCTCGGCCGTCCCCGCTGACGCGTGATAATTGGCGGTAGTACCACCATCGCATCAATCTCTGCGTTGGGACACCCCACTCGTCCCGTGGAGGTAAAGGATTCACCACACCCGCATATATCTCCCTCCATGTTTCCGTCCGATAATAGTAATTAATGTGATCATATAAATTCTCACGGTGGTTGTATAAAACTGCAATTGCATGCTTACAGGGAATCTCGTCCAGTTGCCATACTCCACATTCACATGAATGACTGCTCATATCAACTCTCCACTGTCTTTTTCCAGTATCCACCTTAAATAAGTCAGCAGTCACGGATGTAACAACATACACGAGTGCTTGCATCTCTTTCATTTCTCATTCTCATATCTGCAGCTTCAGTCAAAATATCGAGTCCTCGCATGAGCCTTTTTGTCTATGAGCATCAAACCACTTTTCGAGCGAGATGTCGGATTGCCTCGATCATAGCACATATTGGAAGACGTCTTGCGGCCCGAAGTCGAGAGTTAATAGAGCTTCGGCCCGGGTTGGATGTTAACATACCGTAACGTCGGGTAGGACATTGTGATCCGGCCCACTTCTCGGGACCGATATCCATCAACTTCTCGTACGCGCTGCGGGTTGTGCCTCTCGTATCGCGTTCAACGCGCGGTTGAAGACCGATGTTCGATATGTGTATGCCGCCTCGTGGAACATCACGCACGATCCACTTACCATATCGAGCAATCTTATTTGCGATGTGGTAGTAGCAAAGACCGTGGTGTGCTTCCGGATAAACATCTCTTACCGCGTTGGCTATACTTTTGTGTTGATGCGGAAACAATTACTAGATCACTAGTGGAGGATAGTCTTTGCTCGGAGCCGAGTTAGAAACCACTTCCAAGAAATATCATTTTCAATAGGACCAACACCAAAAGCAAGTGGGAATATTTGTTCGTTAGCATCAATACCAACAGCGACAAGTAGGATTCCCTTATTCCTCCCCTTCAGGTGTGTCCCGTCAACCGCAATCACGTTTCTAAGTTGGAATAACCAAGGACATCGGCAAACACCAAGCATAAAAAATAGATGTCGGAAATCACCATCAGGACCAACATCTAGATCGGTCAAAGATCCTGGATTTTGCATACGGAGCAAATGTAAATACTTCGGAAGATTTTTATATGACTCTGCATGGCCACCGTAAATCATTGATATCGCAGCATTACGTGCTCGCAGCGCCACACTATAACTCGCTTGGATTCCAAACCTATCCAAAAGATCAGCTTGAATATCGGCGGGTTTCGAGTATCTTGCTACGGCGGTGCATTCTCTGCGCAATATAGGCGGCTACGGCCTTCGCCCGCACATTTCGCGATCCTAAGCCGATAGATCGCGGTTGCGGGGTGTGCTCGGGGTTGTATACGGTCACCTCCCAAATTTTCGTGGCCCTACAGGCAGCACGAAGAAAATATGGACACGTATCATTACGCTTGCATATGTATTCAAGTCGTTTTGTGCACGAACGTCGGCACATGAAATCCACTCCATGTTCCATATGCCACAGTGCGACCATAGCATATAATTCATCTTTCTCCCAAAAAACAGCTCCTTGCCGCAAATCACAATCCAATATAAGAGGCAAGCTCGTTGTGAATGGTGGGTCAGATGTATCGAGAGGTATAATTGAAATGATCCAATTACTTGCTGCTTCCATATTGCTGTATAATATCTCGTCATCGGTATTTGGACGAGTGATTGGAAGAAGCATTGACATGAGTTGGTTGACACCGCCCTCTCGTCGGATCCATGCAGCAAAGTCACCAAGCGAACAATTGATCAATGCTTCAGGAATACCTTCATCTTCATCCTCAGATGAAGTGTCGAGATAAGCTTCTTCATCTTCATCTGTTTCGACATGGGTCTCCTCTTCCTGACCACTTCCACCGGGGTTGCTTCGACTCCCACCTGGGTTGCTTCCACTGTTTGGTCCTTCAAACTGGTTATCACCTCCGAATTGATAAGACTCAACGAATGTTGAGTTTCGAGCTTCACGATTTACTACGCCGGTATTATTGGGGTGCACTAAATATACTGCAGGCTCTACGTCTAGAAGACAAATACATTGTAGATCAAGATCACTCCCGATAACGGCCTTGATCGTTCTATGACTTTTACGAGACTGCAGTATAATAGATGTGGTAGTCGGGCGGAACCGAATATGCATCCGGAGCGTATTGAATATATTGTCGTAGTACTGCAAGACAAATATTGTTTGCCGGAATCCAAACCATTGTCTCTTGGCCGCCAACATATTTCGATTCACTATCAAAAACTCCGTTAAAATTGACAACAAATTGTTTCCAATCATTCTCCATATTTTTTTCTTGCTTTGGTGGTGGTGGAAATGAAGGAGAATGGTAGCAATTGAGAAGAGAAGTTGTGAGAAATAAGTGAAGTGATGAGACGAATTGTAATGAATTTATTGATAAAGCGTGCCCTATCGGTCAAACCGTATAATTTATTCACGTGAAAGTGTGTAATATTGATCGAACATGTCATAAGGCACACTGTCAAAAGGTGATAGGGCACACTGATGAATTTATTCACGAGTGCCCTATCGGTCGGACGCATGATAGGGCATACTGTGAAAAGTGAAGGTACACTATAACACAGTGTTGACATATCAGTCGGACACGATAGGGCACAAAAAAGGTGATAGTCAGCGACACATTTTAATACAAAGTGTCCGATCGATCGGACCTTACCGGATGTGTCCGACCGATCGGACATCTGGCCACACCGGCCGATCATGCATGTGTCCGATCGATCGGCCGCGGCCGATCACGCTCCTGGCCGATCGATCGGATATGTCCGATCATGCTCATGTGTCCGATCAATCGGCCACGACCGATCATGCTTGTCCGATCACGCGCGGCCGATCGGTCAGACGTGATCGGACCCGTGATATTTTTTTTTTAACAAAATCAATCATTTATTTCACGGAAAATTATAAAAACAGTTGCCAATCTTTGAAAAGAGATTGCATTTATTGAAAAGTAGGGGTATTTTAGTAAACTTGGGTATGTAGTGTAGTTATATATAAGAGATGGGTATATTTGTGTTTGACTTTAACGTCTTGGGTAGAACACCAAACGGCTCTTATTTATTTTTATTTTTTGCAGAAAAAGGAAATTTATTCAATTATGCACTCAATATTTGTTAAAATTTCAACGTTATCATAAATTGTTAGGCCATGTGGACCAAGTCCGAAGTCCTAATTTTGGTCTTTAGGAATTAGGATACTAGTTTATCCCGAATTTGCTGTATAATTTTTTTAAGAAAAAAATTATTATTTAACTTTTACGTCCTTAATTTTCAATCTTTAATCTTTAGTTCACCTCTCAGATAGTTTAAGATCCGACTAGAGATGGCAATTTTGCGGGTCGGGCTGGGTAGTATAGTACCGGACCCGCCCCGTAAATTCAACTCAGAGACCCAGATCCAGACCCAGACTTATACGGGTCCAGAAACTCAGAACCAACCCCGGACCCGCACGCACGGGGCGGATCTACCCGGCCCCAGACCCGTTGGTACCGTTTCAATTGCTAATTTTGAATTATTTTATTTTTTAATTATTAATTTTCGTTAGTGGAAGCCTTTTTGTTTGAATTTTCTTATTATAGTTGTCAGCTATTAATATCTAAAAGTATGAATTGAAGAACAAGAAAATTCAAATAACATAAAGTAAGATTACATAATAAAATTAGTAAAAAAATTAGTAATGCGGGTCCGAAACGGGCCGGGTGGGGCGGGTAGAAAAATTGGACCCGGATCCGTCCCGGACCCACGCGGGTTGGGTCTAGACCCGCCCGTACTTCTACAGTGCAGGTATTACCCGCCCCATCGCGGGGCGGGCGGGGTCGGGTCCGACGGGTCCGGGGCCCAATTGCCATCTCTAGATCCGACCGAGCATACTCATATTCGGCGACATATTTATAATTTGTCTTGTAATATTTAACAATGTTTTTAAAGTTTTAACTAAAATAAAGTATAAATTTCTAATTTTAATAGTTAAAAGTAGAGGAAAAATTGTGAATAGAGGCAATGAAACTTAAAAAATACAGTTAAATTAAACCTCGATAAAGTAATACTCCCTCCGTCCCAGTACACTTGTCTTAGTAGGTTCGGCGCGGAGTTTAAGAAAGTGGGTGGAAAGGGATAATGTGGTAGTTAAATGTGGGACTAATGACTATTAATCTATTTTTTTTTAACAGTGATTACCGCCAATTGAAAATCAAAAACAATGCTAAAAAAACTGTTATTTTTTTTATTTAATTCTTGATGAAATCAGAAAGGGAGATTAACACATCAAAAATTATCAGAAATTAAACTAAACTCATTACCGCCAATTTCAAATTAAGATTAACATTCAAGAGCAATTTCAAAGCAGCTTACAAATTATAAATGATGGAGCCAAAAATTTCGATCACATCATTTAATTTTTCCTTCCTAACCCTTTTGGTTTAGGCCTATAAATACAAATACTCCTAATAACACTCAAAAGTAATACACTGATCTAAAGCAGCAGCTCACTAGACATAAAATGGCAAAAGATGTTGATACAACAACAAGGAATAAAATCGTCCAATTTCTGATGCTGAATTCGACAGTCGGAGTGGTGAATAAAAGAAAGGCTCTTGAAGCTAGCCTTAAATATGGATGCTCTACGAGGACCGTCGGTCGACTTTGGGCTGCAGCAAATAAACAACAAAGTAGAGGTGAGGTTATTAATGTTAGCAGTTCAAGGACAACTCAGATAAGAAAAAAGCAAGTCCACATTGATATTCAGTTAATACAAAGCTTGCCACTTCACAAAAGGGCCACAATCCGAAAGCTAGCAAGAGGAATTAGTTGCAGCAAATCAACCGTGGGTAGATGGGTTAAAAAAGGTTTGATCAAAGCACACACAAATGCCATTAAACCCCATCTTACTGCCACTAACAAGCTGCTTAGATTAAAGTTTTCCCTTGAAGCTTTACAATCTGATAGAGCACTAAATATCCTAAGGTTCAAGTCCATGGATAACACAGTGCACATAGATGAAAAGTGGTTCTACTTGACTAGAGGAAATCACAGATTCTACCTAACACCAGGAGAGGCAGAACCTCTAAGAACATGCCAAAACAAAAATTTCATAACGAAAGTTATGTTCATGTGTGCTGTATGTAGGCCATTGTTTGGGGAAGACGGTTCAATCCTTTTTTATCAGAGGCGGATGTAGGGGTGGGCTGGGGTGGGCTCCAGCCCAGTGCAACCCCGGCCCAGAAACTATATTTACCCGACTCAAATTTATTTTTTACATATTTCAGCCCACCCCAAATCAGTCCAAATGATTTGCAAATTTATTATAATTGAAATTCATTTCAACACAAATTCTAATTCGCAAGCCCAAATTCCAAAATATAATTTTGACAGCCCCCATTTTTCGTGTCGATGCCGAATTTTATGTGTAAATTTTACGAAAAAAATATTTCGTATTTTATGAAAATTGAGATATAATTGAGAGGATAGTGAATTAACGACACTTCAGAGGACAGAGGAGGGATCAAGGAGCGAGAGTTAAGCAGACCGTATCCTAGGCGTCCGGAGTCCTTACTCTTGACTTCTTTATACTCATTGTTACATTATATTTTGTCTAAAAAAAAATTTTTTCGGGGGCTTCGCCCCCGAACCCCCAATAAGTCTCGCATCCCCCATCTATAAATCCTAGTTCCGACCCTCCAGACCCCCCAGTATACATTTCTAGATCCGCCCCTGTTTTTTATAGTAAGATTGGGATATTCCCTTTCATAGAACAAGTAGCTGCACTTAGGAAATCAAAAAATAGAGCAGCTGGTACTTTAGAAACAAAACCCATTCAATCAGTTACTAAGGAAGTCATTAAGGAGTGTCTATTGAACAAGGTATGTAACCATATATTTTATTGATTTCAGAATAGTGTTTGTTGTCTGTTCACCTTGATATTCAGTTTATTGTGTACAGATTATTCCTGCTATCAAACAAAAGTGGCCAGCAAATGCAAACAGGTTGATTTTCATACAACAAGACAATGCGAAGCCACATATAAAAGACACAGATATTGATTTCAGAAGGGCAGCAAGCAGTAAAGGTTTTGATATCAAACTCATTCATCAGCCACCTAATTCACCAGACACAAATGTGAATGATTTAGGGTGGTTCCGAGCCATTCAAAGCATACAAATTGAAGAAGCATGCTATAATGTAGACCAATTAGTAACTGTTGTTCTAAACTCATTTGAACAACTCTCTCCACATACCCTAAATAAAGTTTTCCTAACTTTACAAGGATGTATGGTTGAGATTATGAAAGTTAGAGGACATAATTCATATAAGATACCTCATCAGAAAAAAGATACTCTCGTAAGACTAGATGAACTTCCAAGAGATTTGGAAGTACCTTTGTCTTTGGTAAGAGAGTGTATAACGTACATGATGGAGAATGGTTCAGTTCAAGATGCAGAAACACTAAGGAGTAGGCTAAGTATAGGGATGCTAGGGATTTGAAGATTAACAGTATCTGCTATTTTGTATAGGGAACATGTATAAGCTATTTTGAAGTAGTACTCCACATATAAGGAGTAGACTAAGTATAGGGAGCATGTATAAGCTATTTTGTAGTGTGTATATGTTATTTTGTAGTGTGTATATCAGTTTTTATATGTTCAACTAAATTAAAGTCAATTTCTATCGGTTTATATGTTCATCGGTTCTTGGATTGTAACAACAACTAAAACAAGAAGTACTCCAAAACAACACCAGCCCACAACACCATTAGTAGCATCAAAACAACACCAGTCCACAAAACACCAAGTAGTACTCCAAAAAAATGGCATCATTAGTAGCATCAAAACAACACCAAGTAGTACTCCAAAAATCATTAGATGCAAAACGTGAAGCCAGAAGGCATCTTCAGACAAAGCCCCATCAAATAACAACAAATCCAAACTATCATAGAACTGACTAATCATAATATCACGCCATATACAAACTGGATTGTAACAACAACTAAAACAAGAAAAGAGGAAAGATCTCACCCTCTTGAAGAATGCAGGGAGATAGATCTGGAGCATAGGTTCCGCATTAAGTCTCTGCGAGTGCCGCTCACCGTCCGTTTCGTCAAACCAAGATGGATCGAGGCAGTAAGTCGGTCGTTTCAAACTACCCAACCGTGTAGGTGTATCGCTCAGATCACCCCCCTCGTTCGCCTTCACCACCGCAGGTGTAGGATCTGGTAGATCGGCGACTGATAGGTCTAGATCGGGATCCGAAACCGACGCCACCGACATTTTTCCAGATTTAAGCTCGGCTAAGCATAGATCGAGTTTTGATGTTATTCGATCGATCATCACCTCGGCCGCTAATAGGCCTTTCACGGGGGAGAGGGGGGGATTTCATCCTAGCGATGTAGAAGAAGAGGGGATGCGGAGGTTTTCGATTATCGGATGGGCGGCGCTGCTGAGAGGAAGAAGGAGAAAGATAGGGTTTTGATTTTAGTGGACGAAGGGGTGTTTTTAGGAAAGGGAGTTAATCAATTAGGAGGGTTAATTATTTTCGCTAATACTAATGTTTGAAGAATTTACAAAAATGCCACCGCCTATTTGAAGTGATTTCTTTCCATTTTCGGACGAAGACAAGTTTAGTGGGACAGCCGAAAATGGAAAGTAAGACAAGTGTAGTGGGACGGAGGGAGTATAACCTTGGGACAGGAAGAAATTATTATCTCAGCGAGATTATTACTTTATCGAACATTATTTTAGTGTATTAACCCATATCGAGGCAGGAAGAAATTATTATCTTATCAAAATTATTACTTTATCGAATATTATTTTATCGAGGTTTAACTAAGTAAACTATTTATGATTAATTAATGAGAAGACTTCAAAGCATGGTCTATAAGTAGACCAAGTATAACGAAATTTCCTTAAACTCACCCTATCCACCTTTGTATGCAAAACCCGTCGATCTAAGCCTTTTCATACTAGCTAGAAACCACCACCACCACCACCACCAGCACCGCCGGCCGCCGCCGCCTCCACATGTCTTCCAACAAGCTACACAAATTGAAGAGCATCTTCACATCACACGGCGGCTGCGGCTGCCGCCCAAAGCCATCCGACATCATCGAGCCACAAGCCAAATCCAAATCCTCATTCTCCGACCAAAACTCCACCCATCTCCTCTCCTCCTCCGGCAGCTCATCCGCCGTCCGCCGCCGCGGCGGAAAGTCCACCACCGAAGACGACGACCGCATCTCAACCCCCTTCTCCTTCAACACCGACGCCTCTCCAAATCGCCTTCTCACGACCGTCGGATCGTGTCCGAAGATCGACGACAGCATCGCCGTCGTTAAAGATTCCGACGACCCGTATCAAGATTTCCGGCAATCCATGCTTCAAATGATCTTCGAGAAGCAAATCTACTCCCAAAACGATCTTCAGCAGCTGCTCGATTGTTTCTTGAAACTGAACTCGCCGTACCACCACGAAGTCATCGTTCGAGCGTTCGTTGAGATATGGAACGGCGGCGGCGATGGTGGGAAGGGGAGGGAGGCGCCGCCGTGTTCATCAACGTGAGAAGGTGGTGGTGAATTGGTTATGTGTGGGCATATGGTGGTGGGTTGGCCATGTGAAGACATTAAATTTCACATGTGGGGATGAAAATTAAATAAAGTGTAATTAAAATCGACAGCAAAATTCACCATTTTTGTGGTGGAGTGAAGATCGGAGGTGGAATTGAAAGCCATGCAATTAAGCCTAGTGTCGACGGCGACGTCCTCGCCGGCCGTCGGAAAGGTATTTTATATTATCACTATATATGATATATATCTCGAATCATTGCATGTATCAAAAACCGTACATATATCTGTATGACTTTAAAATACGAACTGAGACAAAAAATGTATATGCACATTGAAAATTTGTTAATTTGCAAACAAAATTGTGTAATTGATGCAGAAATTCTATATATATTTTTTGAAAAATCGAATAACATTTTGAAACTTTAGGCCTCAATTAATAGTAATAACGGATGATTTTGCATTGTCTACTAAGAAATTAATGCTTATTAATAGTCGTGTTCTGTATTGAGGGCGGTTATACCCACCTCAAGTTTGTCAAAGATCATAACTGAACTTTAGTATGCGAAGTCATTTATGTTAAGTTGAAAGTGCTAGTAAGGTTTGATCAAAGAAATCTTTTAAGTGTTATTTAACGGAAAATTTTTTATGTTCCTCACTGTCATAATACATTGATCACTATCATAACAATTTTGTAATTACCATGTGTCATTTGTTTAAAATACGTGACACACAAAATTATACTCTCTGTCCCGCCTGATTTGGTTTAATTGGTTTGAGCACGGTTATTAAGAATTTTGAATTGCAAATCATACTTGCTTAAGTGAATACGTCTAAACTGACTATAACCAGTAGTCAAGTAACCAAATCTAGGTATATATATACTTCAATTAAATTCTCATATTAATTAATACTTCAAATTTGTTCATTTTAACGAAAAAAGATGCAAATGATATTCCACCAAAAGAATAAATTGAAATATTTTCTTTCACTAATAACGAATGATTAATTATCAACAATTTTGATAATCCATCCTAAAATCTAGAATGATTCATCCTGTATTACTGATCAATAAACTTCTAGTCCGTACAGCACCCCAGCGTGCTTCTCGTGCTCCCGCTTCAAAAAATACAAATCCCTCATTTTCTGAAATGCGTGCCACGTCAGCAAGCTATCCGAACCGGCCTGGTGGCACTTCCCGACCACCCGGTCCACGTCCAGCGCAAGCGCCACCCGGTCCAAGCCGCCGTACAAACTCTCGCAGAACCGCATCAGATACTTGATGTCGTACACGTTGTTCCCGAAAAACGCCCTCAGCACGGCGAGGAAATCGCCGAGCCGACTCGGGAGCGGGCGGCGCGTGAGGATCTTCACCAAGTACCCGAAGTCGTACGCGCTGTGGAAAGTCACCCAGCTAACGGCGTCGTTGCAGACCAGACCGGAGCTCATCATCAGCTCGGCGAACCGGGCCGAGGAGATCCCGTCAACCCGGTTCCGCTCGAAGTCGATGCCGTGATTCCGCAGCAGATCGATCGAGTCCGGCGCGTGGGGGTCACGCGCCGCGTCGAAGTCGGAAAAGTTGAACTGCCAGATGAAGCGGTCGCCACCGGATCCGAGATCCGGGAGGTTCCCGGCGGCGTCGGAGAGCGTGATTCCGACCTGGATGAGGTTCAACGCGTCGACGTTGGACTTCAGCATCTTGTAATGATCGGACGGGGAGGGCCTCCGGATGCGGCGCGTGGGGTGCGCGTGCAGCGGCGCGGGCTTGAAGATGACGCCGGGGAACTCCGTGTCCATGGAGATGAAAGGGTAGCGATCGACGAGGTCTGAGATGAGTTCGAATTCCGATTCGAGATTCTCCGACCACACTTCTCGGATCCTTATAGGTTTCGCCCCGTCCGTTTTAAGGTTGTCGGAATCCATGTCGGATCAATTGATGGTGGAACGCAAAACTTTTAAATAATTTAAATGAATTCGATCCGTTGAAGGAAGGTGGGAGAGGAGTGAGAGAGAGTAGACATTTTTATACAAGATGAGAGAGAAACCGCGAGGAAAGTGGGGGATGAACAAATAATTGTTGCAATCCAACTAACATTAATTTTAGAATATAAAATAATTTGATCTGATTTTAAAAGAAGCAATTATTTAGTTTGACAATAATTAACGGAGTTGAACGCGTTTGGTAATTTGACTCAAACTGAGTAAGAGAAAAGAAATGACTTTTGGACGGGATGAGTGTGGAATAAAGAGAGGCGACCGAGTCAAAAGACGGCTGCTGCTACCACACGAGTAATTAGGGGTCTAAAGGTTCGATTCGGTTCGATTTTTAGTACTCCCTCCGTCACATTGGAAGCGTCTTGTTTTTTATTTTGGGCGTCCCATTGGAAGCGTCTTGTTTCTAAAAAAGGCAAAAATATGTGGACAAGATTTAACTATCCAAAAGTCAAACAATATACACCACACATTATTATTTTTTTAACATCCGTGCCCATTAGAAACAAGATGCTTCCAATGGGACGGAGGGAGTATAATTTAGGAATCGAATCGAACATATGAAAGTGGTTTGGTTCGGTTCGGTTCGGTTTAAAGTGTACTTTACTTTTGGAACCGAACCGAACCGAACCAAACCGCTTAGAAATGGTTCAGTTCGGTTCGATTCATCGGTTCTACCTTTTAAAATCCTAAATAGATTTTTTTGAACCATAATATTCTATACATGCTTAACGTGAATGAAATCCAAGCACGACAACTCCAAAATATTAACAAAATATAAATATACTAAACATAACTACAAAAGTTAATCTCCAACTAGGGCTCCAAAATATTAACAAAATATAAATATACTTAACATAACTACAATAGTTAATCTCCAACTATGGGAAACAAATTCATGACTCCACAATCCACATAGGCAGTAGCAAAATGAAACAACTTCACGACTCCATGTAAACGGATGAACAAAGAACTCCCAGAAAAAATTCCTACGGATGGAGGACTTGTTGTTCAACTTTTACGTTTTGGTAGAAAAAGTGAAAATAATATTGAGAATGAATTGAGAAATGAGAAATAATATGGAAATGATAATTGAGAAGACAGAAGAGCGGTGTAGTTAAGACTCAGTTATGCGGCGTGTCCTCTTCGCCCCTAGTGTAATAGTAGTATTAACATCTCTTTTTTAATTTTTTTAATTATATATTTACATATGTATCAATTACCTATTATACCCCTAGTAATCACATATTAGTATACTACCTAGTAAGTAGTATGTAACAAAAATCTTTATATTTCATTCGGTTTCATTGGTTTGGTTCGGTTTGAGCGGTTTCTAAACCTTTGGAACCGTGAACCGAACCGATTGTAAACGGTTTCAGAAAATATAAACCAAATCGAACCACGAAACCGAACCGAACTGCATTTTTCGGTTTGGTTTGGTTCGGTTCCGTCGGTTTTGCGGTTCGGACCGGAACCACTTACACCCCTACGAGTAATCAACCTCAATTAATAATAAATATTACTCTATCCGTCTCATAGAAAATGTCTCATTTTTAGAGATTAAGAAATTTATATTATATAGTGTATATTGTTTGAATTTTAGATTGTTAATTTTGGTCCGTACATTTTTTTACTTTTTTTTAGAATTAGGACACTTTTTACGGAATAATTCAGAAAGGAAAACAAGACATTTTCTATTGGACAGAGGGAGTATATTTGTATCCTTAGGAGAGAGATAGAATTCGACTAGACTTCACAATAGAGATTAGATGTGAGCAACACCTTCTAAATCATCAAAATATTGAGTTTTTGATATTTTTAAAAAAATGCTATTATTCGAACTCTCTACTTTTTATGATTTATAATTTTAGATCTGTCTTTTTATAAAGAAACTTGACCCGTCAATCGAAAGTGTACATGATTCTCCAACTTAATTATCATCAATCTGTTGTCTAATGATGTTTTACAAAATATTTTAAGTACTATTATTGGTCTGGAGTATTATATTTTGGATGAGAGGAAAGTAGGACTAGATTTGGGATGATGGAACATTCTTCGATCTTCACTTCTATTTTATGCTTATTTTTATTTTTTTAGCTTTTGTCATGTAGCCTTTATTCTATAAAATATAAGTGTAGTGTACGAAATTGTCAATCAATTTACACATGTTTATATAGGGGTAAGTGTTTCTATCATTGAGCCGTCTTTGACGAAACTCTCAAGTTGATGAAGCAAATTCTTGCGTCAACGCCACGTAAATGAATTAATTTCTATACTAAATTCTAGTTTCTCTCAATCGTGTAATAAGTTTCGATCCATAGAAAAAAAAATATAAATTCTACTATATCATCTAGTAGAATAAGAAAATGAGTGTGTCTATATATAGTTATAACACACACTTATCGTGAGCACTGCGAACTATGCATAATTCTTATATATTTTATATATAATAATTATATATTTATGCAAAAAAATTATAATTTTACACTTTTGTCCTTCTACATAAAACATGTAAAGATTATGTAAATGTAAAATTATAAATTTTTTGCATAAAATATATAACGATTATGCATAAAATATATAAGGATTATACATGATTTTTAGTTCTCACGTTATCCTCCCCTTATAATAATAATAATCTTTGCACACTAAATTAATTTTATACCTATTAATTTATTCATGATAATCACGTTTAACTCATAATAGTAAAATAGAGCAGAAATCCATTTTTGGGACCTCCACCAAGTTAACGAAGTTGAGGCCTATTCCATTGTCCCGACGACTTTACGCATAAATTTGGTATTCTCCTTAAGCCCAGAATGAAGCTACTCTAGAAAGGCCCTTTGTCTTTTATTGAGAATAAATAGTGTTAATAAACACTGTTAGCTAAAATCATAAAATAATAAAATTTTAGCCTTCTAATATACTCCACTAAAATATAAATATAGTCATTGTAGCCGAATTTTTTGTCTGCATCCAATCTTTTTGTCTGTTTTCCTTGTCTGCTCAGACAAGGTCCAATTATTGCAGGGCCGATAGTCATTCGCCCCCCTTAGTCCCATCCATCGGCCTTCTGATATCCTAACTTTTGTAATGGCCCCCCTTTTTTTGGCCGAGAGAGAACACGTCTAATTATTGCATGGCCGATGGTCATCGGCCCTTCTTAGGCCCATCCATCGGCCCCCATCGGCCCTGGTAATTGCTTGTGTTCTTGCAAGTGGCTCGGTCGATGGAGGGTCGATGGACGTCCTCCTTTGGCTCCCGTTGGCGGAGCAGCGGCGGCTTTGGGCGAAGCGGGCGGCGGCGACGGGGCGTCTGCAGGCGGCGGCAACGGGCGTGCAATTCTCGATCTCTTCTTCGGCGCTATGATAGTCGGCTTGGGCAGTCGGATTTGGCGGGATCGAAGCTCGAATTCAAAAATTGGAGTGGAATTTAGGAGTTAGGAGAGGGATTTAGGAGTGGGAGTAGTGGGGAAAAGAGATGGGGGATGAAATGTTTTACCCCCAAAATCCCGTCGATTTTTTTTTTTTTTTTAACTGAAGCTCCCGCTGAACTATTCAGCATTCAGTATAACCGAATGGTTCAGCACCACTGAATTATCCGCTGACCATTCAGCATCGCTGAAGTCTATTATGAAGCACATCATTCCTCCGCTTTAGTTCAGTACCACTTCGACATTGAAACACAAGTCAGCACGACTGAATTCCCTGCTGAACCATTCAACACCGCTGAAGAACAACATTCCTCTGCTTTAGTTCAGTACCACGTCGACATTGAAACAAAGTCAGCACAACTGAATTCCTGCTGAACCATTCAGCACAGCTGAAGAACAACATTCCTCTGCTTCCAATCGCCTCTTTAAACTTAAATCCACATCATCCTTCTTAGCCAAGATCCGGAAAAACAACACAAAACAGAAACAAAACAAAACAAATAAAGTTAAGAAAAAGTTTCGAATAAAATCGGGTTGCCTCCCGGTAGCGCTTTTCTTTATTGTCTTTGGCTAGACTTTCTCTTCAAGGTCAATAGTACGAAGGAGTGGACAAGCGATGCTCATCCACAACGTCCAACATCTCAGTAGCATGGTAGATCTTCAAACGATGGTCATTGACGGTGAACTCATCATTAGAATCAAGTTTCGAAATCGTCACTGCTCCGCTTGGCCAAACGGACCGAATCCGAAAAGGGCCTATCCATCGAGAACGAAGCTTGCCCAGCATGAGACAAAGTCGTGAATGATACAATAACACCAATTGACATTCTTCAAAGTTCTTAGCACGGATGTGCTTATCATGCCACACTTTTGTACGATCTTTGTACTTCATGGTTGTGTCATAGGCTTCAAGACGGATCTCCTCGAGCTCTTGCAATTGATATTTTCTCTCCTTTGCGCACTCGTTCATATCCATATTAACCTTCTTAACAACCCACCACGCCTTGTGCTCCAATTCCACGGGTCGTCTATGAAGACCTTAATGCACTCCTCGATTAAGTCCGAAAAGATACTCATCATGCACCTTTGAAAAGTGTCCGGTGCATTACGCAATCTGAATGGCATACGACGATATGCGAAGGTGCCGAAAGGACAGGTAAATGTAGTTGTGTCTTGATCCTCCTCCTTCACATAAATCTGGAAGTACCCGCTATAGTCATCCAAAAAGCTGAAGTATGCTTTCCCCGCAAGTCTCTCCAATATCTGATCAATAAAGGGTAGCGGATTATAAATTTAGTACTCCATTTTAAATGTAGAGTTAATTTTGTATTCCGCAGACTTTTTATCTCTTAGCACCAATAAATTTCTCACGCTTCTGGCGCTAATGAGAATCAGTTGATTTATATTTTCAATTTCATCTGGGCATTGAGGGTAAGTTTCAATTTCATCTCAACTTGGAGAATTCATGCATTTATTTTATCATAGATTATAGATGAAATGTTGTTTTGGGACAAAAGCGGAGATATTAGATTATTAGTTCATAAATTTATTTATTATGTAATTCATCTAAGTATTCTTCTTGCTAGAAAGGCCAAACATTCATTAGCTATGTAGCTTAGTGGGCAAAGCCGCAAAGGAAAGGAACAAATGATAAATTGATAATATAACTTATATAAATTTTGATTCTTTATTAGTATTCTGTTGAGTCAAGAACATAATGATATTTCATTTTTATTTCCATAAATGAATGTTGGACTTTGGATTTCTTTGTTGTTCTCTTGCTGCAGTATAGAAATATTGAAAATAGGAGAGTTATTATTTTTAATTTTTAATACTTTTTAAAATTATTTAACGCTTTTGCGAAAATGCTATTCGATTTTTTAATATTATTTTTTTTAAAAATTAATACTTTTTAAAATCATTTAACTTTTTGAATTATTTTAAATTTACTTTTTATCTTTTAAATGTTTTTTATTTTTTCATTTAATTTTTTCCCAATTTTAACTAAGGACGGACATGTGTCATTTGCAATAAACAAAAGTATTATTTATTCTGAATAAAAATGTCATTTGTAGAACATCATTTGTATTTGAATATATTGTCAGTTGTAGAGTATCATTTATTGACTATTAATTATTTTTGAGAAAAATGCGATTTATTTTGAAAAAAGAATCATTTGTTTATTAAAGAAGTGTCAGTTGTTGTAAACAAATGTGTCATTTATCAAAGTGTCAATCACACTAAAGTAAAGTGTCAATCAAAATTAAGGAATGCGTCAATTTAATCCAATAATCACACAATAAAATATGAAGCATAATAACTAGAAATGTTGCCCAAAGTGTCAATTATCTCGAAGGAGAGTGTCACATTCTCATAATGTGTCAATTACAACGAACAAAAGTGTTATTTATCTCAAAGTGTCAAACACACTGAAGTAAAATGTCCATTAGAATTAAGGAACGTGTCACTTTAATCCAACAATGACACAATAAAATATGCAGCATAATAACCAGAATTGTTACTCTAAGTGTTAAACGTAATAAACAAAAGTGTCAATTGTCTCGAATGAGGGTGTCATATTCTCATAATGTATCAATTGTAACGAATACTTAATTGGATGTAATTAATTGTCTCAAATATGAGAGTGTTTGGGACACCCAACTTAAAGCTGAGATTCTCTAAAATTGAGTCAAAAATAGAGAAGCAACTGAAGCTGCTCCCCCCGCTTTCAGCTTCAGCTTATTGCTTATGATTTTTTCGGACCAAATTACCCTTAAAAATATTATTTAATTTTAAAAATATCTCTAACCCTAATATTTATTAGAATTCTTTTTCTTCAACATACTAGCCGTGTCTCTTCCTCTCTCTATCAATTATAATATTATATAATATTTATATTAATTTAATATTTTATAATATTAGATTAAAATTATAAAGTAAAAATAAATATAGAATTAGAACAATTTTTTAATTTTATTTATTTATTATAAATTATAATTATTTAATAACACTAAGGATAAAATAAACATTTCTTCTAAAAAATAACAATAAGCTACTTCTATCAGCAGTATTCCAAACACTATTTTTTCCACTTTCAGCACTTATTTCCAAACACTAACTGATTTTTAAATAAGCTGCTTTCAGCACTTATCAATAAGTTTCAGCTACTCCAAATACCTCCTAAATGGATCTTAGGTCAAACCGGGTCAAATATTGAATTGGATTACAAATTGAAATTTTTTGACCATGTTGCACCTATGTTCACTAGTCCATGTGAATTTAAAATGTATCATCTCACAATAATTATGCTTTTTTGACTTTTAACTTTTATGCATTGTATATTTTATTAATATTATTGACATTGTATACCTTTAATTCCTGCAATTGTATATTTTATGTAATTTAAAAAAATGATTGAATTTCGTTTTGATATATGTCGCATGTAGAGTTGTTAGCGGTTCCTTTTCCGATTCCTCGAATAGATGGAACTGGAATTGAACCGTGAACCATATGCTGTAACCCACAGTTTTAATTCCAACCAGCAGTCAAATTCTAGTATTTAGTTATTTTATTTTAAAAAAAATTGGTTCCAAACACACTTTATAATTTCTTCATATATTTTTTTCTATGTACAGTTCTAATTAAAAAAAAAATCAAAATTGCCTCATTATGTTAGCAGTTTCCAGTTTTAGTCATTTATATTGTTTTCGTTCAATTTTAGTCCTCTAGATTGGCAAATAGTCCAATTTTGACCCGATTTCAAAAATTAAAGTAACTTTTTTAATTTCAGTCCGTTGGGCGCGCGGTGAGTGTAAGTTACGCGCTCGAATTATTATTTTTTTTAAAATACGAAAAATCATTATCACCACAGCGTAGAATCGTCATTCCCGTCGTTCTTGCAGATTTGGAGTGTATGAAATTGAAAAACCCTTCTCACAATTGCACTTCATCCTCTACATTTGATTTGTAATCAAAGAAAATTGGTGTTTGGGAGATTGATTTTGTGTGAGGGGAAGAACATTTCCTTTCGAAATGAAGAGGATCAGACGAGTTTCAAAAGCATAGATTGTGAGCTGCTTGATTTGTACAAGTTTGATCCTTGGGATCTTCCAAGTGAGTTACTTTTCAATTTTGTTTCTTTGAATCGAGCGACCACATCAATCAAGAGGCTAATTATGATTGAATTTGCGTGATTGCATTATTTGGGGAAAAGTATCCCAACGGCTTGCAGCCCGGCACATTACTACCGAAGGAAGGAAAGGCGGAATTAAAATAAGCCTTTGTTTTTTTATATCGAAAAAGCTCCGAGAGGAATGAAGACGAATTGGATTATGCACGAATACCGACTCTCTGAATATCATAATAATGGCAGCACCAATTAGAATCGGTTGGTAAATTTTTTTGTTGTGTGAATTGATTTCTCATGATTTATCTGCTTTTATTTTTTTTCTGTTTCTCGGTTCGCTTTCTTTTTCATGTTTGAGAACTAAAAAACTACTTATTCCTTGCATCTTGAGCTCTCGATTTTGACGTTGAAAAATATTTCTATTAATGAGATATGTTCATACTAACTTTAATTGTTGCTCTTGAACTATCACAATTAACTCTACATGTTCTGAAAGAACAACTCAAATTTTATCTTTTTTGTTGGTCCAGAGACGAGTATCAGGTGTAGAGGGGGGGGGGGGGTTGAATACACCTGATTACAAGTTTTGCCTCAAACGTGAAGGTCAGCTCAGCTGAGAAATGCGACTGAATGAACAGTGTCAAATAAGAGCCTTCTTATCGCAGGTCAGAGTGTATCAACTATTGGGTCTGTTCTACTGACTTTTGTCAGTATAGAGAGTTCAGTAAATGAGTTTCAACGCGGATAAGTGTGGGGCTCATAGGACTTCGTCTATTTTGAAAATGTGTTTTTCGCAAACCAAAGTAGTTTTAGCTGGTGCACTTTTTAATACGTTTTATGCAAAGTATTTGTTTGTAAATCGGTTTGAGCATAAAGCAATAAAACAGTAAATAACACAAGCAGTTTTTAACGTGGTTCGGATACGCAAGATCCTACGTCCACGGTCCTACAGAACAAGAATTCTTGTTGATTAATCTGAGCAAGCCTCAGCAAGGAATCTGTCAGACCCTTCTAAGTTATAGTCCTTAGCGACTTTACAAATCACACCGAAGTTTTAAGGGGAGGGGATTTTCTCCAACACTGAAGGAGTTCTTACAATAAGAACAATTCACTGAAAAGTGAATTCCTTCGAAGGTTCTAAGCTATGGATATAACAGTGGAGCTTAGATAGAGAAGAGGGAGCTAAAAAATCTCTAGAGAGAAGAACTACGGATATTCAACTAAGCAAGTTCTTCGCTGAATCGGCTTTAATGCGCTAGAGAGTTTGTATGCAATGAGCTTGAACTCCCTTGATGTCCCGTGTGTTGAGCTTGGAGACTCTTCTCTATTTCTAGTCGTGACCCAAGCATGTATCCGTTGGAGAGGACGATGCCACGTGTCACAAACTTCCGAGGAAGACGGCCATAAGTTTTCCAAAGAGCGCCGCAGAGTGGTTGGCTTCTGTACATGAGAGCAGCTTTAAACGTCAGAGCAAGTAAGGCTTTGGTTGCTTCTCATTGGCCGAGGTTTGTGGTAGGTAAGACTTGTCAGACACCAATCTTCATATGAGTTGACTCTCTCTGAACCTCCTATTGAATAAACTCTGCTGACATTCGAATGATAATAGACGGGCAGTTGTTTTCTTGTCGGATCTACAACTGAGTTGCATGCGTTCAGTAGATCTGGATCGATCATACTGACATCTTCTTCTGAGTCTGCTGATAAGAATCTTCTACTGAGGATAGTCAGTTGGAGACTCTGAAGATGTTGAGCTCTTCACAACTTCAGTAGATAAAGAATCGTACTAAGTCTTCAACTGAGGTCTACTGAAGGAATCTTCTACTGAGGATAGTCAGCTGGAGGACCTGAAGACATGAGCTCTACAAACTGATGACATGAGGTTCTGGAATTTAACTTCTCTACTGAAGTTCAGACCAACAATACCCCTTACAGGACTTAGACAAAATAATCAATAATGATAAGAACAAGTCTAGCCTATTACATCATCATGTTCAAAACACACATGGGGTTCAGGACATGTTTTGGAATCTTCAATTCTATAGCAATGAAAATCACTACAATTTTCCCAATACCGAATATTACAATATGTCCTAAGTACATAAACTAGTGATGTCAGTTCCAAGTACCCCATAGCAATGATCTAAACGACCACTGACTCATAACCCAACAATTTTGGAATCATATACTTTGATTGTTGCTCCTGAAGTAGCACAATTAATATTCTTGAAGAATATTACATGTTCCTAAATAACAATGTATATTTAAGGAATGTTAATTTAAAGCATCACCTAATTACATGGAGTGGTAGTAAGAGTTCTTCTATGCTTGACAATTGCATTTTCAATATCCTATTGTGGCTTAATTTCTTTTCAAGAATAGATGTGAGATCCGGTAGATCTCAAAATTTGCAATTTATTGATTTCATTTATCTTGAATAAAACTAAATTGTTGCTCTAGAAGTAGCGCAATTATATTCCTGAAGAATGACCATATTGTGATAGTAACATTACTAGGGGTGTTACGGTATACCGAAAATCGGTATACCGCACATACCGTACCGAAAAAATACTGAAGATACTAAATTTTCGGTATACCGTAATTTTCAGTACGGTATCATACCGTACTGAAGTTTTTTCGGTATGGTAACGGTATGAGATTTTCCATACCGAGGTATACCGCATACCGAAGTTCATACCGCATATATCTTGTAGAAAAGAGTGCAAAAAGGGTTGTTACAAATATGTCACTCATATCAAACAGTCTTAATGTTATATCATAAATTCACTTAAATGACATAATTTTATTTGACATAAAGTCACATTATTTATCTGTTAAATAATGAAATAGATAAAAAATTATATTTTTCAACTTTATAAACATTAACCGGCCCGTAATATTAACAAATTCATACAAAATAGATGGACTAATTAAATTTATTGAAAAATAATATTAATAACTTTCTTGGCTTTTATAAGAAACATAGATTAAATGTACGATATACCGTTAAATATTCGGTAGACCTTAATTTTATGGTATACCGAAGTGCGGTACGGTGTATCGACAAAGCGATATGCCAACGTTATGGAGATTTACTATACCGAACTTTCGGTATACCGAACTACGGTATACCGAAATGATCGGTACGGTAACGGTATGCTTTTTCCCATACCGACCCTTATCGGTACGGTATGCGGTATGGAAAAAATAGTACGGTATACCGTACCGAACACCCCTAAACATTTTTATAGATGTTTGTGGAAATGCCTCAAATATAATATTTTTATAAACTATTTAACTTTTGCTCGTGAAGTAGCATCATTTATATTCTAGAAGAACATTAAATGCTCTTAAAGAACAACTCGTACTTTTGATGATATATGCTATTCCTGAATAAAAAACATTATTTATGTCTTGTTGACATTAATGCACTCTTGATATCGATGTTCATCTACCAATGAGAGGCATGAGTGAGATAATAATAGAATGAAACGAAGCATCTCAGCAGGATTGCGTCAAGATATTAATTGTTTATCTTTCCTAAAGCTCGATACAAGTAGATGCATCTGAAACTACAAGATCTTTAAATCTAGTGTATCGAATATCATTAAAGGCTCCCGAAGAGCTTGTATCATTCTATCAAATGATACTAAATTAATTATTAAGCATGCTCTTTACTCTAGTAAGTCTAGAAGACACTTACTAAGTTTTAAGATATCCGCTGCAATGGATACCATATTGAAATAATATACAAAGGTAGTGATTCTTTTGTATTTAGCCGGAAGTAAACAAAAGAAAACTTATCACACTACCACCTTAAATGTATATCTACTTAATTTAATCTTTAACCCAACAAACTAAATAAAATGAAACATTTCACGCCCTTAAATAAAAATGAGCAGAGATTTGATATTTTCCCCTGCAACCCTAGCGTATCTCTATCTCTCGATCAACATGCGTGATCTTGTCCAGCAACCCTAGACACACTATTTCTCTCTTTCTCTCCAAACATTTTGCATAAAATAGTACATGTATACATTATCTCTCTCTATAAATCTTGCATGAAATTGTTATAAGTATGTACACGGTTCTCTCTCTCTCTGCAAATCACACACCCTCTCTCTATGCAACACATACGCTCGTATACACTTGCTCCTCTCCTCTCCTCTATAAATAGGAGAGTTTCTCCCAGCAATTGAAATCATAACAAAATCAATTTTTTTTTCTCAGCAAACATGATCTCCCCTATAACCTTAAACTTTCATTCTCTACCCATATTTTGCCCTCTCTCCTCTTCTCATCCATCTCCTCTGCCGCCAGTTTTCCGCCCTCCTGCGCCACTCCTTGCCGTCCCTCTTCCCTCAAAATCGTCAACTATGGTGGCTATCCATCTCTGGCTTCCATATCCATAACTCCATCCATGACTCTGACACACTGCTCGCTCTCTTCCCCCCAAAGCGAGACCCCACTTGTGGGATATGTTGTCGGCCAAACTGTGGCGGCTAAGGCGGCAGTAGTGGCCTGCCTAGAATTTCATGCATAACTTCATGCATAACTCATAAATGGTTGATAAACCATTAAATTTCTCCTGGTCCACAACACTATGTTTATAATGTTCCAATTGAACCTTCAAATAATGCATATCTTGCTCACTAAAATCATCTGAATAGTACTTCTTAGCAAGAGAACATAATTGTGTCGTACTCTTTTTGAATGGGTTGATGAGGCCCTCTTTTGATATAAATTCGTCTAACTTCATCTCTTTGATTGATCGGATATTTCCGTATAGGAATGCGTAGTCCTGGATCTTTTTCAGGTGAGCTAATATCAATTTATGTCGTCGAGATTCACAAGCTTTCTCTTTGCTTGGGATGTCGGCGTTAGTTGAATTTGAGATTTCAACACGAGTTGGATTTTGGATTTCGACATCATGAGTTGAATTGTTCTCTATATTGGTCGGCAAACGCTCTTTTGATTTGAAAAAGGTATGAAGAGTAGTTTTTATCCTCTTTTGATTTTCCATTATAATGCAGTATAATCTACTAAGATAGTTTAAAATATATAGTTAATCAAATTGATGCAAAACATAATAAATAACACTCTACAATCTCTACTGCTCAACAAATCCATCAGCCCTAACCCCAGGTCCCCAACAATCTTTTTTCTCGTCCCACATTCGAGTCAACACTCTGTTACTCAACAAATCCAGCACTCAAAATGAATACAATTATACAACATTTAGCCTAGCAATAAAATGAGAGCATAGAGAGGTTCACAAATCTCCAAACACAAATACTAAATAAAATTCAACTAAAAGTCTTAAACAACAAGAATTCATCTTCAATATATTCATGAATCAGACCACTTACAACTTTCTGCAGCTTGATAATCCTCCGAAGAATGAAGAATCCCGTCGATGCCGTCGCACTACAAAACTACAAAATTCTCTGAAGAACCATCAACAAAGAATTTCATTGATGCCAGTGCAGTCACCCTCCTCTGAAAGCCCTCCTTTTTAACTTTTAACTTCTGTTGTAGAATTAGGGAACAAGCAGGGAAGAAGGGAACATTCTTGTTCAGTCGTGTGTTGTCTCTCTTGTTATAATAATAAGTAATGGGCCGCTGAATTAAGAATTGTTCAATCATGAGTTATGCTTTCATAAAAAGAGTCTCTCTCGTTCCATCATGATTTATGCTTGTGGGCCACTGAATAAATAAGGAGTATGTTTGTGGGCTTTTTTAAGTAGGCTAAATATATATAATTTTTTTTAACCTTGGGCTGCAGCCCTATGTACAATGAAATCGCTGACATCTGCTCCTTCTGCCAAATACTAGAAACCTACAAAAGTGGATTTGATGTTTAGGATTATCTTAATTATGTTTTATCTTTATTATCTGTTTTTATTTTAGCTAGGTACTAGGGTGTTCCATTTTGTGATCGCTATGTGTTCAAGTATCATACTATATTATATGAAGTGGACTTTAATTTCATACTTTTTCATAATTAAGAATATAATATTTACCTTGTTATTTAAATATTAATTCTTTACCTACTTCAGTGAAATCCAAATATGAAATAAGCAGACGGTGATGTATATTTTCTTTCAAGAGTTTAAAAAAAACATGAAATTCAAAGTCCACTTCATCTAATATGGATAATCATGAAATTGGTCACGTGGCCAACCCAATCCCCACGTGCCCACACACATTCAATTTACTGGAATTTAAGAATTAATAGATTCAATACTTAAACAATTTCTAGTAAATGTATAATATTACCTAATAAAAGGAAAAAAGAATAACGAAATTAATACAAAATAACGAAACTTGCTCAACTAAACAAAATACAAAGAGTAAGGTACGTCATTAAACTCGTACCTTTTAGATATTGTCCGATTTCATATCCATATGTCTTAATTTCTCGAGATTTGTAGTACTTGGATGCTTTCCACTCTTACTTAATTGGAACCCTATTGATAGCCTAGATCAAATTAGTGGAATAAATTTATAATAAACTTAATAATATCATTATCGGTTAATATTAAAACTCGAATTAAATCAGAATTAAAACTCTAATGTTTCTATGAGGGCTTTGCTTCTACTTCTTCTTCTTCTTTTTTTGTTTATTCATGGATATCAATTGTTATTATTATTTAAATATTTACGGAGTTCTTGAACTGGAGTGATCCGAACTAATTTACTATCATATCTATTAATCAACTATACTAAATTAAACGTGTTAATTTTTATAATATTTATTTATGGAGTAGTCAGATGAATATGGAGTACTTAGTCTTTTTTTTTTGAAAAATTAAACAAAATAAAAGGGCTACTTGAATCACATCATTATCCATGCTATCATGTTTTAGTTTCCGAGTTCTTTACTACATTTTCGTTTGAGCATGTGCGTGGTATATATGATCCGAGTGTTTGCTTTCATGTGGCTGGTGTATTTTATGAGTTGTCCTTGGTTGAGTGGTGTACTCGTTTGGGTATTTTGTTTGTGGAGGATTTGGAGGATGGTACGTATGCGACAACTCCTCGTGGGTTGCCGTCTGCACAACGTGATTATGTTGGTTATTTTGATGCTTGGCATATGCTTGCTCCGCCTGATACTCAGCCTTTCCGTACTTCTGTGTCTGATATTTCATTTGTGGCTGATCCTGCTTTGCGTTTGTGCCATCAGTATATTTGCCATAATTTGACTGGGCGTTGGACTGGTTTTAATACGGTGACTGATAATGATCTCTATTTTCTGTGGTGCATGCACACGGGTAGGAGGGTTGATCTGGCATATTGGGTAGCTCGTAGCATTTATGACATCTCTAGTCATGTAGCTTGACATCTTACTCTTTGTCATCTATTTGCTACGTTCCTTGCAAGGAACTTTGTGATATTTGATGATTCTTACCCGGATGTCTGATCCCCCCTGCTTTGACCTTGAGTTGATGGGATATGCTAGGATTTGCTATAGGAAGCCTAATGGTCTTGTTCGATTTTATCCACCGGGATCACGTGTTCCGAGTGCTGCTCCCCTGTAGGTCCGCAGGTTGCTGTCGATTCGGTCCAAGTGCTGCGCGCGGAGGTGGCTGCCCTTCGGCAGAGGTTTGATACATTTGAGCATACGATTCTCTCTCGATTCACTACAAGAAATTCACCGTACACCGACGGAAAATTCCGTCGGTAAACCGCGAAATTCCGTCGGTAAAAAAATTACCGACGGAATAAATGCGTCGGGTCAGGCTTTGTCGGTAAATATTACCGACGGAATATTCCGTCGGTAATATTTACCGACGGATTGCCGATGGAAATAAACCGTCGGGAGATTGTCGCCGGATATTCTGTCGCAGAGGAGGAGGAAATTTAAAATAATTTTTAAATAATTTTTTTCTTTACCGACGGAATTTTCCGTCGGTAAATTTAAAATAATTTTTAAATAAATTTTTTGTTTTTATTTACCGACGGAATATTCCGACGGTAATGTTAATATAATTTTTTTAAATAAATTTTAAGTTTTTTTACCGACGGAAATATCCGTCGGTAAATTTAAAACAATTTTGTAATATTTTTTTGGTTTATTTACCGACGGAAATATCCGTCGGTAAAACGTCGGTAGATTTTTTTTTTTAGATATAAATTTTTTCGTTCTTTTGTACCCAGTTATCGACAACCTGCAATTTTTAACCAACCAACACATCACATATATTTAACCAACCAACGCATCACATATAACGATTCAAATCAACTCAAAAAGCAAACCGAAATATATATATATAAATCCTAAAATCCAAATATTCAGTATATATACATAAACCATAAATAAATAAATCATAAAGAGGTGGGAGGAGGGGGACCGATCCGTTGTCGTCAGGAGGTCGTCGTCGGCTAGAGGAGCCCATCATCTCCATAAGCTGGGTCATCTGCGCATTCATATATGCGACCTGCGCCTCGAGGCTCCTCCTAGCTGCCGACTCCTCCTCCAGTCGGCGCATGATCTCGGCATTGCTCTGGGATGGCCCAAGTGAGGAAGTAGAAGAGCGGCCGGGCGGCGTTGATGTAGCCGCTCCCTTCCTCGCCGAAACCGTAGAGCCGCTTCTTGTCCCGAACCCCTTCCAAACGCAGATAAATCGCGTTTTTATCCGCGTGGGGGCCTTCTTCAGAAGCAATCCGCTCCACCTCCGCCTATTACAATATAAAAAAAGAAATTAGTCAAACTCAGAATTGTAGAATAATATTCTATATTGTAATTGTGTGCTTACATGAAGTCTCGCCGCCTTCATGTTGGAGAAGTCTCCACCTTTGTAATGGAGACTCTGGAAAGTGTCAAAGGCGGTGGACTCTAAGGAGCATCCCCTCTGAGAAGCCTATTGATAACATGCATAAACAAAATTATGTCAAAAACAAAGACATAAGAAGCTAAAAAACATATAAAATGAGACTTACCGTAGGCGTGAGTCTTTGCGTATGGCTGACCGGGACCCTCCTTTGTGCTTGCTCATCCCGGCGCCCGGCTCGGGCTCTGACCTGCGGCACTGGGAAGCAGTCTCTGACTTCTGGAGCACCTCTGGCCGCATCCAGTACTCGTTGAGGGCCGCCCACCTCTCTGTGTTGATGTAGTCCGGTTTTTGAGGGCGGCCCATCTTCATTTCGTAGTGCCAGTCGCTGAACCTCTTGGATGCCCTCTTCTGCCACATGTGGTGGAGTGACAGTCCCGGTCCGGGCCAAGGCAGAAAGTGCTTCGCAATTTACATGTTTATACATGTTAGATATATATAAATAAATGCTAAATTATAAGATTGTAAACTTGAAAGAAAAACTAACCTTAAATTCTTCAAAATACTGCTCCTTAATTTCAGGAGGAGTCAGCTTCCAAGTGAACCCAGTCGGGTTATTGATCTTTTTAAAACAATCAACGATTGTCGAGGCCAATCCGGATGGCTCAAGCAATCGCCCATTATTGAAAATTGGTTAATCCAAGTGAAATTTGATATATTTAAAATTAATAAAAGCAATTATTACATACCCCTCAGGTGAAATCTCGAAACATCGGCGGCTATCCACCGAGTAAGAGCCGGTAGAACCCCGATGGGGTCCACCCGACTTCGGGGGGATCGCCCCCATAGCCGGATGTCGATGGGGGTGCTCCACGCCCAGCAGAGCGTCTGATCTGCCACGACCTCTGGGAGGCGCCATGTACCTGAAAACAAAGAATAATCATTAATCGTTTTTGGCCAAAAAAATAAAATAAAATTCTTTTAAAACCTGTAAGGTGTACTAGTCATCACTAAATTCCTCATCTTCTGATGTCAGAACATGTTCTTCTTCATCATCATCTCCTTCGTCAAAATCTTCCTCATCGAGTTCTATTGTTTGACGTGGATGAGATAATGTTATATCGGGTTCTGCGTCGCGTGGTTACATACTTGGTGGGTTTAGTATGTCATCTTCTTGAAATGCTTCGTCTAATGAAGATTTAGTTGGCAAATCTATCTTAAATCTCGGTTTAACTTTACATACTTCCAACCATGCCTTCCTAGATTTGTTCACACTAGGATATGAGCAGTAATACACTTGATGCGCTTGTGATGCAAGGACAAATGGTTCATAATTCTGCAGCGGTTTCGTTTGATCGATATAAACCAACTTGTATTGTGGATGTATATAAGTCCCTCTAGGGGTCGGGTCAAACCATAAGCACTTGAACAACATAGTTCGTTTTATTGGTAAACACGGGTACTCAACTTCACATATCTCCACCAACTCGCCCATAATAATCAAGTGCATCGAACCATAATTCCGCCCTTGTATACACACTCCGCTATTCATAGTGGACTTTCCTACCCCATGTGATAAAGTATGAAACTTATATCCGTTCACAACGTAACCGAGGTACGTATAAACCGCTACTAATGGACCTTTTGCTAAATCCCGTATATACGGATTCATCTCATTGCAATAAGGGGAAGAAACCTAAAATCATAAGAAGCTAATTAAGAAAAGAAAATATTTTCGAATTTATTTAGAATTGATAAGCTCATCGTACATATGATTTGAACCAAGCTCCGAATTCTGCTCCACCGATGTTTGGTAATCTTCATCTGATATATTTGGACATGCACGTCGAATTTCTTCCTCAAATAGGCTTCATTAAAGTTGGTTGAAGTCGTTACGTATATTACATAAGTTAGAAAATAAGACAAGCGAATTATAGAGAAACTCACTTGTGATATTCACGTAATCTCGTCGCAGTTCAACAAGATGTATAAGTGGGCGGCATTATACTCCTTTTGATCAAGATATCTCATTGACTTCGCGCCAATTGGACGACCTTTTGGAAGAAATATAGAGGGGACATCTATGTTGTCGACCGTCTGGGCTTCTTGTTCCACTTCGCAATTGCGAGGCATCCTCCTCAGCCTAGTGTGGATAAGACCTAATCTAACATTGCGAATCTCCGAGGCAAAATCAGGAAACGTCGAATCCAAGTGCTTCCATGCTGGAGAGTCTGCAGGATGACGCATCACTCCATCGTCCACTGATGAAGCATGCCAACGCATATGAGAAGCGGTTGCATTAGATGCATACATCCCATTGGAGTCTAGGGGATACAGGAAAGTAGTACATTTTCTTAGCGGCCACTAATTTTTTCTTCCCTTTCCTACTAGATTTCGGACTGTAGTCTAAATATCGCGAGGTACCGCAAAACTTACAACTCTCCAGTTCATTATCTTCACGCCAATAGATCATGCACGAATTTGGACAACAGTGAATCTTCTCTACCGGCAACCCCATGCCACTAAGCAATCTCTTAGACTCGCTGAAGTTATTATGAATCAAATTTCCTTGGGGAAGCATATCCTTAATCATTTGACTCATCCTGTCATAGCCCCTTTGCGACATATGATTCTCAGCCTTCAAGTTCATCATCTGAACTGCTGCAGACAATTGTGAGTAGGTCTCACAACCAGGCCACAACTCCGTGTCGACTGCCTGCAACATTTCATAGATCTTGTTTGCTTCATTATTTGGTGACTCCTCAATATCCGCATCATTATAATTTGGCCCAGCATGATCCATTACCATCCTTTGATAGGAGGTCGACGTGTCATTTTGTACATTTCTCGTAGCTTGTTCATTTAGGGTTACGTGTTTCTCCCCATGAGATGACCAAACTTTATAATTTTTAACGAATCCCTTCATATAAACGTGCTCTCTTACAACTTGTGTAGTCAAAAACACCTTATTCTTACAATTTTTACACGGACATCTAATTTTTTCCCCGTCCATATAATTTGCCTGACTACTTGCCCAATCAATGAAAGCCTCAATGCCATTCACAAATTGAGGATTCAATGAACCGTCTATTGTCCACCGTGTATACATCCACGAACGACTCATTAGCTCAAATCCTGATTGTACGAATGGAGAAACAAGTTGATTATCAAGAGAAGTTCGACCTTGGTATCTCTTTAGTGAGAAAAAATTGTCTGAAATTTGTTGTCATTTGACTCTTATAATCAATCAACTAATCAGTGCTATTTAAATAAGATTCTTTAGTTGAAATTTTTTTATGGATTGTCAAGTGTAGGAACTAACAGTTGATTTTTTATGTAAGAAGAAGAAATAGGACATTAAATTTCAATTCTTATATCTTTATGCAAAAGGGATCCAAAATTAAATAAGTAAGATGAAGGGTATTAGTTCTTAGGTTCTCATCATATCCAAAATATTAGTTCTTAAGTAAGAACTTAACATGCTAAGCTAATTTAAACAAAATACTCAAATCATAGTAATAGCTAAAAAGGAAAAACCCAAATGCATATTATACTATATCAAACGAAGTATAGTCATAACCAAATTCATATTAAGATATATGGTTCGTATGACCATGATTCCTGACACAAGTATCAAACGAAGTAGCAAAGATTCCAATGCAATATGCATATCATAAGTCCTGTAATCATTAGATAGAAATCAACGGATAATATTCCTCCAGTTCGAAGCAATCACATTATGATAGAATAATGTAACACGCAATTATGAAAGTTACTTACAATATGCAAGAAATTAGAATCACATTTATCATAATTATGAATTAAAACAAGAAAATACATCCAATTGCTATCTTTAATTGTCTAAAGCTTATCTCTAATCTCAAAGCTTTACTCAAATGACAACAAACCACATTATTAAACAAATTTCATTATTGTGCAACGTATTAAGCATTTTTGAACAAAGAATTAAGCATCACAAAAGTAGTAGGGTAACCGGAGAGAGAGGGGCTTCGGCGAGCTGCGGGCGGCGTGCGGCGGCAGCGAGCGATCGGGCGGCGGCGGCAGCGACGGACGGCGGACGAGCGACTCCAGGCGCGCGGCGACGGACGGCGGCTCCATCGGGCGGCGGACGAGCGACTCACCGGGCGGCGGCGACGGACGGCGGCTCCACTGGCGGCGGCGACGAGCGAGGGAAGAAGACTGCAATTCTGTTCTGTTCTGCTCCTCCGCCCGTAAATTAATCTAGGGTTTACCGACGGATTTACCGACGGATAAATCCGTCGGTAAATTATAAAAGATTTTTAATCAATTTAAATTAAAAATTCATTTAAAATAAATCAAAATAAATTTACCGACGGAATATTCCGTCGGTAAATTTAATTAATGATTTTCTCAAAAAATAAATTATAGTTTCTATTTAAATAAATCAAAATATATATTTTACCGACGGAATATTCCGTCGGTAATAAAAAAAAATAATTGGCACAATTGAAATTTGGCGACGGAATATTCCGTCGGTAAAAATAGCGACGGCTTTTTGCCGTCGGTATTCCGTCGGTAAGTTTAACAGTCATATTCCGTCGGTATTCCGTCGGTAAGCCGACCCGTGTTTCTGTTCCGTCGGTAAATTTGATAATTTTTGTAGTGATTGCTGCCCCGAGGCGGGAGGTGACGTCATTCTATCTCCTTTGTTATTTTCTTTTCTTGTTATTTGTGTATGTGTTCTTCTTTTGTGTTTTCTAGGTTTGTGTTTGTTTTTCCTTGCTCTTTGGTGAAGAACAAGCGTAAGGAGGGTAGTTTGTATTTTTATTTCGCATTTTTTTTTGTCATTTTCTCATTCTTTATTCTTTTCTTTTCTTGCTTGGGACAAGCAAGGTTTAAGTGTAACGAGGGATGTCTTTGTGTTTTTTTCTATTGTGTCGTCGAAGCATGCCAAAACTTGAAGTTGTTGATGCACTCTTGTTCTTTGCTAAGCATGTTTATTTTTGCTTTATGTCTTGATATGCAATCATGTTTGTTGTGAAGATTAGAACTTGGTGCACATGTGTATGTAGTTTGGGATGAGGAGCTAATTTGAGCCTTGGTCGATTCTTTGATTTAGTCAGAAAAATATTAGTCGAGCCCTTTTTAGCTTTCTCTTTTCCCGTAACATTGCATGTTTACATGCTTAATTGAGATAAATCTTACTATCTATTGTTTGCCTACCTATTTAAAATATGCTACGAAACGTGTGTTGGCCCGAATTGTTTATGAATGAAAATACTTAAGGCCAAGTGAGTTTATACCCAAATTGTTTTGTCAAATAGTGTTGATCCACGTATTTCGAAAAGAAAAAAAAGTGGAAAAATCAGTCTTATTGAAGGGTATTTGTTGTTATATTATGTAACATTTGACAAGTAATTCTTTATTGGGAGGCATAGTTTGTTCACTTTTGATTTTCTCATTTAAGCAAGTATGACATGCATGACATTGAATTTATAATTGTTGGAGCTTAGAACCTCTAGGGCCCTTACCGCAATCAAATTTTGTCTATGTCCTAAGCCCCATTACAACCAAAAGAGAAAGACCTCCTTGATATTGCAGTTGTGATGATCTTTTATCGTGATAGAGTGGACTATTTTCTTTGAGTGGCTTGACCGGACTTAGACTAGAGTGTGGAGTGAATCATGAGGATGATTCGCTTTTGCTTAGGTTTTTGACCGAATTGATATGTGTGTGTCTCGTTCAAAATTTGCAGCATTTCTTGTTTGCTGAAATTCGTATTTGCATGATTTTACCTGTTTGGTGAGTTCTTTAGTGTAGAGATCAAGGATAGGATTGGCATTGCTTCTTGTTTTTATTTTTGTTTTTCGTGTGTGTTGTTCTCATGTTTGTCTTCGTTTGTTTTGTGCTTCGTGTGTCTTTGTTCCGTGGTCCGTGTCTCTTGAGTCTTGTGTTTTTATTTTTGAGTCTTGGGGACTGACTGAATTTGGATAGTACGTATTTGTTTTCCTTATACTTGAGGGCAAGTATAGTTCAAGTGTAAAGAGGTTTGATAAGTCTTAATTTGTACTATTCAAATTATGTTATTTTGGCGCCATTTTAGGCCGTCGGATTGCTTTTCAGTGCTGTTTTGCAGATTCCCGAGCTTATGTGGCGACAATAAGATGATGTGGCGGCATGCACATAATTAAGAAATTTAAGGGTTAATTTTGGCGCAATTCTACGTCGAAGGAAAGGAACGGATAAGGAAAGAAGAGGATGGAAAGATTTGATTATATCTTTCCAAACTTAGTGGATAAGGTTCCTAATTCTACAATGAATGAAAAAAAATCCTAGATATATATACACATGCAGCCACGGACGAGAGAGCGTATTTTCATATCATAATTTTTCCTTCGTGTTCATCATCGTCGCCCACAGCCGAGGAGACTCCAGCACCGCCATCCGCCGCCGAAGCCGAGAGAGAGACCACCGTCGCCAACCACCGTTCCCCGTGAGCCACCGAAGCCGAGAGAGTCAGCTGTTGTCCGAAGTCGAGAGTTATCCGAATTTATTTCAGCCGTTGATTTCATCTGTTCGATCCTTAGGTGCAATTTCAGAAAACAAACACTTGTTATTTTATTTTCGATGTTTAATTTGGATGATGTTTACTTCGGATTTTAATCGGATATTTAGGGTTTATCAAAACTAGGGTTTAATTTCGTGCATCTTAGTATTATAAATCAGTAGCTATAGTTGTTACAATTTTCGCACAATTTTATTTTCGATTTTCAGCATGATTAGGGTTCTGTCCAGTAGAACGGTCTGTCTGCCCAGTCGGACCGTGATGCGTAGCTAATTAATTTTTAGGGTTCGGTAAGATGTGAAACGCACACATACTAAATTCGTGAGACTTAGGCTTAATAATTAATCACTTAAGTTCCAAATTAATCTTGGTAAATTAATTGGATTAGCTAATTTAGGTTTGATCATCCTAGGTTAATTTAATTCATAGCTAATTTAGTACTTCCATCGTTTCTCATGGGATTAGGTTAAATAAGTAGCACAATTGTTCTTAGAAAAATAGGATTAATTTGGTAGGAGACTATTAGATGTCCACCATACGAGTAGACTCCTAAATTGGGTTCTCTTAGTTCTTAAGGCAGATTAGGTATTAAATCTATTAGTTGTCCATCAACGTAGGTTACATCTAATTTAGAGAAATAGTTGTTTCAATGTCCACCATGGCGATTACCGAATAATTAAGGGGGGATAGGGGATGTGTCAGTTTAATTACGGCGTCCTACAATTAATTGATTTATAGGGATTAATTTATCTTTAGTGTCAATGATCGATTGTATGTGCGTGTGAATCATCTTGCTGGACCCGTTTTCTTTACTTAATTAATTTGAGTATTTAATTCTTGCTATTTATTTTTCGTGTTCTAGTTTAATGAATTAAAAAAATTGCGTGGACGCTAACCAAACCCTCGATTAATATGCTAACCAAATCTTCGTTCCCTGTTTTCGATACCTGTTTGATATACTAATTGAAGTTCTAGCATTTTTGAAGGATTTATTTGGTGAAAACAACGATCACCAATTTGTTATCTTCAAGACAAACCTGATATTGGTCTATTTATGAGAGTAATGATATATTGACATATTTCATGCTATTATCTATGAGAATAATTAAACTTGTGTTGCACATATTAGTGTAGACCTTAAAGATAACCTTGAAGATTGTTATCTTGAGGGGGAGTAACAAATTGTAAATAATACTAAAGATTATACTGACTCCTAAATGTCAAATGATCCTGAAGGTCAAATGGTTGTACTCTTTTTTCCTTTCTAAGTTTTTCCCAAATTGTTTTCTTAGTTAAGGTTTTTAACGAGGCATCCAATTCAACACACGAGTAAATGAGTAAATGAGTTATTGAGATTGTTTCATAAAAGAACCAATGCAGCACATGATCTCCAAAAGATGATCTCCAAAAGAGTGGCGGCATCAACATTCAACAAATTCGCTCAAGTGACAACCTAGTGGATTCTTTTACAAAGGTATTACCAACATCAACATTCAAGAAGATGGTACGCAAGATCGATATGCACCGACTCAAGGATCAACAATGGCTATATTGAGGTGGAGCAGCTGTACTCTTTTCCTTCGATCAGTTTTTATCGAAATAGATTTTTCTAGCAAGGTTTTAACGAGGCAGCAGTTTCTTTTAGGATGGTCAATGAAGGGGAGTGTTGGAAATATTTTTTTTGGTGTTCCACAATTTCAGATTTAAATTTATATACTAATTGTCACGTTATTTATTCCATACTCCATTCTTACTTAGCAGTTATACTATCAGAAATGTTTGAATGTACCACTTTTGTATACCCTTGTGTGTACCACACTACAAGAGTATTGAGATGTGTTAAATATGACCTATTTTTTTAAATGAGAAATGTCACATGTCAATACCTTTGTGGTGTGGTATACACAAGGGTTTATAAAAGTGGTACATACAAAACCGCTCCCTTATACTATGGCACCCAAATTCAATAAAAAAAATTATTGAATATTTATTTGTTGAGCTACGTACTGCTTGCTTCCAAGGAGCATGTGAAGAAGCAACTTCGAATCACACATTATTTATATCTCGCAGTTATAACGTAAAGGTTTGTTACAACTGCATCTCAATTCATTCTTCATGATGTCTCCAGAAAACCGAATATAAAATAATACAACTTCATGTATTTTGATTTTGAGAGTACACTCATAAATTTCATTCCTACCTAAAAAGTGTCGGTGAAATAAATATTTCGATCACAGCTGATCCCATTCCACTATTAAATCAATTTTCTAAGGTAAATAACTTTGAGTTTTAGTAATCAGTGATTATATTTAGGATTAGTTATTCCATTATTGTGAATTTAATAGTTTGTATTTTTTAAGTTTCAGTGTCTAGTTATTAAATTTATGTTACTGCTACATCATGAATAAGTAAATTAATTGTTTTCACCGATATGAAGTTATATTGTGTTCTAGGTAGGTAGTAGTGTATACTGTTTCCATCAAATCTTGCATGTCTGTTGATTTATTGCTCTTTATTAAATATCAAATCCTCACTTAGAGTTCAAAATTTTCTTTTAGATATTTTTATTTTCTAATCTAACCAAAATTTGAATATTATATGATTTTAATCTGGAACCCAAATTCAATAAAATATTGATTAAGTCTAACTACTTCACTAAATGTTCATTTGATTAGCCATTGCTTGCTTCCAAGAACCATGTGAAGAATCAACTAATTCCACTCCACTTCAATAAATAATATTTATATCTCAATAATTATAGCCTAAAAGTTTGTTGCAACTGCAGTTCATAGCATTCAAGAATCAAGACAAACTCCAGAATGTTTCTTCAATTCCCAGAAAATCCAAGGAAAAAAATTATAAAAACCTTTATAATAAAAATTAAAATCCAAAAAAATACCCAAGATATTGAACCAAAAATTTGAAAAAAACAAAGAGAAGAATCAAGACCATGCAAATGTTGCAAGATTGTTCACTTCTTGAGCTCCCTAACTCCATCTTCATGCATGAAATCAAGCAAAACAGTGCTCTTGCATTTGGGGCATTTCGGATCATCTTCAAGAAGCATGACATACATCAAGCACCGAGGGCAGCCCACCAGCATCATGCTGCTGCCGCTGCTCTCGGGGCTGCTCGGGAGCCCGTCGTCGGGGCTCGCCTCCCTCGACAGGCACGAGCTCTGCGGAGAAGCCTCCGCTGAGGAAACCGACTCACGTGGCAACTCAACTCGCATCCCAGGCGGAGACAAGTTGAGGTTCAGCCTTGACTCCTTGTAATCCATTCCTGCATAACAGATTGAGTTCAATACAACAGAAAGACTAATGAAACAGAAGAAGAATATGAAGTTGCAGAATTTACCTGTAACACAAAAAAGATGCAAACTTTATCACTTTCTTGAAATTGTGGTGTGCATTTCATGGCCGGATTGGGGCTATATAATATATATAGAATGACAAAACATTGGAGAAATGAAAAGGATAGGATTCTTTTACTACAAGAATTGATTACCAACACAACTGGATTGTAATAAGATTGCATGGGAGAGAGAGAGAGAGAGGGACAATGAAATGAATTGTAATAAAGAGGAGAGTGGTGAGGTAGAAAAATGAGGGTTTAAAAGTCAAGCTAGGAAGGGGAAAAGATAGTACTAAAAGGATCACAAGAAGTTTGCAGGCAAGAATCAAAATTAGAGTAAATATTTGCAACCAGAATACATGTCTAATAGGCTTCCATTAATTCATAGCTGCCATCGTTGGCTAAAGTATACTATTCAAGAAGCAATTAAATCGCCATTAAAAAACAGCTAACTGCCATCAAGATCCACATTAAATCAACACACCTCTCTAAATAATGAAAATAATAAAAACCCTTCATTATGTGTAGGCTACTTGCATATCTCTCAACATTAAAAACAAATTCAAGAAACAGAGCAAAAATACTAAAAGGGAGACCATTTCTTTCTATTTTCGAGTCACCGGATCTGAGTTCATCATTAACCTAACGAATGTTCTATATGTTCTTCATGCAATAAAGTGATTTATTACATGTATAACAACTACTCAAAAGTGTATATATCCCATCCCCACCAAGGCACCAATACATAGACACATTTATGGCTAACTAATGAGACTTAAATTGTAATGCAGAAGGTAGATATATGTTTGAAAAGTCCCCTACTCTGAATATTACACACCAACTATTTCTCATCTGCAGCTGACTGAGTTAATTATTACACACGAACAAGTTTACCTAGTCTTTGATGAGCATAAATGGCAGTGGATTAAATTTTGGGGGGACTCAGTTCAATTCTACTAACCTTATTTATGACTCGGAAGCAGTGTAAGAAGTTGTTTCAGAGTTTTCCACAAACATGACAAGGAGAATGTCAGACAAGTTCTTGTAGAAAATTCAAATGGTCCCATTATGCTCAAGAAAGTAATAAACAATAATTATTAGTACAGATCAAAGGTAGAAGATGGACTTGTACTTAAAAGGGGTATGAACATTGGTAGCATAAGTAATTAGGCTCTAGAGAGAATTACTACAAAAGAGAAATTGACTAGAGAAGAATAGTAGAGGATACATGGTGAGCAATCAGCTGGGCTTGCAGCGGCTTTCCCCAAGAATTTGCTGTCGGTGAAGGTGAAAGGCTTCGTCGTCTAGGAGGTGAAAGCGCCGTCGTATGTTTCATTATCACCGCGGCAATGTCTCAGTTGTTCTTTAAGACTCCGGACGAGCTCATTCAGACTTTGGATGTTCTTCTCTTGTGATAGAATTATCTGCAAGAAATAGATGAATAAGATAATCGACATCTATATTTTTAGTGAAAGATACTTCACTAGGCCAACTTTCAGACATAGTGGTCGATTTTCAGTTTGGCGAAAATAATTAACCTATATTGTTAATCTGCATGCTTTGAACATGCATACCTCAGCAACATTCAAACATTTCGGTTCTTTATGTCATATAACTTTCTCTATCATGATGTAGTAGGGAAACAGCATCATCATTGACATTAGGGCTGTCAACCTGGTCGGTTAACCGGCCGAACCGAACCGAACCAAACATTTTTTAACCAAACCGAACCGAACCAAAACTTTTTGGTCTGGTATTTGGTTTCCATTATTTGAGTTTTTGGTTTTCGGTTTGGTTTTTGGTTTAAGCATCGGTTAACCGAACCAAACCGAACCGAAAATATTATAATAATTTTAAAAGTGTAATTAGTACTACCTCCGTCCCGCTATTACTGACACAGTTTCCTTAAATGGACGTCCCGCTATTACTGGCACGTTTCCTTTTTTGGAAATACTACCTATCATCTCTCTCCTACTTTACCATTTATCTCTCCTACTTTTTCTTACTTTATCATTTTCTCTCTCTTACTTTATCATCTTCTCTCTCTTACTTTATCATCTACTCTCATTCATCTTCTCTCTCCTACTTTATCATTTACCCATATCTCAATATTAATCATCTACTTTCTTAATTTCCGCGCCGAAATGAAACGTGCCGGAAATAATGGGACGGAGGTAGTATTATATAACTTTTATATCTTTAAGAAAATTATAAAATAGTAAAACATAGCATTCTTTTGACTTATTTGGAAGATGGGCTGAGATTTGTATCGTATTATATATTATTATTGTTCCAAATTTACCTTCTAACCTAATTAATATCGTATTATATATTATTATGATCATATGCGATGAAAAAAATTGAACTTGGTAAGTTTTAATTTAATGTGTTCACTAAGGTGGTTCAAGACTTCAAGTTTTCAAACATTTGATATGTATTGTTTTTTTTTTGTCTTATTTCAGCTTTGATCGCCAATATTGGTTTGAAGTCAATTGTCATTGGACTTTGAAGTTCCCGATCAACGATAATATAGTTGCTAGGCTGGTGTTTGATATCTTTATTTCTCTAATTATTTAAATAAAGTTTAAATTATACAAGTATAAAATAATTTAACTTATTTACTTTTGTTAATTTCTTTTGTTGGATCCTGAAGTTTGATTATGATATGAAGATCTCAAAGAACTAAGCTCTTGAACACTTCTTTATTGTTTCTTTTTTAAGGACATTTGAATGGTTAGTGATAAAAGCTTATTGCTTGAACTTTACAAAGCACGTTATTTTCTAATGGTTTGAGCATCATTGATTTTTGGGATGGTAATTATATAATGCGTTACACATATATTAGTTTTGACATTGTAATTTTTGTTATGCTTTTTTTCTTTAAAGCTTTGGTTATAACCGAAACCAAACCGAACCAAACCGAAATTTTGGATAAAAAACCAAACCGAACCGAAATTCTTTGGTTTGGTATTTGGTTTTGCAAAATATACAACCAAAACTTTGGTTAACCGAAATTTCGGTTTGGTTTGGTTTGGTTATACCGAATTGACACCCCTAATTGACATAATAAAAAAGATCGGCGGAAATGCTTGACAATCATAGCCAAAGGCTTAAGACATATCACACTAAGCCTCAAAGGAACCATCTCATTTTGATAGATTGCCATTTAGTGCCCGTATTACGGCTTAGATAGCGCATATTATAGTAACTTTCAAACATAGTGAACCTCATAAGCAAAATTATAACACATAACAGCAACTATGTGCATGATAACATCGAAAAAGAATGTGGGTAGAAAAGAATGTAATAGAAAGGAAATACGTGGTTAGGATGGTTCCTAGCAAAAGATATAGTAATATAAAAGCATCCAATTACCTTCTCCTTGACATTTTCTTCTCTTTGCAGAATCTGCTGATTCTTCAGAGGTTCCGTTTGGGTTGCATCGACATCACTCACTAGTGGTTGCCTCCACTCAAATTGCGACATTATAATCAATATAACAAACAAAGAAACAAGCAGCAATGGCCTTGACATATTTCCTATCTAGCAAAAAACAGAAAAGCGCCCATCAACTACACATATGAGAAACGAAGCTCAAACTTGTTACAAGCTTAAAAACTCAATCTTTAAGTTATAAAAGGCATCCATATAGTCTCTCAAGCAGAACAGAGTTTGAAAACAAACAACCCACAAATTTTATCTCATCTCTCGCCATTCTTATGCCGGCAACATGTAGTTTAGATGGTATTCACACTTCTGCGTAAGCGTTGATCTAGTGTTCAATTCTCGTTATGATCGATTTAAATTAATAATGTATCTCTTGTCATTCTTCCATTCATAATCTATTACTTAAACCTAATCAGAACTCTAAAAAACAAACTTACCAACAAATCAAACACACCCAATTGGGCCTTCTTTGCAAGTTCAAATATTCAACAGGGGTGGAGGTGGGTCCAAACAAAATCCAAAATTGAATACAAAAATCTAGGAGTAATACCTGGTTCTCAAATAGAATAATACTCCTGTCTACCAAATTCCCATAATTTCGGGGAAATAGAGTATTACGAGAAAAAGAAAAGGGAAATTATACGCAGAATAACAAGGAAAACAAATTAAAGAATGAAGAACTTACAGATTAGGGCTCAACTTGCCGTAAACAGCATCTGAAAAAGGGGTCGAAGTCGAACAGAAAACCCCAAGACTGTTTCTTGTGAAGTTGAATATTATCGATTCAATTTCCAATTTTGTGGTTTTAAGTTATCTGGGTAGGAATTTGAAAGACTACCACTGATGACCGTAGCCCGATTACGGTATTAATCATGGCAGAGAACAGTCCGTAATAGCAGAAGTTTTAGAGCGAGAATCACGGTTAGGAGATGACACTACGGCTTCACAATTCTTATTACATTCTCGTTAATTACAATTAATTATCGGATTTCTTGGGATTATAATTATTTTTAAAGAAATTGAGTTCCCTTTTATATACCTCGTCAGTTACATTATAGTAATAGTCAAATATTCCTTATTTGTTATTACAGCCAATATTTTCCTTCTCATTTAATGCAATTATGTTTAATTTTCTTGATTTAATACCTTTCAATTTCAATATATCATAAATATAGATTGATCCTTTATTTTATTTGTATAAGCATATTAGGTATTCATGCACGACAAACTCGATTTATCGCGTCATCATATACACTCGCTATCGAAATGTGCACTAGATAACACATAGCAGTTCCAGTGAGATTTGAACTCATAACCTTTCGATCCCGATCCACCCTCCTTTACCGCTACGCCATCACAAGGGACACATATCTTAAGATTAACTGATAAGGTTATAGCTATAGCCAGTATCTGTCACATTATAAATCTCTCCTGCTACAAATTGTACACTAAACTATCTACACTTATACAAATTCACACCACCATAATCAACTAAATATATATACACACCATAACCCCAAAACTTGATCCTCCTCCTTACACTAAGGAGCATAATACAGTAACAGCATCGACAACACAACAACGACAACAACAACGACGAACACAAAGGGACCCGCAACCCTTCTGATACAGAGTTTGTCGATTAGGCACGCTCGGCTCTCTTGAGAGCTTGAATCTTGAGCTTCCTCAATGGTAACATCTTGTGTTTCAAACTTATACACCCCATAATGCTGCTTACCATAAGACTCCATCCTGTGCCGTCTCAGCCTCAGCCGTCGATTCGCCGTCCCTTGCCAAGCAAGGCCATCTACAGTAGCCTCACCTGCCTGCTTTGCCTTCACCATAGTTACTCTTGTAGTTCTAGGGTTGTGATCCAATAAAGAATCGTCATCCAGCTTGATTATGTCGTCTTTCATTATATCAGCATAGCAATCGTCTTCCTCTGCTTCGCCCTACATAGAGACGGACAAATATGTTAAAAGTTTAGTGGAAAATCAAGAATCTTTTTTCAAGAATATGATCGTAGATGGATGGTGGTTGGGAAGAAGAACCTCGTTGAGGTTGCTTTCGTTGTGAGAGGATTCGTTAATCTTTTCATCGGATTCAGAGCCAATGTCGATTTGTTCAACGGAATGAGAGTTATGACTACTACTGCAATCCTTAGAACAGCTACCGGCAGTCTTGGCCCCATTTATTAGGCCGGATTGTTCGACACCGGATAAAGTAGGTGGTGAATTATCGACTGCTAAGGATAACGACTCCCTTCTTGGATCGTCGTTCAGTTGGAATTCCATGTTCTTCCTAAGACGACATATAACCATAGCATCCTACACATTCTTCCACAATAAATAGGTGCAACAAATAAAAAACCAAAAATATCTAACTAATGTACAAGATTTACGAATGATTTAGTCAATCATAATTAGTTATTATCCATATTAATCAACTATGAAAAGATGATGCTCACCTCAGATTTCTCACTTGTGGTGTACTCATGCATTATCCACTCTGTTCTCTGCCCTTTCGGTGCCCGGCCAGTGTGGAAGACGAGAGTCCTCTTCGTGCCAATCACACTTGAACCGGATTTGACGCTGCGTTCCTTTCCTGTTGCCTTCCAGTAACCGGATACAGTTGCCCTTTTGCTTTGGGAGCCGTTGGGATACTTCCTTCCACGAGGCGAAAAGAAGAACCATTCGCAGTCCGATTGTATGACTGATTGAGCTGGACTCATTTCAATCAAGAATACAACGAATTAACAATCCCATTAGTCCCAATTCATTCAGAACAGGGACAAATTTCACAATTTCACATCTTTGAATCAAAAATCATCTCAGAGAAAGGATGAACAAGAAACTCTATTCAGGCCTCTGAATCATAGATCCCATATCTTATACATGTTTCATTTCTGTGATTATAGTTTCATTTAAACAATGCATATAATGAATGATCATAAAACATCACTACTTCAGAATATCAAGAAGTAACCATCTTTTTCAGTATCAAACATAACCAAGAAATAATAGACAGACTAAATCCTCTCTCTCTCTCTAGCTAAAGCAAGAAGATTGAAGCATATACTCAGCCCAGTCACAAATTGTATTCCCTAACAAGTTTCAGTCTCATGCTAAGAAAGTAAAGTCAGCAAACCAAAATTATCACCACCCAACCAAGTATTAGCCCCAAAAACAGTAAAAGATTGCATCTTTTTATCCAATAAAAAAACCCAAAAAAATTGACTGTCAAATTCACAAAATAACCCTTATTCCAAAGAAGAAATTCAACATTATAAGCCCAATTACTCAAAACCAAAATTCAGCAGAAAAAGACATCAATATAACACTAATAGGACTAAAATGTCAACCTGGTAAATCCCAGGGTTCATGTCTGCAAATATCAACTTCTGGCATTACTTCTACGCCGTCCTCGGACCCCTGCAGCTTCTTCTTGAGATAATACTGGATCAACTCCTCGTCCGTCGGCGAGAATCGGAAGCCGGGAAACATGGAAGAAGCTTCGGCTATGGAGATTTCCATCGGATTGTTGCAGGCCGTCGCGCTTCTCGGTCTCTCGTTAATTTCGTCGCTGCCCATGTCTTTCTCTTTTCTTAATTAGGGCAAGGGAGGGAAATCAATTTTCGCGGGATTGGAATATGCTTGAGGGGGGCGTGTGTGTTAGGCGCAAGAAACGAACAGATGCTGAAGTGATGCACCCGAACAAGTCTTCCATTTTTCTCTCTCTGCTCTGTTCTGTGCTTCTTCAGAGAGGGATTTTCGGGTGAGCGTGTAGATCACGTGACGGGGATGAGAGCGGCACGTGGCCGTTGGTTCTGACATCTACTTGTTTCGCATGCAGCTCTAACAACGTACGACGGCTGCCCACCTCAGACCGCACTAGCATCGGCTTCTCGTCTCTGTGTTTGTTTCAGTTATCCAAGGATCAACGTAGTATAGTCGGGGTAATTTTGTAGTATCAGTACGAGGAATTCTAAGTTCGTCAGAAAAAAAAGGCTAAAACGAGCCCGTTTATTTATAACGCGGGATCGCGTCCTAGAATCTCGTGTCTCCATTGTTCTTCATTTGAATTTTAAGATTATCCTAAAATTTTAGGTATTTACAATTGAAATATTAGTGTGATAATTCGAACTATATTTTTTATCATTTTGCTCGGGAATCTCTCCAGCTCAATAGTAGCTAAACACGATTTTATGTATTTTATATGATTTAAAATATTTCTTATTGTCCTTTTAATTTATCCACTTTATGATCTTAATAAAATATTTTCTTTGGTTTTTTTAATATGTTTTGATCTAAAAATCTTAATTAAAATGTTAGAGAAAAACATTATAAGCTTGTTAAATCTTTAATTACAGAGGTTTTCAGAGTATAAGTACATAAATTTGGGGCCGATTTTGATTTAATACATAGCATATTAAAATGTTTGTGAAAATGTATGATTTTTCAATTTGTGCTAAAATAAATATGTGTACACGCAAAAAAGTAACCCCTAAGTTGAGTCTAAAGTGGAGGCCGGAATGTGGATAAGTCGGCTAATAAAAGAAACAACAAATCAACATAAATTACTACTTAAATGATCAACATCGTTTTGTGTCAAAACAAGTCATTTTCGTGTGTTTGTGTCGAAACAATATTATTTTCGGGTAATTAAATTGTCTTGAGTTATCGCCATTGAAAACTCGGTACATTTATGTGTGTTTTGAAAATCGTATTCAAAATCAAAACCCGCTCAAAGTTCGTGTATTCACACACTTAATTAAAAAAAGTACACTATTATATCCCCTATTTTCATTTCTATCGAGAATGCAATATATGGAGTTATAATTAAAAAAGCTAAACAAATTAACTTCGGATTACATAAAAGTAAACCCAAGTTTTCAATTAGTAAGCATTTAACTATTGTTGAATTTTTCAAGAACAAAGAAAGACATATTTAGAAATCGTATATCAATCCCTAACCCTAACCCTAATTCTGACTACCCGGCGTCTGATTCCTCATCTGATACTGAACAAAACCCGGTTCCTGCACACCCTCAAGGTTCGAGAAAAGCGGCGGCAGCACGTATTGCTGCGGCAGCGGTGGAAGCGGCGGAAGCGGCGGCGCGTAGTACCTCGCCAGCACCGGCCTCGGCGCCTCGAAGAACACTTGCCTCTGCACCTGCACGTTCGAGCTCGTCGAAGCGCCGCCGTCGTTCATCCAAAGCATCATCATCGCGTTCGGATCGACGATCGGAACTTGCATCTCCACCGCATGGTTCTGATTCATCATCATCTGCTGCTGATTATGCTGATTATGATGGTGATGGTTAATCATCTCATGAAACCTAGTTGTACCGTGCGCTTGAGGAGTAGTACTCTGCCGCCGCCGCCGCAAGAACTCCATCCTCGCTTTCACGTGATCGCTTTTACTGCGTAACAAACCGTTGAATTCTCGGAGCTGGGCGGCGGTGAAGTCGTTGAGGAGGGTGGGCATGGGCGGGTACTTGGCTTCTATATTCTTCTTCCGCATCTTCGTTAGCTCCTCCTCGATCTTCTTCTCTCTTTCATGGAAGAAGTCGGGGACGCCGTAGCTTTTGATGCCGGAGTCTTTGTTCTTGGTTTTGTATATGTCGATGATTCGCCGGACTTGGTCTGAGTTTTGAGGCCATATCTCCGCCTCGGCGCCGCCGGTGGGGCCGTAGATGATCATGCAAGCCTTCACATCGCATAGGGTGGTGAATTCATGCAGCTTTCGGATTAAGCCTTCTTTTCTCTTCTTGAAGGTTGTGTTTCTTGACTTCTCCTTGCTTATCAACTCCATTTCTAGCTTTGCTCTCCCCATATCTATACAAATTCAAATTATTCAAAACACAATTTTAATGTTGTAATAATAATACAAGGATTGAAGTTGTAAATTGAGAAATTAATCACCTTTTGGAGTAAATTATCTCTTATGTATGGTGGGTTTGGCACTTTGTTCTAATATTCCTCTTTGTGTATATATATATATACATAATGGAGGGAGGTTTTTTTTTTTTGCAATTCGAAGGCAAGATTTGCGTGGAATGTTTGTTCAATTATTGCCATGATTAGTGACAAACGATAATTAATTGAGGGAGACTTGCCTTGTTTAGTTTTTTGGTAATAAAATCTCCAATGAGAATTAATTGAGGTCTATTGAAAATGCCCACGTAGTCAAGAAACTTATTTTAATTATTTATTTATTGTCACGACTTAAGGAAATTAATTTCTATGGAATAAACTTACTAATAGTCGAGTTTTAATAGACAAAATATATTAAAGCAACATTAAAGTTAAATTTAGACAGTTTAGATGTATATATAGTCGTAACATGTCCAGGCACATGTATTTATATAATTGGAGGACGAAGCGAATCGGAAAAATATTAATTTCCTTCCACTAAGAAGTTTACTATATATATTTCGTACTTATCTGTCGACAAGTAAGATAAAAGGTTTAAATTTAATCATTATGAAGGATGTTCACACTTATATAATTTATGACTGTCACCTTCACAAATCATTTGACATGTGGAATATATTTTAATTAAATAATCAAATCAAAATCAAAATCACATATGCACATATCAACACCTTATAAAGTGTGACATACAAGAGAGTATATTATGTAACACACAAGTCTTTGTGATTAACTAGGGAGGTATTAATAACATTACTATCTCGCTTAATATGCAACTTAAATCTTTTTTGGATTTTCATGAAAAAACGAATTGAGTTTCCACTTAGAAAGAAATCCTCTTTCCAAAATGAAAACCCTTCTCCCCTATTTAAATATTAGAGATGGGGAGGGATTAATTCTGTAATGACCCGTAAATTTTACGTATTCCGAGATCAATATTTAAGCTTTAAGAGCGAGTCTAGTATCATGTCGTGTTGTAGAAATCGGTATGCATGTACATGTACGTGTGGCATGATAAGTTAGTATGGCCTCGATAGTCGCATCACAATATTCGACTATATTAGTATAAGCCGATAATAAATTCGTACCAAGAGAAATATTTTAGACAATAATATATAATAAATTATGTTACCATTAGAACATATTGCCAATTTGTGACACTATAGGTACCCTTATACGAATAATTAAGTTCACCACATGTTTTAATTAGCAATCTTAGCTACATATTATACTAGGATTAGTGGAATATTATCCTAGTTTTAATCCCCAATCACCACGTGGAGAGGAGGCTTCTTATCTTGGATAAAATTGTCTCCCACTTGAGAAACACTTCACATATATATCATGAAGCCTACACTATAGTGCATGGTAGGGCACTATTCATCCTTCCACCTTTCCCTACGTGGCCTACATGCATGAGGGAGAAACGAGTTGGCAACCTTGATTCACTCCTTTATATTCTCACCACATTATTTTCGATTCTCCACACCAACTCCAAAACTCAGTCAACAAAGAAGACCTATTCTAGGTAGTGGCACCAATTTTGGAGAGGGAAGCAAACATTAGGAGTTCTTAGTAGCTAGGGTAATCCATCAAGTAAGCATCTCTAGCACCTTGTGATATTATATTTCATTTTCTTCCTTTAGCTACGAACGAGATGCTCTCGGGATAGGATAATTGTCGATCTTTGTTATGGTGTTGAGATTTGGTTCGTATCGTACATGCATGAAGGGGTATGGGACTGCATGTTGAAATCTTAGCTTAGGAAGTAACTTTCTTGGTTTAATTTTTCTACTATGTTTTTCTCCTCCCAAAAATGCTAAGAGATGCATGCATAATGTTTTCTAGTGTAAACATATAAGGTCATGATAGATCCAGCATAAGGTCCAAATAGGGTATCAAAATCTCGTTTAAGAATCCTATTAGAGTGGTCGAATATCTAGGGCGGGAATGCACTTTGATGGTTTTTGATTCTTCCATGAGTTTCTAGGACAATTACTCAATCTGTCGTTGCCTTAAAAATTCCATAAAAATTATAGAGACAAACTTTAGGATGTTGGTAATATCTCTGTAAAATTTGGTAATTTTTGGACGTGTTTTTATATTTTAAATAAATTTGTTAATGCATACTGCCGAAAAATCATGCATGCGGGATAGAGTTGAGTAAAATATTTATATCTCACTCCACAAAAATGATTTTAACTTGATTCCTTTTTATAAATGTTCTTTACACGTAGGGACTTTTGAAAATATTTATTTTGTATTTTTAAACCATGCATGTAAAAGCAGTATATTATAAACTTTCAATTGTCAATCGGAAACATGCTTTCGATACATAGGATTTTAATGAAAACTTCTCTGTCTTTCCTGAATCCGTCGCTTATCAATCTTAAATGAAATTTTGATATGACATTTTCATGCATGTCCCCTAAACTATGTTGAATCTCATAATTTTTAGAGTACGGTTGGCCCCACAATTGTTAGCTAAACTATAGTAGGGCAGAAGTTGCCCCTGTTTGAACAAGTGAGCACTTGTTTAGGTGATAACTTCTAGGATATTGATTATTTTGTTACGAAACCAATTCCAGTATAAACTAGACTCATTAAGGATGATATACATGTAATATTAGAATTTATGGAGTGAAACCGTGGTCTGTGGAATTATTACAAAATAGGCTTTCTGAACGAGTTTAACGGATTAAAGCTACGATATTGTTTTAACCTAATAACTATTAGGTATCGCTAATAGATCATGAATTGTACACTCGCTGCTTGATCAAGACGCTAAAGTTTAGGATATCGTTATAGGACCTATCGTGGAAGAGCTATAGCCTCGGTGACAAGATTTCGCATAATCAATTCGGTGAAAATTCGAGGTGGGTAATATTTTCCTAAAATTATCTTTGAGTTATTGAGCTCTATGAACTATGTTTATCCATGAAAGTTTTTGTGCATTTACCTGTTTAATGCTTCTACGTGATAGATCGATCGAGGCTCTCATTTGGCCTAATACGCTAGATGAGGGTTAATAAGAAAGTGTGTACACATATGATGTTAGTAGCACAAAGATTGATCATCTTTGTGTACCAAGTGCTAACATGTTATGAGGGACCCCTAGAGTTTCGACTCGAGGGCCAAGGCCCAAGATATGAGAATGAAATGGTAGAATTAACAGGAAATGTGACACAGATGTGCGCACCCAATGATAAATGTTTTGTATGTTTGGAGCAGTTTCCTTTTTAAAACCCTCCAAGTCATACCTCATGCATGGATAAACTGTTTTCAAACGTTTTTCAAACTGCTTTACCCACTGAGTACACTAGTGCTCAGCCCAATTGTTTTCAAACGTTTTCAGGTTGAGCAACAAGGGCGGCGGAAAAGAGCTGAGGAGGGGGTTTCTGCCATGATCATTTTGCATTCTTAGTAATGTAAATGGATAATTATGTTTTGTTATGTTTTGAAAGTTAATATGCCTCCGTATCTGTTAATCGCATAAAAACAAATCTAATCTTTTACATGTGGACTGCAATAAATGACGTGTTTTTGGAAAAAAAAAATATTCCAGTTTTCGAAAGATGGTAGGAAAACGTGTTTTATAAAATTCCTCCGTAGCGGCTCGACCTCTGTGATCCTTCGTGGAGGTCGGGGCGTTACAAAATGGTATGGCTCTGTGGTCAAAATATTTTTAAAGTCAGTTTGTCTAGAATTGTAACATAAGCAAAACCCTCAGCTCGCCGTCGCACTGCTCTCATCCAAGGTATGTTTAAAGGTTATAAAAGAGATTTTATTATGGTGCGCGAAGTATGGAATTATGATATGACTGTTGTCGTGTTGGAAGAGTCCACTCGACCAGAAGAATATGTTTTCCACTGAGTCTTTTTGAGCTCACGTGATGAAGTTTCTGAAAAGTATATGATTATATTATGATTTGATTTCATAATAAATATTATGTTCCATTGTGTTGGATTTATGTGCCAATACAATTTGAAAGAAATGAAGGAAAGCATGTGATGATGAAAAGAAATGAAGTATTGATTTATTTTGCAAGTCTTAGGGATATACGTGAATGAAAGTTAAATATGAAGTTGATGGCTCTTATGGCTTGATAGTAGAACACCTTAGTACGATAATGGTTTGAGTAGCCGTGATTGAATTTATGAACATAGAAGAAGTGCTTTCAAGTTATTTAGATGCTTTACTCCAATTCAAGATTAATTTCACTTTATCACATAATTGTGTATACAGTACAGAAAGAAACGAGTAAGCTAACGTATACTCCACAATGATACGAAGATTGCTTTCGCATTATGAGAAAGTTACGACTCATAACAATAGGATCCATAGGGCCTTACTTTGCCCACTTTAGTACTATGTACTAGACGGATCGTCACGAATCGTGAGGTTTTTCAATATCTGGTAGAAAGAGTATTGTCGCTGCTGTGGAGAGCAGAAAATGCTAACGACATGAACATTATTCTCGATTCTCGTTACCGGAGAAATGCTGCCGTATCTAGAGTCGGACAAGAGCTATCGAAACACTTACTCATGCTTGAAAAGTTACTGACGGTACGCACGTAGATAACCGCAATTGATACGTTTACGACATGAAGAAGGCACGAGTGAAATTCTCATGATATCTCATTGTGTAACCACATACGATCATTTTCAAGAGTTGATAAAATACTTTTCGACAACAGGAGTGAGGAGGATAGAAAAAAGGATTTTTAGGGATTACCATTAGATACTAAGTAGATGGTTAGGATAACTTAACTTGTTTTATTTCCTTTGACTTGTTCATTAAGCTGTCAAGTTTTTCTTTCAACACTAATCTTCCAAACATATTTGACAGTCGAGTTGGGTCTTGTGTTCGGTAGCCCAAACTGACCTTGACAACCATATTCCTTTCTTGAACAAGGTACATACAGTGTAAAGGCTTTCTTAGAGGTGATTTCTTTGTAATCAAATGCCCATGATCTTTTCTCGTCTTTACACCTGGTTATGTGTTGTTTGAATTTGTTTGCAACAACGCATCTTGATAATTGTGTCCTAAGTAAATGATTCATTTTTCTTTAAGAAGTACCAAATAAATTTCTACCATGATTGATATCAGAGTATTTTGTTTCGCTCTGAAATTGAAGTATTTTTCTTGCAAGTCTAGACTAGAATCTCTAGACTTTTAAAGTTTTTAAATTATTTTGAGGAGTTCACACACCGCCTCAAAAGCAAGATTGTGATAATGTCAATAGTACTCAATATTTTCAACTTTGTAACAAAGTTTCGTCATGTTTGGGAATATGAGCCCATAATCCTTGTCTCTGAAAGTTTTCATCTTGAGTTTTCCGATCATTTGAGTTATTTCGGTATCTAAGAAACTCAATTGCATTTCCTCACTTGTTGGTACTAAGTATATAGATTAGAATGATTAATGAATGATCAATGAATTTTGTCATATTGAATTGTCAAGAAGTTGTAAGTTTACATAATGTATGATATTCTCATAATAAGAGAACCACAAGTAGATGATGTTATGATAGGGTTTTCAGCCCTAATAACTTGTCGGTCTAAGCGACATTGAAATAGTTGATAAGACATAGAATGCCTATAGTGGATAGGAGTTAGTCGAATTTCACTTTGTGTTACGCATATGATATTTTAAGATCGTTCTTTTCAGAAGACAAGAACACTACCACATCAGAGAACCACGTTGCAAGAATAAGCATATTGAGACGAATTAAGCGGTAACACTACAGACTACGAGACATCGCCAGTCTTGTTGAACAAGAACCTCGGAAATAAGAAGCTTGTGAAAAGACCCAAATACGTGATACACTTACACACGATTCACTAATGTATTTACCAATCGTCGAGATTCTATTCAAGCGAAGGCTCTTCAACGACACTATCCGCAAGGCTGATATAAAATGACCTCCACTAAATACAAGACTCGCATGGATACCTTGAGTGCTGCTTCATCACGACCGAACAATGAGGTAGATACGAATTTAAGGCACAACCCTCGAAAACGAATTAAAATTTTACTAATGATATCACGACTGATGATCCCTCAAGACTGCAGACAGAGTCAGAGTAGTTCCTACGGAGCATCTCCAAGAACTTAATACGCTTAAAAAAAAATTATCACGATCATACGATGTTGAACAGCATGATGCAAAGGCAAAGGTATAAGAGAGACACCGGTATTTTACGATATCATATGATAAACCCCTGATATATTCAAACACTCGAATTTGAACGATGAGGAAAGAGGACTCAATGAAGACTTCAACTTGAAGGAGTAGACGCACAACTATTTAAGCTAGTATATGTTCATATTTTTAATGACAAGGTTATTCCTTTTGTTGCATACTTCTACTCATTTTCTTTTGACTAAAGAGTTATGCCACATTGGTGCTAAGCTCGCCCACCATTTATATTGATATTGGATCCTAGATGATATTTATATGTACTTGTTAGAACTCTGTTGATAATATAAGTGGTACAAATTGGCAATGTCGTCCTTTCCTTTGAACCAATACTCATGTTCTTTTCTATAGTTGACTTTCTCTCATTCTATATTGGTCACAACTCATCATGTAGTTTGATCATTGATGATTATTCAACAAGTTGTTTCTAACATCGTCGAAGTATTTATTTGATTTATACATGAAATCTTTTGCTTTGATGATATAGCCGAAATCCTTTGGTTTCATATTTTTCTCAGAATTCATCTCATTGCTTTATTATGGATGATTATCATTTCCTATATCATGTTGACCTCATTGAGGGTATCCTTTGATATACAGATATTGGAAACCCTTTTCCTTTTGAAATACCTTCATTTGACTATATAGCCGGACTCATTTAATGCTATATCTTCCTAAGAATCCATCTCGATACTTGATCACTGTTAATTATCATTACATATATTCATTTTCATTTGATTGAAGTATCATGTGACAAAATACATGATTAATAGTGTTACCCTTTTCTTCTGGACCCAAAGAATGTTCTTTTGAGCCTTGCTATATTGATTACTATCCATCTTGATGCTTGATTCCTGTGATTATTCTGACTATTTGTTTCGGATCGCGTTGGGATATTTATTTAATTCATCTTTGAAACTCTTTCCTTCAAAGATTTAATCGGTGTAAATTGGTACTATATTCGCATAATACTCATCTCATCACTTCGTCACTGGCAGTTATTAACTCATTGAGAGTATCCTTCAATTTATGTATGCATGACACTCTTTCTTTTGAGACATTATTCTTATGTACTCGATTCGAATAAAGGTTAAGTCATATTCATAATAACTAGATTCGATTTGAGGAAGATAAGTGTGAGCGGTCATGGAGATGGATATTTAGAGAATGTAAGTTTCCGGATGACTAGCGAATACTTGAACAACCGGTAATTCTTTCCACGTCTCTCAACTTCGAAAGTATATATACGATTCTAAGCACGTGATCAAGCATGAAGATGTACAACTGAACCTGGACTTAAGCTACGAAGAAAGACCAGTGCGAATCCTTGACCGCAAGGTTCAAGTATTAAGAAATAAGCAAATACCCTTAGTCAAAGTGTTGTGGACTCATCATGACCAGGAAGAAGTCACATGGGAGTTGGAGGAGAAAATCAATTTACTCTACCCCGAACTACTCTATGAAGGTACGCAAATTTCGAGGACGAAATTTATTTTAAGGGAGAGGGAGTGTAATGACCCGTAAATTTTACGTATTCCGAGATCAATATTTAAGCTTTAAGAGCGAGTCTAGTATCATGTCGTGTTGTAGAAATCGATATGCATGTACATGTACGTGTGGCATGATAAGTTAGTATGGCCTCGATAGTCGCATCACAATATTCGACTATGTTAGTATAAGCCGATAATAAATTCGTACCAAGAGAAATATTTTAGACAATAATATATAATAAATTATGTTACCATTAGAACATATTACCAATTTGTGACACTATAGGTACCCTTATACGAATAATTAAGTCCACCACATGTTTTAATTAGCAATCTTAGCTACATATTATACTAGGATTAGTGGAATATTATCCTAGTTTTAATCCCCAATCACCACGTGGAGAGGAGGCTTCTTATCTTGGATAAAATTGTCTCCCACTTGAGAAACACTACACATATATATCATGAAGCCTACACTATAGTGCATGGTAGGGCACTATTCATCCTTCCACCTTTCCCTACGTGGCCTACATGCATGAGGGAGAAACGAGTTGGCAACCTTGATTCACTCCTTTATATTCTCACCACATTATTTTCGATTCTCCACACCAACTCCAAAACTCAGTCAACAAAGAAGACCTATTCTAGGTAGTGGCACCAATTTTGGAGAGGGAAGCAAACATTAGGAGTTCTTAGTAGCTAGGGTAATCCATCAAGTAAGCATCTCTAGCACCTTGTGATATTATATTCCATTTTCTTCCTTTAGCTACGAACGAGATGCTCTCGGGATAGGATAATTGTCGATCTTTGTTATGGTGTTGAGATTTGGTTCGTATCGTACATGCATGAAGGGGTATGGGACTGCATGTTGAAATCTTAGCTTAGGAAGTAACTTTCTTGGTTTAATTTTTCTACTATGTTTTTCTCCTCCCAAAAATGCTAAGAGATGCATGCATAATGTTTTCTAGTGTAAACATATAAGGTCATGATAGATCCAGCATAAGGTCCAAATAGGGTATCAAAATCTCGTTTAAGAATCCTATTAGAGTGGTCGAATATCTAGGCAGAATGCACTTTGATGGTTTTTGATTCTTCCATGAGTTTCTAGGACAATTACTCAATCTGTCGTTGCCTTAAAAATTCCATAAAAATTATAGAGACAAACTTTAGGATGTTGGTAATATCTCTGTAAAATTTGGTAATTTTTGGACGTGTTTTTATATTTTAAATAAATTTGTTAATGCATACTGCCGAAAAATCATGCATGCGGGATAGAGTTGAGTAAAATATTTATATCTCACTCCACAAAAATGATTTTAACTTGATTCCTTTTTATAAATGTTCTTTACACGTAGGGACTTTTGAAAATATTTATTTTGTATTTTTAAACCATGCATGTAAAAGCAGTATATTATAAACTTTCAATTGTCAATCGGAAACATGCTTTCGATACATAGGATTTTAATGAAAACTTCTCTGTCTTTCCTGAATCCGTCGCTTATCAATCTTAAATGAAATTTTGATATGACATTTTCATGCATGTCCCCTAAACTATGTTGAATCTCATAATTTTTAGAGTACGGTTGGCCCCACAATTGTTAGCTAAACTATAGTAGGGCAGAAGCTGCCCCTGTTTGAACAGTGAGCACTGTTTAGGTGATAACTTCTAGGATATTGATTATTTTGTTACGAAACCAATTCCAGTATAAACTAGACTCATTAAGGATGATATACATGTAATATTAGAATTTATGGAGTGAAACCGTGGTCTGTGGAATTATTACAAAATAGGCTTTCTGAACGAGTTTAACGGATTAAAGCTACGATATTGTTTTAACCTAATAACTATTAGGTATCGCTTATAGATCATGAATTGTACACTCGCTGCTTGATCAAGACGCTAAAGTTTAGGATATCGTTATAGGACCTATCGTGGAAGAGCTATAGCCTCGGTGACAAGATTTCGCATAATCAATTCGGTGAAAATTCGAGGTGGGTAATATTTTCCTAAAATTATCTTTGAGTTATTGAGCTCTATGAACTATGTTTATCCATGAAAGTTTTTGTGCATTTACCTGTTTAATGCTTCTACGTGATAGATCGATCGAGGCTCTCATTTGGCCTAACACGCTAGATGAGGGTTAATAAGAAAGTGTGTACACGTATGATGTTAGTAGCACAAAGATTGATTATCTTTGTGTACCAAGTGCTAACATGTTATGAGGGACCCCTCGAGTTTCGACTCGAGGGCCAAGGCCCAAGATATGAGAATGAAATGGTAGAATTAACAGGAAATGTGACACAGATGTGCGCACCCAATGATAAATGTTTTGTATGTTTGGAGCAATTTCCTTTTTAAAACCCTCCAAGTCATACCTCATGCATGGATAAACTGTTTTCAAACGTTTTTCAAACTGCTTTACCCACTGAGTATACTAGTGCTCAACCCAATTGTTTTCAAACGTTTTCAGGTTGAGCAGCAAGGGCGGCGGAAAAGAGCTGAGGAGGGGGTTTCTGCCATGATCATTTTGCATTCTTAGTAATGTAAATGGATAATTATGTTTTGTTATGTTTTGAAAGTTAATATGCTTCCGTATCTGTTAATCGCATAAAACAAATCTAATCTTTTACATGTGGACTGCAATAAATGACGTGTTTTTGGAAAAAAAAATATTCCAGTTTTCGAAAGATGGTAGGAAAACGTGTTTTATAAAATTCCTCCGTAGCGGCTCGACCTCTGTGATCCTTCGTGGAGGTCGGAGCGTTACAAATTCTGTTATAAGAAAGTGAAATATTAATTAAACTACATGTAAGCCGTATCGAACAAATTTAAAGATAAAGCATCAACAAGCTCACATAGTTGGCTCTAGTGAATCAAGACTTCACATAGTCATTTAAAAACGTCAGTCAATTACAAGATAATAACAATTCAAATACAAATTTGTCATATAAACATCGATCTTAAAAGTACTCCTCGGTCCTTCCCTTGATGCCAATTTGCCCAAAAGTCAGGGTCAAGAACAGTCCCAAGTGCCACAGCACCAACCACAACCTGCAAGTACCACACCCAACAAAATCAATCAAAAAATATTAAAAAGAAAATTCGGACCAGAACGGGGAAGCTAGTGCGGGCCCGGTTGGGAAGTGGGCGAGCTCGGTGCCAATGCTCGAGAAGAAAAGCCCGGTTAGGCTGTTACCGTCGATGGCCGGAACGCTCGACCCGAAGCCAATGACATTTAAGTCCCTTCTCAGCCAGTCTCTTTGGAAGCTTCTTAATCAAGAATGATGATTAGTTTCACAATTAAGTTATATCAAATGAAATATTTTTGTGATTTATCTATGATGATTATTACCAAGTGTATTTTCCTCCTGAGGCTTGTGCTAGCTTTAGAGGGTTCCTTGCTGCCATTGGAGCCTTTAGAAATCCTAGACAAATATAAGAAGACTCCTTCAATATGTATAAAATATAATGATGATTTGAGACACGAAAATTAAACAGATTCAAGAATTGTTTGTGATTGTGAGATACCAGAGGAGATGTTTAGTTTGTTAGGAGAAGACAAGGTGGAAGTGCCCAATCCCACCACAGTTGAAGCAGTAGCCATTGTTGTTGCTGCCATTTTCTCTTTCTTTCTCTCTCTCTCATTCGGCAAAATTTCAGACAAAGTATCTTAGTTTAAGCCAAGAAAAAATAGTAGTGGGGTTTCAATATTGTGGTGAGTGATTGATGGAAATTTCTACCCTAGACCAGGTCTAATAGACCTTGTGATGTGGAGCAATGTCACATCACATTTTGAATTTTATAAGTGTTTCTTGTTTTAAAAAACAAATGAAGTGGCATCATTTTACACCACAAGGTCTACAACTTAAGTTGTAGATCCGGTCTAGGGTAGAATTTTCCGTGATTGATTGTGTGATTGCATGGATTGCTATGCAAGAACGGTGTCTTGCCATGTGGAATTTTGTAGATAAAATTGGGATATCATTGATGACTCAGCAACTGATGCCCCAACAGTTTAGAGAGAGAACCAAACCGTAAAATCAAAACTATATATATTGAGGAATTTACCAAATGTAAGAACAACTATGAATTAATGCCAACTCTATACATTGACTGCAAAGATATATTTATGATCCCAGAAAGATAACTACATAATGAACACCACCAGCTTATACATTCTCCTCCTAATGAGGATTAAGGCAGAAATGAAACCCAAGCAGCAACTCCATATTCATCAAGATTGGTGTGCATTCATCACTGCTCGATAAACCATATCGACGAATTCATTATCCTACGAACACAAATACACAAGAATTGGATGAACATTGCATCACTGCATGAGAAGAGTTTTGTTAAAAAAACTAACCGCAGTGCTTACCTGAACAAGCATTTGAAGTGCATCCCGGATTTTCTCTCTGCTGATAGGCGGCCCATAATTTGGTGTAGAAACAGTTGGAGTGAGTGATGGTGGCGGTGTTGGTGGTGGAAATGGCTGAAGTAAAGGTGCACCGTAAGGCCTCTGTAGATTTGGTGGAGGGTTCAGCGGAGGTGCAGTAGGCGTAGCGGATGAAATGGGGGGCATAACCAGGGGAGCGGAGGAAAGAGGTGGGCTGAAGAAAGAGGATGGTTTTACCAGATCAGCTGAGCGTTGTGATGTAATGCGCTCTGCATTCTCAAGAATCGACATTATAGGGGTAGAAGTGGATAAATTAGAGGGTGGCTGGGCAGTTGTCAAAGTGGGCAGAGAAACATTCTGTGGATTGGGTGTAGAAATAGCAGTTGCAGATGGGTGGAAAGGCTGTGTAGAATTTGCTGCATTTGGAGCACCTCCTATGTTCAAAGCATTCTGCAAATTTTTAAATTTCATATCAGACTTTTCCATTTCAAACAATTGAATGATTTAAGTGTTGCAATTTAGCCATAAAGTCAAAAGGAAAGTTGAATTACAAAAGAGTAAAAAACTGTTACTTTGCACTTACGCCCCGTTTCAGCACGGGGATCATATCAACAAACCAGTAGAGTTAATCCAAGGACCAATTTCAACATTTCATTGTGAAAAAAGTTGCTATTAGCTTACACATTTTCTTTTAATACAGTTTGAGGTGAACGCATGCAAAACGGTAACTCTCAACAGTCTACCCCTCTACCAGAAACTAAGACTTCGGATAAAGGAATTAAGAAAGACAAGAAAACATACACTGAAGAAGTTTATAAAAGAAGGGTCCTCTGAAACATCTGTTGCATTAGCAGTAGTAGAAGATGTTGGCTCCAAGGGACCATCCATTACTGCCAGTGTTGGAACTGCTTCCAGTTCTTCGAATTCACTGAGGAGAAAGGATGTGAAATTAGGAAGGCCCTACTCCTAGAAGGCAATAATCAATACAAAGTACATTTGAATCAAAAAAACCAGTCTTGGTCGATCATGATGCAACCACCACATTACTACAACATTATCTCAGTACCTATGGTCATATTTACAGTTTCTCATAAAACAGACGTAGGTAAGAATTACCTTTTCACAGAAGATAGCTTTGACTTTGTAGGCACCTTAGAATATGCATTAAGAATCCTTCGAAGAAACAAACCGAGCATTAACATGATAAAGTAGATACTGATAAGAAGAGAAAAGGAATCGAGTCTATGCTGCCAATGAAACAAAAGATTGCAGGAGATGTGAAGAAATAAGAAATATCATTAATTACATTTTAAGGATATACAACTGACTTTAGCTAGGTTTCTTACTCAAACTTTAGCTACAACTTGGACGAAACGTAAAATTTTCAGAAAACTATTCCCAACTGGTTCAGGATGGCATGAACAGAACTGGAAAAAAAAAATTCTCATGCAAATGAATAAACAATGCAAACATTTCAGGGGAAGAGCCAACACACTGTTGCAATTGCATCTTCCAATGAATAGCTCCTAATTCAATACCTCTGATTTTATTTTTTTTCATATCATTTTGCACTATCTAAATAACTGCATAGGAAATAAGCTAATATTTTTCAGCTCTTCAGTGAAATTGCACATGATGAGATCCTATGCGGCTATGCCAGTGAACTCGAACTGGTGATGACGCATTATCACAACACACTGAATAATAATTATGTAGCTAACAACAATCAGTTAGATAGATCTCGCAAACACCACTTCACTCGTCATATTATACCCTAAACAATCATTTATTTATAAGTTACCAAGTCAACCTTACTCCGATGCAGCGACCCACAAACATATGCAAACAAAAAAAGTACTCCCTCCGTCCCAAAACTTTGTTTTTTGCACGGTTTTTAAGGAGTGTTGTTAGTTGTGAGTAGAGATGTGTAAAGGTGTGGGTCCTACAAAATAGTTGTGTGTAATAATTTGCCAAAAAGGGAAACTGAACATTATATTTGGGACAGCCCGAAATGGAAAACTGGACATTATAATTGGGACGGAGGGAGTACTAAATATTTGTGATCGATACCTGGTAAATAGATTTGCAACCTCTTCGCATTCACGTGCATTGTAAAACCATATTCCATTTACTTCTTGGGAAGCATTTCGATATAACAGATACGGAACCTGGACTTCATACTCAAAATCTCCCAAGAGATTCTCCACCAGATTATCTGCTTGCAAAATCAACTAGAGAACTTAAATACAAGAAGGTAATAGTGGATGACCAAATCAAGATCTCTAGGAGGAGTCTATAGTTGCATCTATATATGTAAGTGAAGAAGTAATTTTTTTTTCACACACTTACGCAGACATTCATAATACGAAGAACCTTTATCAAAAATTTGCAGGACCAAACATCATTTTGCTGATATCACCAAATAATTTAACGGAATTTAAGGAAAATCCAATAACTAACCAGTATTCCTACGATTCATTACTATAAACTGGAACCTTGGTTGGGTATTCCTAAACAAATAAAAACCAGAGTCAGTAAATTGCACAATTCCCACACAAAAATCCAATAAAATTCATCAAAATACCCTAATAAACCAATCTGACTGAAAATCAATTTGAGAAGTGGAAGAAGTAAAAGAGAAAACGATGAACCCAGGGAAAGCCCTCACCTTTTCACGACAAAAAGCGAACCTTCCACATCCTTCCGACTCTGCCAACCAATTATTCTCGATTACCAAAATTATCAAAACAAAACCCTAAGCAGATTCAAATCAAAAACTAAATTCCATAGTATTCAGTAGTAGCATACCCATTGATTATTATCAATGTTGAATTCGTAGAAGGTGACGTGGGCGGCGGTGATGAGAATCTCCTCGACGAATGGATCGACCCGCTGCAGCACCGTCAGATTGAGAATTTTGGTGGTCTTCTCGTCTAGATTGGGCATCAATTTCCCGTTCTGCGACATCGTTTTAGGCTCTCTCACTCCTTGTCTTTGCAGGGAGAGATAGCCCTAATTGTTTTTCAGCAGAACAAACTACAAACTCTTCCCGAAAAATTACTTCGTCCCAACTCGCCGGCTGATGTTGCTTTTATTAGGTGGAGCTAAGGGCATATCAGTCATTCTCCGCCACCACTATAGTACAATATTAATCACTTCCAATGTTTATTATTTAAACAATAATTATGAATATTAATCAATTTATATTCTTGGTACAACAATGATTAACCCCATCTTTAATGACTTAGTTAACTCCCAATATCTCATTCTTAGACATCACTCAAAGTTTGTGCTTGTCTGCAGATTTGAAAACATACTCCCATCTCGTATTTCGATTACATCATCTCACAAGTTTCTAATATCCAACTCATTTCAACAAGATTTTATTTATAATATCGAGACTAAATATTCCCTCCGTCCTATGATTGTTATCTTGTATATTTTTTCAGACTGTTTATTATTGTTGTCTTGTTTTCTAAGTATAAATAATTTGTGGCCACAATCATTTTAAATAAAATGAAACTCATCACTTTAACACACACGTTTATGTCAAAAAAAAAAATATAATCAATAATAATAGAATGGAGAAAATATAATGCATTATTTGCCATAATATGTGAATGAAGGGGTCAGAATTATCTTGCCCTTCAAATTGTGTATTTAATTCAATTTCTTTAATATATCTTTTGTAAATTTAGTTATTTTCCATCTAAAATTGTAGATTTTGCGATTTAGAGGTTTTTTACATCCCCAAATTATAAATTTCACGTCTTAATCATAAATCTTGAATATGATCACAAGATTTCTATAGATCTGCATATGAATATAATCTTTTAATTTCAAATTACTTACATGATTAATTTCTTCACCACAATCAAATACACACACTTCGAAAGTTGGAAATGGGAAAATCGATCCAAGGCTCTGAAAAAACAGCAAACTTCGCGATCAGTGGCTGCGGAGCGCCACCGCGGAAAGCACGACCAAGAAGATGAAGATGACGGCGGCGATGAACGACCCCACCACGGCGCCGCTCACACGCTGGCAGAAATCGGTGAACTGCTGGCAAATGGCTAGCCAGTTGGTGTTGGAGTTGCCGTTGTGGGCCAAGTACACAATCGCCGCCGCTGCCGACGCCGCCGCCGTCGTGAAAGCAGCTAGCGCCTATTACCATCAACAACTCCACTAATTAATATACACACATATTACATATATTATATATATACTGTTTGATTGGGCTTACTGCGTCAAAGATGAGAAGAAGAAGCTTAATTCCCGCTGCGTGAGGGCGAACAATGCCGATGATGGAGAAAGGCAAAGACAGCACTAAGTAGCCACTAGCAATTGCATTCGCCACCACAAAAAACCTGCATGGGTAATCCAGCATTAATTATCGGATATAGCTTAGTTGATATTTCTCGCTCTATTTATAAATGGTAATAAAATGGAGTGTGTTATACGTGAAAGCGGGGAGATCGTCGTAGCTGGCTTGGAACTGGAAGAACTGAGTGAAAAACGGCAGCGTTTCGTCGGTGGTTCCCATGGTGGCGGCGGCTGCGAGAGCGGCGACCGCCGCGCATATCCTCAGAATAAAGTCGAAAATGGATGCTCCCCTCTTCCATCCAGCTTGCCGGAGTGGAGTTGCGGCTGTGACGGCGGTGTAGGCAAAGGGTTTGCCTTTGGTAGACCGGAGTTGACCCATGTTGATGGCGGTTTTGCTTTTGCTTTCAGTCAAATCCATTTCTTTTTCGTTTTTGTGAATAGGTGCAGATAATGGGAGTAGAAGATGATTCGATGATGAATGTTGTGTCGAATGAGTGAAAGATTCATAGAAGATATAAGAGTTGGTTCAAAGATGGATTAGTTTAGATAATTTTAATTTTAATGTTTAATCATTGTATTATCTTTTGTGGAAGATTAGGTTTTGCTTGTGGAGGAGTTAAGAGACCGACTTGCTCCACCTTCTGTCATTTATTACCCTCCGTTCATTCCATTACTCAAGTTTCCTTTTCGAATTGAGTCATTTCATTAATCTATTTTTCTTTTTAATTTAAAAAATTATACTTCAATATATTTTAGTGAACCCTTTTACTTCATAGTATTACTTTACACACAATTAACAACATTTTTAGGGGGTGTTTGGAGTAGCTGAAGCTTATTGATAAGTGCTGAAAGCAGCTTATTTGAAAATCAGTTAGTGTTTGGAAATAAGTGCTGAAAACTGCTGAAAGTGGGGAAAATAGTGTTTGGGAATACTGCTAATAGAAGTAGCTTATTATTACTTTTTAAAAGAAATGTCTGTTTTGCCCTTAGTATTACTAATTATTATTTATAATAAATAATAAAATTAAGAAATAATTATTATTCAATATTTATTTTTTGCTTACAATTTCAATCTAATATTATAAAATACTAAATTAATCTAAATATTATATATATTATAAAACTGTTTCATAATAAATATAGTATATAATTATATGTTAAATATTATTTATTTGTATAAATTAATCATACAAACAAAATACATAAAAATTCCTCAATAAATTTTATGAAGAATTGAGAGAGAGAAGAGAAGAGATGCGGCGGATGTGATAAAAATGTATCCTCACAAAGTATTAGGGTTAGGGATAGTTCTGGAATTAGATAAAATTATTAGGGGTAGTTTGGTCCGAAAAACGCATAAGCTATAAGCTGAAAGCTAGAAGCTTGGGTGGAGCAGCTTCAGCAGATTCTCTATTTTCAACCCAATTTTAGAGAATTTCAGCTTTAAGCTGGGAGTCCCAAACACCTCCACACCAGCTTAAAGCTGAAGCAGCTTACAAAAAGTTGTTTCAAACACCCACTTAATCTCTATATCAAAAATAAACTAACTAATGAAGTGAGGTGGAGAGAGTACATCATTGCATGATTTCCAAACAAATATAAAAAATTCGACCTTGATGGAGACATCGTTAAAGCTTGATTAATACTCCCTTCGTCCTACTAGAAACGATATTTTTCTTTTGAACATGTAAATCAAAAAAGTGATATTATGTGGTGTAGATTATTTAATTTTTTATTAGTTAAATATGATTGGTCCACATAATTTTTATCATTTTAAGAAAAGCGTCATTTCTAGTAGGACAAAGGGAGTACAACTTAAATATGGAAGAGTCAATAACGACTTAGAGATACCTGCTGCAGATTTTGCTCGTCATACAAATACAACGCAATTGCAACAATATGGGTACACAAAAGGTACACACGAAGGGAAGGGAGAAAAAAAACACCACTTTATTTAGACACATGAAAGAGAGAGAGAGAACAGCATCACCGATATAATAGATATTATCATGCTTTTGCATCACACCATTTTACAACCACGACAGCAGAATTCACAAAATCATCTGGAAACATTCGAAAGAAGCAGCAATAATGCACCTCAAGCTTTTTCTGCAATGGCTTGGATATCAAACAGGATCACCAGATGTACATCACGATCGTTTATTTTGATCGACAAGAAGGTAAAGTGATGCCTCCGCATGCAGCCGCGATTATGAAATACAGGAGCAGAACTATCAAACAAGTCAGCAAGGCCCTGTGAAGCACAGAAGAATTTGAGACGATAACCATGAACCGAAAGAGTTCAAGAATCTATATATGACACATGTTGCCCTATTGCTTAAACAAACTGAGTGAATTTGAAAATTTGAGTAAATATATGACATCATAAACTCACAGTAGCTTGGCATTCTTCATCCATAGAGCTCGACGAAGGCGCTTTGATTGTTTCTTGAAATGGAATGCACTATCTTGCATGGTTGCTGTTTTGTCGACAAGAAGTTCAATCTTGTCACCTCTCTCGAGAATCTTCTCGATGTTGTCCACTGTAATTGTACGTACCTGAATCAAAGTTAAGGTGTCATGAGTAGGAGTGCAATAACAGAGACGAGGAAGATTGAAATTCAGAAAGAGAAGGATAATAAGAGCTGTCTGGATACATATACAAGCAAATAGGAACCAAATGAAACTTCTCTGGATTCATACGGCACTCCTTGATCAGAAACTATGGATAAGTATATGCAACATGAGATAAATAGAAAGGTTGGGTTTTTTTTTTTGGGATGACGAGGGTAACCCGCACCCGCTACCGAAGTGCGCCCTTTGGGTAAATCCCGCTCCTATGCAATAGCCTGCAAACCACACAGGAGAGTTCAACCACCCTAGGTTAACCATAGGTGACAGGCAACACATAGCGGTTCCAGTGGGATTTGAACCCGGGACCGACCCACCTTCACCAATATGTCATCCCAAGGGGATAGAAAGGTTGGGTATTGGTTAGTATGGATATGTCCAGAAGTAGGATTTGAAATAGCTGAAGCACTGGTTCATATAGTCTTTTGACCAGCATTTAGGAATTTTAGCAATCGTCTTCTCACTTCTCTTACTAACTATTCTGGCCGAACTAACCCTTATTTCCAATGAAGCACTTAAGAGTTAAGAGGATGAACTCTTTCAATTATGGGAACAATATCTTTAGAATTTATACAATTATCTCCACGGATTAGGTATTTGAAAAGATGTCCCTAAAATGATCCATGAAGAAACTAAAAGTAATCAAAATATGTGTAAAACTAAGAAGAAATAGAAAAACTATGCTCTTGCTAAAAAACAACTTCCCTCGTATAGTACATATAAGTGAGTATATGTGCGGTGTTTGTGGCGGTAAAGGACATGCTAATTTATGATAAAGTTTTTTAGTGGTAAAAGAAATTTAATCATTTCTTTCATATTTCTCAGAATAGTAACTAAAAAGTCTGTGGATGGGAAGGTTATAGTAGCCAAAGCTATTGCGTTTTAATGAATTTTAATAACAAGCCAAAGCCAACATAATACAAGTCTCATTTTCTCCATAAATTTCCAGATTATAGGATAAATCCATACATTTTCTCCATAATCCAACATAATACATGTACTCGTAACAGAGACGAAACAAGGACAAATCAGAGTCAACATGAAACACATATCATGACCTCCCAGAGCTAGACAAATAAATAAAAACCAGAAACTGAATTGCAGTTAACATTCATATCCAAGTAGATAAGTAGAGCAGCATCTTTTTGACAATATACTCAAAACACTCACCCCTCTTACTGACATGGCAATTCAATAATAAAACACAGAAAAATAATCTATGCACGTTTCCTTCATTTTGAAGATGATATATACTTGCCTCGCTGACTTCTGCTCTAACACGGTTGAGAGTGTCTGCACTAGGATTACTGGAGAAAAACTCCATTTGCTGGTGCAACACTCTTGAGAATTCATCATTCATAGCATATGCAGGCGCATAAGGAGCCACTCTCCCATAATTCTTCATAAACCTCATGTGAATATCTTCCAAATACGAGAACGGGACCCTTCCTGGACCAAAGAATTATAATTACCAAACATGTTTAAAATGAATGTAATTATCAACTCAAGAGTCAAGATAAAAGAAGAACTTAACATAGATTACATAATTCTTTCTCCCCATTCAACCCAAAATTTCAAATGAACTTAGCTATAGATGAACATAGATTACATAATTCTTTCTCCCCGTTCAACCTAAAATTTCAAATGAACTTAGCTATAGATGAACATAGATTACATAATTCTTTCTCCCCATTCAACCCAAAATTTCAAAGAAGTAAAGATCAACAAAATAGGATTTTCCCAACAAGTAAAACTAACACTTACAAACACACCAAGACCTAAAATCATTTGATTGATGCTACATAGTCAACTAACTTCACCAATAACACACAATCAAACTCAGAAAGTAGTCGAATAGAAAATCTACGATATAATACCAAAGCATTAAACCCTAAACCACAAAATTATAATCGACTCCATTTCCAAACAAACCCTTACTCCCGAAGGTGTCGTTGGCCATACACAGAAACGTGATGCCATCGGAGCGGAGGATGTGGAAGATGTATCGATCCTGAGAGAAGCAGAGCCGAGCCTCGGCGGAATCGGTCTCGCTGAGCTTCTCCAGTATCCGTCGCACCACCGCGCCGGTGTTCCCCGTGACAGCGCTGAACTCCGCCAAAACAGTCGTCCCACGAGCCACCACACCGTACAGAATCGCCATCCCCAAATTCACTTAGAACACGCGATCTCACGTGCTACTGATTGGCAAGCTTCGATGGAGAGGCGACGAAGTGTGCGGGCCCGTCAAAATTGGAAGAAAGCGTCGTGGCAGAGGGGTTTGATACGGTTACAGCGGATTGTGATGACGTGTGACGGATGATTACGAAATAAAAAGGGATCTTCATATTTGTTAAATTGTTTAAAAGAATCCAACTCCTTAATCCTCATCAAATTCTGAAATAATCAGAATTCTCACTTTTATATAAACGATTTATTTAAAATTATCTAATGTTTAATTCATTTTAAAATCGATTTAATTTAATAATACTATTAACAAGATTTTGTGAGATCTACTTCGAAATCATTAATAATAAATGAAGTGTTTGAATTAATCAATTGCTTCTCCACCTTTTTCTTAACATTCAAATTGATACTTCATCATTCAATTAAATTATATAAGCATAAATATCATAATTTTGTCTGTCATATTCATCATCACTTTCGCCACGTTCTCTCAATTTTTAAACAGTAAATCATCATCAATCTTTTACTTGAAGGAAGAAGTTAATCAAATAAACATATACGAATAGCCATGTCAGCATAAAGAGATTAGACGTGAAGGAGAGGACGAATATAACAGATGAAATAAGAATGTTTAGACTTATATAAATCAATCGAAAGGTGAATATTATTCTTAGATTTATGATAAAAATTTGAATGATATGGAAAAGTAAATGACCAAAATGACTTATTATTCTTAGATTTATGATAAAATTTAAGAATTGTACTATTAATTTGATACTTTCTTTAAACCTTAAATTATCCAAAATTTATATTTAATATGCATTTCAAATTATAAGTGAATGATCTGATAATTTAATTTAATCCCATGCAAGCTGCACACGAAACACCAAATTATTGGATTGAAGTGTTTGGAAATAAAACAAATGACAGCACATCTTTTGAATTTTTCAAAGACTTCGAAAGTGTAATTCATTTTGTTGTCATCGACTTGAAATCTGGATTTACTACATCTAAGTCTCGGTGTTAACGAGGTTGATTTAATTACTTTAATTCATAGTTAGTATATATTGACTTCACGTCCGTTTTTCTCGTCATTAAAAGTACAATTTGTAAAAAATAGATGGAATTTGATTGTTCATTGTTGGTGGTCTATTTGTCATGTCACTTTTCGTAATAACCTAAAGTCTTCATACAATTTATATTGATAACCATGTCCCCTAAACTCCAATAGAACTTGAATAATTGCCAAAAAAAAAGTCAAGCACGAGTCTTCACAAATACTAATTTATTATCTTTTGAAATGAGAATATTGCATTTGACTACAAAGTATTTGAAAATTATATTTTGGTAAACGAGCTCAAGTACTCCTAGTACGGATTGATCGATCCAATCTATCTATTTCAACGTATATCCCACTTTTTTATTCATCACTAATAAATAAAAATTGCCAATCCCATTTCATTCCTCGGAAAAAAAATTAAAAAAAAAAAAAAAGGATAGAAGATCCTTATTCATCATTTATACGAGTAGGGCGACGATCAAACGCTCGAAGGCTCCCCGATCCGACGTAAACGCGACACAAACACATTTCATGCCTCAACTGCAAAGAAAAGAAATAATCAGAAAAATTTAAGAAATATAAATTTAAAGTTGAGTTTGTATATGCAACGAGTTTAATTATACCATGGGAGTTGAAGTGTTGGAATCTTGTTGAATAGCTCTATACTCATTCATTTTCCACTGAGTTTTCCCTCCATTAGGAGCCTTCCCATTGTAAAACACGTAGCTCTTCTTCAATCCGATCACCTGGTTCGCCGCCGAGTAGACGTAACTCGGCGACCCGGTCGCCTTCCAGTAGCCCGAGGCTGTGGTGCGGCTCGGCCGCCCCCCCAGCACCTCGCGCTGCTGCCGCGCCACAAAGAAGAACCACTGCTCCGTATCCCCGCTGCAGAGCTCGCCACAATGCTCTGCCAAAAGAAATACTCATCATGCATGTCACGTGTATATTAATAATGTCTAGATATTTAAACTATAGCAATCACTTTTTTAAAAAATTCATGTTTCGCATCCCCGAACAATAAATTATGTGTATAAAGTACGTACGGGGGAGTTGCCACGGATGGAGCCGGTAGATGTCGACGACGGGTATGACTCGATTAACGGTGGTAGTTTGATCTTGGAGCATGTTGTAGAGATAGAAGGAAATGAGTTCTTCCTCCGTGGGGAAGAACCGGTATCCGGTCGGCATTTCTTCCATTTTTTGTATTAATTTCGTTTTGTGGTGTGATATATATATATATATATATATTTATATAGATGGATTCATGGGGTTAGATTCGGTGAGTTTACGTGTTAAAATAGAAATTTTGGTGATAGTGAATCTTGTACGCGGAGTGGGGGAGAAAATAGGGATGGGGACAGAAATTTGTCTCCTCACACTCTTTTCATTTTTAGACAAAATGATTTCTAAAATCGAAATGAACCAGTCAAAGTTGAAAATTTCAATATTCACTTTCACTTGCATTTTCCATACTTGAAACCGTTATTGATTTAACATTTGCGGAAATATTTGAGAATAACTATTTTTAATAGGTCACTTTTATAAAATCATTCATAAATTAATTAACATATCACTAATTTTTTTAATGTTTTGATCGAGATTTAATCATGACTTTTTTCTATCCAAAAATATGTTATTATTATACTTGTATAATCACAAAAACATTAAAAGAAAAAAAATTGCAACTAATCTCACAATATTAACCACTCTCTTATCTTCACTGTAAGTGACTCACTTATATTCGACACGAGAATTAAAAAAATTGTATATTATGATGTATAATTTTTATAGTTAAATTTTATCTACTCTTTTTTTTTTTAGAATGAGTTATTTTTAATCTGATGTCCTGATTACGATTACGAGCCACTTAGAATGGAACTGAATTTATTTGTCTTCTTTTTCTACGTTACACAATCATTAAGGCAACAAGAAACCAACAAGTAATATTCTAATATTAAAAAATAATTGATAAACAATACCAAACTGATTAGGGTATCCCAATAATGGGGAAAGAAGGGATGTAATAGCTAGAAGGTGCAAGACCCCATTCTCTGGGCAGAGGAACATCCACAGTCTTGGAAGAAGCAAATCCCATCTCTTTAGCTTCGCATCTCCCCTTGGGAGGGCATGCTTTGTAGAAGCTCAGAGGCCTGGAGGTAGTGAAATGTTCCTTGGCATTAGCAATTGGGATAACAGAGTCCTCTGCTGATATGTAGAGCTGCTGAGGCCCTCCCATAATCTTGGCCATGCAGTTTGAGGAGCTATCGCCGCCGTCTGAAGGAAGCTCCGCCGTGAAACCGCCGTCTTCCTCCGTGTAGGCCATGGCCAACTTCTTCACTTTCTCACATTTTACCAGCACTTGAAGTCCTGAGTAGAGAATACATCATACATACATATCATAGTAATAATAACAAGTAGGGATTTTTGCAAACCATATAGACTAAGTGAAGCATGTGAATTTTTTTTTTAAAAAAAGCGCGATTATAACAACGAACCTGAGAGGTCGGAGTTTCGGGCACAATTGAGACAAGTGACTGAGCCCTTGAGGAGTTGGTTCGTGTAGAGCTCTTGTGAAGCTTTCACTAGAGTCGAAGCGAGAATGAATGTGATAAATAGAACACGAATAATCACCATTGAAGATGTAAGCAACTTTGTAATATGAGAAAACAACAGTGCCAAACGGCTTCATATATACTGCACCAAGTATCACAACCACAGTAAATGAAGGGCAAAATGCATGTGAGGTTGTTGGTATCAATAAAAGTGGTTTAAGTCCCCTTCTTAAGGCAACAATAACAACCCAAATCCAAATGATACTAGCTAGAAGGTCGAAATAGGATTATTACGCTCGATGATAAAAATCGAAATTAAAATTAAATTTCAAAACATTTTAAAGGTGGTGGTTGGGGACATTGAAGCTAGAATTAAAAATAAGGCGATATAAGGGATTTGAGTTATAATTACTATTAACTCCCATTTCTATTATTTCCAGTACAGTTGCGTTCTTGCTTTTATTGGGTTTTGATTACTCTTTATTCCAGTTTTTATTATTTATAGTACTATTAATTTATTACAAAAGTAGCTACTACAAAATGGATAACCAGTGGAGCACTTATGGGGTTAATCCATTTTTTGTTGAAGTTATATTCTTCTATGTCATGGATCAGAAGGTGAGTTTCCAACAACCAAGATGGATTGCAGTAAATTTTCCTATGAGAAATCACCAAAATCCAGCTAGATATTAAATTCTTGCAAGATGAGGGTAGCTGGCCACCCACTCTTCCCCTAGGACAGCATTGAGCATTCATTTCGTCAACAATAAACAAGGCCATAATCCCCATAGCGATTAAAGTGGGTAGCCTGTGGCCAGAAGGTCATGGGTTCAAAATCCACTAAGACCGCTATGTGTGAGTTTGTCACCTATGGTTAGCCTAGGGTGGTTGAACCCTCCTGTGTTGTTTGCAGGCTAGAGCACAAGAGTGGGATTTACCCAGTGCACACTTCGGTAGCGGCTACGGGTTACCCTCGTTATCCAAAAATAAACAAGGCCATAATCCAACTTATACAACAACATAATTCGGTCCCTAGTCCCAACTGGGGAGCAATTTATTTACATGTCAAAGATATTGATATATGTTGCCTTCAAGCTAGGAAACTAATTTAAGGGAGTTTTTTTTTTTTTTTTTTTTTTTTTTTCCTGGTTGAGTCTAATATATTCGCACGCAGCTACTCCTTTTCCTGATAAATGCTACCATACCAAATATAGCATGTTCTACATCATGTAGAGGGATAGTCTCAGCTAAGAGTCTCCAAAGAAATAGGGAGATTAACCAGGATAATGAAAGTAGGATAATTCAGTTAAGACCCAAATCTGAATTCCAGTTCGAGAATACTATGATCAGGTCAAAAAGGTCAAGAGAGTTAAATATCAATCTTGTTCTTGAATCAGGCAAGAGTATGTGTAGAGTATTTTTTTAACACTGACACAGTGTAGTAATAAATTGCAAGAACTCTAATAATTATGAAGGTAGGAAGGCATCAATCTATTAAGCAGTAAACATACCAAGTCAATGATGCAATCAAGATATAAGCATTTTTTGAACCAGATTTGTGGCTCTTTTAATGGATGTTTACGAGACTGAAGGAAGCACGCATGAATACAATTTTCCAGATAACAATGAGAACTTATGTATAGAGATCAGTCACTTCCCTCCAACGGAACCACAGTCTATTCTAGATTTTAACCATCTCCTCATACTATGGAAATCCTGTTTCTCCTAACCTAAGTCTAAGAGGTTTGTGCTGTCCCGTGCTCCCGTGAGACTATTGAGATACTGGAATAATCTATCTCTGTTACTATCATCATATAAAAGCCAAGACAGAAGTATTACATTGTATGGTATGATTACCAACCTTTTTAGTGAAAACCTTTTCAAGATCACTGATATGTTACAATCACAAAATTGGTCTGGCCATCTAAGTGATTCCTTTCTGCACTGTCCACTTTTAATTCAACAGATAATCAAAATTGAACAATGCCTTATACCATATATAATCACTTCAAGAGATGCCAGTAGTGTTTGCAGGCTATTGCACAGGAGCGGGTTTACCTAATGCGCACTTCTGTAGCGGCTGCGGGTTACCCTCGTCATCCCAAAAAAAAAAAGAGATGCCAGTAGTATCATGTGTAAATCAACTTCTCCTATAGGTAAGTAACAGCAGGATTTATGAAAATATTAACGCTAACATCACAACAAATAACCAAATGAGAGAAACTCAACTTTGAAGCAAAAGAAACATGTTTCAAATGAATTAATTCCATGTCAAGAAAAACTGTGGAAATCAGTCCTATGAACACTAGCCATTTACAATTAGCCTAATTATGTGCATCATGTCATCATCCAGCCTCAACTATGGCCAATTGGTAAAAGGCATGTAAACACGCGAAACAATCAATCAATGAAACCAAATTTTCTCCAGATAGAGATGCGCACCTCCCGGAGATCCCTCCCTTTCAAAGTCCGTCCACTCCCCTCGTGAGGTGGCAATCTCACACCATTATAGCCTCTCCTTCAGATACAGTGTCTTCCAACTCCATCGCCTTCCTCAATTCCTTCGGCATGACCGGATTACTCACAGGCGCCGATTGATTGTAATCCCGCAACCAATCCTCCCGCGGCAGCGACGGCCGCCTAATCATTGACGTGGCGAGATGGGCCGAACATAAGCCAACGAGCCCATTAATACTATTCTAATGAAGGCCCATTGGGCTCATATGCAATTACTTAAACGAATCTCCCTTTCAATAATTAATGTTAATGATTTGATGATGTAATACTGACTTTATAATTTTAGAGGCGAATATTTAATTATGATGGATGAAATAACAACTTTTATAAAAAGTATAAATAAAATTTTAAGATCTTAAGAATATCAGAGTGCGACCACCTCAATAGAAATCCGCCCATGCTTATTAATAAGTTAGTGAAAATCGTAATCATCCATAATACTATTATATTTATTCAACAACTGCATCCTCCAAACCAAGGGTTATTTCCGTCTTTTCACTCTAGCCCTTCAAGCCAGCCTTGAGCTGCTGAATGGTGGCCACGTCAGTCTTGAACGACAGAGCCAAAACCATATCATCAATAGTAGAATTAAACAGCGTGTTCGGCAACGAGACAGTCCCGGCGTTCGCGCTGCCGAAGGCCGAGATCGCCACCGCCGGAATCTTCGCATCGGCGTTAAACTGAAAATGCACCAACCCCTTCGGAAAGACAAAAATATCCCCCCTCTGCAGCGACTGCGTGAAAAGCTTGTTGGTCGAGTCGACGAACCCCACCTCAAGCGCCCCCTGCACGAGGAAGAGGAGCTCGGAGGACCGTGGGTGCGTGTGGACCGGGTTCACCGTGCCGGCCGGGTACATCAAGACGGCGTAGGAGACGCTCTGCCCGTTGAGCGCCGGGAATTGTTCCATGCCGGCTTTGAAGACTTTGAAGGTTGCCGGGAATGGGTCGGTGATTAAGGGACGCATGCCGGTGAAGGTGAAGAAGCTGCCGTTGGTCGGCGGCGGGGTGTTGGGTGGGAGGAGGAAGTCGGTGAGGATGTCGGGATCGCCGGCGACGGCGGTTTGGATGAGGGCGAGTGATGCTAATAGGAGGAAGAGATTTTTGACAGCGAAAGCCATGATTGATTGGGATTGTGGATTTTTTTGTGTTTTAGTTGAATGGAGAGAGAGAGAGATTTATACGAGCGGATTATGAACTTGTGAAATCCGCCATGGAGAAGAAGACAAAGTTAGTTTAGAGATTTACTATGTAAGGAGAGAGACCACCTTGGCCGGTTTAGAGAGTTTATTCTTTTTTCTTGTCATACATTCTTTCCAACAGCTGTTCCTATGGACTTGACTCATTTGGATATTCATTAATATGGTTTATAAAAAAAAACAGAAAATCTATTACTCCATCGTCTCTCTAAATATTGTCTTAGTTTTCTTTTTCGACTGTCTCATTATTCTTATTTCTTTCCAAAAATGAAACTAACTCGTGGACCATAATTAACTTAAACGATGGATCCTACATCCACATTCTTAAACTTTGTGCCGAACAATACTAAGACAAGAATAGTATGATAGAGGAATACTCCCTTAGTTCATTATAAGTGACTCACTTTATTTCGATAGTTAAATTAAGAAAGTTGTTTTTTTGGTATATATTATTTGGCTTTTTATTAATTAAATTATATCCACATATATTTTTTTAGAATGAACTACTTATAATGGAACGTACCAATTAAGAAAGTGAGTGACTTATAAGGTAACAGAGGGAGTTTATAGTAAGAGAAAACAAATTAGCCTAGAATAGAGCCCTCTTTTTTGTACTATTTCAGTATCGGATTCAGCAGGATGTGAGTTTCCCAGATCATCATGTTGAGAGGTTATCAAATTAGCTAGCTCAACCGAAGCAGCATGCAAAACTCCGGCGTCCCACTGATCTTACACCATTTAGTTTTGGCATGAAGTTTAAGATATCTAATGTAAAGGTGTAAAAAATGGTGTAAAAGTATAAAATATCACTTGTTTAGATGAAATTGGTTTACTTATTTCTTTCCATTTTAAGAAATGGTACAAAATATATAAGACACCTCAAAAAGAAAACGATGAAAGATGAATAAGATAGAGAGAGTATAGAACTTGCTAGAATAAGAAACTGTAGACAGCATTTGGTCTCTTAGACAGTTGACAACAATTTCTTGCTAGATTCTATATCTACACACTAATTCCACGTTTGAATTTATCTTAAAGTATTGCCATTGTGATCTTACTATTCATGTCGAGTTTTATTTCATCAATACATATTATTATTATTATTAAATCGATTATAATTAGAATTGAACACTAGATCAACCACAACCATTTACGTACAAGTGGGAATACCTATTACACTATTTCACCCGTACATGAAACTGTGGAGAAGAAATTAGAAGGCCAAGTTGAGATTTTTAACAGAATCAAAGAAGATCCCAACAAAGATTCAAGAAAACTTTCTGCATTTTCCCCCTTGATTTCCTACATAATCTCCTCTCTCTTATCCCCCTTATTTCCATGGAGGAGGGACTTTTCTTTCAAAAAACAATTCTTCTATGCTATGAGAGCTATTCTGCAACTCCATTTCCCTCTATTTGATTCCCATCTTCATCTTGTTCCTCCTCCACGTCATCAAGAATCTCATCATCGTTCAGAACAAACCGCAACTTCAAACGTCCATCTTGTCGGCATGCATGCAAGAATTCCTGAGTTGGAATCCTAACCTCCTTCAAAATAAACCTCCCATCTTCCCTATATGGCTTGAAGCACACCCACGGCATTCCACACCGCCCTATACAAGAAATCGGCGGTGGAAACGCCCTCACCACCTCCTCCACCTCCTCCACCTCCTTCTCTAGATGTGAATTTCTTGCAAGATTTATCCCTTTATCTCCATATTCATCCGGCCATTCTTTATTACAAAGATCGATATCTTGCTCGACATCATCACAGCTCTCGAACCCTAATCCCTCCGTGCAGAGGGAGAAACTCTCATTATGTCTATATTTCATGCTCTGTTCTGAGGCAGAGGCCCTTTCTCTCTCTTGATTATCAGCCGAGGCTTCTCCGGCCTCGGCCTCATCCGATGAAGACGAAGAATGGACGTGATTTTCCTTGAAATGCAATTCACCAAAGATTTCGAAGGAGGTTTCATCAACTGGCTTCAAGGATTTGATGTGCTTCTTCCATGGCGAATGCGAATCAAGAAACGTCGGCGTTTCGGGTAATGGCTTCTCAAATATGTGTTCTAAGCCATCACATGTTGCCATTGAATGATTGTTTCACCACTTTTTGTGGTTTTTCTCTTTGTTCCTATGATCGAGAAGCATACAAAAACAATACAAATCTCACTCTATACACGGGAAGGTGATGAATTTGTTGGTGTTAAAGTGAAGAATAAATGGAAACTATTTATTGGGGAAGCTTCTTTTTAGGGCCACCTCACAATTGCTAGAGTAAATAGAACAGGTGGTTAAAGAAGCTTTTGTGATATTTACCTATTTGGTGGTGGTCACCATTTATAAAATTCTTCTTGTCCACCTTATCTTTCTTTTTTTCATAACCCCGGTCTTTATGCCCGATTTTCTAGATGCTACATCAAATGAAATATGTAACGTTCTAATAATTCAAGAAATGTGAATTTTAATCCCATTAGGGGTTTCTATAAAGGTGATGTGATTAGGTGGAGAAGAAAAGATACGTTATCTTCCACTTTTGGGTTGTTTAAAACTAGCAAGATTTTGCACTTTCTGTAGTAAGATACTCTGCCTAGAGATAGAGCAGGTGGAAAGGGATATAACATTGAGAATATTCTTGGTTGATACTTCTTGATTGTTCCATATATTTTCAGACAAGGATGTAACCAACCATTGGATTTCTGTGATGTGGGAGATGTGGACTGCTCAAGAAATGGTCCTAGACTAGTTCAAGAGAGTAAATGTATATGTACTGATGAAATAAAATACGAGAAATGAAGCGTTCGATACGCGGTTAAAAGGTTTTTTTTTTCTAACAATACAGAAACATGGGGACTTAGACATGAGTAGAAATTAGAAAACAACAAGCAGGAGCAAAAGGTAACAACAACAACACACACACACAGACACACACTTAAGAATCTAATTGATGAAAGATAATCACATTGAAAGAGTTGGAAGGCAAAGAATCTGAACCTTTTGTTCAACGCCATGCCTCACACCTTTGTGTTATTGAGTTTATGCGGCTCAAATTGCTCACACCCTTGCTCAATTGATCCACTTTTGTTGCTCCATCCACACCTTGCTCGGTTCTTGATTGAGGTTTCGTAGGATTGCCATTGCCCGAATGGCCGGTTTTGAGAAGGCCGGTTCTTGCTCGAGCCTCACTTCCTTTGCATTCTTGATTAGAACCACTTCCCGAACTCGGACCCTTAAAGGGCTGCGTCGTCTCTTCACTCGATTCATTGGTGTTTTCTTGATACACCAACGCGTAGCTCTGATGGCCATTGTCGTCGGAAGGGTCCACATTAGGTGTAGAGGCTTGCTCCACGACGGAATCGCCTCTCTCTCTTAGAGTCTTCTCTATGAGAGTCTTGAGGAAGTTCATCACTTGGACCGCGTACATCAAGGCGGTGAGCGGGTCCGCCATCTGAGTCATGTTGGGAGCGAACACCATGGCGATGTTGCGCGTGTTCATCTTGTTGAGGCGCTCCTCTTGGACGACATCCGCCATTAGGTTGATTGCCCAGTCCAAAAGCGCAGCCTCTGTCAGGGGTAGAAGCCTCACCAGTGCATCGCATGCCTCTTCCGATTGGCATTGCATTACTTGCTCGGGAGAGAGCGAATCCAACACCCCGCGGGGGAGCTCCCGAAACCAAGCCTGTACAAACAAGAGTCAAGACAATTAGAATCAAAGAAATGAGATCTATCAAATACTCCCTCTGTCCCGCTTGACTTGTCTTGTTTTCCTTTTTAAATTGTTCCATTCGATTTGTTCTGTTTTTTAAAATGGAAAATAATTGCTAGACAAACTATCACTTTTGCTTTGTTGGATCTACTTCTCTACACACAACCAACCACTCATCTTAATCTTCGTGCTGAAAAGAAACAAGACAAGTCGGATGGGAGGGAGAGGGTATATTAGTATTATTATCCAATTGACCCTAATAGAGATTGAATACTATATCAACCACTTCTATAGAAGTGAGAATACTAACTAAGCTACCTATAGTCTAGTCAGTAGAAATGAGATCTATTAAAGAAGCCCTTTGCTCTAGGTATAGTTAGATACCTTGATGAGACCGGCTAAGCAGTGGACGTCAATGCCTTCGGGGATGATTCCTCGATTTAATTGGTTCCTAACGTACTCGTCTTGGCTGTTTCCTGCAGTTAGTCTGAAAATCCCCTCAGCCTGCACATAAGAATTTGACCAATAAGGAAGAAGGACTGAAGTTGTTGGTTCACCCGAAAGACCGCAATTAACTAAGATGCAATTATATACCTGCAAGCCCCGTTGGGAATACAAATGCCTCTGCAGAAGGAGGAGGATAGTTGGAATACTGTTGCCTCGCGGATCATAAGACAGCTGCATTGACTCAGTAGAGACTCCAAAAACAGTGGCACTATCCATGGATTCCAAACAAAAGTTTCATTGATGGTGAGTTGGACAAAAAGAGCTACATGATTAAAGTGGAAGCAAGACAAGTGTACAGCAAATATATTACAACAATGCCGAACATTACCACAAACTACAGATGCTTAGCTGCTTAATGTACAGAAAATCTGAAACAGAATTGAGTGGTGATACCAGCGGAAAGCTATGGTCCAGAAAAATAGAAATTGTTCTATGTAAAAGATTATATGTAGAATAAAAAAATGCTGTTCTCTCCTCCCAAGTTACTGATAATCCAACTCTCGGACGAAAAGGTTTAGCAACAGGGCTAGACAATCCCATTCCAAAAGCAAGAAAAACCCGAGAACAAAGTTTGTTCCAGGAAAGGGAAGAAATGGAAGAGTTCAAGAACAAGGGATGCAGGAATGCTATAACTGAAATTAAGTTTGTTAAAAGGACAAACTATAAGAACGCAAACAAGTGGTTGCAGATAAGGATATCTTAAAGTATCTTAGATCCACTATGTATCTTAGTTTCTTCAAAAGCAAGGGATGGTAGGTAAAGCACAACTGAATTTCTCCAAAGAAGTTAGCTTTTTTTTAAGTCGTAAATAGCCCAAGAAATCCTCTAATGTAACGGAATGCAACAAAGGCGGCACATGAAGAATGATGAGAAGCTAAAATAGCAAGCAGAAAATGAGATAATATGGATCTTCAATGAAATTATTTACGAAGCTCGGGCTTTCGGTTTCTGTAACAATTAATGGTGCGTGATACTCCAAATCCAGTTCATTACAAACTTCATGCAACACTAAAAGTCTAAAATATCTAATCTAGCTGTAGACGCATTTATTGAACTGCATTATGAGGATTTATGTTCATATAATTTCATCCATACTGCTTGAGATGGTGACAGTCTCATTAACAGATTGCCTAAAAAAAAGTAAACTGCAAGACCATTTCTCCAGCTCATTTGGTAGTTAGACATAAATGAAATCTAATTGTTTGAAAGTACAGTTAAGGCATAATAGATTGCATCAATAGTTCCGGGACAAGAATTACACCAAACAACGACACATCATCATCGAGTTTTACTTACAAAATCAACTGAACTTCATGAAACCACACCTTGGAAAGTGAGTCGAACAAAATCCAAATAAAACAGAAAACCTAACTCTGAAGTTCTTGCAAAGAAGAATGAACTTCTCTTCTTCACCAATATCACCAAACCACAAGCCTAAAAGTACTAAAACGGCATACGGGTTACAATTATAATCCAATATCACAGAGGGGAAATTCAACAAAGCAACCTCTCACCAAACATTACACATTAAATCCAAGATTCAAGAACTAAAAGAAACTAAACCCACTTAAGATTCAAGAACTACAAGAATTTATACCCACTTAAGATTCAAGAACTAAAAGAAATTAAACCCACGATTCAAGAACTAAAAGAAACCTATATAGAAACCAAGCATCAAGACAATAAAACCATCATCACAAATCTAGACAAACATAACTAGAACATCCACATTATCAAATTCAAGAAAATAAGAAAACGAATTACTACACAAATAAAAACCCTTAACTTGAAAACCCACATCACCAAATTCAAGAAAACGAAGAATGTACCTAGCACTAGGAGCCCTCCTCGGAACCTCGGGCTCAAACTCAACGGGCAAGCCCAAAAAACCATCAAACCTATCAAAAGTGACATGGTTAACATGCTGTACATCGGTAGGCCAACCAATCTCCATAGCCCCACTTTGACAATTCCCACCACCGGCGGCGCCGCCGCTTGAGAAATTGTCTCTATCCGTCTTGCAAGCCATCCGAAACCGCTTCCTAAAGAGAGTCAGAAGAAGCGCTAAAAGAGACAATTGGTCTCTCCTATCTTTCTCTCTCTCCTCTCTCACCCTATTCTCCTCATCTTCTCCCTCTCTCTCTCTCTCACCCACAAACCCTTCTTCCCCCAAATACGACTCGGTCTGGTGAAACAACGTGGCGTTGTGGGTGGGCGTGGATATTGAAGTGGAAGAGGAGGAAGGGGAGTGGAGCACCTCTGTCATTGCAACGAGAGTTGAACGGATCAAAGAAAAAGGGATCTTTCGCAAACCTCTCTTTTACCCTCAAGAATCTTTAGTTATTCTACAGATTGGGTGATTTGGGTTCTTGAGAGTAAACTCGGATTAAAGAAAGATTTCGTCTTGATTGAGAATGGGGTTGGGTTTGGAGGGAAATCTCTAGAATTGTTTATCTTTTTCGCTAAGTGGAGCGAGTGGAGTTGAATTGAAGGGATGGTAAAGAAAACAAGACGACGTGGGAATCATGAACTGATTTATTTATTCAGTTATTTTTTTTGGTGGTATTTACTCCTTCAGTCCCGTCCGACTTATTTTGTTTCTTTTCAACACAAATATTAAAATAAATGTGTTGTTCTATGTAGATGAGTGGGTGATTGTTTGTGAAGAGGTAGGCCCACAAAAAAAGTAATAGGTTGTGTAATAATTATTTTCTTTTTATGGAAATAAGACAAGTCTGGCGGAACTGCCCGAAAAAGAAAACAAAACAAGTCGGGCGGGACGGAGGGAGTATTATTTTTTAGGATTGTTCTTGCTGACGTATAAGAACCGTAAGCCTAAGATTTCAATCAACACGTGTTCATATTGAAAATTAAATTTATTATATTTTTGTTTAGAAACAGATGTTGATGTTAACACGAATTTTAAAATTAAATTTTGCGAATTAATGTACGAATTTTTTAATTTTTGCATATTAAATATACTGAATTGGACGCAACATGAAAGTTAAGAATCTTCATTTTTGAAATTGTATGCAAAGACTCACTTTTTTTTTTTTTAAATTTGAAGGTAATAATCATCTATTTGCAATTGAATTCAAAAATCGCCTTTTTTGTTAATAAATTAATGGCTAGAACATTAATAAAATGATAATTTTATTGAGGTGGGGTATTGATTTAATAAAATAACACTATAGTCCACTTATACGTCCAAAATCAGCAAAATGATATTGTTTAAAATTTTGAATTAGAGCAACCCTAAAAATTAAAAAGTTCATTCATAAAGATTTAAAGTTCGGGTGAAAATTATTAATTTAATATAATTCTTGATTTATTTTATTAGTAATTTCTATAAGAATCTATTTGCCCTTTTTGATTTTGCAATTTGCATCAACCAAAAGGGAGGCAAATAAGAACATAAATTTCATTCATTTTCAGACAGGATGGGTGGCAAGTGGCAACCTTTGCGGTGGCGACGTGTGACGCCAAAAGCTAACGTGTTGGTTCGAATTATTATCGCCTCTCATTTTTCTACTACTTTCTTTCTCCCTTTTCGTCCTTAAACTTGTCCAAAAACAAAAGCACGCCCACTTTGCAGAAATTAAGGAAAGACACTAGGAGATCATATAATAATATCTAGAAGCTTCTAATTAACCCAAGAATGGCAGAAGCAGTTGGAAGCCCAGAAATTGATGAAGGTTTCACTCGTGCGGAAGATGTTCTCGCCGACGGGGATTTGGTGGTACCCGAACCCGAATCCATCGACCCGGTTCCCGTCACTTCAAAAGAACTCAAGGTTGTGCTTTTCATTTTTTTTTATCTTAATTATTTATCCGCAAATTCGCGTGAAATTAAAAGAATTAGGATTTGAATTTGTTGAAGGATGAAGATGAAGAGGGGAAGAGAGAGAGTGGAAGGGGCTTGCATAACCTGAAATCGACGATTTTAATTACGGGGGCGGCGGTGGCGGTTATCGGAGCTATTTTTGCTATCGTTAAAAAGATTAAAGAGGCTTAGGGTTTGATTAAGGTCTTCCACAATTTGCTCTCTCACTACCAAATTTTAAATGTTTCTAGCAGCGTATGTATATATGTGTAATAATGTTTGTATAGGGTTATGTTAATGAAAATTCTATAAAACTACTACTTCTTATCTTTAGTTTTTTTTAATACTATTCCACGTCAAAAAATTAATAATGATCATTAATTTCACTTTTATAGTTTATTCATAGCAGGTATGAGATTAGTTAGTTGAATTAATTATTTATATTTTATAGCTCGTGTTTTAGGTTTAGGATTATATTTCGGAATTTTATTTTGTATTCTTTTGTTAATAAGTGCATTATTTATCCTCCGTTCATGGATATAAGTTTATTTATTAGTTGATTATTAGATATTCCTCCTCCACCTCTTGATGTACGTTTAGTAATTGAATTCCGTAAAATTTTATATTTTTGTGATATTCTTTGTTATTATTTCTATTGCATTTCAAGAATTCGTAAAAGAAATAATTCTTGTGTGACGTAGAAATTGTAGTATATACAAGTCGAATTAAGTCGTGATCTTATTATCACGGTGCAAACTTGTGATTTAAAATTAGGGGCAAATAATAAAAGCTAGGAATATTTGTGGATGCATATTACATATTTTTGTTTTTTTTTAAAATAAAAATAAAAAGACAAGGAGTAAAAGAGTAATTTTTTACAAAATGGGGTCTTGAAAGCCGCCAATACTTTCCAAGCCCAAATGTCATCGGCCTGGTCTAGATTTACATGGTTTTCTAAAGGTAGGCCGATTCAACTAGGCACAATGGTTTGAGCCCATCCGGTCTTTGTACTAAAAAAAATTACATAATATTTTGATCGTGAATTCTAAAATAGAAACTTCTCATGAGTAAAATATACTTCCTCCGTCCCACCCATCTTGACGCGTATTCCTTTTCGGGACGTTCCATCCATCTTGATGCGTTTCCAAAAAAAGAAATAATTTATCCTCCTACTTTTTCATTTCTCTCTCCAACTTTTTTATTTTCTCTCCTACTTTATCCCTCTCTTATACTTCATCATCAATTTTTTTAATTCCCGTACCGAAAAGAAATGCGTCAAGATGAGTGAGACGGAGGGAGTAATATAGTTGAGATTAACTAAAAGAGAATTACTATTGTTTTTCTGCCTTATCCAATTGGTACCAAATCGGTATTGATATTAGGACTTTCGTATTCTACAAATTGAAAAAGCTAGTCAGTATGATTTGTATCGTATCATCTTGTATTTTTATTACATTTAATTGATTGTTGACGAAGAAAAATCGAAACACACTTGAAAATCATGGAATTTATAGCTTGTCAACTATAAAAGTGGAAAATGTTTCATATTTTTAGTACTTTTAGCTAATTGTGAATGTTAGTATTTACAACACAAATAGAAATTTAATTTAACGACGTGTGTAAGAATTTTTGACGCTTTAACAAGAATATAGTCACTTTTTTAATACGCTAATGAGATTTTAAGTATTTTTAAAAACATACTCCTATCATTTCACCCCAATGGTCAATTATTTTTTTTTTAATGTCCCACTTCAATTTTCTAATTACTTTATACTCTCTTCGTCCAAATTATTTTGTCAATTATTTTTTATTGTTCTAATTATATTGTTCATTTTTCATACGTGGCAAATTATTAAATATAACTTTTTTATGGGATCCATAACTATACATACAATTAACATTTTTCCTTAAAAACTATATAAAAAATAAAGTGAACAAGATAATTGGGACGAAGGGAGTATAATTTAGTGGATTTCACTATTTTATTACTCATTTACATACAAACCAACAACTTTCTAATTTCCTAATGATAAAAATCTAGACAATTGAATTGATGCTGAGATAGTGATTACTACCTCCGTCCCATTTATATTGACCCATTTTTTATTTTAGGCCATCCCATTTATATTGGTCCATTTTCAAAAAAAAAAAAATTATATTCTCTTATATTTTATTATTTTTCTCACTTACTTTTATCATCCACTCTCTCGTCATCTCACTCATATTCTTTTTTTTTTACTTTATCACCTAATCTACTTTCTTAATTTCACGTCGGAAAGACAAGTGACCAATATAAATGGGACGAAGGGAAGGGAGTACTATCTAAGATTATTGATAACACAATAATATTTCGAGTATTTGAGTTGAAATTTATGAATGAAATTTTTATAGGGGTAAAATAGTAAATACGCTGACGACTAGAGCTAAATCGACGTGTTAGGCAATCTCCTTTTGACTTTGAATTGAAAGCCTAAACCTTCGTTTAGCTCTATCGACTCCCCTTACTGTGCGCCGCCGCCGTTGTTGAGAGAGCGGAGGATTTGTACGTAATTATTTTATTCAGTGATGATTTGCCGATTTGCTTTATGTATTAAGCTTTTTCAGCAGATTCATTTGCTGCAGTTGTTGCATTTTGTGCAGCTTGTAGTGCTGGATTTGGACTACTAAATAAATTAGCATTTCGTCCAACAATTGAATTAGTTTTCGTCTGTGTTGTATAATTAGGAGTTGCTCATCTGTTTTTAGAGATCTTTCGCCATGGCCGGTAAAGATGCGAAGAGTTCTAAGGAACCGAAGAGTTCTAAAGATGCCAAGGGTTCTAAAGATGCGAACAGTTCTGGCGCCAGTAAGTACTATGGAATTCTATACCGAATCTCATTAGTTTGTGTGAATATATTTTCTCTCTCTATTTTTGCGCTGTTCTGCTCAAATGCACTTTGGTTGGTTTGGTCATCCTTCTGAAACCGTGAGTATTTCACAGAGGGGAAGAAGAAGGAAGTGAAGAAAGAGACTGGCTTGGGTCTCTCTTACAAGAAGGATGAGAACTTTGGAGAATGGTACTCTGAGGTACAAGCACGAAGACATTTTATTTAGTATATTTGTGTTTCTATTTTGAGTTAATATAAATTGCTTGCACAAAATTGAGTATTTTGGATTGACTTTGCGAAATACAATACATCAAACTTTTGGCTCTTTTGTAACTGAGAAAGAGTTTAATGGAGATCAGAGGTCATTTGTGTGGTAGAAGTTATATACTAATTTTATTTGATTTTTTCTGTTATGCTGTTTGTGAACTAGTATATGACATTTTCTATGGATCATCCTGTACATATGCATTGGTAGTTGATTATAAATTTAAACGCCAAACTGATCTTCATTTCTGTTGCTTTGATTTGTGTACAGGTTGTTGTTAATGGAGAAATGATTGAATACTATGACATATCAGGCTGTTACATCCTGCGACCATGGGCGATGTCAATTTGGGAGATTATGCATGTAAGTAATACATAATTCTCCTGTAAAAGTCAAATGAAGATTTTAGTTTTATTGGCATCTAGAGTGATAAGGTTTTATAGGTCAATACATCTTGATGTCTGGATCAATTAGATTACCGTTGTGATTTCTGTGTAGAGGAATCTGCAGCCATTAATAATCACAATGCAACTTGCATTTTTTGCATTAGAAGATCTGAAACTATGTTTTTAATTAGATATAGACTACATGTAGTTTAACTTTTTAGATTTTCCAAAGACTAATTGTTTGTTTAAATCTTCCATCATTCCTCTTTTACTTCTTGTTAACACAAGTTTTATGGTTACTATTTCTCTTATATTTAATGTGTGTATTATTATGTATAATTTTGGGATATTCACTGTACAAATATACAGGAAAACTCTGTTTCTCAAGATTATTATCCTGACTTGATATGCATTAAATTTTCTCATCTTCAATATGGCGTCCTATGTCTAAATTTTCTAATACTACTCTGCAGAATTTCTTCGATGCTGAAATCAAGAAAATGAATATTAAGAACTGCTACTTCCCCCTTTTCGTCTCAAGTACTGTCTTACAGAAGGAGAAGGACCATATAGAGGGGTTTGCTCCGGAGGTGAGATTACTTTAGTTTTGGGTCTTTGTGAACCCGATTTTTTTTGTTGTATACTACTATACTTGTATGTGGTATGGTTGGATGTATGCACTATCCAGTAATGCAATAAATTTCAAAATATCTATTTTGGCCCAATACCACAACGACTAAACTTGATCAACAGACTGCTTGGTTCTAGTGAGGTATCAAGCTAAGTTGATTGTAGTCTATATAATTGATAAATTCCGTGCATGAGTTCTTTGTGGTGGTTACGTCTATAACTCATGTTTGATTTTCTGCAGGTTGCATGGGTTACCAAGTCGGGAGAATCTGAGCTAGAAGTGCCCATTGCAATTCGTCCAACTAGTGAAACAGTCATGTACCCATATTTCTCCAAGTGGATTAGGGGGCACCGTGACTTACCTCTGAGACTTAATCAGTGGTGTAACGTTGTTAGATGGGAATTCAGCAATCCTACTCCATTTATCAGGTTAACACGATGAGATGGTTTAGTTTTTGCTAATTTGATAGGCTGATGGTATTGGTATTTCTAGAAAGATTTAACTAGGTTTAGATGATCATTACAATTTATAACACTATCTGTTTTTTACAGTTATATTCTGACCTTTTTTTTCTATGCTGCTAATGATATGTTGGCTACTGTTGTTTAGTGATGGACAAAGAGCGCATATTATTCTTGAAGGATGCTTTTTTCTTCAGTATGTAATTGACAGCTTTTGATTATGTAGGAGTCGTGAATTTCTGTGGCAGGAAGGGCATACTGCTTTTGCAACAAAGGAGGAAGCAGATGCTGAGGTAATTTCTTGCTAGATGATGGATTCTTAATACCAAAGAAGACTGGTGATGCCTTTGTCTTAATGAATTCTGGGTTTTTAGCGAAGCGAATATGATATAGTTCTTTTCTGCTTGTATATTTCAAGGTGCTCGACATTTTGGAACTCTATAGACGCATATATGAAGAGTTCTTGGGTGTTCCAGTTATTAAGGGCAAGAAAAGTGAGCATGAGAAGTTTGCTGGTGGACTTTATACCACTACTGTTGAGGTCATAAAAATGTTCTACTTGATATTACTCTTCCATTATAGCCTGTTTCAAATCATTATCTTTATCACATCTCTGAATGGCGGCTATCCTTCATGACAGGCATTTGTCCCAAACACTGGCCGTGGTGTGCAAGGTGCAACTTCCCACTGTCTTGGACAAAATTTTGCAAAAATGTTCGAGATTAATTTTGAGAATGAGAAAGGAGAAAGGGCTATGGTCTGGCAGAATTCATGGGCTTACACTACAAGAACGGTAATGGTCATATTATTATTGGATCTGAGACTTATGTCATGTCGCAGATATTACAGTATTACTCACTATGAATATAGTAGGTTGTCATTTCTGTTTACAGCAAGTCCTAAAAAAATAGTAGTTCCTGAAACGAAAAATAATTCTTTAGCATCGAAATTTTAGATGAAGAAGATTTTGCATTTTAATTTTCAGTTTCTGCACTTTGTATTCTTACTCGGATTTTCTTCATATTCAAAGTTTTGTCCTTCGTTCCTGCATTTCCACATAACTTGCTTTGGGTTTTCATTGCCAGATTGCGCCTGATAATTTGAAATGAATTTATGGCACAGATAGGCGTGATGATAATGGTTCATGGCGATGATAAAGGCTTGGTGCTGCCTCCTAAAGTAGCATCTCTCCAAGTAATTGTAATCCCTGTACCCTACAAGGATGCAAACACTCAGGGGATTTTTGATGCATGTGCAACCACTGTAAAAACCTTGAACGAAGCGGGAATTCGTGCTGAGGCTGATCTTAAAGATAATTATTCACCAGGATGGAAGTATTCCAATTGGGAAATGAAAGGCGTTCCTCTTAGAATTGAAATAGGTCCCAAGGACTTAGCCAACAATCAGGTTTGTATTTTTCTTTTTTAAATATATGTAGTTGCTTTATCTCAGCTGCTAGCCTTCTAATCATTCATGCAAAAGCATAAGCCAGACATCATTTTCTTGATTCCTACTCTGTCAATTTCTTATCTTGTCAGGTCCGTGCTGTCCGGCGTGACAATTCATCTAAATTTGACATTCCCATGGCTGACTTGGTTGAGCAAGTTAAGGATACACTCACCACAATCCAACAAAGTCTCTTTGATCTTGCCAAGAAAAAGCGAGACGCCTGCATCCAAGTCGTACATACCTGGGACGAATTTGCAGAAGCACTTTCCCAGAAGAAGATGATATTGGCCCCATGGTGTGATGAGGAGGTACATTATTTTCATTGCTCTCAACTAACTGCCCATAATAGTAACCACTATTACACTTACACCACTAACCACTATTACACTTACACCACCCTCATCAAATTGCATTACTTTATTTGCCTCAGGAGGTAGAGAGGGACGTCAAGACCCGAACCAAGGGTGAAATGGGTGCAGCCAAGTCTCTATGCTCTCCATTCGATCAGCCTGAACTCCCCGAAGGTAAAATGACTGTCGTTCTTGTTCGTGATCCTTGTACATTGAAACCGAGTTGCTTTGATCTTGATTTATAGCTAGCTATATCTAAAATATTCTCTCTTATGAAGGTACCTTGTGCTTCGCGTCCGGTAAGCCTGCTAAAAAGTGGACCTACTGGGGAAGAAGCTACTGATTCTATTCATACTTAAATCTTGAAATTAGTCTCCCTCTTATACTGATGAGGCAATTTGGTTTCTTAGGTGATTTGGAACACCTTCAAATATATCATGCAGTTTTTGTTTGTTTGTTTGTCGGATGTTAAGGATGCCATATATTTTCTTGTTTGGATTAATTATGTTTTTAGACTTGTTGCTTTGATGACATTTTATTGCCTCAAAATCGATGGATAATATTGGTTCCTAATTCTAACATCGTACTACTGCTGCTACAGAGCTAACCAAAACCTTCAAAAACGAATTTTGTTGTTTCATGCATTAAGAAAACTTGTGCACTGGCTAATTGCCATCTTCTTCTCTTCCACAACTCTCATAAACAACTTTTGCAACTCAATCCCTTGAATTCTTGGCTGAACACCATCAACATCTCCCACTGAACAAAAATCTTGACTCACTACTCCAGTCTGGTTGCACCACTTCCCCGGCACAAATCCGCCAGGGCCGCGGTTGAGAAGCCTCTTGTCGATCTCTTGCAGCCGAGGATCGCCTTCTCTGAATGGCCTGGCGAAAACTGCTTGTGGGTCTGCTGAAAGATTGAAATCTGCTGCAATCTGGACCCTCAAGTCATCATTCACCAAGATTGTGTTTTGGAACTCGGGCGTGTTGCAGAGGATGGTTTGGAAGTAGGACTCGAGTGGGAAGACAACGTTGGTGAAGTACATTAGTAACTTCCTAGGAAGATTGTCCAAACCATTCACACAATGTTCCAACAAGCCTCTTGGTAGGACCATCCACTGTGAACCTGCACCATTAATTTTAGTACAACAGTGAGAAATATGAATAATTTTTAATCCTTAGATCGATCCAATTGGGCCAATTTAACTATTATAATTGATTGAAGACTCAAATAGAGCGAAATACACTATTTTTTTCCCCATTCACTCAGGGTTATTTGTGTAATTATGCATTTTTATTTCAGAATTGCAAATGATTTTCTCTCTCATAACATGAAACCTCCTCACAATCCGCCAAGCAATCGATTTAGGGCCATAATATCTGGATTTCGATTTGTTTGGGAGGCTCCTTCAATCTCAACCCTTCATCTTGAAAATGAAGGCTCCTAATTTGTTTTCACTTCTGGTCATATTCTCATTTGATCCAAAATCTATAAATATGTATATATAATTGAACATCGTGAAGATTCTAGATCTTCAATTGAAGGTAAAACCAACCTCCAAATATGTGAAATGCATCTGGGTTCACTCTTGTTTCTGCAGCATAGAAAATGGGACTCTTCTCTTTTAGGTATAAACTTGGATCCACAGCAATCATGCTAACATTCTGCCTCCTGCAAACTTCATTTGAAATAAAAATGGCTAGAGAGAGAGTAGATAATAGATATAGTAAATTTCTCCTACTTACTTCTCCAAGGAGGTGCTATTCTTGTAGCCCATGAAGGTCACATCTCTAGGAAGGGAACTAAAAGCAAAGAGAATATCTGCAACAAGAATCATCATCATACACATTCATAACAAAAACAAGAACACTAGCTAAATCAAACCATACCATCTTGAGGCAAGATTGGATAATCTGATGTGCTCAAGGGAATAAACCAATCCCAATCCGCGCGGATCTTCAGAAGCAACGCGGAGGCGTGGAGCACGGCAGCCAGCCCTGATGCAGCCATTGGATTGACTGCATAACTCTTCCCAACAACATCAACATTCCCAAACTCTTGAAACACTCTCTCGGAGCGAGCCGAATTCGACAGCTCTAATCTTTGGTGGAAGGGAGCAGATGAATCAAGCTGCAGGAGATAATGGTTTCTCGGATGGTAGATGGCCTTCAACAGCCTCAAGATTCTCTTGTTTTCGCCTCTCGATCCGAGGATCCAGTATGCCAAGATTGGTGGTGTGTTAGGCCCTTTTGAAGGAGCCCTCCTACTCATATTCTGCTGCATGCTTGCAGTACTTGTGTTGGATAATTTCTCAGTATCAGAAAGTTCCGACCATGTGATTAGCACCATTAGAGCCACTGCAGAGCTCAGAAGCCATGGTTTATAACCAGGGATCAAAGACAACATCTTAGAATTACAAATCTTCATCTTCATCTATATCATGGATATGATCATCTTCTTGAATTTCTTTTGCAGGATTGGAAGGGGAGAAGTGAGAATATTATGGAGAGAGAGTATGATTGGGTAGGTGTGTGTGTAGATGATGACAATCCACCAACTTAATTTCAAAATCTTGAAATGTAAGCAAACAGATGGGAAAAGATAAAGAAATAATCAAAGGAAAGGTTAGGTGATTGATTAAGAAAATTCAAAGTAGAGGGTACTGGTCTATCACAGTAGACAGGTGGATTAATGTTATAGATTCAGCCTACATTTCCTGCATATTATTAATTTATTCTGTTGTTTAATATTTTTGTCAACACAAACTAATATAAATAAATACATCAAACTTTGATTGATCCAATTAATCATGTCTTGTACTCTCTTCTCCATTACAAACATAAACATAGGAAATATGAAAAACAGAACTACAAGAGTTTTTATGTTGATCAATGTTGATCAATGATGATGAGTGATCAGTACAGATCCCCCTCCTTGTGTGTGTGAATCACACAGTCTGAAGTTGGGTAGGAAATGCAAGTGAGAAGGTAGCCATCCTCCATCTGTTTCTCGTCAAGGAACGAGCCGTCGGACTGGTCGACAGCACCGGCCACCATTTTCCCGGCGCAGGTGGAGCATGCTCCGGCCCTGCACGAGTACGGAAGTTCAAGCCCGGCTGACTCAGCGGAGTCGAGGATGTAGCAATCATCAGGGGCGTCGAACTCGGTCTCACTGCCATCTGGTCCTACGAATTTCACCTTGTATACAGCCATGGCTGTGGCTTTGAAGTGGGGCTTTGCTTTCAAGCCGAAGGCTTTGGAGATGCTCTTTGTGGAGCCCAGTGAGGCCGGGATCTTGACGAAGGCGGTCCTCGTTTGGCTTTGAGGAACACTTCCAAACATACAGACAGTGGGAAGACTTGAAGTTGCCATAATCTGTTCTGCAAAATAGAGACATATTTGGTCATCAATCTTGCAGATGAGTGGAATTACATAAGCATTTATACACGTTTTCGAAGCTCCACAGTAACAACTAGTCATTCAATAGAAATAGGCAAATCAAATACACAAGTAACACAACTACACAAGCCTGCTCAGTTTGTAGGAGATACAATTTGAGCAAGAAGTGAAGTCTGATGACTCCATAACAAGATTACAAAGGTTTCTAAAAATCGAAGAAACTTCGAAAACCAGGTAATCTCTAACTCCCTCCCCCTACAGTTCTTCAGCATATTCACTTTACTATGAAAAAGATGCAGGCAAAACCTATCTAGCATAATTGGAAAACCCTCAGACAACAAATTCCAATCAAATTCATACCGTCATAACAAATTTCCATTCAAACTAGCTAATCAAGCATCATTCAGCAGGCATAGCAGTCACGGTAACATAATCTCATTCATGATTAAACAAAACTCCCCTCCAAGGACAGAAACAGAGTTATGGATAGAGAACATAATTAGCCCATCAAATCCGCAATGCATGCACGGCATGCTCAAACAAATTTCACGCGGATTACCAGGAGATTCCAACTTAAAATCAGCACCATCTACCATCCTTCAATAACCAGTCCAGGAAAATAGAATTCTCCTCCAATAACCAAACATCATAACAAACCGAATCCGATCACACAAATAAACAACAGAGAGACAAAAAACACAAACACCGCACAGTCGTCAACCAAACAAACAAAATCTAAACAACAAACAAATGTCTACGACGAAATAACAACAATGAGACCTCAGGAATTCGAGATCCAGCACCGATCCATCCAGAAAAAAACACAAAATAATCAATTGCTGATAAAATAAAATAAAAATAAGAACCATAGGCGGAATTACCGAAGAGTAAACGAGAGCAGATAAAGTAGCGATGGACATTTACCTGAACCTCTGAAGTTAGAAAGGAAGTGAAAAGAGGAAGGAGAGAGAGAGAGAGAGAGAGAGAGAGAGAGAGAGATGCTTGGCAAACGCCTCTTGGAATGCAGCAGAATTGATCTGTTCGGCAGTCTGGTAGTATCGTTATTATTTATGAGAGGGAGAAGAGAAAAAGATAATTAATATTTTTCTACTAAATACAAATCATGCTTACTTAGCTGAGCCCCTGTTTCCATTTTTGCTGCGGAAAATAACATTTAGGGTGGTGGTCTCTCACCCAAAAATCACTTACCGACCACCCTAATTACGCCTGCTTATTATTTTTGAAAAATTTAGCCCTCCGTCTCGCTCGATATAAAAAATATTAAATTATTAATATATATATATATATATATATATATATATATATTTATATATAAATTTAAAAATGATCGCAGTCAAGTTTTCGAATGATCAACCAAACTCACCGCTCATATGCAATAGTACGTAAAAATGTAAACCATAAAAGTAAGATAGTTCAACTACCTAAGCTAACCATTAAGGTGAAGTAACACATAACTTTTCAAGTGGGATTTGATACTCATGAAGGTAAACCCCGCTTCATTGTTTATTTATATATTTATTTACTTATTTCTTGGGTTGTCATACTTTGAATTGTCCCTTTATTTTTTTAAAATGAAAAATAATTACTACACAAAATCTCATTTTTTTAGGGCCTACCTCTTTACATTACACACAATCACTCATTCATCTACATACAACCACCCACTTATCTTAATATCCGTGTCAAAAATAAATAAGACAAGTCTTGGGACGAAGGGACGACGAGTGTAACCCCTTTAAATTAAAAAAAAAAAATAGGAGTATTTAATTAACAAATGCTCCCGTCCCATAGGAAAGTGTTCATGCTTATTTTCTTTTTGGGTTGTCCAAATAAACTTTTTTTTTTTTTTAAAATAAAAAATAATTACTTACCAAACTCTCATTTTTTTTAGGCCTACCTCTTTACATTAACTCCCCTCACCTCTTCCCCCCCCCCCCCCCCCCCCCACCCCCCCCCCCTCACTTTTCTTCCTCTTCTTTTAAAAAAATAACCACCCCGGGCGGGGGGGGAGGAATTTTTTTTCCCTCCTCCCCCCCCTTTTCTTTTTTTTTTTTTTCTTTTTCTTTTTTTTTTTTTTTTCACACAAAGTGTCATATTTCTAAAAATAAAGTGAATCCCGCACATTTACCAACTCAAATCAATTCATAATCATTAATTAATTGTATAGATTCCACCTCTTTACCTTACAAAACAATTTTAAAAATCAATTCAAAATTATTAATTAATTATATGGATTCCATCTATTTACCTTACAAAACAATTATAAATAATTAATTAATTGTATGAGTCTTACATCTTTACCCACTAAAATCAATTGTCCTAAAATTCCATGCCCATAGACACAAAATATTTTCTATGGGACGAAGGGAGTATAAAACAATTAAAAGTATCAGATTTTATTTTATTTGTTTGATAGTTGGGTATTTCATTTTAATCCTATAGAACAAAAGGTCAAGGCTGTAACACATTTAGAAGTTGCACTTATTGAATCAATTAAAATTACATTAATTAACTATTTATGACAAATTCATACTCTTATAAATATTGAAAATAAAAGTCAGAATTGAATGAGAGAATCTTTGATGAAAGATTCTCCACATAAGCTATTAGCTTATCGAGATAAATCAACAAAAGCTTATGAAAAGTTTATATAAACTGTCCAAAAACACACGTAAGTATTTTTTTAAGTAGGAAATGAATAATATAAGAAAATTCTTTACAATAGAAAATAAGGAGGAATCTACATTTTTCTTAGTATCCTCTCAAATATTTAAAATATATAAATATGTAGTTTCTATCTTCTTATAAAATTTGGTCTTACTATCGAATCCATACCCTTTCTCAGTACAAGCTCACATAAATTGCAAAAGCAGCCGGCCCGGATCATTCAATACAATAGTATGAACACGATACCAAGGCAAACCCATGTAAAATACCCCTTTACATACATTTCCAAGCAAAAGTTTTTTTTTTCCAAAATTTGGAAAACATTTACAGGGAGATTTATCGTAAATATAAATTTTAAAAAGATATGGAAACAAATAGAAACATTTATAAAATAAACGTCAATATAATTATGATAAAGCAGCAGCTGACAAACAAGTAAAAATAGTATCCATATTGCATCAGAGTTCAACCAAATAAAAATAGAAAACAAAAATACTCCAATTTCTGGGAAATAAGCAGTGGTTTTTGGCATTCTATGACACTTGAATTACAAAAAGTTTATAAACTTCTCAAAAGATACGTTGTGGCTTTCCCATGGTACTCTTCAAGAACAAGCACCTCACCTATTGTTAAAAACAGGCAAACTTCATTAGCAACAACCTAGGACACTTGGTAAGAATTTAGAGAGAGAATAAAAATGGGCTTACATTTTGCCAATTCTTTTTCAAAAGGGAGACAAGGAAGTTGACGCTCATTTGCACGTTTTGGAAGAGCTGCTTCTCCTCCATGTCGAGGTTACCCACAGCGACACCCATGCAGAGCACCTTCTTCAATTGGAACTTCACCGTAGCCTTTGTCTCGTTCACCTTCGACTCGAGAGACTCCTGGTGACTCACCAGAGTCGGGAACTTACCTGCAAAGCAGTACTTGAGTAAGAAAAGACTATAGTAGCATTCAATTGCGTTCCGTATGAGGTTAGAATGGCATGTTTAGTAAAATAGTATTCTCCTTCACATTTCTTATGAAGTTAGAATTACATTTCTCTTACATTACAATCAAGATAAGTGGTAATGTTAAACAAGACATGATGAACAACTCTTAAGAACTTGTCAGTTAGAAGTACTTGCCTGCCTTGTTGAGACCAGGTCCAAGGAGACGAGGGATCTGCTTAATAACAGCTTCCGAGGCCAAGAAAGCGTGATACTTCTTAGCTAGCTTCTTCACTAGTTTCTTGTTTTTATTCAACTTCTTCAGGGATTCCACATCCATGGACTCAAGACCAATCTTCGCAGCCTGATGGAACACACAAAAGTAACACATGAAAAACGGAGTTGATAACCAATATTCACAAGAATAGATAGTCATGAGAAATTAGTATTCACTATCCTAATCTAGAAAACAGATAACTTCAGACCAAGCGAAAGAATTCGTATTAATTGACAGACGAAATATTCATGTGTGCTTCTTAATAAAAGTACAGTCTCAAAATGTAATCCAGCATAACAAATACACATTCGAAGCAGTCATCAGACAAATATCTTAAACTGCCAAAAACTAAGCTAAAGATAGTTCACAAGCTGATATATCTTCTACTGCAAAACTGAGTAACTAGAGCGAAACAATTTAGGGGAATCGATATTTTGCTGAATTTAACTATGAAAACAGGCTTACCTCCTCAACATGTTGAGCATCACCAAGCATACAGATCTTCATTTTGGGTCTGGGAATGTGGGGCAGCCTAACAGATCCGCTGAAACGCTTGTCTTTTTGGGGGTCATAGTTCTTGAGTCCAATCTGGAGCTCAACTGTCTCGGTGAAGTTGCGCTTCTTCTCCTTCGCATCGGCAGTAATCACTGTGATTGCTTCCCTCAGCGCCTCACTCTGAAGCTTACTGCAAAAATGTCACAATAACCACATTAGCACACTGGTGCAACATTTCTGGGGGACTGGGAAAAGGAAATTACAACTAAGCAACAAAGACTCAAGTGAAGTAGTGATGATATAATCTAGACATTATTTTGGGTACAACCAAATAGAACTTGATTAAATACAAAATCACAAGTATTGATGCAAATTACACTTACATCTTCTATCAAGAAGCATATACGCGTCTATTAATCATGATCCCATCTAAATCATTCAATCAACTCGTAAATGGGGATAGCAAGAAATAAAACAAGAGTCAATGATCTCAACTAAGCTCAAACAGAAACCTAAACAGAATAACAATCGAAAACGAAAACGGAAATCCATCTTACCTCATCTTTCAGAGTCCGTTGGCTCCCCGAATCACTGCTGATACGTAAAGAAAAAAGGAAGCAAACGTTAACCTCAGAAATTCAAAATTGCAACAGAATGCCAAACGTAGATTTACATTTACATAAACAAATGCATATAACGAGCAAAGAGAAGGGGCTGAGTGACACACCTGAAGAAAAACCCTAATCTAGGGCTGGTGGCGGATGGAGAGGGCAACTTGCGCCGATTCCGAAGCATAAATATTTACGCGCAAACCCTAACACGTATTCTTCGGGCTCCCTATTTTTTGGGTCTCAAATTAACGGCCCTATTAGCCCATTTGTAAATGTAATCAAACAGCCCAATTTGATGGGTCTGATTACGACAGTTTACTAACTACCACTGTAAAACTGAAAATTTACTACATACACTCTCCGTCCCGCTTGACTTGTCTCACTTTCCTTTTCGAGTTGTCCACTTGACTTATCTCATTTCCTTAAAAAGAAAATAATTACTACATCAACTCCCATTTTTTCTTTGTAGGACCCACTTTCCTACACACAATCAACCACTCTTTTTAATTTCTGTGACGAAAAGAAATGAGCAAGTAAAACGGGACGGAGGGAGTATCTATCAACAACGGTAAACAACCTGAGTTCGAGCATGTTTACCTTCCGCGAATTATACGACATTGTATGTTATTTTCTCCATGCTCAATTTTTTTCTTAGGATTTCGGTTAATACTATCGAGAATTTTCAATCTGATATTCTGATTGGTAAATTAGAGAACCGAATTTTCAGTTCGATTTATAGGTAATGGGATTGACATCCCTAGATCATTAATAATAAGATGCTAGCTCAGGCAGGAAATGAAGTTTAACTACAACTCAAAAAAAAAAATAATAAATAAATAAAAATAAAAATCCCAAACGGTAGTATCGGATATTGTTTAGTGAAATATTTCACCATTGTTATATTCATGTTCAAAATGACTAGAACAACTCATAAGATCGAACTTATCGGAGTACTACAACTGCAAATTTGCATGTTATTGCAGTCTAAAGAAGTTCATGGCAGCAAAACAAGGTGGCAAATTTTCAAAATGCATCTTTGAATCTATGGAGAAGAAAAGGAAGCCAGAGGTAAATTGGCCATGGTTGTCTGCTTCACTCTTCAGACTGTCTCTGACCCAGAACGGAAATGTCCTCATACCGCTTCTGCAATTCCGAAAAGAACAAGAATTACTACCAAGTCTAGTAGATCACACTCGTCAATGTGGTTATCTATGATGACAAGATGAGATAACGAGCAAAATTGCACACGAAAATGTAAAGAAGCAAAAATGCATGGACAGAAGCACTACATTCATTGTTAGTAGGGAGGAACTCTTTGCAGCAGGCTATGTTTTAGGTCATAACCAGAATAATTTTCAAATATGAAGACATACCATCACAAAAGGGAGTATATATCTAGACTAGTATACTCTTTATTATTGAAGTAATATCTTAATTCTTCCTAAGTGGTCAAGTCTGTCATATGTCATAAAGAAGCAAATCTCTTGATCATTATAAACTTCTCTGGACTGCATAATGCTTTCTCTATATGTAGACTACTTTCATAAGGCGATAACTTCCAAAGAATAATACGCACAATGATATATGCAACACAAGAAACTCGTAAATCTTAGACCCATTTTAAGCTCCTTATCACCATCATGCATCTGATCAAAACTCTCAGTTTCATCTCACTCTCTATTGAACAATCACTACCAAATTGAGACATCGATGTGATAAACAAACATCTCTGTTGTAAATCTCAAATGGAACAGCTTGAGAACTTTCGATGAAGCAAAACAAACCTAAGCTCCTGAAACCTTTATGGATTCACATTTCTTTGTCAATGTTCTTACAACAATGATATAGAGGAATGTGATCCACTAGTTCTCATTAATGAAGCAATTATCAAAAACAATTTTTGAATCCAATCTATCTGTATTTCCACACATTAATATGTTAGAATATTACTCTACTTCATATGAAAATATTGATATCCATACACGAAATCCTTACATCAGATGAAAAATTAACATGCAAATGACCCATATAAATTATACTCCCTCCGTCCCACCATTCTTGTTCCATTTCCTTAAAATAACAAATTATTACAAACACTTTATTTAATGGCTCCACATCTCTACAAACAACTAATAACTCTCCTAAACTACCGCGCCCAAGGTAACAAGAATGGTGGGACGGAGGGAGTATTTAACAATGTAGCAGGCTAGCAGCCAGTTAGCCGCACTGGGTGGATGCCTTTATTGTAGGAAAAGGGTCGTTATCTTAAGCAAATTCTGACTACCATTAACCTCTACATCAAACATTGTCAAATTTACAATTTACATCCAATTGCAAACACAATACCAGCTAAGTTAACTTAATAGCAGGAGAAATCGGCCAGCTAAACGATAAAATCATAAAACCAGCTAACATTACTTCAATTAATGGGGAAAGATTAGTAATGGCATACCCCAACATTGACGTGGTCCCACAGAGCATGAATTCCACGATCCACAGCCTGAATCAGAAAAACCAAACAATACACCAAATCAAGAAAAAAAAAACCATAATCCAAAAGGATGCAATCAAATCGAAGCAGGAGAAATCGTCCGAAACACGAATCAATTCCAAACAATCCCCTTTCCCTCTGAAACATTAGAATCAATAGGTACCGCATTTCTCAGATCCAATTCAATGAATCAATCAACAAACATGTAAAACATCCAATCACAACGCACAATCGACCCAAATATCTGCATAGATCAAGCATGAAATAAGATGCATACGCGTTCACCGAGAAAAGCCCCAACGACGACGAAGGTAACATAGACCGGCGTGCGGCGCATAACCAATCTATACATACCCTCCCACGCGCCGCCGCCGCTCCTCCTAACCGCCGGTTCCATCGATACTTTTTACGGCAATAAGAGCAAGCAGCAGATGAAAACTTTCCAAATCCGTCAATCTCTCCAACGCGAGGGTTGAGAAATAGAGAAACTGCGAATGATTCCGAAAACTTCAACACGGATTTCGAGTTTGTTGGTTTAGCGGGCCCGATCTGTTATTGGGGCAGAGCAGTTTACTATAGAGGCCCGGCCTGTGTATCAGATCACGATTTTGGGCCAATGATAAATGATTTTCTTTTAGTGTTGTACAGTTAAACCTCGATAAAGTAATAACCTTGAAACAGAAAAAATATTTATTTAATGAGGTTATTACTTTATCGAACATTATTTTAGTATATTGACTCATATCGGGATCGGAAGAAATTATTATCTTAACGAGATTATTATTTTATCGAATATTACTTTATCGAGGTTTAACTGTATATGGCTTATGAATGGTGAGAAATAACCGTTTAAGTTAGAAATGCACCAATATAAACTATACAACATAATTTATTACATTACATATATTATAATTTATTCACCTAAGATAAAAATGCATCAACCAAATTCTGACTATTGATTTTACTAAATTAATCGTTCACATTTATTTATTTTGTACTATAAAGAGTCTTTTTATTTGAACCTAATCCCGATATACAAATTACTTAACATATGGATTGGAAAAGAGGATTATTCAATTACACATAAATTAATAAAAATAATAAAAGCACACACTTGATCACTGTCTTAAGAATAACACTTGAAAATACACTAAAAAGAAATACACCTACTAAATAATTAGAGTATATAATGAAAAAAAAAGGATCTTTTGCGATTTGGGTGTGTTTACTAATGTTTATTGAGTAAGAGCACGATTTTGCGTTCTAATTAGATGTTTTAAAAAAATATAGAATGGAGCAAGATTGTTTAAATGATGAATAAGCGTGCTGATTATCCTCATCATAAAAAAAAAAAATTAAAAGAAGCCGGGAAGTATTGTTTACACAACAGAATTTATTATATAGCAAACAGCCCAAGAGACTGGAACTGGAAACAAAAGCCACACACATCTTTAAACATGAGCACATAATCATGACTGTAATAAGCTTCCTCTGTCGCTCTCTCCATCTCACTCCATTCGAACTATACAACGAAGCCCCTCCCCTTTGAGCATGAGCTCGAAAGCCTTGTTAATCTCCGCGAACGGCACTGAGTGAGTTATGAACTTGTCCACTTGTAGTTCCTGCACCCCATCAACAACAACCACTCTCACAATTCCATTCATCATCAACAACTAGACTATATGCATGTAATTAATCCACCACAGTTGCAAATTACCTTGTTCATATACATCTCCACAACTGATGGAAGATCAGATCTTGGCTTGTAATTCCCGAAGAAAGTACCCTTGAGGGTCCTCTCGTTCAAGAAATTCATCGGGTGAGTCTGGAACACCGCATCTTTGTGGGGGACGCCTACAAGAACAGCAACACCCCATCCCTACAAAAACCGAACATGAATTACTCCACAAAACACCACTTTCTTAATCTCCGTACCCAACAGAAACAAAACGTTACTAATGGGACGGAGGGCGTGCATTTCAGTGAGTAATTTCTTCACATTATTGCAAAGCATACATACATCATGAACACATTCAAATGCCGAGATCATGGCTTTAATGTTTCCGGTGCACTCCACGCTCCGATCAACTCCTCCATCAGTCATCTCGGCTATCACTTCTTGCACCGGCTTGTCATGGTCTTTGGGGTTCACAAATTCAGTCACCCCAAATTTCTTTGCTGCAAAAAACATCCACATTTCATATTCAGTATTGGATTCTTGATCTAGTAGTTTGAGCATCAAATAGTACTCCCTCCGTCTCATTAATAATGTCCCGTATTTTTTATTGGGGTGTCCCATTATAAATGTCCTGTTTCTAAAAAAGATAAATGATGTGTGGACATAAATTTACTATCCAAAAGTCGAACAATATACACTACAAAACACTACTTTCTTAACCTCCGTACCCAAAACAAACAAAACATTATTAATGAGACGGAGGGCGTAAGAAGAAAGAAAGCAAGCTACCTTCTTCAAACCTAGCAGAGTTCAAGTCCACGCCAATTACTCTTGAAGCACCAGCCAGCCTTGCTCCTTCCGCAGCGCCAAGTCCAACTGTTCCGAGCCCGAAAATAGCAACGGACGATCCCTTGAAAGGTTTGGCCACATTCAAAGTAGCACCAAGGCCTAAAACACAATAACCCAATAAGACAGATTAATTCATTTGAGATAGAAAATAAGAAGGAGTCTGCACCCTTCATGTTATCTTTGGATCACTTGAATGTGCTCTGGATCAATTCGTTATGCATAATTCTTATATGTTTTATAAGGCAGACGTGTAAAACGTCATACAGTTCATGCATGAAAAACATAAGCATTATGCATACTTTATAGTTTTTATATAAGTCTGGCTTCATACCGGTGGAGATCCCACAGCTGAGCACACACACTTTGTCTAGAGGGGCCTCGGGATTGATCTTGGCAACACAGCCAACATGCATCACGGTGTATTCACTGAATGTGGATGTGCCAAGAAAGTGGTAAACCGGCTTCCCGTCGATAGAGAATCTTGATTTTTGGTCACTGATCATCACTCCCCTCTCGGTGTTGATCCTGAGGAGGCTACACATGTTGCTCTCAACGGATTTACAGTGAGCACATTCTCCGCATTCGCCAGTGAATACGGGAAGAACGTGATCGCCTGCCGCCAGCTCTGTTACACCCTCTCCCACGCTCTCCACAATCCTACACACCATATAGATATAATATATAGAGAGAGACTTAATATTCGAGAAGCCAAGATGAACAAATGAGAAGGATAATAAATTAGTTAACAGACATACCCTGCTGCTTCATGTCCCAGAATTCGGGGAAATACTGAATCTTGAGACTGAAATATTCAATTATATATATAGAGAATTTATCAGTAAGAGAGAAATTGCAGTCTATGTAATAAATAATTCAAACATACAAATTTAGGAAAAACCCAAAAGTGGGGGAAATGACAAAAAATACCATATATTCTTCAGGTGAAAATACGTGAAACTACTCTATATTCGTTTTATTGTAAAAAACACCCTTGTGTTTTACAAAATATTGCACGAAATTAAACCCCTCATGTCAAAATTAATGGCGTATTTATCTAAATCACTCTTAAATATTTAAGAGTGTTAGCATCTAAATGAAATTACTAAATCTAGACTAGATAAAAATCTAAAACACTAAATAAGAATGAAAATGTAACATAAACTTTGAAGAACTGAGAATGAATCTAATCATTTGAGCTACAATACTGATGCATATACTTGTAAATTTATCAAAATTAAACATTATATGCACATTGTAAAAATATTTTAGACATTGTACATCGGAAAGAATGTAAGGAAATTGTCCAGACACACTCATAGCGATTGAAATACACGTGTTTGATGTTAAGGGCTTTCTTGCAACATGTTTAAGAATACATGGATGTTTTTTTTGCAATAAAATCAATATGTTGAATGTTGGTTACCTTGGCTTCCCAGAAGTAGACATCAGTATGGCAAAGTGAGGTGTAAAGAATCTTAATCCGGACTTCCATTCTCTGCGGCGGCGCCACCTCCACCTCTTCGATCACCAGAGGCTTCCCGGGCTCCCATGCAACAGCAGCTTCACACCCAAACAAATTAAAAATGTAAATAAAAAAGAATACTTCTCTTCAATTTCTTGAAAGATGAGGAAATTAGTGAAGAATAGAAAGATCATACCTTTACATTTGATGACTTGACCCGCAGTTGCCGACATCTCGTATTAGATTTCTTGAGCAAAGTTGAAATAAAGCTAGTTTGGTTTGTAAGTAGAAATTGAAGATTGATTTTTACTGTGGAGCTGATTGATGAGATGGTAGTGAGTGTGTGGCTATTTATACAACGAAATTGAGAGTGGGAAGATGAATTCATTCCATTGACCCAAATGAGTAAAGTTGTTGGGAAGAATACAAGAGGCTGAAACCAAACAAGTCCCAGGTTTGTGCTCAGGGATAGTGGTTTGGTTTTGCTCTTTATTCCTTTTTTATTCCCAAATTGATCATAATTTTTTAGTTTGTATTTTAATTATGATTTCAATGTAATGGGCCCACATATCATGTATGCTTTTCATTTTCTTTGTTTTTTACTGATTTAAATATAAAGATCCACACCATTATAGAACTGTCCGGAAGTTTAAAATTCAGAAAGTCAAGCTATTACATAAGAGCGGGATTTATCAGTGCGCATTTCGATAGCGGCTGTGGATTATCCTCGTCATAAAAAAAAGTCTAACTTTTAAAGATGGAACAACTCTATAGGTAATAATATTGAACTTTCAGGGGAATCCCATGTCGCAATACTGTTTCGCAGCAATATTGTTTGTAAAATCACATCAACTTATGGTCGGTTTTATAAGTAGAACATAAATCAATATGGTTTGTAGTAATGGAATATGGAATCAGAAATAAAGAATTTGTTCCCTCAATTTTCTCTTTAAAAACATTATAAATATAAAAGATATGTTATGTAGTACTAGTGAGTCAGATATATTATTCTAAATAAGATTTTAAAAAAAACTTTCTAAAACAAGAGTTAGAACCGGAGAATATCAGCACTGTGTAGTAGTATTTGTAATTTGCAATTTGCAAAAAACAATAAATTAAGTCGAAGGTGGGGCCTCCCCCCCCCCACAACCCCCCCAAATCCTTTGTGCTTGCTGTTTTTCTTATGTTACTGCCTACAGCCTACATTATAATCCCCGAAATATGTCGTTTACTATTCAAATTAAATATGTGGGACCCGCCGCCACCCACTGGGTAAATTTGATATCAAAATTGAGATCATTAACGCAAGTAGCAACTAATGTGTGCATCAATTTTGCAGTGTGTTAAGTGTATAGACTAATTTCTACCCATCATTAAATAATTGTTTTGTTCTCAAAACATTGATTAAATAGTGTTGTAGACGGAAGGCTACTACCATTTTATTACCAAAGTGAAAAACTGAACCCATCATTAAAGTTAGTATTGAAAAACTGAAAGTGAACTAAATTAGGCTGGAACTGATATATGATAAGTTAAATATATTGTTGGCCTCACCTACCCTCTAAGCTTATAAAAACGTCAAAGTTATAAAAGAATGTCATATCAAGACCACCTCTACGAGATAATCAAGTTTTTTCTATTTTAAGTATGCTAGTCAGTCTTATCTTCTTAATGGGATGAACAACTAAATTTATAACATTCACTTTCGAATAGCCGGGTGCATTTGCAAATCTTATTAAAAATAATTTTTATTTGTGTTTGTTAAAGTTAAAAATATTTATTTTTAAACAAAATCGATAGAGTTTTGGAATTAAATAAAAAATAGTTATTTTTGATAGTTCTGGATGTCATCTCCTAAAATGTCTTTGATCTGAATATGATCTTATAGTAGTTCCTCGTACGCTTAAATCAAATCAAAGTCATATGCAAGAGAGCAAGTGTCATGTGTGTGTGGTGTAGTTATATTATTCTTGTGGTTGTGAATTTACCTCAATCTCTTCACCTGTAGATATTCTTCGATTTCTTCAATAGCCATGAATGCGACATCATCATCTCAAGAGTCCAGGAAGGATTCTTCAATTTCAGAGCCATCTGAAATCTCTCCGGCTATATAAATCTGACCCCTCTACTGGAATTTCTCTCTACGAGCCTGCCTCTCTTCTCTTTCTTTGACAGTTAGTTCAATTTCAGAGCCATATAGCTTGACGCTTCTTATGAAATTTCTCAAACTGCTTAATTTTATAGAAGCTAACCAAAAAACAGATTTTGCAAACTCTAAAAAACTATTTTATGGTAAAAAACATATATATGCTTAAAATAAACTCTTGCAAACACACATTAAGATTGGACTAATTTGATTTAACGGTCTAAAACAGGCATAAAATGGAATATTAAGATTAACCTTCAAATCCAAAAATAAGAACTCCCTACATTCTAGATCGAGTACACAAAATATTAGGACATACATTCATAAACACGACACGGCACGACATGCTCATTGGCGAGCTTGGGCAACTAGGGCTTTCCGAGCCGACCCGGCTTCTTTCGGAGCCAACAATGCATCAAACGCGGCATAATCCATCCATTCCTTAAGCAAATCCTCCTGCCCCCACCGCTCCGGTATCTCCTCCTTCACCACGACAAGATCGCCGCCGCCCATCTCTTGATGAGGTGTGATTTTGCATGGGATGATCGACGGTCGATGTTCATCGTCATGATCGTCGCTATTGTGGGTTTTGTGTTGGTTTTCCTTTGAAGGCTCCATTCGATCTTAAGGTACAATAATGGTGGATTTGGTTTGTATGTTATATATATGGTCTAAAGGTGTACCCTTTTTTATTCGGCGCTTTGGACGGCTTGCAAATTTGCACGTCTACATTTTTTTTTGTTATCAAATTATGAAATAACTCATGATACGTATATTGTCGGACATATTAATTAATTGGGTAATTAATTAATACTATAGTGTAATTACAATTTAGACTCATAGGCTGTAATTGTTGCATTAATCATAAGCAAAAGATTTATAATGAGCTTAGATTATTAAAAAATAAGAGAATATAAAATATATTCTCTTGAACGTACATAATGAATTTTTTACAATTTTCATTTTTCTTTCGAACGCTAATTTTGAAACATAACAAAATGAGCACTTAGATTGTGAACGAAGAATAAATTTCTTAGAGAAATGTATTTGACCTCGGAGCTTCACGCTAGCTAGTAAGAATTCATCAATCTACTGTTTCTGCTGCAAATTTACGTATCTACTTATTAACATTATTATAAATTTTCCGTCATATTTTACATAAGGCCGTGTAAGCATAAATTATGACACTTTTCGTGTAAATCAAGTGGCTGCATTGAAACTATGTCGTATGCGTAAAGCGTTGGAAAGAGCAACAAAGTACAAGCAACCCTAGAACTGGACAAAAGCATGCAAGAGCATCGAAAGGACAAGGCTGGTAATAATATACTACTAGGAAGGAATAATAAAAAGAGGTGGACATTTCATCAGTAAGGAATTCAGATATTTTGGAATTAAGATGACGCTTCATGCTTCTTGTCCATATACTTTGCTTTGTGTTATTCTTTTTTTCTTTTCAAGATTGAATGAAGGAAGAAAGTACGAATTTTAATTTCTCACACCAACGAAATACAACCGAGTTAAATTCATTTGTATTATTACCGCGATATGAAATACGTCACGATACGCACACGTGACACCGCATTTAAAAAAAAGACATGCCATGAAATGATAAATATGTTACATAAGGTGTAATAAGTACTATATAAATATATAACAAAATGTTTAGTAAATTAACTTTTTTATTTTATTAGAATTAGGTAAAACTTGTATTGAAATGAACTGGATATACAAATTGAGATGTTTGAACGTTAAAATTTTTTAGTGTCCGTATTTTCTTTTAAATAATTAATTTGTATTCGTAAAGGTCGTGCAAGTGGAACTTGATCCAAGATCAACATGAGCGTATAATCAACGTCAATTTATTTCACTTTCTTTTGTTTTTTTCTAGGGTACATTGTATTTAATTTTGATAGTAATATGTTTCAGACTCTAAATTATATTTCTTCCATCCACTTCAATTGTCTAATTACTTTCCAATATGGAGATTAAGAAAGTTGTTGGTTGTGAGTAAATAAGTGATAAAGTAGTGGGGTCCTCACTAATTTTATAGAGTAATTACTTCATTAAAAAAGGAAAGTGGACAATTGGAGTGTGACAGCCCAAAAATGAATACTAAACAATTGGAGTGGGACGAAAGGAGTAATTAGATGTAAGGTGTACTATCTAGTTGTTGATGTTTATTATATGTGCACTGTTAATTCTAAAAGAAATATATGTTCTGGTAATGCAGCAAAAATACTTAATTCATTTAGAAAAGACGCAAGGCTATATAGCCTTTCTGCACAACGGGAAGCAACAAGAAAGCCAAAAAATTATATCCCACCTTTAACAACTCCTAAAAACGTGGGAGACTAAAAATGAATTGAAAGACTAACAAATATTCCTAAATACTAGGAATTTATTAACCAAGACCACTAACATTTCCCCCCTTAAACTGAAAGCTACAAGCTTCAGTTTATATCCGACTTAAAGCACATTCCTAATTTCTCTCACAACTGGTTAAAAGTATTCAACTTGAGTAGTCATCAAATCAGCCAACTGCTCTTGAGTATCACAATGTACTAACTCCACAACATCATTTGTTGTAAGCTCACGAAGAAAATGAAACCTCACATCGATATGCTTACTCCGACCATGTATCACTGGATTCTTCGAAAGTTTGATCACAGGACTGTTGTCACAGCGAACAACAATGGACTTGCTTTGATTTTGCTCCAGCTTCCCCAACACCCCTTTAAACCATACTGCCTGACATGCACATGAAGCTGCAGCATTTTGCCTTTGTGGTAGATAAACTCACTACCGGTTGTTTATTTGATGACCAAGATATTGCCTCTGAACTTAGTAAAAATACATATCTTGAAGTGCTTTTTCTCTTTTTCAAGTCACCTGCATAATCACTGTCTGTGTAGGCAACAAGTTCATCACTTAAGATTCCAAGCCCAGATGTTCCTTGTAGATATCGTAATGCTCTTTTTGCAACTTGTAAATGTAGCTCAGTAGAGATTTTCCACATATCTATTTATGATACCTACTACAAATATCATGTAAAACTGTGTTGCAGTAAGGTACATGAGACTTCCAACAATTTGCTTATAGTAAGTTTTATCCACTTTAACTCTCCCTTCATCCTTCACAAGTTTGAAACCTAGAACAATTGGATTATGAACAGAGTTGCTTTTATCCATTCCAAATCTGTGAACACCTCCAAAGCATACTTCTTTTGGTTAATGAAAATACCATCAGATTTTTGTAACACTTCAAGACCAAGAAAGTACCTCATTTCACCAAGACCAGTCATATCAAAATCAAGCTTCATCGAACGTTTAAACTCCATGAACAATAAGATATCATTGCCAGCAAAGATAAGTTCATCAACATATTGGATTTGAGAAACAAAGTATGCTCATGATCACATTTCTCAAAACCTTCCTTCAGAAAATAGGCTTCTATTCGGCCATACCAAGCACGAAGTGCTTGTTTAAGCCCATAAAGGGTCTTCTTTAGTTTATAAACTTTCTCCTTATGTCCTTTCTACACATAGCCACAAGGTTGCTCCACAAATACCTCTTCATTCAATTCTCCATATAGGAATGCATATTTCACATCTAGTTGGTAAATGGCCCATCATTTTGGAGCTACAAAAGCAATTACCAAACGAATTGTTTCCATATGGGCTACAGGTGCAAAGACTTCTTTGTAGTATACTCCATATTGTTGCTTGTATCCTTTTGCCACAAGGCGTGCTTTGTATTTGTCTACTTCTCCACTTTCATTAAACTTTGTTTTATAAATCCACTTGACACCAATCTTCTTGCCTCCCTTGGGTAGCTCTGATAATTCCCAAGTATCATTCTTTCTAATAGCTTCCATTTCAGCATCCATTGTATTCCTCCGCTTATCACTTTTCACAGCTTCTTCAAAAAATATGGGATCAACTACCCCAAATAGGGCTAGTTGGGCTTCATTTTCTTCATCAGAAAGACGATCTCCAATTCTATAATCTCTCATCCATATTGGAGGTCTCTTATTTTGTGGACAATCTGCATTTCAAAGAATCAGTTTCTACATTACCTTCTCTTGCACTTTCTTCTCCAGCATCATCATCACTATCATTCTCTTCTGTACTAGTTACTAATTCTTCTCACATTCATCACATTCCAGTTGACACGTGATAGCATCTTCATGCTTTGAATCACAATCACAGCTCTTGTCTTTTTCAAAAATCACATTTCTGCTGATAATGATCTTTTGAGAAATTGGATCATAGAGTCTATATGCTTTTGATTCTTCACTAACACCCAGCAAAACACAAATAATGCTCTTATCATCGAGTTTGGTTCTTTTACTATTAGGCACATGCACGTGAGAGATGCAACCAAACACTCTAAAGTAATCGACTAAAGGCCGAACACCACTCTAAGCTTCTTCTGGAGTTTGATTTTGTACAGCTATTGTTGGACTTCTATTTAACACATGCACTATCCAATTGACAGCTTCGGGCCAAAATACCTTTGGAATTTTCTTCGCTAAAAGAATACTACGAACCATATTCATTATGGTTATATTCTTGCGTTCCGCAACGCCGCTTTGTTGCAGAGTATATGCAGATGTCAATTGTCTCCTTATGCCATTTACATTACAAAAATTTGTAATTTCTTGTGATGTAAATTCCCCTCCTCTATCAGTTCTCAATATTTTAAGAAAAAAGCCCGTTTCTTTTTCAACTCGTATCTTAAATCTTTTAAACATTTCAAATGCTTCTGATTTTTCTACCAAGAAATCTATCCATGTTTTTCTACTGAAATCATTAGTAAAGGTAAGCATATACCGTTTCTTGCTATTAGAGGTGGGGGAAATTGGTCCACATATATCAGCATGCACTAATTGAAGAGTTTTCGCAGCCCTCCAGTTGCTCCTTTTTGGAAATGATCTTCTTTGTTGTTTTCCAACCAAACAATCCTTGCATAGCTTTGAGGGAGACTTGAGCTACGGTAAGCCATTCACCATCTGTTTTTGTTGAAGAAGATTAAAACCCTTAAAGCTCAAATGTCCATATCGATGATGCCAAAGTTGCAGAGTATCTTCTGTAATTGTATTGAAACAAACAGATGACATAGGTTGAGATAAACATGCAATAGGAATAGCCGATTCGTGATCATTTTTGCCTTCGTGATTAGGCCTCTGTCAGGATGATACACCTTACATGTTCTATCTTCAAATAGAACTTTAAGACCTTTTTCTAGAAACTGACCAACACTCAACAAGTTGTTCGTAAGTTCAGGTACATAATATACTTCTGTGATGATTTGAGTTATTCCATGAACTTTCAAAGATATATTACCTTTACCAAAGACAGCCATGCTCGAATTATTTTCCAGTCGTACGGAGTCTTTGTACGTTCTATTGCACACATGTGATTGTTGCATGCAGAGTCAAGAAACCACTCCACTTTGCTGCTACTTCGGCTACTCTTGTCAATATAAGCCCGAACCATTAACACAACTTTTTCTTCTGCATTCTCTGCATAGTTTGCCTCCTGCTCCTTATTTGGACATTCCCATGAAAAATGTCCTAGCTTGTCGCAACTATAACATTCCACAGTAGACTTGTCAAAGAATAGTCTACCGCGTCCTCGTCCTCGTCCTCTTCCACGACCTCGACCTCTACTACTACCTCCATATTGATCACCATGTGTGATCTTCAAAGCATATTCTTCTTCAACTCGAGAACTCATTCGTTGTTCATGCACCAGCAGGCTACTTTCTAGTTCGTCAATGCTTAAAGAGTCTGTATCATTAGACTCTTCAATGGAACATACAACATAATCGAATTTGAAAGTCATGGATCTTAAAATCTTCTGCACAACAACAATGTTGCTTTTTTCTTCACCATTTGCTTTCATCCTGTTGGCTATGGCAAGTGTGCGTGTGAAGTAGTCATTCACCGATTCTCATGTTTTCATATGAAGCATCTCAAACTCTTTTCGAAGAGCTTGCAAATTTCCACGCCTCACTCTCGAAGTAACTTGATATTTTTGCTTCATGGAGTCCCAAATGCTCTTTGTTGTACTCTTGTCGAGAATTGTCTCAAGGATGGAGTGATCCAACGCTTGAAATAAGTAGTTCTTTGTTGTCAAATCTTTCAGCTTTTGATCTTCAATGTTTTTCTTTTGTGCCTCCATGAGAACGACACCTTGTGCAGCTACGAAACTCCATTTTCGATCAAGCTCCAATACTCCTTTGAACGCAAGAAATTCTCCATGAGCATTGGCCAAGGATCATAGAATCCATCAAATTTTGGAATTGCTGGCTGGGCCAAAGAAATTTCTGTAGACATAGTGTAATCACACCACACATAGAAGGTTGCAGCTTCTATTTCACTCAGGCCCCTTGCAAAGAGGCTCGGATACCAAATGTTAATTCTGAAAGAAATATATGTTCTGGTAACGCTGTAAAAATGCTTAATTCATTCAGAAAAGATGCAAGGCTATATAGCCTTTCTACACAACGGGAAACAACAGAAAGCCAAAAAAACATATTCCACGTTTAACAACTCCTAAAAACATGGGAGACTAAAACTGTTTGAAAGACTAACAAATATTCTAGGAAATTATTGGCCAAGACCAATAACATGCACATGCTCGTATATATATAGCAAACACGATTGTGATTTTTATCAGTCAAATATTATTATTGTATATAAAGCGATAAGATCATGATTGTGATTTTTATTACAATCAATTAGTATTATTATTGTATATAAAGCGATAAGACTATGCCTCTTTTATTTTGAATTAATTTTCTTTAGTTTAATCATTTTAATATTAAAGCACAAACTCTCTTTTTTATAGAGTAAATTTTTAAAATATTATTTTTATAAGAAATAATTCTCAAAATATTACTCTACAAAAAATAATCTCAAAATATTACTGATAAAAAAATAATTTTCAATCTATTATTATATTAAAAAGGAAATATCTTCTAAATGGTTAAACTTATTTTTTTCTAAACAAACTTCCATTTTCAATAATAACAACATATTATTTGTAAGTTTCTTAAAAAAATGCCAACGCACTTTATTAAATGAGAATTCCAAAAAATATTATTTGATGTTATTTATTTTTAAAAATTTATATTTAAAAATATGTCATAAAAAAATCTATATGACAGTATATTTAAAAATATAAATTTATACTTTTATTTAAAATATTTTTATATTAAAAAATACCTATATAATAAAATCAGTGACAACATGTAAGTTTAATAATTTTATTTGATATTCTTTAAAAATATCTCTAAATTAAACATGCGACTCTATACTTTAAATATTTCAAAATAAAAACGTTGTAAAAATATCTACACAAAGTAAATTCTAAAAGTAGGACGTCCTATTTTTATTAAAATATATTTTTAATTTAAATTTTATGTGTAATGATAATATATTTTTTGCATAGATATTTATAGATACGATTTTTTTTTAGTATTTTTATTTTGTAAAATTACAAATGTGTATTTTTAAATTACTATGAAATTAATATTTTATACATAGATTTTTGAAAATAAAAACAATATTTTTGATTGAAAATAAGACATTCTATTTCTTATTACCATTGTTGAAAAAAGAAAGTTTAAATTTATCAATTTTGAAGATATTTCCTTTACAATATGCTTATAGATTGGAAATTATTCCTTGTGGATTAATATCTTGGAAATTAATTTTTGTAGAGTAACATTTTGAGAATTAATTATTTTTGAAGTAATAATTTGGACATTTGCTCTCTTTTTATACCATTATTTTCTTTTTTCTCTGGCACGGAAGGATATTGGGCTCCTTGTCTGAAAGCGGATGGTCCAATATGTAGACTTATGGGCCAGAAAGAAACTTAATTTGGATAATCTCATTAAATTTCATTAAAAAATTGTATGTAGGATTAATTAAAATCGAGTATGTCATATATAATTAATTAGTTTATTCCATCATTTTATATAAACTTTTAAGTAATTATACATTTTTCATATATATTTCCTCATATCAATATTGATGCATTTGAGTACGATGTTACATCACTAGTACGCCCTTTCGAACGTGTAAAATGTGCATTTATGGAATGAAACATACAATCATTCGAACGTGTAAAACGTGCATTGATGGAATGAAACATACAATCAGAATCAACAAATGTAAACTTCATTGACAACATAAAGTTTCTTGAAACAAATAGGATACAAATTCCAAACTCTTATCCATCAAACTACTTACAACATCACCATCTTGATGAACAAGAATGAATCAAAAAACAAAATCAAAATCAAGAACTATGATTGAGGTCTATACATAGGAGGATCATTTTCATCACCACTCAAAAGTGACCTCAAAATGGCCTCACACACATCATAATCATAAACCAGCAAATGCCCTCCATCCGAAACTTCATGATACCGAACCCAAGAGAGTTTTTCCGATACGTACCTCTGCAGCTGAAACGGCACAACCTTGTCCTCCCGGCCTTGCCAAATATGCACCGCGCCTTCCTTCTTACTGTACGGATTGGATAGCTCCAACGGGTCGAAATCCCACTTCCCGAAAGCAACTATGAAGTCACGACGTAGGGAGTCAAACACGGTCTTGCTCCTAATCTTGTTCTGCATTTGTGAAACAATTGATCAAACATCACAATCTTGATTAACTATATTTATAAAAGATGTGAATTTATATTATCTAGTCTTACTTGATTAAGCAATTGATACCCCGGTGTATTCTTCAAGACTTCCAAATCCTTCCGGCTAAAGAATGTAGGGTTTCTGTCAAGAACAGTTGATGAAGGGAACAATTTCTGATTCAACCACCAATATAACAATCTTGAACCGTAGGATGCAACGAAAACAGACCAACGGGAGAGGCCCTTACGATAGTCGTCCCTTGTTAAGTCATTAGGAAGAGATGGCCATTTGTAGTTTATGTAGGGTACTACCATTGCTACACCAGCTAGCCTAAATACCAGTTAACATAAACAAAACAACAACTATTAACATTTTCTACTATTAACCTAATTTGATCAAAACAGAGCAATTTATTTCAAGATTACCTGTTTGGTATTCTTTTGAGGCAACTCCAAATAGGGTAGCATCCTAATGACACTCCAAGAACATAGAATTTTGGCCCCAGCTGCAATTTATCTGCTAATTCTTCAATATCAGAAGCTTCACTCTTCAATGATCTCTTCGGATTGGGATCACTTTCGCCATATCCAGCTCGGTCGTATAGCAGAAGATATATCTTCAACTCCTCAAGAAGATCCTAAAGGCTACAATTACATTAGCAGCTCCTACACTTCTTCTTGAAAAACAACATAAAAAATCTAATCCCACCTTAATGAAATCATCTTTTCAATGCAAGTAGTGTTTAAATACGTAATGAGGATCACAAAATCAAGATTCATTTTATCAAAGCACATTTATTCTTGGAAAACAACATAAAAAAACTAATCCCACCAAAATGAAATTATCTTTTTCAATGGAAGTAGAGTTTAAATAGTATTAAATGAGGATCACAAAATCAAGATTCATTATATCAAAAGCTGAAACCAAGATTATGTAGTAAATCATAAACATCAAAACTAAGTTCATTCAAATCTACAATATCAATCTTAGACACCCTTAAACCTAATAACATAAAAATAGGTCAAACTATGAAAGATGGGAGGAATCATTCACCTGGGAAGCCATGAAATTCATTTCTTTAGAACTACCAAATCCATGAACAACAATAACTCTGTTAAGGGACATATTCTTGGAGACACCCCTCTCCGTGTAAGCCAAGAATCTGCCATCACTAAGCCTGATTCTCTTTGAGCCACAAATTTCAACATCAACTGATGAAGATCCACCAGTTTTAGCAGGAGGAGCAGGTAGAGTGGGCTGCTTCGCCAGCCCCAAACAACCCATCATCAAAACCACAACTTTCTTGAAAACCATTGCTGCCCACAAAGCAACACAAAAGATTTAAATATGAAATCTTGAATTTAAAGAAATCCCAGAATGAGATTCAAGATGGATTTTGTGCCTCTTAACATACCAAACAGTTATTCCCAAGAAAAATTTGATCTTTAAAGATTCTTGTGAAAATTTGCAGATTGCTTGCTTGCCCACAAACTTTTCCAGCGTGAAAAATCTAAAAATGCTAAATTTTAGCAATCTTGATCCTGAATGAGTGCGTTTTTTCTGCAGTTTGAACCTTGGAGGAGGTCTATCTATGGCTTCTGAGATTTGCCATGGAAGAACTGTGTAATGTCTTCCCTTCTCTCTCAACTTGCACTGTTCAATTATTTAGTGTAGAAAAGGTTGGATTGAAGAATTGAAAAAGATTAGTGACGGGCTCTTGGAATATGTTGGGATTTCTGATAATTAAATAGTAGTATAGCCTCAAATTCTGGAGTCCGAGAATGCAGATTAGACGCAATCGGACAATTTATTTTGATATAATCTGGCAACAAATATTATTACTCCTCTTTTCTCCGGTGTTGAGAATTTGAGAATCTCATGCTACTCATTATTTAATCACTGTCAAGGAAGTCCCAACAATCAATACTATTTTGAGGCATTTGTTACAGTAGCTAAATTCCTAAAATAAAAAATAAAATTGGCCAACTTCGTAACTTATGTTTACAAAATAATCAAAATTATTAAAATATACTTATTTTTGACTCACTTTTTGATTGATTTCGATTTAATATACGAATTATTTTTAAAAATTTCATTGCTTAAGGGTTTCGTAGAAAGCCTGAAAAACTCATTCTGAATAAGAGTCTTAGGCACTGGATTTAATATACGAATTATTTTTAAAAATTTCAATGTCTAAGGAGTGCTTAGGGTGCCTAAGGATTTCATAAAAAGCCTGAAAAACTCATTCTAAATAAGAGCCTTATGCACTGGATTTAATATACAAATTTTTTTTAAAAATTCCAGTATCTAAGGGGTGCCTAAGGGTTTCGTAGAAAGCCTAAAAAACTCATTCTGAATAAGAGTCTTTTTCTGTGGCACGCCTTAGGCATCCATAGGCTCGCTTTAGGCACTGGTAATCAATTCTAAAGTGAGGGTAGTATGGTCAAATTGATTAGATTGTGAACAAAGTTATAGTGAAATGTTACTTTTGTGTTTTTTTTTTTGATACGTGGAACCCGCAGCCGCTACCTTCGGTGCGCACTATGGGTAGAAACATATATTACCACTACTATTTTTTTCATTTTTGCGAGACAGAGATAATTTGATTCGGGAAATAAAAGTGTAAATTTCTACTTTCTTATATCCAGTTTTTGGGTAAATGAAGGTTATTTGTTAGGATTTTTTTGATGTTGGGGAAAGTTTTTTCAATTTTGGGTATTTTGAGTACGACTTAGAAGAAATGGCCTTCTCCTAATATCAATTTTTTTTATTTTTTGAAATGTATTTTTGTCATTGTGGTAAAATTTACCACAGTTTTAATCATAAAAGATAAACGTATTGAAACTTAATCAATAAAAATATGTATTATTTCGTCCGACTGAAATAGTTAAATTTTATTTCGTTGCGGTTTCTAAAATAAGTGGTTGATGCATATTAGAATTATGAAAAGTTGTGGATCCCTTAAAAAAATATTTATAATAATTGTCTTTAAAGAAAATTAGATAACTTTAACAGTAGAATTATTTTAATAAGATGGAGGAAGTAGTAAAAGTTGTGAGAAATGTTTTGCCTATCTGGCAGTGTCCCACAAAATCAGATGCCGACGCAGTTGAGTTGGCTTTGTAATAAATTTATATACTTGTCTGTGACTTCTTTGGTCCATATTCATCCCACATTGGAAACCTAGTTCTGCTTATTATGTGGGACCGGTCATATTTTCTTCATTTTTGAACTATGAATCGGTCGTTGTAATTTAATTTAATTTAATTTTCTCTGATTAGTCTAATAAATTGGAATAAAGTAATGTAAGTAAGACACTATTAAATGTTGTGTTACTTGTAACGGTTAAACACTCTTTGGTGGTCTGGTCAAAATTACGTATGATTGGATAAAGGTATATCCTTGTCCTAGAATGCTGATGCCAATTTATTGATCATTCCATGTGTAGCAAGCAAATTAGGAATATTCTAAATGTGCCATTTCTGGTGCCTACTATATATATATATATATGCAATAGATACATGAGTCGTTTCGATTATCATTTACCGTAAACAAAATATACATCCTCCGTCCCATAAAACATATTTTATTTCTTTTGAACGCGGAATTTAAGACAAAATGTTAATTATGTAGTTTGTGTGGTCCCATCAATAAATATTTTGTAAAAAGATAGAGACACATACGTAAGGGAATATAATTTGTTTCGGAAAAACAATTACAGAAAATTAATACTCCATTCCCATAGAAAGTAATTTGTTTTTATGGGGCACGACCACACGGAGTTTTAGGAGAGTTGATTTAGTGGGTAAAGATGTGAGATCTATATAATTAATTAATTATTTAAAATTGATTTATAAAGTAAAGAGTTGAGATCCATGTAATTAATTAATGATTTTAAATTGATTTGAGTTGGTAAAGGTGCGGGATTCATTTCCTTTTTTAAAAACATGACATTTTCTGTGGGACACCCCAAAAAAGAAAACAAGATAATTTCTATGAGACGGAAGGAGTAGATTTAATGATACCTTTTTTAGTGTTCATGAATAATAATTTTAAAAGTGCCACATTTTCAACTACTTTTTATTCTTTTTTTGCTTTTTATGGGTTTCCTTGTTCGAATTAAACAATTACTTTTATTTTATATTTTTTTATGACGAGCTCGCAGTTATTTTTATTTTTTATTAGTGCGCATATTCATGGAATAGGACTCAAAATCTCGTGCTAAAGATATCCGATATCTTTGATGCGCATAGAGTAAATTTAGAGACAGACACACATAGCGTTTTCAGTGAAATTTGAACCCATGACCTTTCGGTCCCAGATCACTCACTTTCACCGCTACACCATCCCATGAAGATGAATTAAACCATTACTTAACATGAGGGTTTAGGGATACAACAGCCTGACTCATTATTGCCAACATGATACACGTTGATTCTAAAATTTTGTTAGGGGCATTGATTCGGGTCTGGATCATTTTTTTTTAGGAATCAACCAAGTTAGTGATTTGAACAATCTTAATTTTTTAAAAACATCTTATATGAAATTAATATTAATTTATCATGAAAAATCACAACTATTTCTCAACTCTCAACTTTTTATTATGTAATGAGAAAAAATCACAACCGCTTCTCAACCCTAGTAGGGTAGTAACAGGTGCTTGAGAAGAAATGTGAAGCAAAACATTCCACCCACTTTTAGAAATCGGACCTTTTCAACATGATTTGAGATAATGGGCTTGTATGTTTCGACACTAATTTTATAATTAGTGGGCTTTTCCAATCAAATGGTGGGCTTTGTTTGGATGTAATAATGTAATTGTGGTGGATCAGCTAAAATCAAATGATTTTGCTCTTGCTCTTTAAATCATTTTTAACCGATAGGAGGTTTGATAGGGCAGGTGGAATTGTGCACATGGTCCAATTTCTCGTACCAATTATATTTGAAACTATAGTCCCTATATATAAACTCTCAGTACCATTATTATTGACTTGTATGTTTTTCGAGTTGTTCCATTATTGTTGTTTTGTTTATTAAAAAAAATAATTTTGTGGTTTATAATTATATTAAATAAATGGGTAACACCACTTTAACACATCTCTATCTACTTGTTAATATCTGTGCCGAAAACAAACAATACAACAAGAAAGTATATATTATGCATATAGCTAGCCTAGCCTTACAATAGTCGACACGTCAAACGTTGTTATGTCACAGAATCTTAGTTTGCAATGTCAAGTGTACATGAGACAAGACTAGAATCATGAAATATATATGGTTCAATTTACAAAGAATGTGTTGTGTGTTATTCAGAAAGACGATCTGTCAGACTATATTTTCCAAGACTTTATCAAAATTATTGCAATCAACAAAGTTAAAAGATGTTCATCGTTCCTTCTTTGTAATTATGAAAATTGCCAGAAAAAACTTTTTCTTGGACCCAAATCTTGGGATATATATTTTGCTTTGATTTTTTCTTTTTTTAGTACTATCTGATGTATATAGTAACATGCGGCTAAAAGATCATATGAAATTTAGTTAATATATACTCAGTCTGGTAAATCATTTGGAAAATACGTAAGATACATAGATTGAATTTGTATTAGTTTACTAATCTTGATACTATTCTAGTATATTGTACATAGATTGAAATGAGCATATTCCGACAATGTGGAAAGAATAAAAATGCACGTATATGTATTATTATTATTATTATTACTATTATTATTATTATATTAAACTTAATGCTTATTAACTATTTACAAAAAAATAATGTCTAAGTGCAAATCTGAATCAATAAAGAATCAAACCTTTCTAGATGTACTACAAATTCTGTAAATTCTAGGCATTTTGCAAAAGTAGTAGCATTATATTATTACATATCGTACAATTAGGCAATTATTATGAGAGAGAGAAAAAAACAATCACATATACATTAAATTTAGATAAAGCAATATTCGATAAGTAATAATCTCGTTAAAATAATAATTTCTTTCGGTCCAGATATGGGTCAATGTACTAAAATAATGTTCGATAAAGTAATAACCTCGTTAAATAAATATTTTTTCTCGATCCCAAGGTTATTACTTTATCGAGATTTAACTGTACATGCAAATGCACTTTTTAATGCAAAATAACATGTTATATATCATGTTCTAAGTACAAAATATATTAGTTTATTTCTTAACAAAAGAACTAGAAGTAATAAGTGTGGATGATATAGAAGAATCTCATCACATCACAAGAAAGAAAATTGATGCCTTATGGCAAACTATTTCAACCAATTAAAGAGATTCCACATATTTTTCATTATCTTGTCTCATGTAGTGGAGCAAATATGAAGTCTATATATTGCCTCATTTTATTTATCAGAATGGAGACTAAAATTAAGAATCTCATATTATAATATGGAGACAATTATAATAGATAATATGGAGAGGAACCAAACTTTACTTCAAATCATAACACCCTTTTCTAAGATTTTTTAAAACGAAATTATTTAATCATTGAAAAAACCCGTGATGCTATAATTGCAACATGCTAATGTGATATTATCATAACAAATTAAGAAAAAGGGGAGCACTACATGTATATAATCATATATAAACCTAAAGTATTTATCTATGGAAGTCCAGATGAGGATTCTATTTATAGCAAGAAATGCCTTTCCAGTTCAAAGAGAGGAAAAACTTCAAAGAATTATTCTCATTATTTCCATTTTTACTCTTATGGAAATAACCTAATTCCACTATCACAATTAAATAAAAAGATGTGGAGTTTCTTTAATTATGAGCCTTTTATTCTTTTCTAACTATAATGAGAAACTCATTGCATGTAAGTTACCTAAAACACCAAAGGTAGAACTCTATATATGTCCCAATTAACAGTATCTCCAAATATGAATATCCTCCCATATTATAACCTGCATATCAATGTGTAGAGAGAGAGAGAGAGAGAAGCTGTCAAATCATCTTTCACAAGTTTTTTCTTGCTCCTTTTCTTGCTTTTCCATATATACATCCCTTATTTTAAGCCCATTAAGTGGCTTTTCTTTATTCTTTAAACCACATATAGTTTAATTTAAAAGAAAATATAATGTCCCTCTTTAGTATATAAATACATGGGGTTTTCTGTTCCATCCTCACCAACAATATAAGTTCTTGATAGAGCCAGCATTGATCACACACACACATTTATATAGGTGAAGAATGTCGTCCACCCCTTTAGTCATCGGAAAAGTGATCGGAGATGTTGTCGATAACTTCACGGCCACTGTGAAAATGCAAGTGGCGTACAACACGAACAAGCATGTGTACAATGGGCATGAGCTCTTCCCTTCCATTGTCACCACTAAACCTAGGGTTGAGGTTCATGGTGGTGACATGAGATCGTTTTTCACTCTGGTAATTACCATATATATAATTCTTTAATTCTCTCTATTTTTGTGAGCATGAGAGAGAGAGAGAGAGCATTAAATTAACTCTCATAGTCTCATATATATAACATATTCATTTCTTTCTTAGATTATGACAGACCCTGATGTTCCTGGTCCTAGTGATCCATATCTCAGAGAACACCTCCATTGGTAAGGCTTTGTATTAAGGGAAAAAAAAAACACATTTTTTCTATGACCTAATTAATATCAATTTTCATCGTATAAAATTCCAATTATATGTATTTTGGCCTCTAAGTAATTGATGTACATCAGTATTTCATGTAACGACTATATTTCATGATGGATCTTAATTATGATTGAAATTAACTAGTACTGGGAATAATTAATCATTAAATAACTAAAATAAATTCATATTTAATTAAATTTCTTGACACTTACTAATTAATTATTATTGCTTCATCAACTCATAGGATAGTCACAGATATTCCGGGCACCACCGACTCCTCATTCGGTATATATGCAGCTCTCTCTCTCTCTCTCTCTCTCTCTCTTTCTCTCTCTCTCTCTCTCTCTCTCATATATATATATATGTTTGAGATGCAGGAAAAGAAGTAGTGAGCTACGAGATGCCAAGGCCAAACATAGGGATCCATAGGTTTGTTTTCTTACTATTCAAGCAGAAGAGGAGAGATGGAGTAAGAGCGGCAGTTAGTAGGGATCGATTCAATACGAGGAAGTTTGCGGAGGAGAACGAGTTGGGCCTCCCAGTCGCCGCCGTCTTCTTCAATTGCCAGCGCGAGACAGCTGCTAGAAGGCGCTGAATCGCGCTAATTAATTAATGCTAGCCAAAATAAGTATAACTCATGTATTTTCTTGTTCTTGCTTTCTTGTACTATCTTATGTTATAATGAAGATGAAGCTGCTGTTATTACCACCTCCTTAATTTATGTAAATTAAGTTGCATAAGTTCCGATCGCAGTTCTTAATGCTAAAAAGAGAATAAACTCACAACCGCTATTTATTTAGGTATCATGTTTGTAAATTTTGCCTGAATATACAGTATATGTTGGAAGTGTTTTTCTTTTAAAAAAATAAATCTAATTACCCTTTTTGGTTTTAGGTTTTTGGCATATATATATATATATATATATATATATATATAATGGATTATATGAGAAGCCTCTTTAAAATAAGAAATAAGAAGGAATTTGCACCCTTGATTTCATTTTTTGATGGTTTAGATTGAATATGCTCTGGAATATTCCTTTTGCATATTCTTTATATGTTTTATGCATAAGGGAAAAAATGTAAAAAATACAAGATGTATGCATAAAAAAATAAAGAATATGCATAAAACATATAAGGAATATGCATACTTCTCACCTTCCTACATAACTATGACTTCCCACCGGATCCATACCCTATATATATATATATAGGGTGTGGATCTGGTGAGAACCACATTTAATATGAGAACTGCGAATCATGCATAATCCTTATAAGTTTTGTGCATAATCCTTTTATATTTTGTGCAAAAAAAATCTGAAATTTAATACTTTTGTATCCTGCATAAAACATATAAGGATTATGTGATGTAAATGGTGATGTAAAACCTAGATCTGAGAAACGAGCGTAAATCTTCTCTGTGAATGTTCTAGAGAATCGAGAAAGAAATTTTATTGATCTTCAAAATGAAAACGAAATACAACAGTCTTATTTATAATATTGCTTGCTAACTAACTAACTAAAACGTTGGAAAGTAAAGTACGACTCTTTATCACTCAATACGTCTTTATTAGCTGTACTACATCCTGCGCCCCACGATCATCCAACTGTGCATTTAATCGGAGGGCTGAGATTAGAACGAAATAATTGCCTGATAACTGCTTTCTTCTTTGATGAAACAAACCCGCACCACATTAACAGAACCGCACCATATTATCTTCATCCATGAACCGTTCCAAAGTCAACACCCCCCCTCAAGATGGAGGCGGTGGAGATCCACGAGCCCCATCTTGGAGAGGAGATAGCGGAATCGAGGACCAGGTAATACTTTGGTAAAGACGTCTGCCAACTGCTCAGAAGTGTTAATAGAAGTAGGAGTGATAAGCCACGCCTTGTATCTGTCGCGAACAATATGACAATCTAATTCGAGATGCTTCGTACGCTCATGAAACACTTGATTCCGAGTAATATGGATGGCAACAACATTATCACAAAACAAAGGGATCGGCTGAGAAATCGGCACCTGCAAAGACTGAAGCAAGTAATGAATCCAAACAACCTCACGCACAGTAGCACCAAGAGACCTATACTCAGCCTCTGCAGTGGAAGCAGAAACTGTCTCCTGCTTCTTACAACGCCATGAGATCAAAGAGCCCCCTAGAAAAACACAAAACCCTGTCAAAGAACGTCGAGTAGTGGGACAAGAGCCCCAAAAAATAAGCCAAGAGAAGGACAACCCTTGAGATAGCGAAGAACATGAACGGCTGCAGACCAATGGTTAACACAAGGAGAGGCGACAAACTGACTCAATTATTGGGTGACATGAGTTAGATCAGGTCTTGTAAGATTGAGGTATAACAATTGCCCGACAAGTCTTCTGTACTTATCCGGCTCTGGAAATGCAGGAGAATTAGTGGAAGACAGATCCACTCCTTGAGGAAAAGGAGTAGAAGCAGGACTGCAACCAAGCAGCCCAACACTCTCAACAACATCAAGCACATACTTGCGCTGATTTAAGTATATACCGTGTTCACCCCTGGCCAATTCCATACCTAAGAAATAACGTGCAACCCCCAAATCCTTTATGGTAAACTGCTTATGTAAGAATGCCTTTAAATCAGAAACAAGCTCCATATTCGAACTTACTATCAGAATGTCATCAACATACACCAACAATGCCAAGAATTTTGACCCCTTTCCCAAAGTAAATAAGCAGTAATCATGAGGACATTGGACAAAGCCATAAGATGAGAGAGCCTTACAAAGTTCAGAGTTCCATTCGCGAGATGCTTGTTTCAACCCATACAAGCTTTTCACTAGCTTGCATACCTGCCCAACTGGAGCTTTGGAATAACCTTCCGGAGGCATCATGTAGATTTCATCTGTAAGAACACCATGTAAGAAGGCGTTATTGATATCTACCTGGTGAAGATACCAATTATTTGCAGAAGCCAAAGCAAGTAACAGTCTAATGGTCACATGTTTAGCTACCGGTGAGAATACTTCCTCATAGTCTATACCATATTCCTGTTTATATCCCTTAGCTACCAATCAAGCCTTATAACGTTCTATAGATCCATCGGCTTGCAACTTGACTTTATAAACCCATTTAGATCCAATAGCATGCTTACCGGGAGGAAGAGTAGTAAATTGCCATGCACCATTTTGCTCTAAAGCATTCAATTCAGCTTGCATAGCCAAGTCCCATTCAGCATACTTACTAGCCTCTTTGTAGGTGGAAGGCTCCTGCAAAGTAGTTACTTTACTCAGAAAAGCTGTGTAAGTAGAGCTAAAAACAGGGGAATGGAGGTAAGGGAATGTGGGGGGAGTGAGAGTGGTAGAAGGCTGAGTTGGTAGGGATAAGTGGACATGACTCACAAAGTCATTGAGCCAAGAAGGAGGTTTAATAGATCTCTTTGGCCTGACAAGAAGCTCAGTAGAGCAGGAGACTCTGTAGGGGTTTTATCTCTTGATGAAACATAAGACTGAGTAGGATCATCAGACGTTTCCAAAGATAAGGAATTGGGTGAGGAAGAAATTTCAGAAATGACATCATCAGTAGGCAAAATTTCCACAGTAGCAGGAATAGATGAAGAATGTTCTTCTGTGATAATTGTGGGAGCATCCGTCTCTCCATCAGAAGATGAATCTGAAATAGTAAGAGGAAAAATATAAGGAAAAAATTTCACATCCCTAGAAACCACCACCTCTTTGCTCTCTAAATCAAATAGAGTGTAACCTCTATGCTCAGCAGCAATTCCAAGCATGATACACTTTGTACCCCTGGCATCAAATTTTTTCTTGTGGGGATAGACCTTAGCCGCATAGGCTAAGCAACCAAACAGTTTTAACTCAGTGAGATCAGCCTTAACACCAGTCAGAATAGAGAAGGGACACTGCCAGCCAAGAATCCTACTAGGTATCCTGTTCAATATCCAGGTTGCAGTGAGAATGGAAAAAGGCCAAAACAGTTCTGGTACACCACTCTGAAACATTAGGGCCCTAGCTATTTCCAGTAGAGACCTATGTTTCCTTTCCACCGTGCTATTTTGTTGAGGTGTGTAAGCACAAGTTCTCAAATGAACAATTCCCAAAGAGTGGAATAATTCTTGAATCTGTAAACTCAGAAATTCGGTACCATTGTCTGATTTTACTCTCTTAACCCTTGAGTTACCTAAGGTAGCTTTCTATCTCCTTAGGCACCTGCTTCTTAGATTGTAATAGATAAGTCCAAGTGCTCCTGCTATGATCTTCCACAATAGTTAGAACATATGAAGCATTTGCCACATTTTCAACATTGTATGACCCCCAAACATCCACATGTATGAGCTCAAAAAGTTGTGTGCTCCTGTGTTCCAGAGTTGGGAATGAATTTCTACATTGTTTAGCTTTGTGACAAATTTCACAAGCATTAATAGCTGTCTGTACCTCCTTTTTACACAATTGCTCCAATTCATGAATATGCTGTAGTGTTGTATAAGAAGTATGCCCAAGCAAAATATGCCATTCTGTCAGGGAATCAACCTTGGGTTCAGATATGTGATTGATCCTTTCCAACTTGTGCTCTGGATCAATAATATAGAGTCGCCCTTGAGCTTGTCCCATGAGCTTTATGTGATCATTATAAAGCCTCTGCACTTTAGCTGCAGATGATTATTCAATTGATGCGTAGATATCAAATTGTGTGTGAACTCAGGTACATGTAACACCTCTTTCAACAGTAACTCTTCAGTTAACTGTACCTCACCAACCTCATAAATTGTTTGCATCTCTCCATTCGGCAAGTAAACACCTTGAGGAGCTTCCAACCTTTGAACATTCATTAAAAGATCTTTGTTACAGCAGATATGGCTGCTTGCCCCGGAATCCATGATCCATATCTTTTCCTTTCTCAAAGCTTCAACCAGGCTGAAGGAATAATGTTTCTCTATCACATTCAATGGAGTGTATGTCTCAACATTATTAACGTGACCTGCTTTGCCTAATCCCTTAAGCTGACTTAAAGCCTTTTCCACATTCATAATCAGATCCCCAACATTCTTAGATTTAGCATAGACTGAACCAGATTCACCAGATGAATTCTGGGGACAGCCTTGCTGTGTAATATTATATGCCTGATTCTTAGGCTTCTGTTCCTTTAACTTTTGGTACCAGTCAGGTACCCCATTCAATTTAAAACATTCCCCACGTTCATGCCCCATTCTTTCACAAAAACTGCATTTCAGCCGCTTCCTATCTTCCTTACTCATCCGTGGTTTAAAGCCACTTCCTCTATCCTTCAAGTTGGTTTCATTGCTTTTATAGCCAACATTCATGACATTTATTTCCCCACTCTGTACCTCCTTCATGTCAACTTTAACATTCATGGCAATCTGCCCTTGTGGATGAGTGTGTGTTGCAGTTATTTTCCTCTGTTCTTCATCCTGCAACAACATAGAATACGCTCTACTAGCAGTAGGTAATGGCTCTAACAGCAAGATTTGACTTCTCACCGTGTCATATGTATCATTCAACCCTAGCAGGAATTGCATCAATTTGTCCGTCTCATTGCTAATCTTTAGATTTTCTATTGCTCCACACACACATTCAGAAGCCTTAATACAGCTACATGCAGTATTTGGCTGTAGTAGCCTCAACTCATCCCACATAACGTTCAAACAATTGTAATACTTCATGATTGAATGATTTCCTTGTATGAAATCTGATAAATCCTTTTTCAACTTAAAAATTTTTGCACCATTACTTTGATCAAATCGCATCTTAAGTTCATCCCATAGTTGATGCGAATTTTCTATTAACAAAAATGACTCAGCATATTCTGGTGCAATGCAATTCATTATCCAAGATGTTACCATAAAGTCTACTTGAATCCATGAATTGTAACTCACATGCGTCTCAGCAGGTTTAGGTATGCTACCATCAATAAAACATACCTTGTTCCTTCCAGCAAGAGCTCTTCGTACAGCTCGGCTCCACGCATAAAAGTTTCGTCCATTGAACACGACGTTCACTATCTTAAGACCTGGATGGTCATGAGCACTCAAATAATAGATATCATTAATTCTCGGAGCTTGCTCACCTCTGTCCATGTCTAGATCTGGTGAATTTGGCAGATGTTGTTGAGTATTCTGAGTCTCAACACCTTCGTGTCTTCGTGTGTTGCCTCTTCCACGATTTCCTCGTTTATTATGACGATTTCCGTTCGATCCTTCTGCGCCACTTTCCCCAATCTCTTCGTCTAGCAGAACACTCCAATCAGTACGGTGTAATCGAACCATTTCGCTCTGATACCATGATGTAAATGGTGATGTAAAACCTAGATCTGAGAAACGAGCGTAAATCTTCTCTGTGAATGTTCTAGAGAATCGAGAAAGAAATTTTATTGATCTTCAAAATGAAAACGAAATACAACAGTCTTATTTATAATATTGCTTGCTAACTAACTAACTAAAACGTTGGAAAGTAAAGTACGACTCTTTATCACTCAATACGTCTTTATTAGCTGTACTCCATCCTACGCCCCACGATCATCCAACTATGCATTTAATCGGAGGGCTGAGATTAGAACGAAATAACCGCCTGATAACTGCTTTCTTCTTTGATGAAACAAACCCGCACCACATTAACATAACCGCACCATATTATCTTCATCCATGAACCGTTCCAAAGTCAACATTATGCAAAATGTAAAATCATAAGTCTTATGCATAAAAAAAACATAAGGATTATGCATAAAATATATAAGGATTATGCATGGTTCGCATTTATCACATTAAATGTGGGTTCTCACATAATCAATATATATATATATATATATATATATATATATATATATATATTGCTTATTTCTTTGGGGAATAAAAATTAATGCAACATATATAATTGATTATACAAACACAACTAAAACCGTTAAGAAAAAAAATACATATTTATGTGAAAAAGCTCGATTCTGTACTAGGAATAGTAAAACATGTGTTACCACTTGCAGCTTACAAAGATCTGTACTGTGAAATATATCTGTCTAGATCCTTATAATTTTTTTTTAAAAAAGGGGTAATTATTTTCTGGCCGTCTGTCAAATGTCAAATATGCGCAGAAATGAATAATTTACCGGTTTTTAACCGTAGGTTTTAAAATGATAAATTTTAACCATCAGTTCTTACATAAAACTCAAAAGATAAAAACCATTGGTCTTTACATGATAGACACAAACTAAGAGTAAATTAATATCTTAATTGAAACTCGTAGCCTCTGGATTATTTGCCTTTTCCTTTCTCATAGCCTGCACGGGGCTGAAATTCAAACTTAGAGCCCAAGTTTTCTTGGGCTAGAGTTGGCTCAGCAATAATTCGGAAAAAATCAATTTTGACTCATTACATTGGCTCCCAAAGCGGTTTGGGTATACCACATTCGTATATTCTTATGTGTACCACATCATATGACGTTTTTCTAATTAAGAAACGTGGGTCACACATTCAACTTGTCAATACATTTATGGTGTGGTACATAAAGGTACACAAATGTGATATATCCAAATCATTGTGCATTTGCTCATATACACTTTTAGTTCGTTACGTTGGTTAAGATCAATTTTAGTCTGCTGATAAGTTTAGATTTGTAGCTCTTTTGTCCATTTAATCCCTGTGTCTGTTTCGTTGATTATGCAGGTTTTTCGCTTAATACATAAGGAAAATAATGAAAATCGATCAGCTGGAAGAAAGAGCAAAAATCTATGCTTAAGAGTGGATTTTGCCCAAACTGCAAGGAAATGGACTTGAAGGGATTCCAGAATGAGCCTGTAATACATTGGGTCGAAAGCAGGGAGTTAATCAGATTAAATCAAGCCCAATAACCCGACCCACATATCGTTACAGAATTCTGGCTGGAGTTGGACTGCAGAAAGTACATGCTAGATCAGAATTGTCCAACGGTCCTTACATTTGCACAGTGGACCTCCCACCTACCGCTCTTCCCGAATCCAACGACCGAGGCAAATATTTTGAGGGAGCAAAAAGGAGAGATATATGACTAATCTTGAATCATTTTCAACAGACTCTCTTAGTTAGAAAAAACTCTGAACTCTCTCTAGAATTTCTGTAGAACTTCCGCCATTAGTGTCGAACAAGAAAACTCTTTATTTTTCTACCTAGCGTAACTACAAGCTCTTTGATGAAGAAGACTTCTATTTAAATACAAGTATTGGTTAGCTTTAAATTCTATTTTAAATTCAAGCTCTTTAATACTATAGTTATTTCGTTTTCAGCCTTAAGTTATATTCTGCTTTTTTTGTTCACACGTGAGTTATTCAAGTTATTCCCAGCCTTTCTATTTTGATCTTGTTATAAAAATGTTGTCTTTCCAAACTTTGAATATTCCATGCTTTTAGATCTAGTTGCTTTCGAACTTGTACCATGTTATTCCTTACCATATAAAGTTAAATTAATGTTCATGTCACTATTCTGCTTTTATTCACATATCTGCTTTATGTTTTGTCTTTATATGCTTATTTCAGCACTTTTAGTTAAAATGTGTAACTAAACTCCGAGATCTACCTGAGGTATTGAGGCACCATCCCTAAACACCATGAGATGTGAAAATGTGCTTAATAATTGGTTAAGATAAGGTTTTAGTCGAACTCTGTTTAAGATAGTTGCGAACTACTTAGATCTATATCAGTCAGGGTAGGTACCTTCTTTCTGGGCAGACGTAGACTAACTAGGTTCTCTGCTTTGAATGCTCAAGATCGGTAGAAGCCTTGATCTGGTTCCTCAGTACTTAATGTTCCTTGATAGTTACATTGTCATTGCTGAACAAGGTAGGTTAATTGCTTGGGTAGGTGACTGTTTCTACGCTCAACATGACAGTCACACTTGAATAGAAAGATTGGACGTCCATGTGCTCAACTCAGCGTCCTGGCTAAGTAAGCTTAGCTCAATTGATTCATCTAGTAATCTAAGATCGGATAGGGGGTGGTGTGAAATTACCTTAACTGGATTGCTTTTATTATCTTGTTAATTGTTTGTTATTTATTGCATGTTACATTTCTATCTAGTTTTAGATAACCCAAAGTTATATGGTGTCAGTAGAGACAGTTTACTTAATCGTCCATTCCCTGAGGATCGACCTCTTACTTGTCGCTGTACTTATTTAAAATATATAGTTTATGTGTAAATGTTCATTAGAAATTTATTTGTTTGTCGATTTTATCATCCGCTAGGTTGATAATTGGTCCAATTTTGACTCGTTTTACAAAATCGAACAAAATGGTCCTCTTTCGCACCTATATCTATGCCGAGAATTTTAAAAAAAATTATAAATTCAAATATAACTTTTTAGGTATAAATATTATTAATTTTATAAAATGGATAAAACTGAATATTTTTATGATTTGATGGGTTAAAAGTGGACCTAGTTAACATATGGATTGAGTTTAATATAGATATCATTCTAACGGACTAAAATTAACAACTTACAACATAAAGAATCAAAATTGGACTAATTGTCAACTTGGTTACTAAAAGTCTAAAATCGTCTTTGACCAACATAATGGACAAAAAGAGGACATAATGGACAAAAAATGATTTTTTTTTTCTTAGCAATTCATTGATTTGTGTCTTTTTGCAATTAATAAGACCTATTTGATGTGAATAAAAACACTCATGTTTGATACTCCAATTTCGTAAGAAGATATAGTAATGTGTGAATTTACCAAATTAGATCAAGAAAAGTCTTGGGTCAAGGCTATATAACAGACGAGCGAATGTAGGATTAAAATTGGTCGGGTCAAATATACCAATTTACAAGCACAAATCTGTAATATTGTGGGTGGGGGTAAATATACCAATTTAGAAGTATAAATCTGTAATATTGTGGGTCGGGGCAAATTTGCAATATAAGAGTGCAAACCTAAAATTTCATGAAAAAGATGCGAATCCGCAAATTTAAGAGTGCAAATCTCCAATTTAGGAGGCGAATCCGCAGAATTTTAAAAAAATATAAAAAAAATTCGAATCAATTACACAATTTGTTGGGGCCGAGGCCCCTAAAACACCTCTCTAAATCCGCCTATCATAACAGCAGTCTTGTGCATGCAATGACAGCAAGGGAGCACAAGGCGAAGGCAACTATGAGACAGCAACTACATATGCATTCCAAGAATCCTGCTGTTGGAAGCTCGTAGCCTCTTCATACTTCACATCTCTTCCAGCTGAGAATCCATCACTGCTCCTAATTTCTTCACTGTCCGGCATATTACGTATCCAAAAATGAACCGACCGAAACCCGGCCTCTTCCAAGCAATCCTTAACTTCAGGCAACGACCATCTACAACAGCAGCAGAGTTTAGTTATTATAGCATCTACAATCTTAAGCAGTTTAATACTACCTCCGTCCCCGGCAGGGGAATTAATAAGTAAATGATAAAGTATGAGAGATGGTAAATAATAAAATGATAAAGTAAGAGAGAAGAAGAGATGATAAAGTAGGAGAGAGGATTGTAATTATTTGCCAAATTCGGAACGTAGTCATTATTAGTGGGACGTCCCAATTAGGAAAGGTGGCCAACAATAGTGGGACAGAGGTAGTAACAGATAGTAAGTGACTTACAGTCTCCAGCTGTAGCTAAATGCATGTCGAATCTTCCGTTTCTCCTTATGGAGATTGTAGTGCAGACTAATTCTTGTCTTCCTCTGAATTATGTCAAACTCATCTTGCTCCCACACATACTGCAATTGATAAACCACAATCAAGAGGTTGTAAATTTAGTAGAAACCAATTCAAGAATTGCAAATTCTCGAATTAGGTAAAAGAAAAATCATCAAATCATGGATGTAATATTTTCACAATATACAATGATAAAAATTTGATAGATACCAAATTCACTTGAAATTGACTGCATGAAAGTGATCTAAATTCATAACTTAATATAGTACTCCTTCCGTCCCATTCATCTTGTCTTACGTTCCTTTTCGGTTTGTCTCATCCATCTTGTCCTCTTCCAAAAATAGCAATCTATTTACACACAACTACCCATTTTTTCTTTTGTGGGATCTATTCCTTTACATACAACTTCTAACTCTCCTTAATAACCGTACCGAAAAGAAAGGAGACAAGATCAATGGGGCGGAGGGAGTACTAATTCTGCATGAATGGTTTAAATGAGATTCATGAGAGATAACGGTCTAAGGTTTTGGAGTTTGAGAATGACGTACTGTGAAATTAGGAAACTTCCTCTGCAGACGTAGCATGCCTTCTGAAGACGTGCCTCCGTATAAATCCATGGCGAATATACCACCTTTCTTGCTTAGCGCATTAAGTGCATGCTTGAAGTACGAAATTAGCTCTTTACGGCTGTGGAGGCAGCAGCAGCTGTAGTTAAAAGCACACACTATGTCTCTTGGAGGCAATTGAATATCCTTTAAAGTATTTGCAGTATGCTTCTCCGTAACTTCAGTACTCGTGCCATCCGTTGAATCGCCTTCATTATCTTCCAAAGTCATTTTCTTCAAAGTCTCGTTGGGATTGAAGTTGACCAGTTTGGATTCGAGAGGCTGCAAGACGTTTCCGTGAAAGAGGGATATTCTGGAGGAGATATCGGCCCCAATTCTGTTGGTGTTATTGTCCATACACCAGTTTAGTGCCTCGACGTCAAAATCTAAGCCTACGGCAGTTCTTCTAGCATCGCCATTAAGCCATTCTACACTGGCAAATGCAGAAGGTACGGAGGATTAAATCTTTGTAATTTTGCAATTATATATGATGATCAAATACTAATAACAAGCCGATACATCATTGATGGAGCAGAAGCGCATGAAAGTACTACAGAGGAATCGGAGAATTGTTTAAATACATAATAACACAGACATTATGCCTCCATTAAGACAGCAAATTTTAATGTCTAACCTGAAATAAATTTAGTTTTAGAAACCAACAAAAGACCATCACAACCTTCCTAAATTCATAAGCTGGTACACAATTTGATAGAAACTGGTTTAATGGCAAACAATCTACATAAAGCTACAACTTAATCATCCATTTAACACAAACTAGCACTATTGCAAGTTAAGATTCTCCTACGAGCCACTTTATACATACAGTGATGCTTCTATGTTCGAATAACTACAAGAGCAATATGCAACATCATACCCTTAATACAAAACTATCAAACAAACAAGAAAAATCCTAACCGCCTTGAAATCCAAAATATGTTGCAAATCCAACGACTAAAAAAACACACAGAACCTCGCCTCTGCTTTAGTCAAAATAACTACTCGGATAATCTATGCAAGAATTCAAGAACAATGTCTAGCTGTGCAAGTAGCCAATAGGAAGTAAAGTGACAATTAAGTTACTCATTCTATTTGCTTTTCTTGGAAATTATTTCAGTAAATATAATGCCCATCATGATATATCAAATATACAGCATTTCGATATACCTCAAAAGAGCAGTTCCACAGAAGTCTTCTTGGAGGTGGAGCGGCGCCCTCCCACCCACATACATCAAAAAGAATTTCTGCAGATAGCTTATATCCCCTTTTGGCGACTGCAATTCATACAAAACTTATAATTCCATCAAATGCAAGATTGATTACAGAAAAAAGATACTGACATAAATAAGAATAAGAAACAACATATTCCATGAAAGCAAGCAAAATCGGTCACCTGCACGGACTGTTGATAAAGAGAGAATTTTGAGGGCAGCCCACTATCAACTCCCGCAGTTTCATCAGAATCCTGATTTTTTTCTTGATTTTCTCCTTCTTCTTGCGATTCCTGGTCGGAATCAGATTGAGGGAGTTCCCGAGCGGAAGAAGGGTTTGTCGGGTAATCATGAGTCTCTCCTTCTTCATTGTCTTCGAAAGTGTACGAGGCTTTTTTCCCTCGGCGGTGGTTGGCGCTTTGCTTTTTGCCGTGCTTCCCCATTTCCGAGCTCGGTTGGAGGCGCGGCAGTAGGCTATTTTATACTCCTTGTTGTCTGTAATAGGCTTTTGTCTTTTCTATATTATTTTCCAATTAATTTGAACTGTATCAATAATTTCTCAAAAATATTGAAATTTGATTTTATTTTTTTTATCAATAATATTTTTCAATTCATTATTTATCCTAAAACTTCAATTTGTAGTTCATGATTTTGTTATAAAATAAAGTTTATTTAGGAAGGAGTTTAATTTGCAGTTGGAGATTGAGTTTGGGTTTGATATTATTCTTAAGATTTAGAAATAGAATAAGATGTCTTTTCTAGACAAACCGATTAATTTTTAGGAATTTTAGAATGCACAAATTTCAGATATGAATTTGATAAATTTAATTTAAAAACAACTTTAATGTGTTTTATTTATCCTACAATTAAAACGTTTTGAAGTAATATATTTGGGAGCGGAAAAAAAAATCATTCTGCGAAGTTATTCATTTATTTATAAATGAATATTTATTACTTTGGAAAGATATTTTGGATATGAAACAAGTTAAATGAGTATTAAACTTTTTTTTTAATAACTTAGTTTGTGTAAACTTTTAAAAAAAATAATAATTAGTAACTTGTTAAAACTGTATAGTTAATAAATAAAAATTATTACTTCCTCCCTCCCATAATTATAGTCTCCTTTTTTTTGGCACGATAATTTAGGAGAGTGGTTGGTTGTGAGTAGGGGTGTCTAAACGGGATCGGAATTCGGGATATTCTGAATCTCGTCCCGAAAAAAACGGGATTGGGATCCCGAAATACCGTTTATCGGTATTTGGTATCGGTGCCGGTATTGCCTTAGCGAGTGAATCGGGATTTGGTATATACCGATACCGAATCGGTATATACCGAAATACCGAATTATAAAACAATTAATTTCCTTTATCTTTAATCTTTATCAATGTATCGTAATCGCACTATCGCTCGTCTCTTCACTCTTGAAGGGTCTGAACTCTGAACTGAAGTCTGAGACCAGCAAGGCAGCAACGATTAGGATTCAGCACGGCCGCAACCAGCAACGATTTCCCGTTTCCGTCTCAGCACGGTCGCCGACCGCCGTCTCGCCTCTTCTTCGTCGGCCGTCGCTGCCGGCGTGCCACCGGCCGTCGCCTCCTCCCCTGCATCCTGCCAGCGCATTAGATACGTAATAATAGCTTGCCCAATTCCTAATTTTCTTGTATTCCAAGTTCCAACTTTGGAATTTATTTTCTCCCCCAAATGTTTGATTTTAGCATTTAGGGTTTGGTGTTGGTTTTTCGAAACCTTCATTTTCCATTACCGACTTGTTAATTTCTACAACGGAGATTGAGCCTCGTAGTTGCCCTTAATGACATTTTGGTACTTGCTATCGACATTCAACATTTGAACTAACATCTTGAAATTCATTAACATCTACCCATGTAAAGAAGTTCATAAAGGCAAGAAAAAACTTACTTGTAATCTGTTAATCCTGTTATGCTACTTTGAGAAGCAATCAAGTAATTGCTGCGAAATCCTATTCTAATATCTTTGTTGATTAGCAACTGCTCATCTCTGCCCTTTTAGCTTTCTTGTGGAGTCCGCTAACACTTGTTGTTTTGTAAGTTGTTTGTACTCCCTGACTGTGAAACTTAGGGCTGCCCCATGAATAATGAGTCATTTTAGCTCTTTTTTTCTTTTTCCAAAGCATTTTGTATCAATCTTAAGGATTATTTGACGGAATTATTGTGGAATTTCTTCAGGATTTCTATATTATGTCTCAATCTCAAGCAAGCAATGGGGTGGATGTGGATGTTGATGTAGATTCTACGTATGTAGAAGAGATAGAACTTGAGGAAATTACCCGAGAACAAGCATTAGATAAAGATGACTCAAATTCTAAAAAACGTAAAGCTCCAACAGGCAATAGATCGGAGATATGGAAGCACTATTCTATTGTCATGGTTGATGTTGGCAATCCTCCACAAAAACTTAGAAAGGGAAAATGCAATGTTTGTGGAGCCCTCATTAAAGCCGATTAAAAAACAAACGACACATCCGGTTTGAGGGTTCACTATGAGTCGTGTAAGAAGAAACATGAATCAACTACCAATCAAACACAACTCAATCTTCAGCCCGGGCCCGACGGAAAGGGGGAGTTGACTTGTTGGAAAGTCGACCAAGCAAAATGCCGAATGAAGCTAGTTGAGATGATCATATTGGATGAGCTTCCATTCCGGTTCGTTGAGCGAATAGGCTTCAAATTGTTTATGCTTACCGTATGTCCAAACTTCAAGCTCCCATCTAGGCATACGGTAAGAGAGGACTGCCTCAGACTCTTTTTGGAGAGAAGACTAAGTTTGAAGATATTCTTCCAAAAGAAAGATATGGGAAGAGTGTCAATCACGAGTGATTGTTGGACTGCAGTGAATAACACAAGCTACATTTGTGTTACAGGTTGGTAATTGTTATTTGTAATCTTGAAAGTGAGATTTTATTTTATTTTGTATTGTTATTGTCTAACTATATTCATACTTTTTATTTTTGTGTTTTGCAGCACACTTCATTGATGAAAAATGGAGGTTGAACAAGAAGATTATTAGTTTTGTAAAAACATGCAGTCACAAGGGCGAAGATATTGGAGGAGCAATTATTCAATCACTTGAGGATTGGAATTTGAAGAATATAATAAGTTGCACACTGGACAACGCATCTGCCAATGATAGTGCAATTAGGCACATGAAGCCAATACTGGCGAGTTGGGGTTCGAGTGTGCTTGATGGAAAGTTTCTACACTTGAGATGTGTTGCACACATATTGAATTTGATTGTAAAAGATGGGTTGGAAGAGATTGACATGTCGGTAAGGCGAATTAGAGAGGCAGTGAAGTGGATTAAGGGTTCAGGCTCGAGAACCGAGCAATTCAAGCACACAGCTACAATCGTGAAAGTGAAATGGACAAAGTCTTTGTGCTTGGATGTTCCAACGAGGTGGAACTCCACATTCCTTATGCTACAATCTGCATATCTATATGAGGAGGCATTTAAGGTACATAAGTTTCAGTGTCACGAGTACGAGCGTGACATGAATCGTGTGAAGCACGATGATGTGGTTATTGGGATACCTCTAGAGGAGGACTTCATTAACACACGAGCTATGTGTGGTTATTTGTCAAGGTTCTATCGCTTCACCAATCTTGTCTTCGGCACAAAATATGTGACTTCGCCATTATTCTTCTCCGAGATGTGTGGTATACTCCAAGTTATTAATCGCATGGAGTCGAATACCGAGATAAGAACAAGTCAAATGGCTAAAAGGATGAGGCAGAAGTTGGCGAAAAGGATGGAGGAGGATTTTGTGAATTTGAGGATGAATCCCGTTTTATACATTGCTGCACTGTTGGATCCAAGACAAAAGATGAAACATGTTGAAAAGTGCTTGAAAGCGGTGTATAATAATCAGCAGCGTGCGAATGAGATGATTGCAGAAGTGAGGTTCACGCTTGACGAGTTGTTTGAGTTTTATAAGACACAACACTTGCCTCCTCCACAGACTCCAGCCACACCATCTGATTATGATACATCTAGATCTACAATTGTGGACATATGTCAAATGCCTGAACCCCCATTTGAAGATGATCTATTTATTGTATCGAGTACCCTTTTACAAGTTGGTTCTCTTCATCTTTATTTTCTAACATGCTCACATGCATACTTATTTTCTTTCATTTTGAATTTTTTATTATAGGGTGATCAGGACATAGATGCAGATACGTCGGAGATTGCTCTCTATTTCACAGAGAAGCTTCTCATGTTGTCTGCGGCTGAGTTAGCTAAGTTTGATGTCCTGCAGTGGTGGTCATTAAACTCTCCGCGCTTTCCTATTCTAGCGAAGATAGCAAAAGATGTCTTGGCTATTCCAATCTCGAGTGTTGCTTCAGAGTGTGCATTTAGCACAGGAGGCCGTATACTATCTCCATTTAGAAGCTCATTGACTCCAGAGATTGTACATGCTTTGATATGCGCGGAGGATTGGTTGAGCTCCAGTTTATCTATTGTGAATCTAATGCAAAAAGATGATGAAGAAGAGATGTGTGAAGATGAATCACGTGATTTATATGAAAAAGGTATATTGGTAAACAATAAATATTTAACATTTAACTTTTTAATATGTTACTTATTTTTATCTTTGTTTAAACATTGAGCAGTGGCACGTGAATACAATCAACGGACAGAGAGTGCTCAGGCGAGCCGGACTGGTGTGTGAAAGTGAAACAGTGAAAGTGAAACATTGAATGTGAAATTTGGTTGTTTTTGACTTTTGTACTGTTGAAACATGTACTTTTGAAATTTGGTTGTTTTTGAATCTATGAGAATGAGACTATGATGATTGTATTTGTCTAATTGATGTTCGAATTGTCGATTGTTGAACATGTTGTTGATTTGATTGGATATGATAGAGAAACAGCGGAATTCTGGCTAAATTTTTATTGACATTAATTATTAAATGGTCAAATTTGTTACTATGAACATTTTCGTTTTCGTTACTTGTCTTTTTTAAGCAATGGTCAAATTTGGATTGTCATTTTCGTTAGGTGAAGAGCATCCCTTAATTTATTAAATATATAACATTGGTCATTTTTTTTTTCATAAAAATTCTTTATCGAAAAAAAAGAAGAAAATGATACAAGTTGGAAATTTATATATATCATCCAATTGTGAGACCTTTTTTCTCAACTTAAGTTACATAACAAATTAACAATAACTCAATAAGTCAATAATATATAGTATAAATATTACATATATTTGAATTTAATTTTAAAAGGTAAGACTCTAAGACTAGTAAAATATGCTATGTATTAAATAATTCAAAGATAATTAACAAGAATTTAATGGACCATAATAATGTTTAATATCTTGCAAATACGAAATTGTTTGTACTTTGTGGCTCGCCGCTCGTGTTCGATCGAAATTCGAAATCATGTAGAAGTAATTTAATTTTCGATTTTTTTTAATTATGGGATTTTCGGTAATCCCGAATCCCGAATACCGAACCGGGATCGGTATTGGTATGCAATTTTTGCTATTTTTGGGATCGGGAATCCCGATCCCGTACCGATCGACACCCCTAGTTGTGAGTAAGATGGTGAGACCATCGACTAAACTGTGTGTAATAATTTGCTATTTTTGGAAAGTGGACAACAATTTTGAGACAGCCCGAAAAGGAATAAGGGATTAGAATTATGGGAATGGAGGAGTATATAACAAGTCAAATTATTTAATTTTATAAAAATAATTGTTTTATAAAAGAACAAAGCTCGTATTCATTTTAAAAAAATGATTTTTTTTTACTTATAGTAAAATGATTCTAGAAGTATGTTTTCGGCATTGCAAAATTCATTCAACATAAATGGTTGATCCGAAACTGAAGTCATTGAATTAGATAAAGATCTTCAATCATTAGGTAATGTCATCTCTAATTAACGCTACACAAATGTTATGAATGTTTAAGATCTTTTAGATATTCTAACAAAAATGATGCAATATAATTACTGATGCATAAAGAAATTATTTAAACACTTATTGTTGGTCCGGAGACGAGAGTCAGATGTAGAGGGGGGGGGTGAATACACCAGAGTATTGTTTCTTTTTCTCAAACGCGAAGGACAGCTGAGCTGTAGGTTGCTATTGATGAACAGTGCCAAATAGTAACCTTCTGAACGCGGGTCAGAGTGTGCCAACTACTGAGTCTCTCCTACTGACTTTTGTCAGTTCTTGATTCTCAGTCGCTGACTTAGTGCGGATAAGTATGTAGGGCCCGGAGATTTCGTCTCAGTTAAAAATGTGATTTTCACAAGTTAAAAGATTTTGGTTAGTACACTTTTCTAATACGTTTTATGCAATATATGAGTTTGTAAGATATTTGTATGCAATGCAATAAAACAGTAAACAACACAAGCAATTTTTAACGTGGTTCGGATACGCAAGATCCTACGTCCACGGTCCTGCTGAACATGAGGTCTTGTTGATTAATCTGAGCAAGCCTCAGCAAGGTATCTGTGCACTGGACATACCCTTCTAAGTTATAGTCCTTAGCGATTTTCTCCAACTATGAAGGAGTTCTTACAATAAGAACAGTCACTAAAAGCGAACTCCTTCGAGATTCTAAGCTATAGATATAAACGTTAAGCTTAGATAGAGAAGAGAGATCTAAAGAAAGAAACTCTAGAGAGAAGAACTAAAGATATTCTGCTAGGCAAGTTCTTCGCTGGATTATCTTGAATGCGCTAGAGTTGTTTCGAAAGCTTGAGTGTTTTGTCCCTTTTGATATCTCGTGCGTGGAGCTCGGATTTGCTTCTCTATTTATAGTTGTAACCTAGGCATTTGCCCGTTGGAGAGGACAATGTCATGTGCCACATGCGTCCAAGGAAAACGGCCATATGTTCGAATTGTTGCAGCAGAGTTGTTGGTTACTGTGCATGAGAGCAGTTTTAGTTGGTCAGAGCAGGTAGTGCTTTGACGGCTTCTCATTGGTCGAGGTTTGTGGTAGGTGAGATATGTCAGACATCGGTCTTCATCGGAGTTGACTCTCACTCTTCCTTTTATGATCTTCTGCTGACTTTCGAATGATGTTAAAAGCTGGGTCGTTTCCTGTCGGATACAGTAGACTTTGTGCAGTCTCAGTCTTTCTTCGTCTGAGTCGGCTAAAGATGAATATTCTACTGACTGTAGTCAGCTGATGACTCCGAAGGTACTGAGCTTTGTATAGAGGGTTCTTCTACTGATGTCGGTCAGCTGATAAGATGTCTTCTACTGAGCGAAGATCAACTGATGACTTGAGAACACAAGCTCTTACACTGATGACGTGGGGTTCTGGAAAGTAAGCTTCCTACTGAAGATCAGTCCAATATTTTACCCCGTACAGGACTTAGATACACGGTAATGAAAACAAAATCTGTCTATCCTATTACATCATCTAGTCCTATCAACACTAGACTACTGATACAAGCTGAGTTTTGGGATCCTCAATTCCATAGCATGAAACACTATGATTTCCCCTAATATTGTTTTACCCAATAAATTGCTAAGTATATTCTACTGACTCATAACCCAACACTTATGAACAATAATTATGATTAAGAGAATGATCCTAAACGAAATGATAATACATTTATTTCAATTATATCATTAAAAGAGGTATTCCAAACAATGATCACCTTAAATAATTTCTTGCTATAATACGAGCAAAATATTTTAAAAGTTGTTTATACTTTAAGAAAGTAAAAGATGATCAATTTAATTTTAGTTTTTGTGAAAGAAAAAAGCAATAATTATGAAAGCATATATTCATAATAAATGATTATTGACCTCTAGTGCTTGATAACCACTATTGGCACGTTTCCCCGTACGAACAATCAAAATCTTAAAATTCACGAAGAACAAACGTACACAGTAAATAATTACGAATCATTAACACCTTTCAGATAGAGAAAAATCGAACAGTCACAACAAAATGATAAACAAAGCAGCAAACCAAGCATCTCAAACCCACCGATAACCCCCACATAATTCTCTCAGCAAATTAACCTTAATTCCGACGTCGATCATTTTATCAATTCTTGCAGGTGGTGGATTCAGATCAAAACAAGCATACAGCTCCGGCGTCTTCACCATAGAAATGAAAGTCCCAAAAATTGGTAACGGAGTCGTCGCTACATTTTATGTGAGAATTCTTTCCACCTTCACGTGTCAATTTTAAAGTTTAGACATATTATATTACAAATTTGTTTGCTTTGTTTTTTTCGGTCAATTAACTTCAGTTCCCGATAATGGGCCTAGTGGGCCTTACGACGAGCTGGATTTTGAGCTATTGGGTCAAAATGGGGCTACATATACATTACAAACAAATGTTTTTGACATTCTTCAACAAGAGGTCATCTTCAGGAATCCACTGAATTGCCACCGTAGGAGCCGTCGCCATACAAAATTCACCTTCTCGCGAACCCTAATTTTGCAATTCAATTAAGCATAGATGCAAAATCAAGCCACCCAAATCAAACTCCACCGATGGAAGCGAACAATTCCCATCGAAATCCGACCTAATTCCGGTGGCGCTTGAGACCGCTGGATTCTGCTGATCCAATTCCCAATTTGATGACCTCATATGAATTTTGTGTCCAACCGCTTCATTACAAAATTCATCTACAAAGAAAAGAGTGAGAGATGATATTGCACTGTGCTGGGCGAAATTACCGAAGGGGTATAGGTGTAAAGGAAATATTGCTTTGCAAGGTAAGGCTATCATGGTAAAATCACATTTGGTGGCACTGTAGACAGTGGCGTAGGCAATAGGGGGCAGTGGGGGCAACTGCCCCCACTGGAATTTGAAAATTTGTTAGGGGTAATTTAGTAATTTTGTGAAAAAAATATTTATGTATTAAATTTTCGAATTAAATTTTGCCCAATAAATAGATTTTATCTATATAATTACAAGATTCTTTTCCAATAATACGTAGAAGTCCGTATAGTAGTCATAATGGAAAGAATTGATAAAAACTGTTAGCAAATATAGAACTATTAGATTTGTGGTTGATCGCAATCGGCGAAGACGACTGAGGTCTGAGGGTACGACAAATTCCACCCACTGCCTATGGCGCCGTCGTCGCAATTCATAGACCCTCCTCTTCTTCAAGATTATCAAAAGAAACAACCGATTGATTTTCGCGGAATTCGTCGCACAATTCGCACGGTTTGATGTTCAAAGAGTCGATCTTAATCAACTAAGAAACTAATTATCGCTTTCCTTTTCTCGTAGTTCACATGGATTTGATTTATGTGCTTGAGTATCTCGTAAATTGTTATTTCCATGGGCCTTTTGAACTTTGCGTGTTATATATGCTGTAATATTTTTTATCACCTGCATATTAGCTGCGTTGCTGAAGAAATTTTGGCTGGTAGGTGTTGGATTTTATTTTTTCTCCCCCAAATTTGAGATCTGGTTTGTGTTCCCCTGTTAATTAAGGTTTTGACTTTTCCTGTTGGGTATTACCTGTTTAATCTTTGTTGATTTATTCTAGTTGAAGTTGCCGGCTTGTTTATTAAATCACATGTGCTTTTATGTTAATAAATCCAAGAGATGCAGGATTTCTTTCTACATCCGTCTCCCTGTTATCTTTGATATCTTTTTCTTCGCAATTATTGGATTGCATTTGTGAACATGCTACTTTTTATTGTTTTTCAGAAAAATGAAACGCTACTTTAATCTATTTGCTAGTTAAGTTGTCTCTAACTTTGCCAGTTGCTACAGCTACAGTTGAGAGAGCTTTTTCAGCAATGAAGATCGTTAAAACTGCTTTGCGGAATCGTCTAGGAGACAAGTTGTTAAATGACTGTTTAGTGCCTTATATCGAAAGAGATGTATTTGTATATGTTACCAATGAAGATATTATGCGATGGTTTCAAAACATGAAGAACAGAAGGGAAATGTTATGAAAATCTTTTGTTTGGTTTTGAATTGATAGGTTTTGTAATGTGATGTAAATGGTACTATGATTTATTTTTGTTATCTTCTCATGTGTTTATATAATTATAGTAAATTGGCCCCCACTAGCTCGATTTCCTGGCTACGCCACTGACTGTAGATAGGTACAGTAACTATGGAGTGATACTGTTTGTGGTAACAGTAACCCTTATATCTCCTTATATATAAGGGTAATTTTTTAATTATTACTTTATATTTTAATTGAGTGATTTAAACTTTTGTTATTACTTAATACATTTAGTGAAATTATTATTTTAGTATACTAATCCAAATTAAGATAAAAAATATTATCTAAATAAAATTATTACTGCATCGAACATTACTTATGAAACACTATAAACCTAGTTTAAAAACACCTTAAATTTTCTCTGATTTTAAAATTATGATTTGTACCAATAATCGAGTTATTAAATAGCTCACGAGTTCAAGAAAGCCTAACAGCACTAAATTTGTCAAGCAGCCCATAAAAGGGAGTCTGCCGTGTGATCCTCGCAAGCCACCCCTAGCCCATAATCTCCAAGAAAATTTATACTAGATCAGATTTTGTAGACCTTGTGTTGTGGAGCAATGTCACGTCATATTTTAAATTTTATAAATATTTTTTATTTTGAAAAATAAGTGAGGTCCGGTCTAGGGTACAAATTTTCATTCTCCGACGACTCAACCCTCAATCGAATAAAAAAACCCCAAATTCCAATTCATCATCTCCGACCAATAGCCAGAAACAATCCCACACCGGAAGGTCAAGGTGCTGAAACGATCGCCGGAAAACTCAATTATTTATGATCGGCGAAAGGAGCAGGCGATCGAGTACGTCCGGCAAGCCGTCGCCGAGGACAACACCGGCAACTATGCAAAGGCCTTCCCTTTGTACATGAACGCGCTTGAGTATTTCAAAACGCACCTCAAGTACGAGAAGAACCCTAAGATTAAGGAGGCGATTACGCAGAAGTTCACCGAGTACTTGCGCAGGGCGGAGGAGATCCGAGCGGTGCTCGACGAGGGCGGATCGGGACCTGCGGCTAATGGCGATGCTGCGGTGGCTACACGGCCCAAGACGAAGCCAAAGGATGGGAATGAAGGGGAGGATGGCGATAAGGAGAAGCTCAGGGCAGGGTTGAACTCGGCGATTGTTAGGGAGAAGCCTAATGTAAAGTGGAATGACGTGGCTGGATTGGAAAGTGCGAAGCAGGCGCTGCAGGAGGCCGTGATTCTTCCCGTGAAGTTCCCCCAATTCTTTAATGGTATTTTTTGTTAATTTTGAAATTCTTTGCTAATTATGGCATTTCCATTCGTATCTTATAATATTTTTAATAGATAGTGAATTGAAGATTTAAATTATCAGAGGACTTATCCCTGTTAGATACTGTATTTGGCTTGTTGAAGTATGATTGGTACACCTGAATAACTGGTAAAATTGTCAACAATTGGTAGTTTTTATGCTCCAATGTGATTAATTCGAGAACTTGACTTTCGGCTATCTCACTTTGGTTGTTTGTTAGACATACAATAGTGAATACTACTTAAGGACTAAAAAGCTCAAGCAGACTTCATACTGTTTATTGGCTATGCGCTCCTAGAAGCCAGCTTTATGGTTTCAATGTGATTCTTTATTGCTTATGCTGGTTGAGCTGATCAACGTGGTCGAATGAATCTGCAGTTTATGATTTTGTACCTTCACTAATAGTATCCCGTGCCAGACTAGATATTGGTTCATAACTTAGTAATACTTCCTGGATAGTCAACTTAAGCTGCTCCTCTTTTTGTACCATGTATACAAGTGAATAAGTGTATTCAGTTTGGAGCTTGACTACTAAGTCGATTTCTTAGCATGGTATGACTCATTAACTTGTGTACTTCTATTTGTGTTTTAGGTAAGAGACGCCCTTGGAGGGCTTTTCTTTTGTATGGTCCTCCTGGAACAGGAAAGTCATATTTGGCCAAAGCTGTTGCCACCGAAGCTGACTCGACGTTTTTCAGGTAATTTATTTTCCCATTTATGTATACTTATTTCTGCTTGCAGTTCATAGAGGATTGGTTATGATTTTTAGCAATGTTATTTCACAAATCAGTTTTCTGGTTTTTGTGAGTAAGAAGGGGTTCTCCATCCATCTTTCCAATTTTCCTTCTTCGTTTTCAATGATAAAGTACTTAGGTTGTGAAGTTGGCAAGTGACAACTGTTGTTCTCTTTCAGTGTTTCTTCTTCAAACTTAGTTTCAAAATGGATGGGTGAAAGTGAAAAGCTAGTCTCTAATCTCTTCCAAATGGCACGCGAAAGTTCTCCCTCCATCATATTTGTTGATGAAATAGATTCCCTCTGTGGACAGCGCGGAGAAGGAAATGAAAGTGAAGCGTCTCGAAGAATCAAAACAGAGTTGCTTATGCAAATGCAGGTAAAGACTAGTGTCATGCCTAACATTTTCTTTGCAACTCTAAAGAATATGCCTTAGTATAACTTCGATCATGCAGTCCTTTCGTAATGGATTTCTAGAACCTGCTTCCTATAGTGGAGCTTGCTATTTTACCTGATGTTCAGCTTAAAATGATTTAAGATTAAATTTTATTGTGGTGATATGGTTTCCTTTAAGCTTTAAAAGCTTAAATAAATGAATCTTTTAACTCTTACTGATTCCGCCTAATATATATCAGGGGGTGGGCCACAATGATGATAAAGTTCTTGTTCTTGCTGCCACTAATACTCCTTACGCCCTCGATCAGGTAACATGTAGTTTCAAAAGATGGTAGGAAATGGGTATTTTTCGTTGAAATTCATTTCTATTTTTATTTATTTTCTTTAGGGGTGGAAATCGGTTCGGTTAACCGAAACCGAAGTGAGCAAAAAAGGGTAACCGGAACCGGAACCGATCGGTTCTTCGGTTAACCGAAACCGAATTCGGTTCAGTTCCGGTTCTTTAGTCAATAACCGATTTTTTTTTTATTTTTTTTATTATTATTTTTTTTTAAGTTTTTTTAAATTTGTGGGAGATAAAAAATCTAACAGTAAAGAGTTTCAAACTTTCAAAGCCTAGATGAAAACATAAACCACTAAATTCAATGAGCAAATGCAAACAGAAACAGCATTCCCCAATCCGGCAATCCCCCCCACCTCCAAAAATCAAAATCAACTAAATTTAAAACACAAAATATGACAATACTAAAAAAGAAATACAACATCAAAATGTCCATTAAAGTCAAGAATCCTGCAAATCTTTGTTTTTTCATCTCCTTCTCCAACCCAAAGTACTTCGAATTCATCCCAAACTACGGACCTCGATTTTGGTGGTAATTTCCGTTTCACATTTCTTGTATTTGCATCGCTTTTGGTACCTTGTATTGCTTCATCTCGAGTGATTTCTTCAACCTCAAATCTTCTAGCAACCTTGGGTCCCTGGTCATCTCGAGAACTTTCCGTTTCCATCTTAAAAAAATAAGATGTTCCCAATTTCAAGCCATAGCACAGAATTCATAAACAATAACATAGAACCATAGCACAAAACCATAGCACATAACAGAATTCATAAACCATCAAGCCATAGCACAGAACAGAATTCATAAACCATCAAGCCATAGCACAGAACCATCAAGCCATACGGTATTGATAAAGGGAACACGTTTGTAACTACCCATCAAGCCATAGCACAGAACCATCAAACCATAAAGCCCATACCACAAGTCATTCGGATTTAATTAGAGGATTCAATTACTAATTAGAGACAAAGCAATCCAATCCCTAAATAGCAGATTCAATTACTAATTAAACATAATTTTCGATTTCGGTCAATCCCTAAATTGACAATTAGATAGCAAAAAATAGAGAATTCAAAAATAGAGAAGCATGAACAAACAACGGAACAACCGAACAAGGGTCAACTGACCTTAGCCCTTAGCTCTGGTCCGTCTGGATGACTGGATCTGGTGGAGGAGCGCCGACTGCCAGATGCGGGGAGGCACATCGCAGCGGAAGACGAGCGCCGACTGCCGAACTGGCGAAGAGAAGAGAGCGAACGGAATTGCGGCTGACGGGCTGAGCGGCTCTGCCGAGCTCTGCCTCTGCGGCTCTGCTGAACTGAGGGAGAGGGAGTGAGGGGTGAGGCCGGCTGAGTCTTCTGAGTTCTTCCGACTCTTCTTTTAGAAGTTAGTCAAGACAATAAGATATTCAGATTACATTATAAGAATATTATATAATATTATTTAACTAATTAATTAAGGTTATCGGTTAACCATCGGTTAATTAAATAACCGATCGGTTAACCGATAACCGAACCGACGAATGCTAAGGGAACCGAAACCGTAACCGAGAACCGAAATTTCGGTTCCGGTTAACCGAACCCGCTTTTTTCGGTTTCGGTTTTCAGTTATCTCGGATAACCGAAAACCGATTTCCACCCCTAATTTTCTTTAGGCCATAAGGAGGCGATTTGACAAGAGAATATATATCCCTCTACCAGATGCGAAGGCACGGCAGCACATGTTCAAAGTAAGAAACATTTCTTCTTCTTACGTCTGGAAACTTGAATAGTTACCATGAAGTCTTCCTTTTTTCAAAGAAAAAAAGTAATGCCGTAATGTTAGGTGCCAAAACTAGTCACTCATAAATATTAGAATCTTTTTCGTGTGGCTCGTTACTCTTACAGGTGCATTTGGGAGATACTCTCTCATAACTTGAATGAAAGTGACTTCGAAGTCCTAGGCCGTAAAACTGAAGGCTTTTCTGGTTCAGATGTTTCTGTTTGTGTAAGTCTGGAACTTGTTTATTCGTAATTTTGATCTGTATATAGGATAGCTTTTACTCACTCAGATTGATGTGAACGGATTCAATAGGTTAAAGATGTTTTATTCGAGCCCGTACGCAAAACGCAAGATGCAATGTTCTTCGTTAAGATGCCTAATGGTACGTGGATGCCATGTGGACCCAAGCAACCAGGTGCTGTCCAAATAACCATGCAAGAGCTTGCTGCAAAAGGACTTGCTGAACTGGTATCTATTTTAGTTGAAGCACTTCTATTAACATGAATCTACTTAAATGCGTTACTCTTTTTCCTCTTACTGAAGTTCTTTCTGTACTTTGATCCTTGTGCAGATCATCCCACCCCCTATATCGAAAACAGACTTCGACAAGGTGCTTGCGAGGCAAAGGCCGACTGTGAGCAAATCGGATCTCGACGTGCACGAGAGATTCACAAAGGAATTTGGTGAGGAAGGCTGACAAAACTTGAGGTGGTGCTTTCAGTTTGTTTGTAAATTATTGTTATTTTTCCTCCGGCATTTGGCCCAGAAAATGAGCCGAGACTTTCAAATTGCTCTACTTATTGTCGTGTACAAACATTACACTCAATGAAACGCAATCCGGATTCTTTGTCCTACTTTCTTGTATCTCACTCACATTTTAACTGTAAGCACCTAGATGCTTATGATAATCTTAAAATTCAAATCGTAAGCACATAGATGCTTACAGTTAAAAATGACAGTAGGACATGAATGAGACATAAGAAAATGGGAGCTGGCTATGCCCGAAGTCGTTACCTTAACCGCAAGGAGGGGGATGTTGAAGGCAGGGCTAGTGACAAGTCGTAACAAGGTAGCCGTACTGGAAGGTGCGGCTGGATCACCTCCTTTTCAGGGAGAGCTAATGCTTGTTGAGTATTTTGGTTTGCCACTGCTTCACACCTAAAACAAAAAGAAGGGAGCTACGTTTGAGTGAAACTTGGAGATGGAAGTCTTCTTTCGTTTCTCAACGGTGAAGTAAGCGTTGTCAAATGGCAGTAAATGCAGTGTGTTACGTGAAAGCTTCTTTTTTCTGTTTCTTTTTCTCAGTTTTATTTATCGGACTTATTTTATTGGGAGCGGATCATGTAGGACTGTATTTTATTGATGAACTAGTATGTACTTTTACTCCCTCGTCCCCCTATAAGCATAAAAGTGTTTCCTTTTTAAAAAAGCAAGAATGTGTGGACATAAATAGATTAGTTAAAAGTAAAAAAAATACAGTACAACATATTATTTTCTTAATCTTCGTGCAGAAAAGAAAGTGCCGAAAAGAAAGAGTACACTTGTAGGACGGAGGGAGTATTTACCTATTGGATGACTCAAATTTAATATTCTTTGATATATATTTTAGACAATGTTTATATGTTTTATGAAAAAACGGAAATCATGTATAAAAAATATAAGGATTATATAATTACTAGTTCTATATTAATGTAAGTTTAATTTGGGAAACAATATTGAGACTTGTGAGAATAATTTTTTGAGAACTAATAAAAAGTAAAGTTTGAGAATTCACTATTTATATTGAGTGATCTAACCATTAATAAATTTTATGCAATGAAGTCTTTTGTAGGAGTACATCGTAGAGGCATACTCGAAATGTTCAAGGCCTGATGATTTCGTCAAATTGAATAGGTGGAGAATGCTAGAGGTTTATGGAAGGAGTTACAAATTTAAATTTGGTTTAAACTTTCTAAATAATTGTATAGATATGTATATACGCATATAGAATATAAGGTAAGAATTATATGATAAATTTAGATTGTTAGATCAAGTAAATTTCAATTGTATTATAAACTAGAAAAGAATGCAGAGAATAATAGAGAGAATGAATTAAGGTGTATTATATTATGAGGGTGGAGACCTCTATTTATAGAGTACAAGATGGGCTCTTGGGCCGACATAAGATGGGCTAATGGGTTGCTAGGGTTTACATGTGGTCAATCTATATACGGTAAATATTATTTACAACACTCCCCCTTAATTGACCATCTTTAAACAGAAATTGCTGACTCGTTAAAACCTTGCCAGAAAAACCCAATGGGATAAAAACTGGTCGAAGGAAAAAGAGTACAACTGCTCCCCCTCAAAATAATCATTGTAAATCCTTGAGACGGCGCATGCCGATCTTGTGTACCAACTTCTTGAATGTTGACGTCGGTAGAGCCTTCGTAAATAAGTCTGCTAGATTATCACTCGAACGTATCTGTTGAACGTCGATATCACCATTCTTTTGAAGTTCATGTGTGAAGAAAAACTTGGGAGAAGTATGCTTTGTCCGGTCGCCTTTGATGTAACCTCCCTTCAATTGCGTGATACAAGCGGCATTGTCTTCATATAACGTCGTTGGATTGTCATTTGAAGAAGCTAATCCGCACGACTTTTGGATATGACTTGTCATATTCCGTAACCACACGCATTCTCGACTTGCTTCATGGATTGCAATTATTTCAGAGTGATTTGAGGATGTTGCAGGCAAAGTTTGCTTAACGGACTTCCAAGATATAGCAGTTCCTCCATGTGTAAAAACATAGCCAGTTTGTGACTTGGCTTTATGTGGATCGGATAAATAACCAGCATCTGCATACCCTTCTAGAGAAAAATCAGAACCTGTTGAGTAGTATAACCCAAGGTCAATGGTACCCTTTAGGTAACGTAGAATGTGTTTAACACCATTCCAATGTCTTAAAGTGGGTGCAGAGCTATATCTTGCGAGAAGATTTACAGAAAAGCTATATCTGGTCTTGTGCAATTAGCTAAATAAGTCAATGCTCCGATTGCATTAAGATATGGTACTTCAGGACCAAGTATCATTTCACCTTCTTCAATAGGTCGAAATGGATCTTTATACACATCAAGTGTTCTAACGACCATTGGTGATGATAATGGATGCACTTTATCCATATAAAACCGCTTCAAGACTTTTTCTGTATATGATGATTGATGAACAAATAGTCCTTCAGGGACATGTTCAATTTGCAAACCAAGACAGAATTTTGTCTTTCCTAAATCCTTCATCTCAAATTCATTTTTCAAGTATTCGGCAGCTTTATTGAGCTCTTCGAGAGTCCCAATTAAATTCAGATCATCTACATAAACTGCTATGATTGCAAATCCATTGTTTGTTTTCTTAATGAAAACACAAGGGCAAACATCATCATTTTTGTACCCTTCTTTCAAGAGATGCTCACTAAGTCTATTATACCACATACGGCCAGACTGCTTTAACCCATACAACGACTTTTACAGTTTAATTGAAAACATGCTTTTGGGTTTTGACTTATATGCTTCAGGCAATTTAAATCCTTCTGGGATTTTCATGTATATGTCACTATCTAGTGAACCATATAGATATGCGCATTACTACATCCATTAGGCGCATATCAAGTCTTTCGGACACAACTATACTCATCAAAAATCTAAATGTAATCGCGTCCATTACCGGAGAGTATGTTTCTTCATAATCAATTCCCGATCTTTGAGAGAAACCTTGTGCTACGAGTCTGGCTTTGTATCTCGTAATTTCATGGTTTTCGTTTCTCTTTCGAACAAAGACCCATTTGTATCCTACAGGGATAACATTTTTCGGAGTTTGAACTACAGGTCCAAATGTTTTCCGGCTTTCAAGGGAATTTAGTTCACCTTGTATGGCTTCTTTCCACTTTGGCCAATCATGTCTAGTTTGCGAGTCTTTTAACCGACCGCGGTTCGGGATCCTCATTTAGAATTTCAAGAGCCATATTAAAGGCGAATTTATCGTCCACGACGATATTTTCTCTCTCCATTATCTTATTAGAAGATAAGTAATTTATTGAGATCTCGTGATTTTCGGACGCTTGTGGTTCTTCAGGAACTACATTATTTTGATCAATAATTTCCGTCATTGTTTGGTTCGTGTCGTGTGCCTTTCTCTTTCTAGGCACAGAATCTTTGGAACCAATTGGTCGACCACGTTTTTGACGGACTTTAGATTCATTTGCTACCATTGCTATTTGTCCTTCAGGGACACTGATTCTAGCAGGTGTATTGGCAGCTGGTATGTGAGATAGTGTCACTTTTCTTGTATCTATAAAGGCATCAGGAATTTGATTTGCAATCTTTTGCAAATGAATTATTTTTTCAACTTCTTGTTCACATTGATTACTTCTGGAATCAAAATGTGATAAGGTTGTTTCATTCCAAGAGATTATCTTTTGCTTTTCTGGATGTAGGTTATTTCCACCCAATGTTGGAAATGTCATTTCATCAAAATGACAATCTGCAAAACGTGCAGTAAATAAATCGTCCGTTAAAGGTTCAAGATATCTTATAATCGAGGGCGAATCAAATCCAACATATATCCCAAGCCTTCGTTGGGGACCCATTTTCGTACGTTGTGGGGGTGCAATTGGGACTTGAACAGCACAACCAAAGATTCTTATGTAAGAAACATCAGGTTCTCTACCAAAAACAATTTGCATTGGGGAGTATTGTTGGTTGGCTATCGACCGAATCCGAATTAATGATGCAGCATGCAATATGGCATGTCCCCAAGCCGAAATTGGGAGTTTTGATTTCATAAGTAATGATCTAGCAATAAGTTGAAGACGTTTAATAAACGCTTCTGCTAAACCATTTTGTGTATGAACATGAGCAACCAAATGTTCAATCTCAATCCCAATAGCCATGCAATAACTATTAAATGCTTGAGATTGGAACTCACTAGCATTATCAAGACGAATCCTCTTGATTGGATTGTCTGGGAATTGAGCTCTCAATTTGATTATTTGAGCAAGTAGTCTAGCAAAAGCTGCATTTCTACTAGAAAGCAGACATACATGGGACCATCTAGAGGAAGCATCAATCAATACCATAAAGTATCGAAATGGTCCACATGATGGATGTATAGGTCCACAAATATCTCCATGTATTCTTTCCAAGAAAGATGGAGATTCTATATTGACCTTCGGGTAGGATGGTCTAATGACTAACTTGCCTTGCGCACAAGCATCACATGGGAATTCATGTGTTACTAGAATCTTCTGGTTCTGTATATTATGCCCACATGAGTTTTCAATAATGCGGCGCATCATAGTTGCTCCCGGATGTCCAAACCTATCATGCCAAAGTAAAAAGCGTTTTGAGTCATTGAACTTCGGGTTCGTGACATGATTTGTCTCAATTGCTTTTATGAATGTGTAATACATTCCTGATGGCAGTGTAGATAACTTTTCTTTGATCTGCTTCTGGCCAGATACAAAAGAATTTATGCATAGATATTCGTTATTACCTTCTGACATCGTCTCAATGTGGTAGCCATTGCAGCGAATATCCCTAAAACTTAGTAAGTTTCTTCTGGACTTACTAGAATATAAGGCATGCTTTATAATTAATTTAGTATCATTTGGTAGAATGATACAAGCTCTTCCGGAGCCTTCGATGATGTTCGATGCACCAGATATAGTATTAACATTTTCTTTAGCTAATGTTAATGTATGAAAATACTTTTCATTTTGGAGAATGGTGTGTGTGGTGGCACTATCAGTTAAACAGATATCACAAGAATTCATTTGCATTTTCTGAGACATTGTTTTTCAAGAAAATAAATCTATAATCAGTTAAAAATAATCAACAATAGTCCAAAAACATTGTAAAAAAAAACGATAATAATACTAGAGTTTTGTAAGCAAATGAACTTCAGAACAACGATAAGTAATAAAAGCTAAATATGCGAAAACTGCATTATTTGTCTTCTAACACACCACCACCAATCAAGTCATCAATGTTGCCGTTTGGGTCTTCAAAGAAATCAGAGACATCTAAGTGACTTAGAGTAGCAGTCGAACCGTCATAGTCAAGGACATTGGTCTCATTCTTTACTTTTCCATTGATTGAATTCTGATACAGATCAACAAGGTGCTTCGCCGTACGACATGCACGCGACCAATGCCCATTCATGCCACACCGATGACATTTATCCTCCATTTTGGATGAATTGTGATCTTTGGATGTCTTAGACCTTTTGTTGCTCAAGTTTGCGTGGCAGGACTACGATGTCGGCGACCACGCCCACGACCACGACCACGCCCACGCCCACGTTGGTTTGAACGACCATGTCGATTTGTTGCATTGGCTTCAGGCAATGCAGAGGAACCGGTGGGTTTTAACTCGTGGTTTTTCATGAGCAATTCATTATTTTGCTCGGCAACCAATAGGCAAGATATAAGCTCGGAGTACTTTTTGAAACCACGCTCCCTATATTGTTGTTGTAGGAGCACATTTGAAGCATGAAATGTAGAGAATGTTTTCTCAAGCATCATTTCATCAGTGATTGTTTCTCCACATAGTTTCATTGTGGAGCTAATTCTGAACAGTTCAAGAATTGTATGTACTCACGATTTGAAATCTTGCAGTCTAAGATGCAACCAATCGTATCGAGCTTTAGGAAGGATAACCGTCCTCTGATGATCAAACCTCTCTTTGAGGTTGCTCCATAATTCATATGGATCTTTGACGGTGAGATACTCATTTTTTAGATCACCATGAAGATGGTGACGAAGGAAAATCAGTGCCCTTGCACGATCCTGCGGGGATGCGTTGTTTCCTTTTTCTATAGTCTCTCCCAGACCCCTTGAGATCAGATGGATCTCGGCATCAACAATCCATGACATATAGTTTTTGCCAGATATGTCAAGTGCAATGAACTCAAGTTTGGTGATATTTGCCATGTGCGCAACTCTGCACAAGGGAAAAAGTTTTATCAATGTCTATCAAGACTTATGCTTTCCTTCAGGGATAAACATATATCACCTAAATCATAAATTACTCTACAAGAGCATGTAATATTCTTCAGGAATATTAAATTGTGCTACTTCAGGAGCAACAATTATGATCAAATGATTAAATAAGTAAGTAAAAATGTGTAAATGCTCTTCAAGAGCTTGTAATATTCTTCAGGAATATTAATTGTGCTACTTCTGGAGCAACAATTGTAATTTAACATTAAATAAATAAACAAACAATCAAACAAACGAATAAATAAATAAATAAAAGCGTAGAGTAAATGTTCTTCAAGAACATGTAATATTCTTCAGTTGATTGTGCTACTTCTGGAGCACCAAATCAAGTTGAAAATATGTTTTTCAATTGTTGTTCAGGAGCATGTCATATTCTTCAAGAATAATAGTATATTGTGCTACTTCTGGAGCGACAATAAATATAATAATTTTCTCGAAAGAAGTGCATGATTCAAATAATTGATTTACTTATTTAAACCATGCACGATAATATAACTATCATAATATTAAATAATAATTGAAAGAGAAACGAAAAGTATCAACCCTTTTCATATGATTTACAAATGGGTTGATACCTTTTTTTTTTTTTTTACTTTTCGGCGGAACCATCTTCAAAAAAAAAATTACCTTCTTTTCTTTTGGAGAGCTCCTTCGTGCTGATAACGTATTATAAACTATAAAAGAATGCAGAGAATAATAGAGAGAATGAATTAAGGTGTATTATATTATGAGGGTGGAGACCTCTATTTACAGAGTACAAGATGGACTCTTGGGCCGACATAAGATGGGCTAATGGGTTGCTAGGGTTTACATGTGGTCAATCTATATACGGTAAATATTATTTACAACAAATTGTCCATTTATTAAATAATGGTTATATAAGGATTTTTACTAGGGGTTCGGTTCCGCTCCGAACCACGAAATCGCTCCGAACCACGAAACCGATCGGACCGAACCGAAGCAAACTGAAAAATGTGGTTCGGTTCGGCTTCGCGGTTTGGTTCGGTTTATTTTCTTAGGAACCGTTTACTATCGGTTCGGTTCGCGGTTTCAAGAATTTTTGAACGGTTCGAACCGAATCGAACCAATATCCTATTTTTTCATTTTTTTATTTAATATTAGTCTTTCTTATATGAGAATATTGTTGGATTTAAATATCAGATTTAAGTTAAGATCAATTCTAATCTATAGAAGGAAATATAAAGGAGTAATAACTATATACTTAAGAGTTCAGAACAAGTGACATCCTATAACTATTATTCTTGAATTATTTAGAACTAAAAAAAATAAAAAATAAATAAAAAGGTGGAACTGATGAACCGAACCGAACCAAACCATTTATAAACGGTTCAGTTCGGTTCCGTTCCGATATTTAAAAACACATCGAACCAAACTGAACCGTTACACCCCTAATTTTTACATACTAATTGATAAATACAAATTTTGTACTAAGTATTCTCCAAGTTTTAGTGTCATCTTTATTTTTTGGTTTTACTTATCATTTGAAAAAAAAAATGACTAGCAATCTTAATTTACAGATATCCAACTTTACTCAAGTTTTCCACCGAAAATAGTTAATGGCATGACGATGTAGCTTCAGCCAACTGGCACGGAAATTTCGACCCTCAACTTCAGCAACTATTTGAGTATGAGACATTATTTTACAGAGTCTTTATGAACGAAGATAAATTATCTCTACGATTCTGTAAGAAGAATAAGAGTCTCTACAACTTTAGTTATTTCCATCTCCAATTGTAGGGGAGCCCTATCCCTATTTTTGTACGAAAACATTATTTCATCTCCAGCGATTTTCCTCTATATCTCTCCTAAAAAAAATATTTCATAACATTTTCTTTTTAAATTTTACAGATCAATTTTAAAAGCAATTTTTTATATAATTAAACTAAACATAAAAATATATTTATTAAAAAAATAAAATTCAAATTCTACATTAATTGTAAAAAAAATAATTCAAATTACTTAAATAAAAATGATAGGTTACATAATATTAATTTTCCCTAAGATTGCGTCTTAGAAATAAATAAATAAAAAGAGAAATTTAAGGAAAAAAGATAGAGGAGCCGACACGAGAGGCAATTTTCGCCCCTATGTGTAGGGGAGAATTTCTGATTCCTTCATTTTTGTGCAAGGGATAGGGGACCATTGGAGGAGAAAAATAGGGGATTCCCTTTTTTTTAAGAAGGTTGGAGATGGCTAGTAGGGTGAAAGTTGATATGATCTTGGTTATGGGTGGGCAAACGAATCGGGTTCCCGTTGCTGTACCCGTACCCGTACCCGTCCCGTTAGATCGAGTAAAACGGGTACGGGTACCCGTAAAAAATGTTGCGAGTTGGGTACGGGAATGGGTAGTCCCAGTTATTACCCGTTTCCGAACGGGTACCTACCTATTAATATTATTTTTAATTAATATATTATATAGTAATTTAATTAAAATTTATACTTATGTAATACTCCCCCGTCCCTGTATTAATGTCCACTTTGATTTCAGTACGGAGATTACAATTGTTTTTAAGTGTGTATTTTATGAGTTTTACTTATATTAATAAATGGGTACAATTTTTGATAAGTGGTTGGTGAAAAAAATGAGAATTCTTCCAAATTTTTGCAAGACATAGTTGAGACAATCGATTTGAGTTCGGAGTAGAACGAAAATTGTGTTAGAGATAAATTTTTGGAGAGAGAAAGTATGATAATGTGGGGATGAGTTGTAAGTAGGAGGGACCTACTTCATTTTTTGTTTAAGAATATTTTTTGCTATTTTAGGAAGATGATAGTAATAGCGGGACAATTCGATTATGAAAGTAGGATAGTAATAACGGGACCAAGAAATTAATATATAAATATTACTAATTTGAAAAGAAACACAAACAACGTTATCACTACACGGGAATGAATTTTATTTAGGTTTTTTTGCTGCTGTATTACTCTTTTCTCTCGTTGTCTCATTAATCATCGCTCGTCGACTGTCGTCCTCCGTCGAACGTCCGAGAAACCTAAATCCAGAAAGAAATACAAAGAAAGATTTGAATTTTTGTTTTGTTTGATATTTGTTGATTTTTTTTGTTAGTTTATATTAATGAGTTTAATTATATTGAAATAGGTGGCAAAACGTGTGGGTATTCCTGTTCCCGTCTCGTAACCGCACAGGTACTCGCACAGAAATGAATAGTAAAATTTACTACCAGTAGGTGTGGGTATCCGTATTCGGATACCCGTATCGTGGGTATCCGTCCCGCGCCCAACCCTCATTCTTGGTTATGTTTTATTGCTAATAAAATTGTGTCGAATAATTAGTTAGTGGATTGAATCATAATTTTTTGAACTATTGCTAACGAAGCTTGGAATTATGTTTTGAGTGAGTTTTATTAATGTCAAAATGGCGTAATAGGTCCCCAAACTATTTACGATTGGTGAACATGGTCCCCAAAATTTATTTTTCGATGGACATGGTCTTCAAACAATTTTCTTTTCGTGAATATAGTCATTCCGTTAAAAAATCCGTTAGTAAACGGATAGCCAACGTTTTTTTTTAAAAAGAATTTTTAAATTCAAAGGTTATCTTTGGCATGAAATCATAATTATGATGTTCCCCATGAAATCATGACATCATGCCCATTTCTTCATCGTCACCACCTCATATATAGTCACTGACATCTTCCCAAATCCACGAGAACACGTTGTCATTGATTTTCGGCACCCAATTCCACGACCCGTCGACAAAGAACTCATCAAATTTTTCGAACACAAATCTGTCTCTGTGCTTCCGAACCATCATTCTCTTATAGTTGCATAGAGCTCGACTACGACTCTCTCTCCAAAGTTGGCGTAGTCGGTAAAGAAAAGATGGGGTTTGCTTCGCCGGCGTTGTCCGACGGTTTTGCCAATTATGATATCTAAACTTTTTAGGATTAGTCGAATTGGTCCTCATATATTTTTCAATTAGTTTATTTAGTCCTTAAAAATCTAAATGCCAAATATAACCTCTAAATTTAAAAATTATTTTTTAAAAAAAGTTGATTGACTGTTGACTAACAGATTTTTTTTTAATAAAAAATTATTTGGGACCATGTCCACCAAAAGCAAAGCTTGGTTACTATGTTCATCAATCGTAAATAGGTTGGGGACCTAGACTAATTGCCTTTCTTAATCAATAAGAGAATTTACACTAGGAGGTTAGATTCTATGGCGACGATAATATGGCGGTTAGAGACATGCGGCTAATGGTGATGTGCCGTGGCTACCCGACCCAAGACCAAGCCGAAGGAGAGGTTGGCGATATAGAAAAGCTTCGATAAGGTTGAACTCGCCGATTGTCCTACGAAGTTCTCGCAGTCTGTACTAGTATATTTTGCGTATTTTGAAATTCTTTACTACTTATGGCTTGGTGGACCTTCTTAAATCATAAAGGGCCATTTGCACCCAAATAAAACCACAAGGGGTTCAACTGCTATTAACCCCTCACTTCGGTAAATCTTAGAACTGGAGTACAAAGCGGCAAGACTCAGTATATAAACTTCTACTATTTCTCTCACAATCAAGAAGCTGCAGAGGAGAGAGAATTGACAAATTCTTGATTTCAGCCAGATGTGACAGCACCAGGAGTAAACATTCTTGCAGCATGGTCTCCATTTGCTACTTCTAACACTGAAGGAAGATAGTTCACTACAACATAAACTCTGGCACTTCTATGTCCTGCCCTCATGCTTCTGCTGTTGCAGCCATTGTCAAATCATTCCGCTCTTCATGGAGCCCTGCAGCCATCAAATCCGTGATAATGACAACAGGTAATTAACCATTACTAACAAATTGATGGCGTGTTTGCAAGAGTTTATTTTAATTACTCATCTGTTTTTTGACTGCATAAACAACTTCTTCTTGTTTGCACGGTCTGCTTTAGCTTCTTTTAAAATTAAGTAGCTAAACTGCTTAAATCTATAAACACCTATTGAGATGCTTTTGATTCTTAAAACACTATAATTTCCGGAACTATCAGAATATCTTATTCTTAAAAGTAGCGAACCAATTTCGAATTTTATGTTTTCTTGAATTTCTTCGAGTCTTGCTTTGTTGGAGAAAATGTTGTCAGAAGTTGATGTTGTAGTTAATTTAGCTGCAACCACAAGTTTTGATGAAAGGCATATATACAATCTTTCAACTCGTTAAGGGCTAGTGTTATATATTCTTGATTTTTTTAACATGAAAATAATTACTTTTCAATTAATTTTTTATCAATTTTAGATTTTTGCATGCATATACAATGTTTCACTTGAGATAAATACTCTTGGAGCCAAACGACTTTTGAATTTCTCAAAGAAATGCAACAATTTAAAGATTCTGGTACACGTATCAACTAGTCAGCACTAAACCCAATTTTCTTTATATAATAGATATGCAATTATTAGCCCATAAAGATATGAACTTGAACGAATTCTAGTTTTGCATGATTTTTGAAACACTTAAAAATTTTATGCGCTAAAAGAATGGCCTCCAAATCGAGTCTGAAGTGGAGGCTGTGTACAAGTCGGCCGATGACAAAAACGATATTGTTTACTATTTAAACAATCAATGTCGTATTTGTGCAAACATGATATTGTTTCGCTGATAATTAAATCATCGGAGTTTTTGACGCTGCACAAATCTCAACAACTTGAAAGGCCGTGCATTACATGAACGTTTTAAAAGTCATGTGAAAAATCATCACTTGCTTAGAATTTGTGCAATTTCATTATACCATAATGTACAATTATTTTCTTTTTCCCTTTCCACTTCAACCTTAATTTTCTTTTTTAATCGAATTCGAATTGTACTAACATAATTTCGGAATAAAGTGTCTGAATAAAAATCGTATGCTTGATTTTGCAGCATTTGTATTTGGTGAACGAGTTGGATTAATACTGGAAACTCCTTATGAGATGGGGGAGACGCTCAACGGTACACGTGCATCCAGATCCCAGCAGATATGGTGGTGAATGCAATGGTGGTGGCTATGGTGGCACATGCTAACCACCAAGCTAAAGAGATCAACATCTACCACGTCGGGTCGTCGGTGTCGAACCCGGTCGAGTACGCGTGGCTACAGGACTACGGCCAGCGATACTTCATTGCTCACCATGGATCGACAAAGAAGGAAAGTCATTGATGTGAATGGCACAATTCTTGAGACAATGACCAGTTTTTGAAGATACACGATGATCCGTTATTTTCTCCCTTTGAAGGTTTCAACTTTCATCAATCTTGATTATGTTCTATGATTTTCTTCCTTAGAATTTCTATCTTACTAAGTCTTAGGGTTTTTTGTCACTACAAAATTTACGCGGACTTGTGATGAAAAAATCCGTCGCTGAATAAACTATTTCTATTGATAATTATCATTTGCGACGGAAAATGCCCGTTAGAAATAGAATACACTGACCGTTAAAATTTTAGCGACGGATTCACATCATCGGCATCTTATAGATAGGGGATTTTTCCCATCACTAAATGATATTCTTTATTGATTTCTCTCATATTAGTTATTGAGTTTTTTTTTTTTTTTCTTTTTCGGTGATAGGGACTGCAAATATTGACCATTGCTTGGTGCCAGTATTTCGAGCGTTTTTACGAGGAGCAATGCAGGAAGCTTAAGTTTGTGATGAGGCTGGTTGACCTCTATGCACCTTATCTGTTCTTCATGGGATTGTAAGTATTAATAGTAAAACACGAGATGTAACATTAAAAAAATCCGTAAATTAAACACGTTTCTTGATGTGTGTTGACAGCTATGATGACATGAACACGAAGAGACTGAGAAGAGCAGCAAAGGAGAGTGGCACGAAGAGAGATGTTTTATTTTGATCCCAAATGCATAAACTGAGAGGATTAATTCATGAACACCCACTTTCCTGGAATCTTGAAAAGAGTAATGAGAAATAATTGTTCAGACATAATCAGGCTAATTAATTAATCTTAAAATCATGTTTCCGATTCTACATTTATTTTATTTTTAATTAAAAATTGTCACATCCCAATTCCATTCCCGATAGAACGCATTAAAGTCATGGTGCGATTAAGGGTTGGAGAAAAGTAGTGGAAAAGAAAGAGAAATTAATAAACTGAGATATATTATGAAAAAGACGGGTAACTATAGGAACACCTCGCAAAGAAGTTGGATTAAACCATAATAAAGATAGGTCAACCAAGAATATTGATCGATTAAAATTAGAGCATTAAACATGTAGTAGAATGCACAAAAACATCTTTCATAGATAAACAAAAAGTTTCACAAAGTTTAATAACTCAAAATAGTTTTAGATAGTAGTATAATAATAACTTGCTTGCTCGAGTTGATTAAGTGTTACTTCTCTCCTTCGATAAACCCTACAAAAGAAATCCTAAACTTAATTGAAATTCCAAATGCTTACTACTCAGTAGCCTAACAACTTTCAAATACTAATTTCCAATATCATCTTTTAAAATTTGGTGCCCACGATATTCTAAGTTAAATTATGTCTCTATGTACAAAGATTCTTACATTAATAACCAAGATTATATCCAATTACCTATGTAATAAGTTTCAGAGCCCATACCTAAAATAATTATACTCATCCTACATGCTTATGCTGCCAAACGATTTCATGTTAATAGTCTAATTAAAACCTTAAATTAAACAAATGTATCAACTAATATTCCTGCCCTAGCAATAATTTCGTTCGGCAATTATAAATCGAAAGCATCTCTTTTAAATTAGTTAACTGCATAAATATTCACCTCAGATTAGCAATAAATACTTCCCTAATAACCTCTCTTGCAATAGGAAGTATATAAGTAACACCTTAATTGTAATTACACCCATTGAGAGGTTGGAATTAAAAATACGTATAATGTAAGATTATAGATTTTTTGTATAAAATATACTAACGATTATGCATAAATTATATAAGAATTATGCATCATTCACAATTCTCACGTTAAATATTGGTTCTCACAAAATCCACACCCTATATGTAAATATGTAAATATTTAAATTATATTATTTTTATTAATCATTACCTACTTATTTGGATTGAAACAACTGCACAATGTTACCAATATATTTATCAAATCTAGCCATATATAATATTCTACTATAACCTAACGTATATGCGTGTACAACCTAGAGACAGGGGCGGATCTAGGATTTCGAGTTAGGGGGGGGCGAGAATTTATAAGGGTACGTACGAAATGTGTTGTACAAGGGTTCGAGGGCGGAGTCCCCGAAATTTTTTTAGGGGCGTTTGTTTCTATTTAGGTCTAACTATACTTACTATTTAGCGATATTTAGGGATATTATATTATTCATCTAACAATCCCTTGAAATTTATATTACAACATCTTATTTTGATAGGTCTACATGTGATCGAGGAGATTCAAAATTTTTATCCAATTGAGCAATAAGTATTGAAAAAAAAAAACACAAACATAATATATCAATTGCATAAACTTATATCATATGTTAAAATATATAGATATCCGAACTCCAAGTTTTAAACCTTCACTAAAGTTAGTGTACTTAATATATAATTTTTAATATTTTTCATATATAGTTGTCACATTCACACTAATTTTAGTTTTAACTTAAGGGTAGATGACAAATTCTTAAATTTCGGGGGGGGGAACTCAAAAATCAAAATAGATATATATGTAAATTAAAAAAATAGAGAGCTAATCGTAGTAATACACGAAAGTTCGGGGGGGTCGGTACCCACTGGCCCCCTTTGTATCCCCTGTAGAGACATATATGCTATTTATTTTGTACATGATAATGAGTGCTCAAAAATATTATATCTACACCTATACCATTTTATTGTATCATATAGTATATGTATGCCTCTACTATTAATTCATGAATATACATGTATATATATGTCTTTATGCATAAATTCTTATTCAATATGAAATAAGATTCTTACTCTAAATATTTAATTTTTATTAGAATTAAAAAGAATTTATGCGGGGTGTGAATCTTTTAATCTATAACTAAACAGTCAACTAATCTTCTTAAACCTTGTAAGGAAAACTAGGGATATCACAAAAGTAGATGGGTTTGTATATACCATATTCGTATACTTTTGTGTGTACTACACCACAAAAGTTTTGACATGTGACATTTTTATTAAAAGAAGTTGGTCACATTTACCAAATGTCAATATCCTTGTGATGTGGTAGACACAAAGATATACAAATGTGGTGTACTCAAATAATTGTGGATTAAAAGGTATCTCTCATATGCCTGCTTAGTTGAAAATAATTTTATTCAGTATCTTAATTAGTGGTGGGCAAACAATTCGGGTTCCCGCGCCCGTACCCGTCCCGTTCGGGTATTTCCCATTCGGGTCGGAAAAAATGGGTACGGGTACCCGTTACGCGGGTACCCACAAAAAATCAAGCGGGTCGGGAACGGGAACGAGTTTTATTCTTAGATACCCGTTCCCGAACGGGTACCCGCATTAATATACAATTTTTTTTTACATGAGGTCCTCTTGCGTAGAGGTGGGCACGGGACGGCGCGGGTACCCGTTTGCATGTTTTGTGCTAGCACTAGAGTGTGACTAAACAGTTTTTCACGGTAATTTTAATTATAAGAATCTATGGTTTCATAGTTGATAATCATATGGTCGGTTTTATAATTATAATTTATGGTGAAATACCATTGGAACATAGTTTATAAAACAGATTATCTACTCCTATAGTCCTATTTATTGGTTTAAATATATTGGTATTTTTTAATTTTAATTTATGTTTTTAAAATTTCATTTATTGGTATTTTTTAATTTTTATTTATGAATTTAAATATATTATAAATAGGTGGTAATATTTGCGGGTAAACCCGTACCCGTACCGTATCCGTGCGGGTACCCGCTCTATGCGGGAACGTGAATGGATATTAAAATCAATTACCCGCAGGCGCGAGTATCCGCAAACGGGTACCTGCGCTCCGGCGCCCACCCCTAATCTTAATTACTCCATTCCATTTATCTTGTTTCACTTTTTAATCGGATTGACTTACTCATTTTGTCTCATTTCTTATATGACAAGTTTTTGCTTCTTAATTCAAATACTACCTTAAGGGAACTTGATCCCTTGTATTTGAATCGTATCATCATCTGTTAGATGAAGGTCAGGGGAGGCTGATTTCTGCGATTCAGGTTGCTTCTGAGCCAACCTTCTTTCCTTATGAGATGACAAGTTTTTTCTTCTTAATTCAAATACTAAAGCATTGGACCCATATTTTTACTAATCAAACTCCATTTTATATTAATATAACGTGCCGATAACAAATGAGACAAACTTAATAAAATGAAGAGAGAGTAATAAACTAATAATGAAGAAAGATATTGATTTGATAATCAATATTTTTTATATTCAGCCTTCATGCTATCGTACGAATTAGGCGGGGTAGGCGGAAACTGCAATAAGGTGTTTAGGTTGGGCAGATAGAGAATCCGAAGTTACCATGCTGCCCTCGGCGGAAAATGCTATACAAATTTACCTCTCAGTTTCATGGGAATTGTAAAATCATGCCATCCAATTTAAATTGAATTATGCTCAACACAAATATGCATTTGTTTTTAATAAATAATAAATACTCAGATAAGTATTTACTTGCGCATTTAGAAAACTTAATAAAATAATTTAAAACGTTACATAACTTATTATCATGAGATGCCTTGACAAATTATGTGTCATTGAATTCCAATCGGTACTTCTCGCCTAATGCTATTAGCCTATTACCTATGTTGCATGGACACTTCGAAAAATGTCGCCGTACTGTGTCGGACACGGACACGCTCGGACACGCGCCCGACACGTGTCGGACACGGCAAAAACGTGTCCAGCAAATAAAAAAAAATAAAATTTGGACACTTCCCGGACACGGGAATTGAAGTGTCTGACTCTTCTCGGACACGGGAATTGAAGTGTCCGACTCTTCCCGGACACGGGAATTTAAATTTCTGATTTTTTTTTAATTTTTATTACAAATCGTCCCTAATGGGAATCGAACCCAAGACCTACACAAGATCAACCACTTACGCAGAAGTGAGAATACTAACTACACAAGATCAACCACTTAAGTGTCCGACTCTTCCCGGACACGACCACAACAAAAAAAAAAATTAGACTCTTAACAGATCAATAAACTGACAGTTTTGAGTTGAATAGTGATGTTGGGATTTTAGAGATTGCAAATCTCACCTTTGATGAGCCGGAAGTGGAAAATAATTTGTTGGATGAAGTATTCTACACCGATTCATAAAACTTGAAAAATTACTTTTTATTTATATTATTATGACTTTTAAGACTAATGTTTATTGTTGTTATCTACTTATCTTAGTATTTCACATTTTTATGCTATGATTATAAATTATGAGTTATGACTTATGCGTTTTGAGTTAATAATGTGAACAATGAGTTTGATATTGAAAAGTTTGACTTAATCATTTATATATATATATATATATATATATTAATAATTTAATATTATTTATATTAGCGCCCGTGTCGTGTCCTAAATTTTTCAAAAAATACCGTATCCCGTGTCCCGTGTCCGTGTCGTACCGTGTCCCGTGTCCGTGTCCATGCAACCTAGCCTATTACTTAAAAGCTAGCACTATTAAGTGGAGTACCATTAAATCAATTAAATAAAATCTTAATTTCGTCCTTCCTATGAGTCACGTTTAACTGTAGTCTACAGTTTGTGGAGAATAACATTTAATTATTCAAAATCATTAAACACGTGGAATACCCTCCCATCATATAGCAGTTAATCCATCGAGGGCCATGTTAATACATCTATACTTAAATTAATTTAAACGTTAAATTGTAAAAACTATATTAATACTAATAAAAGGAAACATCATTTAATCAATGCCTACAATGATACAATACTGATATAAGGGTAGCGTACGGATGGATGTGGTAGGAAAACAGAGTTGTATAGAAAATGCAAAGTACATATAACTTATAATTTTTTTACATAATTTTTTTTATGCATAAATTATGTCACCTACACTTTTGCAATTACGTATAAGGGAATCTTCAAAACATATATTCAATTTGAGTGATCTAATAGGCGAATGAATAGTCATTTTTCCTATTTCGAGTCAAACTGATTCTTCCCAATAAATTTCATATGAATGTATATTTATATGTTAAAAATAGAAGGCCTTTAGTATTTCCCTGATTGTCGGTTCTCATGTCGCATCAATCTAGAGTCTTGACAAGTCTCAAAAATTGAAAATTTAATAATTTTAATTTCTAAGTCATATAATAATAGTAAAAGCCAGTCTAGCAATTAGGATAAATACTAGTATTTGAAATCAAATATTTCCCACGTGTAACTATTTTAAGTTGAATAAATTATGAGGCCAGGACGAGTTGGTAGAGAGTGCTACGATTCAACCATAAAGGCTATAAAATACTACCTCCGTCCCGCTATTTCTGACACACTTTTCCGAAATGGACGTCCCGTTATTTCTGGCACACTTCCTAATTTGAAAATAATTTTCATTTCTCTCATACTTTACATCTTATCTCTCCTACTTTTTCTTACTTTATTATCTTATCTCTATTACTTTATCATCTTCCCTCTCTTACTTTATCATCTATTCTCACTCATCTTCTCTCTCCTACTTTATCATCTACTCATATCTCATTCTTAATCATCTACTTTCTTAATTTCCGTGTCGAAATGAAGTGTGCCGGAAATAACGGGACGGATGTAGTATATACTAGCCGACCTAATCCTAATTATTGTTAACTTCATTTATTTGCCCTTATATAAACCCTACCATCCTTCCTACTGCATTACTATAACCTCTCTCTCTCTCTCTCTCTCTCTCTCTCTCTCTCTCACACACACACACACACACACACACACAAACAAAATTGTCGTTCCTCATCTTTTTCGATGGAGTTGGGCAGTATTCTACAGTTCCTAGAAAACAGATCCATTCTTGTGACTGGTGCCACCGGCTTCATAGCAAAGAGTTCTCTCTCTCTCTCTCTCTCTCAAATATGAAGGGTTTCAACATTACTGATTGAAAACATTCGATGCATGCAGTTTTCATCGATAAAATTCTGAGAGTGCAGCCACGTGTCAAGAAACTGTATCTTCTGCTGAGGGCTTCAGATACAAACTCAACCATGCTGCGTTTCAACAATGAGGTAATAAATCTATCAATTATCAACTTAAATTATATTTATAACTAATAAATATATATATATATGTGTGTTCATAAACAGATTATAGGAAAAGAATTATTCAATGTCTTGAAAGAGAAAAATGGAGAAAATTTCAGCAGCCTTATATCAGAAAAAATAAGAGTTGTAGCTGGAGATATTACCTTTGAGAATCTGGGAGTTAAAGATTCAGTTTTGTTGGAGGAAATGTTGTCTCAAGTTGATGTTGTGATAAATTTAGCTGCAACCACAGATTTTGATGAAAGGTGTATATGTATAATCATTCAATTCATCATAATATATAGTTACTTTTATTAATTAATTCTAATATTAATTTGAGATTTTTGCATGCAGATACGATGTTTCACTTGGGATAAATACTCTTGGAGCCATGCACGTTTTGAATTTTTCCATGAAATGTAACAAATTAAAGATTTTGGTACACGTATCAACTGGTCAGCAATAAACTTAGATAAGCTAGTCTTGCAAAATCATCAATAATTTGAGACTTATTTCATTATTTGCTCAACCCGTCGATATATTCTATTTAAATATGTACGTGACATACATTATTCGGTTTCCGTTTCGGTTTTGACCAATAATAGAAGGTGAAAAAAATATTTTTCATTCAAAAACATATGTTTTAATTTTGCAGCTTATGTATCTGGGGAACGAGAGGGTTTAATATTGGAAAGCCCTTATGAAATGGGGAATACATTGAATGGGACATGTGGACTTGATATCGATGCAGAGAAAAGATTGATAGAGGAGACATTAAAACAGCTCAAGGCTGATAATTCTTCAGAAGACTTCATTAAATCAGCCATGAAAGACTTGGGGATTCAAAGGTTAATTATTAATTGCATATAACTTGTAAATTTTAATTTAAATGTGTTTTTCAAGTGCAACATGATAAGCATAATTAGGTTTTATGTATGCTTTATTGTTTTATTACTTTTTTTATCCGTGTATATTTTAAATAATCCTAAATTTAGAGTAGATTTAAAAAGAAAAAAGAAAACATGAACAGCGACGGGACTAAGATACCACTTTCGTTTTAAATTGTTTTGTATACATGGAATTAATTAGTTAGATCGTTATGGAATCCTAAAATTAGTAATGTGGTACTTTTCAATATTAATCAGGGGCGGATCCAGGATTTTGAGTTAGGGGGCGAGAAATTTTTTTAGGGGGCGTTTGTTTCTATTTAGGTCTAGCTGTACTTACTATTTAACGATATTTAGGGATATTATGTTATTCATCTAACTATCCATTGAAATTTAATACCCTATTTTGATAGGTCTACATGTGATCAGGGAAATTCAAGAATTTATTCAATTGAGCAATAAGTATTGAAAAAAAAGAACATAAACATAATATATCAATTGCATAAAGTTATACTATATGTTAAATTACACGTGCAACCTTATCAAATATATATATATATATATATATATATATATATATATATATATATCCGAACTCCAAGTTTTAAACCTCCACTAAAGTTGGTGTACTTAATATATAATTTTTAATTTTTTCATATCTAGTTGTCATATTCACGCTAATTTTTAAGTTTAACTTAAAGGTAGAATTAGAAATTCGAATTTTTTTTGGAGGGGGGAACTCGAAAATCAAAATAGAATATATATGTAAATTATAAAACATAGAAAGCTAATTGTAGTAATACACGAAAATTCGGGGGGGGTCGGGTCGCACACACCCGCCCCCCTTTGTATCCGCCCCTAATATTAATGTTTTTTCATATATCGAATTAAATTCACTACTATTTTCGCATATACTACCTTTTTAAAATATCATTAATGAAGCTTGAAATTACATGTTACAAGTTAGATACTGGACCAAATAAATATTTCAAATATTTTCATAAACAGAGCAAGGAAATTTGGATGGCCGAATACGTACGTATTCACAAAGGCGATGGGAGAGATGTTGTTAGGACAATTGAAACAAAATATCCCTCTTGTAATAATTCGTCCCACAATTGTTACCAGCACTTACAAAGAGCCTTTCCCAGGTTGGATTGAAGGTGTAAGGTAATCTCTCTCTCCCACTCTTCCTCCCTCCCTCCCTCTTTCGAATGATCCATTACTATTGAGATCATGGACGGATTTATGTGTTCGCAAGGAATGGCAAGTACCATGATTTATCGCTAGAACTGACGTGTTTTCTTTATTGGGGTACAGTTCACTATAAGTGATACGCTTCCAAAAATTGTAAAGATTATGTGACCCGCAACAACTACCAAAAGTCAAACAATCTAAACCACACAACACCACTTTCTTAATTTTCATGCCTAATAAAAACGTGTCGCTTCTTGCGGGACGGTAAGAGTATTTAATCTAATAAATTTACCTATATATTACATGTAATGTATACATTTAGCCGGACAATAATCCCACAAAAAAGCTTGTATTTATTTGGCCAATTAAATCTCATAGCCAATTTAATGAATCGACCCTATAAAGCTTTCATAGTCATAGCAACAATTAAGTGCAAAGTCCGTGTTACACATACGACAATATATAGGCACGATTTATGTGATATTTTTAATTTTCACCATGACCATGTTCTCATTGAAAACACGAATTTGTACACTCCTTTACTGAAAATCCTACATACATCCCAGGACTATTGATGGTGTAGTTGTTGGATTCGGTAAAGGAAGAATCACATGTGTTGTTGGCCACCCCAACAATATTATTGACGTGGTAAGTATCAACAATTCTTTTTAAAATTTAATTAAAATATTAACTAAAAACCTAATTAGCTAACTAACATGCAATGCATGCAGATCCCAGCAGACATGGTGGTGAATGCAATGGTGGTAGCTATGGCGGCGCATGCTAACCACCAAGCTAACGAGACTACCATCTACCACGTCGGATCGTCGGTATCAAACCCGGTCGAATACTTTAGGCTTCTCGACTACGGCCTCCGCTACTTCACCGCACATCCATGGATCAATAGAGAAGGAAAGACAGTCATTGTTGGGAAAGTCACAATTTTTAACACAATGGCAAGCTTCCAAAGATACATGATGATCCGTTACTTACTCCCTCTGAAGGTTTGATCATCAATCTCGATTTATTATTTTATGATATTCTTTCTTGAATTATTATTAGGTTTTTATTTTTTATTTTTACTTTTCATAGGGTTTGCAAATATTGAACATGGCTTGCTGCAAGTATTTCGAGCGTGTTTACAAAGAGCAATGCAGAAAGATTAAGTTTGTGATGAGGCTGCTCGAACTCTACGAACCTTACTTGTGCACCCTAGCATAGTAAGTAGTAATAACGAAGTGAAATACGAGATGTAACATTAAAAAAAATTAAAAAAAAAAAAAGCGGTGTTTTGCATCGGTTGACATGTTTCTTGATGTGTGTATACAGCTATGATGACATGAACACGGAGACATTGAGAAGGGCAGCAAAAGAGAGTGGTGTGGAGAGAGAGATGGAGATTTTTTATTTTGATCCTAAAATCATAAATTGGGATGATTATTTCATGAACACTCACTTCCCAGAAGTAGTGAAACGAGTGTTCAGAAATAACTGATCAGATTTAATCCACTCAATGCATTGTTTTTAAATAAAAGACATTATTGTAAACTCGAATTATTGAATAAGAAATAGTATCATTTTATTGTGGCCGTGAATGATAGCCACGTTGACCGAACATGTAAATCTATTTTGAATCTTGTGATCATGAGTAATATGTCTCTATAATGTACATATATATTGATTAATTGGTAAAGTTGAAATTGTTCGGTTGATTACAAATATAAATCAAGATTCATTGATTTGCGCACTAATACCAGAAAATGATCTTCTAGATCAGTTGATTTAGGTCACCGAATATCGGAGTTTAAGCATCCAAACATCGATCCGCAAAGAAAACGATACACCATCTCAATTCAACAATCACCAAAACTAACTATTGTAGAAGGCAAATTGAATTTTTTAGTCCACAAACTATACGTGTTTGGCCAATTTGGTCCCTTATTTATTTATTTTAGTTAATTGATCCCCAAATTATAGAATTTTGGACGAATTGGTCATTCTGTTAATTTTTTTTGTTAGTCAACTGTTAGTCAACGGTTTTTAAAGGGTAATTTCGGTATAATATTATTGAGGACCAAAACGTCCAAATATTGAAAGATTGAGGACCAATTTGACCAAATTTGTTTCTTTAATTTTTAAAGTTGTTCAAAAATCGAAAATTATTTTAATAAATTTGCTTTTTTTTAAGGAGCAATTATGCCAATTTTAAATAGGTTGAGGACCATTCCCGTTAATTATAATATATTTGGGGATCATATTACTATGAAAATGATGGATTAAAACATAAAATATATTACTCCGTAACCAATTTTTTTCCGAATATTACTATGAAAACAGGGGATTAAAACATAAAATATACGAAAAATTAATGAACAAATCATATTGGACCGAAAACATGTTTTGAATGGAAATCTACTATAGTTTTATTCATTGATTATCAAATATTCTATGTTTTTGTCTCTCTTTATCATATTAATATATTCGAAAATTTTGATAACAGAGCTATAAAATTTGACGATTATGATCCCAAAATATAGGGATTGGTCTTCAACTTATTTAAAATTGGCGTAGTTGGTCCTTAAAAAAATCAAAACGACTAAAATACTTTTCGATTTTTGTAAAATTAAAAAAAATCATTAAAAATTTTTTTGGCCAAATTGGTCCTCAATTTTTTAGTATTTGGACGTTTTGGTCCTCAATAATATTATACTGAAAATACCCTTTAAAAATCGTTGACTAACAATTGACTTACTAAAAAATTAACAGAAGGACCAATTCATCAGAAATTCTATAGTTTGGGGACCAATTAACTAAAAAAAATAAATAAGGGACCAAATTGGCCAAACACACATAGTTTGAGGACTAAAAAATCCAATTTGCCATTGTAGAAAACTAAAAACCTAAAGTCCAACAACCCAAAGCCCACAAAACATAATTAAAAAGTCTGTTGCAAGAAGCTCAAAACAATAAAACAAAATCAGAATAAGTTAATAGCTGATTATCTCCGCATCATTCTCAATTAAGCTTCACGAAGTGTATATATATCTATATCTATATATATATATATATATATATATATATATATATATATATATATATATATGAATTGGATCATTAAGGAACACTAGCTTAATGAAAGAATTAGGAACACATCCTAGCCTTCCATTTTGTGAGATGTGTGGCTTGGATTAGATAAGCTATTTTAAACATTGAATCTCTTATTTAACTCATTAAGGGGTATAGAAGTAAATTACTCATTTTATTTTATTTTTACATATCTTCTATTATTCATTTTTGTGAAATAATTAATAATTAACTGTAAATTATCCAAAATTTATACTTGTATTAAGAGAAAATATAAATCAGTTTTATTTTATCTGTATTCTCGATCGAACAATAAAAATTAATTATTCATTTTATGTATTTTATTTTATTAATTAAAATTAAATTTTTATTTAACTCATTAATTAAAAACATGAATTACGTAATTGCTTCATCATCATCTTTTTCGTTTTTCTTTCTTCACCATCAGATAAAAAATCAGTCAAAGTGTATACAATTTTTAAGCAAAGTGCATACAGATTTTGATGAAAGTGCATATTTTTAATCGAAGTGCATATAATTTTCAATGAAAGTGCATACACATTTTAATCGAAGTGCATAAAATTATCAATAAAAGTGCATACACTTTTTAAACAAAGTGCATACAAATAAACACGAAGAATTTGCAGTTTAATGTCAAAAAAATAATTTTTCAATAAAAAGTACTACAAAAATAGATTGGAGACAGATCTATGTAGATTTGGAAGGGATCCCTACAGATCTGGAAGAAATCTCTATAGATCTGGTCTATTGAGAGAGATTTGGAAGACTGGAAGGGATTTTCGCAGATCTGGAACAAATCTCGACAGATCCTGCACTGCCTGCGGCGGCGGCGATGCAGGTGCTGTCCGAACAGAGATCGAGAGAGAGAGATGATGCTCGTGGCGGCAGCGACGCCGGTGATGCCTGAACAGAGATAGAGAGCGCGAGGCTGCCTGCGGCAGCAACAATGGTGATAGTCGAACAGAGAAAAGAGAAAATAGAGAGAGAGAGAGAAAATAGAGAGAGAGAGAGAAAATGAAGAGAGTGGGAGATTGAAGAGATGTACCTATGTTATATTTTTCACATTTAATACCTCCTATCAATTTTGTCCTTATTACATTAAATATAATCTAATCTCTCTTTTTATTGTTTATTTAATAATTGATCTATACCATACATTTAATGAAATGAATGGTTAGATCTTGTTCCTAGTTCTTTCACTAAGCTAGTGTTCCTTATTGAACTCTCCCATATATATATATATATATATATATATATATATATATATATATATATATATCTTCTAGCTTGTACGTAATTGTAACTCTATCTAGACAAGTTTTGTCAATGAGAATTGAGATCCAAATTCATCAATATAGTTAGCTTATTTTCTTCACAAGCTAGTTGATTAATTTCTGTGAACAAATTGAAATGAATGTGATGATATTCATAAATCAAGTCAATTAATTTAATAAAAATATTGGTACCCGATTAAAGTTTATATCCTTTTCTTGAACAAGTTTTTGATAGATCTAGTTTTATGAAAAAATTGTGTCAACTTCTAGATTATCTACGCACATTGGCAAATCATCCATCACCAAATTAATCGCTATATATATATTTTCCAATCTCATATGCTACTGAAATACATATTTTATGCGTAAAATATTCTTATGTTGCATCAATCTAGAGTCTAGGCAAAGTCACGTCAGACAATTTTGTTGTATCTTATTAGGCCCAACCCACATCTTATGTTTGGCCAAACTGTCCTGGAGGCCCAGCCCATCTCATTCCATGCTTACGCATTAGTTGCCCTACCTATATAAAGCTTCTATTGCGTGTTTCAAAATTAAGTGTGTGTGCAGCCTTGTTTTCTCTCTTATGTGATTATCTTCCTCTTTGTGAGTTTGTGAGAGATTTGTGATTAAAACGGTGGAGTCGCCGGACTTCGTGTGCCTAACTCTCGTTGTGAGCCTTACTGGTGTGTTGGTACTTAGCAGGCGGTCTGAGCCGGACCTTTTGTTCCACAGCGGAGCCCGATCGATTCCCAACAGTAGTATCAGAACCACGGGTGTGGTCCGTCGCCCTCGCTGACCGATCTATAAAGGTACACCTTGTACCAATTAAACTCTTGAGTCTGCTAGGGTGGGTTCCTAGCTTCTAAACCCTAAAGTCTCTTCTGCACAAGTAAAACAGGGTTCAAATCTCCGAACCCCGTCAGATAAAGTGGCTTAATCCTCTCTGCCTTTCATTCTTCTAGAAAGGCTGCCCACTAGTGCAGTCCCAGGTCAGGGATCTACGTGCTGGTAGAAGTAGGATTTATGTGTTGTTCTCTACCTGTGTCTTATATCTTTCTTCTATTCTTTCTTGCTTTCGCTTGTTCCTTTTGTTCTATCTGCTTGTTCTTATTGCTTCTTTACCTTGTGCTGTGTTTTTCTTTTTGAACCGTCTCAACAACGGTTCTTGTTCTCTCTTTGTCCAGAGGACTGAGTAACCCCTGCTCCCAGACCTTGAGTCTGCGATTGTGAACTGGGTAATCCCTTGTCCGTGGCTCTGGACTATTTAATTAACCCTTCATTGGTGTTAATTAACTTGCATTGTATGTGTAGCTATGGCCTCCTCCAGCGGCATAGCACCCTTCAACGGTAAGACGGATTTCAATATCTGAAAACGGAGAATGAAAGCCATTTTGATTGAAAAATGTGTTTCATGTGCTATATATCATTCTTTTGAAACTGGTGAAACTGAGAAAAAGAAAAATGAAATGAATGATCTTGCTATGTCTACTATTACTATGAACTTATCTGAATCTGTACTTAGGAAAGTTGAAAATATTTCATCTGCTAAAGAAACATAGGATAAGTTGAATGAGTTATATGTAGAAACCTCTTTACCCTAAAAAAATGTATCTGTTACAAAGTTTCTTTAGGTTCAAGTTAGATATGTCTAAGGATATCGATGAGAACCTAGATGAATTTAATAAGTTGCTTCAACTCATTAAACAAACTGGAGACACTAGTATAGATAACTATGCTCTTATTTCCCTTTTAAACTCTATTCCGGACTCTTATAGTGATGTCCAATCTGCTATTAAGTATTTTAAGACAAAATTGATTTTAATATTGTGATCTCTGCTATTAGAAGTAAGGAATTAGATCTTAAGTTTAATGGAGGGGGTAGACACTCTAAACAGGGTACTGCTTTTCATGTTAGAGGTAGGACTTTGATAGGAAAGGCTCAAAACCCGGGGGTATGAAAAAGGGTCAGAAATGTAGGTCTGAGTCTAGGCCTAATGGTAGAAAATATTATAACTGTGGTGAATATGACAATTTTCAAAAAGACTACCCCACTCCTAAGAAGGGTAAGCAGGATAGTGATCAGAAGAGCGTTTCTGCTTCAAATGTTGTTTTAGGATATCATGCTAATCCCAACATTCTTGAGAAGTATTTTATGGTGACTGAACCTCATAACATGTGTTGGGAGATGATTCAGTAGTATAGTGTTAGAAGACTTGAATGATCCCAAACCCTAATTTGATTGGTGAACCATTGAGTTGTAATTGTAATGCCTTTGTCTCTGAGAGTTTCAGACTGAGTAGACATTCTTTCACCATGGTTCGGGCACTCAGTTCTGTCTGCTGACCCATCAGTAGACTATCCGCCTCAGTACCATGGAGTGAAGACTCAGTAGTGCTGGACTCAGCACGAGCAGCATACTGAGAGGTATTCTTACTCAGTAGTGTTGGACTCAGCAGGAGCAACATACTGAAAGGAGTCAGTGGAACTGGACTCAGCAGGAGCAGTTCATTGAACTCAGAGTTGACCTTCAGGAGAGTTGCACTCAACAGGAGTATACTACTGAACCCCAGGTCAGACTCAGCAACGGCCTGATAGTCTCATTAACTGTCAGATGATCTTATATGTTAAATCAGTAGAGTCATACGAGGTATTCAGAGAAGCCAGCTTCAGATCTGCCTAGAAGTATGTTTGTCTCAACCACTTTCTACACCTCGACCAATGACGAGCAGTCAGCTGTCCTAGTTCTGATTAAAGTTGCAAGTCAACCACTCTCCAGAAATGGAGGGAAAAGACTCTGCCAGATTCTTTGAAAGAGCCGTTAGCTACCCAAAAGATAGTGACACATGGATCGACGTCTCCAACGGATCTTTCCATGGCTCACCTCTATAAATAGAGGGAAAAATCAAATCGCACCACATAAGAAGAATACACGAGCGATTAAGAACAAACACTTACCGACTTAAGCTTTCCGCAAGAACTTCAGAGAAACACTTCAAGCGAAAGGCAACATACTTGCTCAAGGGAACCAAGCTAAATTAGAATCAATAGCCTCTAGTATCCAAGTGATTGAACACAAATCCAGAGAGCTTATTCCTCATTGTTCGTCACTCTAGAAGCCACCTTCTTGTTCCCTTCCCTCTAACATAAGCTCAACTGAATATATCCATAGCTTAGATCGAAGGAGTTCATCCCTGAACTGTTCTTACTTGTAAAGTACTCCTTCATAGTTGGAGAGTTTGTCAAACACTTCAGTTTGATACTTGTAAACTGAGACTTGCTCAGTATAATCCTCAAGACCAGTGTTTGTCCAGTGCACAAACCGACTAAGACTAACTCAGTATAATAAAATAGCCTCCTGATCTTTTCGGGACAGTGGACGTAGGATTGTTTGATATCCGAACCACTTTAAAATCGTTGTGTTCTGTTTTTACTGTTGCATTGATTACTGTTCATACTGAAAACTATATTTCAAAATCATTCAACTGAGTTTCAGCAAAGCTTAAGAGATTGCACTAATATACTGAAACTGTTTTAATAAAAATGTTTTCAAACTCAACTGAATTGGGCCTACACATTTCCGCATTCAACTGAACTATTACTGAACGGTACTGAATTCTGACATCAGTCAACTAGCAGGCCTCAGTATAGTCCGTCACTCTGTCCATGCGATTCAGAACAACATATTTGGTCTACTGAACTTGTTCAGCAAGGCACTCTCCTGAATAGGACTGTTTGCGTTGTAAGTTGAGAAAGTTTTTAGGTGTATTCAACCCCCCCCCCCATACCTGAACGTTTATCTCGGGACCAACAATATGTCTGCTGTGAATTTGGTGAATTCTGATTATGTGAATGAATGGATTATGGGTTCTGGCAGTGTTTATCATGTTTCACCCTTCAAAAGTTGTTTTTCAAAATTCAAAAGTGGTGATTCTGGTTATGTTATAGTTGCTAATAAACATATATAGGTGTGTTGTCATGGGAATTGGTGATATCTGTCTGAAATTTGAATCTGGTTTTGTTTACAGCATGAAAGATGTGAGATATGTGTCTGATGTAGTTTGTAATCTGTTTCTTTCAATGCCCTTGAAAATGATGGTTTTAGGGGAAGTTGGGGTAATGGCTGGATGAAAGTTAAGAAGAGATCTATGTTGTCTTTAAGTCTAAAATGACTAATAATTTGTATCCTTTCAGTGATGTTCCTTTCCATGATGTTAGTACTATTAATGCTACTTTTGATGATAAAACTGTTCTATGGCATAACAGATTAGGTAATGCTAGTTCTAAGAATCTTGAAATACTGCAAAAGACTGGTGTTTTTGGCAAGGATAAACTGTCTTTTATGCCTTTCTGTGATTCTTGTGTAGCTGGTAAACAACATAAGGTTTCTTTTCCTACGTCTGATTCTTCTGCTTTATCTGGTTCTTTTGATATCCTTGAGTATATACATGCTGATGTATGGGGCCCATCTAGTACCTCTACTAATAGTAGATGCAGGTAATATTTGTCTATAATTGATGATTATTCTAGAAAAAACTTGGTTGTTTATTTTAAAACACAAATCTGAAGTGTTTGAGATGTTTTCTACTTGGAAAAACCTTGTTGAGAATCAAATTGGAAAGAAAATTAAGATTTTGAGAACTGATAATGGCCTTGAATTATGTAATGCATCTTTTACTGCTCTTTGTGCTAAGTCTGGCATTAAGAGACATAGGATTGTGCCTTACACTCATTAGCATAATGGGGTAGTTGAGAGAATGAATATGACTACCCTAGACAAAGTTAGGTGTATGCTTGAGTCTGTTGGTCTGTCCAAAACATTTTAGGTTATCACTGCTCTTGCTGCTGCTTATCTTGTTAATAGGCTACCATCTATTCACCTCGATGGGAAGTGTCCTAAGTCTGTCTACACTAGTAAACCCCTTGACTTGTCCAACCTGCGTGTGTTTGGCTATGCTGCCTTTGTGCACCGAAAGGGGGATAAACTTGATCCTAAAGGTAAGAAATGTGTGTTTCTTGGTTATCCTGAGGGTGTAAGGGCTATAGGTTGTGGGACAAAAGTCAGCCTGGTTTTAAAGTCATTGTCAGTAGAGATAGAGATGGTGGTCTTTAATGAATCTGATTTTCCTTGTATGTCTCCTTCTTCTACTCCTTCTGAGAACTGTTTGTGGTGTTCAGTCTGAGGTGGAGCAATTTGCTCCATCTATGCATGATTCTGAAATTGATAATACTACTCTTGATTATGAGTCTGAGAATGTGCATGTGTCTGGACCTGAAAATGAATATGAAGATGTGAATAATTCTGATACTAATAATGAATCTGAAACTAATGTGCATACTGATAGCTTAACTGGTGATAATGTGTCTGACAATTATCCTTCCTTGAATGACTATGAATAGATCTAGAAGGAGCATTAGACCTCCACCTAAATTTCATGATTATGTAATGTCTATTTATGTTTTCAGTGTTTATGATTCTCTGAATAATGAGCCTACTTCTTATTATGATTCTCAACTCTGTGCATTATGATAAGTGGTTAACTGCTATGCAATCTGATATGTACTCTCTGCATGCTATCAAAACTTGGATCCATGTTCCTAAACCTGAAAACTGTTATGTTGTGGACTGTAAGTGGTTGTTTAAGATTAAGCAAGAGGTTAAGTCTGTTAGGTTTAAAGCCAGTCTAGTAGCTAAGGGATTTACTCAAAAAGAGAGGGTAGATTATATTGAAATCTTTGCTCTTGTTGTTAAGTTTACCACTGGGACAATAATACTTGCTTTAGTTGCTCATTTTAAATGGGAATTAAAGCAAATGGATGTGACTACTGCTTTTTGCATGATGATTTAGATAAGAATATTTATATGAATTGAAACAGTCTCCTGGGCAATAGAACATTAGGTTTGATTAGGGGTGTTACGGTATACCGAAAAATCGGTATACCGCACATACCGTACCAAAAAAATATCGAAGATAGCGAATTTTCAGTATACCGTAATTTTCGGTACGATATCATACCGTACCGAAGTTTTTTCGGTACGGTAACGGTATGAGATTTTTTATACCGAGGTATACCGTGTACCGAAGTTCATCCGCATATATCTTGTAGAAAAGAGAGCAAAAATATTGGTTACAAGTTTTGAACACGAGTTGTTACAAAGATATCACTCATATCAAATAATCTTAATGTTATATCATAAATTCACTTAAACGACATAACTTTATTTGACATAAAGTCACATTATTTATCTATTAAATCATGAAATGGATGAAAAATTATATTTTTCAACTTTATAAACATTAACTCGTAATATTAACAAATTCTTACAAAATAGATAGATTAATTACTTTTATTAGAAAATAATATTAATAACTTTCTTGACTTTTATAAATAACATAGATTAAATTTACGGTATACCATTAAATATTCGGTAGTCCTTGATTTTTTGGTATACCGAAGTGCGGTTCGGTATACCGAAAGAGCGGTATGACAACGGTATGAAGATTTGCTATACCGAACTTTCAGTATACCGAACTACGGTTTACCGAAATGATCGGTACGGTAATGGTATGCTTTTTTCCATACCGACTCTTATCGATACGATATGCGGTATGAGAAAAATAGTACGGTATACCGTACCGAACACCCCTAGGTTTGATCAATGCATGTAGTCTCTGAATTTTAAAAGAAACTCTTTTGATCATTGCCTTTATTATAAGGAAACCTCATTTGTTCCTGTGTATTTGCTTATATATGTGGATGATATGCTTATCAATGGCCCTTGTTTGAAATCTATCAACCATGTGCAGAAATCTTTAAAATGAAAGATTTAGGGGATGCCAAGATTTTTTTTGGAACGAACATAGAAAGAGACTGGAAAAACTTTACTCTTGTTTTAAATCATATTTCATATTTTGAAAAGGTTTTGAGTAAATTTTCCGTGTTTGCTGCTAAATCTGTGAATGTTCCTCTTGCCTCTCATTTTGTATTAAGTAAGGATCAGTCTTCTAAGACTAATTCTGAAATTGATGCCATGAAAAAGGTGCCATATTCTAATATTATTGGGTCTGTTATGTACCTGATGATTAGTACTAGGCGTAATATTGCATAGTAGTGATTTGCTTAAGCAGATATATGTCAAATCCAGGTATGCCTCACTGGAATGATTTAAAGTGGTTACTTAGATACTTGAAATCTACTGCTCGTGTTGGTTTACTATTTTCTAAGTGTCCTGATGGTGTCAAACTTGCTGGTTATGTTGACTCTAATTATGCTAATGATAGGGACAACAGAAAGTCCACTACTTCTTATGTGTTTACTCTTTGTGGATCTTGCATAAGTTGGAAGTCTCAACTACAACCTATCGTTGCTTAGTCTACTACTGAGTCTGAGTATGTTGCAGCAACTGAAGCTATTAAGGAAGCCATCTGGGTTAAGGGTCTACTATCTGAACTTGAGTATCTTGGTAAAGATGTGTCTGTGTTTTCTGATAGTCAATCTGTCATTCAACTGTGTAAAAATCATGTGTTTGATGATATAACTAAGCATATTGATGTTAGATTCCATTTCATTAGGGACACTGTTGATAAGGGCATAATCAAATTTGAAAAAAAAATTATACATATTTAAATCCTGCAATATATGGGAACTAAGTGTTTAAGTGTGGAGAAACTTGTTACATGCCTTAAGATTCTCAATGTTAATCTAAGTTAAAATATTGCATGTTTACATTGGTTTTTTCTTTATGTGGCATATTCACTTTTCTTATTTTTTCTCCATCTGTTTTCTAGTTGGTGTCTGCTTTGTTCTCTGTGTGCAGGTGTGCTACTCAATGGAGTCTGGCTTGTTTCTCAAGAATGGTTAGCTGACGATGATGACAAGTATGCTTGCTAGCACCCTTCCCTTATTTATGGTAGGGACACACTATTGTTGGGCCTAAGGTGAAAAATGTTTTTATCTTAAGCCCAACCCATATCTTATATTTGGCCCAACTGTCCTGAAGGCCCAGCCCACCTCATTCCTTCCTTACGCATTAGTTGCCCTACCTATATAAGGCTTCTACTGCGTGTTTCAGGATTAAGTGTGTGCAACCTTGTTTTCTCTCTTCTATAATTCTCTTCATCCTCTTTGTGAGTTTGTGAGAGATATGTGAGGAAAACGGTTTAGTCACCGAACTTTGTGTGCCTAACTCTCGCTGTGAGCCTTAGTGGTGTGTTGATGCTTAGAAGGCGGTCTGAGCTGGACCTTTTGTTCCACAGTGGAGCCCGATCAATTCCTAACAAATTTCAATAAAAAAAAAACAAATATTGGCAAATTTGAACAATAATATCTTAATTACAAGTGCGCACATATAACATAGTATTATGATTTAGGATAAAATACAATTTGAAGTCAAATATCTCCAAGGCAAAAATATTTTTAGTTACATAAATTATGGGGAAGTAGAACAAGTGGTTGGAAGTTGAAACGATTCAATTACCATAAAATAACCGATATTTGTTTGGCTTGTATGACAAGAAAATGACAAAAAATATCATGTATATATATATATATATATATATATATATATATATATATATATATAGGGTATGGATCCTGTGGGAAGACATAGTTATGTAGAAAAGTAGGAAGTATGCATATTCCCTATATGTTTTATGCATATTCCTTAATTTTTTATGCATACATTTTGTAGTTTTTACATTTTTGCCTTTATGCATAAAACATATAAAGAATATGCAAAAAGAATATTACAGAACATATTCAATCTAAACCATCAAAAATTGAAATAAAGGGTGCAGATTTCTTCTTATTTCTTATTTTAAGGAGAACATTCCCTATATATGTATATATTTTTTCAGGTGAAATGTGTAAATTCATCTTGTTTTTATTTTATATATTCTAGTGTTTTTAAAATTATCGCAAGAAAATTCCTAGCGTCAAAATTAACAGTGTGTATTTCCATCGTCCCGAGCATGTGTGGACAAGATTTTTATACTTTTTGGTTATATACAAGTCCGAAATACTCTTATTATGTGCTTATAATATTTAATCAACTTTGATAAAGTCACAAGTATCAGCATCGATATTGGTGCTCCCACTTTAAATCGATCCACTCTCATTTTTTTCAATGTTCACGTTTTCTTCATATTCGTAGCTAGTGTTTTAGATTTTGCCCTTTAGTTTAATAATTTCATTTATATTAACATTGTTAATAATTCAAGAGCGATTGTGATGAACACTTTGTTAATCTTTACTAGAAGGGTTTTCACACATCATTTATAAGAACATAGGATTTTTTTATAATAAAATATGTTAATTTTACGCATTTTCACTTGAACAAAAATAATTTTTTTATTAATAGTAGTTTTTTTTCATTTTCCCGCTTGCAAGACCAATAAAAACTTGCAGATTTTCGTAATTAAGACCGACTATCTAGTTTCTATCCGAATCTTACTATATACTCCCTCCGTCCCGTTATTTGTGGCTCAATTGGTTTCGGCACGGGAATTAAGAGAGTAGATGATAAAGTATGAGAGAGATAGTAGATGATAAAGTATGAGAGAGAAGATGAGTAAGATAATGAGAGAGTATGAGAGAAAGATGATAAAGTAGGAAAGAGAATGTAATAAAGTAGGAGAGAGAAGATGATAGAGTAGGAGTAATTTTTTACCAAATTAGGAAAGTGAGCATAAATAATGGGACACCCCTTTCGAGAAAGTGAGCCACAAATAGCGGGACGGAAGGAGTATATCGAGACATACTTTTCATTACAACGTGTCTTTTCAATCCGATGTCCCTTGAGGGACCAGCGATCGTCTAATGTGTCTTTGTCTTCATTTATTTATTTATTATTAATAGAAGATGACGCATCTAACTTTACGCAAACTAATTCAGTTTGGACTAAAAAGAATCTTGATGATAAGGTCAAATATTTTCACTTTTAAAAGTTACGAACTCCCTCTTTCCATACTTTCATTAATAATATTTCATTTTTCTAATTGAGATCCCCATTACAAATGCTTCATTTACAAAAAAAATAAAAAAAATGTATAGACCAGAATCAGCCATTCAAAAAGCTAATTAATACACTAAAAAAAATATCATTTTTCTTAATAATTATATCGAAAAAAATGAAATATTACTAATGGGATAGAGAATATAAGTTTTTCGAGCAAAGAAAGTTGATTTACTGCGATTGACTAAAAGGTTATGTATAATTAACTTATATAGAAAATAAATCAACTAAAAAAAATTATAGGACAATTGATCTTATAGTGTGTGAACATGCTGTATACCAAACAAATCTAGTAAGACTCTTTATTGCACGCGAACTATTTATATTACTTCGAACTTAAATTACTTATATAATTAAGTTAAATATAATAATATATTTAATGAAAAAAATTAACATTAGTTACAAAAAAAAACTTAAATAAATCATAAATTACTTAAATAATACTCCCTCCGTCCCACTGGAAACGACACGTTTTCCTTTTCGGACCGTCCCACTGAAAACGACACGTTTCCAAAAAAGAAAATAACTTTATCATATTTTATCATTTCTCTCACCTACTTTATCTACTTTCATTATATTAATTATTTTCTCTCACCTACTTTATCATTTCTCTCACCTACTTTATCTACTTTCTCAATTCCCGCGCCCATTGGAAACGCGTCGTTTCCAATGGGACGGAGGGAGTAATAAAAAGATAATTAATATTAAAAGATACATTTCCCATTTAGTTTTTTTTAAAAAAGATAGGGGAGAGGTAAATCCTCCCCCCCAAAAGTATGGGAAAAATTTGGCCTCCTTTATGATAGAGGAAGGTTTAGAGCACCATTGGAGATAAAATAATGTTAAAAAATAAGGGAATTCTCAATTTTTGAATAACTTTGGAATGGTTTGAGGAAGACACGCAAAAATCGAGAAATGATCCTTAAATATTACCCTTACATAATCTTCTTCCCTGCTGCATTACTATATAACCCCTCTCTCTCTCTCACCTTCTCTCCCACCCACACCAAATATTTGTCAATCTTCTTGTTTGATGGAGTTGGGCAGTATTCTCGAGTTCCTAGAAAACAGATCCATCCTTGTGACTGGGGCCACCGGCTTCATAGCAAAGAGTATTCTCTCTCTCTCTCTCTATATATCAAATATACATGAAGATTTTGAGTGTTATTGATTGGAAACATTTGATGCAGTTTTTATTGAAAAGATATTGAGAGTGCAGCCACGTGTCAAGAAACTGTATCTTCTGGTGAGGGCTTCGGACACAAACTCAGCCATGCTACGTTTCAACAATGAGGTATAAATTAATACCACGAATTATGTATAAACTTAAAGTATAATATTAAATATTAGTTATAAACTAATATTAACCAACTAATATTTGTATGAACAGATTATAGAAAAGGAATTATTCAAAGTCTTGAAGGAGAAAAATGGAGAAAAATTCAGGACCCTAACTTCGGAAAAAATAAGAGTTATAGCTGGAGATATTACCTTAGAGAATCTTGGAGTTAAAGATTCTTCTTTGTTGGAGGAAATGTTGTCTGAAGCTGATGTTGTAGTTAATTTAGCTGCAACCACAAATTTTGATGAAAGGTACATAAATCATTCAATTAATAAAAAAATATACTTCTACTAATTAGTTTTTATTTAATTTAAATTTTTTGCATGCAGATACGATGTTTCACTTGGAATAAATACTCTTGGAGCCTATTAGAATTCAAAGATAGAAAATGAAAACCCAGTTTATTCATGAGTGTATAGGTGCATATATATACACGTTTGGAAAACAGAGGCGTGAAGAAACACGCTTCTTCTGACGTGGCATAACTAACTGGACTAACTTCATAACTACTCTTTAACTGTTCTTTTAACTACTTCCTAACAGTGTTAACAGTATTAACTTTCTTTAATTATTTATTTATCTAATATTCCCCAAACAACGTTCATCCTGGAGATGTGTCAATCGGTAGCTGACTTATCAATTCTTGAAACCGAGCAATTGTCAGTGGCTTGGTTAGAATATATGCAAGTTGATTTTGAGTGGGAACGTATCGAACGTCGAGTTCCTTCTTGAGCACCTTGTCTCGCACAAAATGGACATCGATCTCTATATGCTTAGTACGAGCATGATTCACCGGATTTGAGGCAATAGCAGCTGCACTCTGGTTATTACACCAGAGGGTAGACTGCAGCGGAAACTGAAAACCAATCTCAGTGAGAAGAGACTTGATCCAGACAAGTTCAACTGCAGCGTCAGCTAATGCTCTATACTCAGATTCAGAACTGCTCCTCGAGACAACCTTCTGCTTCCGAGAGGACCAGGATACCAGATTTGGACCAAGAAACACACAGAAACCACCAGTGGAGCGTCTATCATCACTGCAGCTCGCCCAGTCTGAATCAGAAAAACCAGTAATGCTCAAAGAGGAGGCTGCAGTGAATACTAGGCCACGTTTGAGGGTGCCTTTGAGGTAGCAAAGGACACGTTTACAAGCCTTCCAATGCTTCTCTGTAGGAGCTTTGAGATACTGGCTGAGTTTGTTAACCATAAAGGCGATGTCTGGCCTAGTTAGAGTGAGATACTGGAGGCCTCCTACTGTACTGCGATAAAGAGAAGGATCAGCAAATGGAGGACTATCAGCATGAGCAAGCTTCTGGCCAGCATCATAAGGAGATGGAGCAGGGTTACAATCCAACAAATTTGTTTTAGCCAGCAGCTCTTGGATGTACTTTGCTTGAAAGAGCACAACAGACTGATCTTGTCTTTCAACCTGAATACCCAAGAAGTAACTCACATCACCGAGAGTCTTTAATGCAAATTCCTTGGATAGAGAAGAGATAAATGAATTGATCAGCTGAGAATCCTCCCCTGTAACCAAGATATCATCCACATATACAAGTATCATAAGAAGTTTGCCTTGAATTCTGATATAGAAAAGAGAGTGGTCAGAACTGCAGTATTTGAACCCTATACGGATGAGATGATTTTTGAGCCTATCATACCAGGCCCTTGGAGCTTGTTTCAGGCCATAAAGCGCTTTATTCAACTTGCACACAAACTGCGGCTGTGTGGGATCTACAAATCCACTAGGTTGCTGCATGTAAACCGGCTGATCCAGCACTCCATTCAAGAAGGCATTGTTGATGTCTATGTGTTGAATGGACCACTTTAAGGTTAGTGCAAGTGAGAACATGAGTCTAATGGACACAGGCTTCACTACAGGACTGAAAGTCTCCTGAAAATCCACTCCTACTCTCTGCTGAAACCCCTTGGCTACTAGCCTAGCTTTGAGCCGCTCTATAGAGCCATCTGCACATCTTTTTATTTTAAACACCCACTTGCATTGAATAAGATTCATAGAGGGTGTTGCTGGAACTAGATCCCAAGTGTGATTTTTGTGAAGAGCTTCAAACTCTTCACGCATAGCCTGTACCCAAAGAGGATTACTCAAGGCCTCTTGGACAGTGGCTGGTTCAGTCAAATTTATAGAGTTTTGAACTGCCACAGAATACACCTTAGGTTTATAAATGCCTCTCTTGCTGCGAGTGACCATAGGGTGAATATTGGTAGAGTTTGAGGAAGAAGAATCTGAAGAGAAGGAAGAGGGTTGAGAGTTTAAAGATGGAGGGGGAGATGGAGCAGGGGAATGAGGAGGGGGTAATAGAGGAACAGTTTGGAGAGTAGAGGGTGGAAAACTGTGGGTGGCTGACTGAAAATTTGAAGGAGTAGCAGAAGTAGAGAATAGATTGGGATAAGGAAATTCTTCCTCATTAAACAGCACAGACCTGGCAATATAGATTCTGCCAGAAGGGTGTAGACACTTGTATCCCTTATGTTGTGGACTGTATCCAAGAAAGACACACTTAGTGGATCTGAACTGAAGTTTGGACTGGTTGTAGGGTCTGAGAAGAGGGAAGCAACTGCACCCAAAAGCTTTAAGGAAGCCATAGTCTGGAGTAGATTGGAATAAAAGCTGATAAGGAGAGGTATTGTGAAGGCTAGGGGAAGGCAGGCGATTTATCAAGTAAGTGGCTGTGTGGAAGGCATCCCACCAGTAAGTATATGGCAAGTGAGACTGAGCTAGAAGAGTAAGACCCAACTCACTGATGTGTTGATGCTTTCTTTCTGCACAACCATGTTGTTGGTGGGTATGGGGACAGGGATGTCGAAAATGTACCCCTATTGAAGCAAGATAAGGTTTAAGAGATCTATATTCCCCTCCCCAGTCTGTTTGTAGGACTTTTACTTGGACCCTAAACTGTCTTTCAACAAATGTTAAGAACTGTTGAACACTCTGAAAGGTTTCAGCCTTAGTAGTTAAGGGGAAAATCCAGGTAAATCTAGTAGCATCATCTACAAAGTGCACATAATATTTGTATCCCTCAACAGAGGGAGTGGCACTGGGTCCCCACAGATCACTATGCACCAAGTCAAAAGGTTTTGAAGCTCTATTATGCAGAGAAGTGAATGAAAACTGATGTATTTTGCCCACAGCACAATCTTCACAAAAGAAGGATTGAGATTGTTTTACAGTGGGCTTATTTAGGATTTTAAGCACTGTATTTAAGGGGCCTATACATGGATGCCCTAAACGCTGATGCCACAGCTTAGCAGTAGGTATAGTTTGAGTAAGAAAACAAGTATTACTCTGCCTTTGTGAGTTTGATCCTGCTTTAGCAGATTGCACATCCAGTTGGTATAATCCTTCTTCAACTGTGCCCTCCAGTAGAACCTTGTGAGTTTGCTCGTCCTTAACCAGGCAGTAGGTATTATGCAATTCGACAAAAACATCATTATCATCAGTTAAACGAGAAACACTCAATAGGTTCTTAGATATTTGTGGAACTCGGAGTATGTTGTTGAGATGTATTGGTTTCTGAACCAAACTAGATAGAGTAGTAGTTCTAACATGAGAAATAGGGAGTCTAGAACCATTACCAACAATGAGTTGATCTCCTCCATTGTAGGGAGTAGCCTGTTGAAGATGGTTCATATCTGCTGTCACATGAGCAGAGGCACCGCTATCCAGGAACCAGTCACCATTGGTGAGCTGCAATGTACCATTAGAGACAGTATTAGGAGTAGGGGAAGCAAAGTTAGAGTAGTTTGAAATTTGATTTCCATATCCCTGGCCTGATGCAGCAAAAGGATTGCTGTTGGAGGAGGCAGGGGACTGACTATACTGCTGCTGTCCAGTATAGGCTTGTACAACTGCCATGTGAGCTTGATTTGGAGGAACAGAAGAGGCTTCTGGCCCAGGGTAATGCACATCAAATCGCTTGAAACACCTGAATGCTACATGGCCAATTTTGCCACACAATTGACAGTTAGGGCGATTGTTAGAACGACCTCCATATCTACCACCTTTGTAGTTGTTTGAATGACCTCTGTAACCACCAGATCTACCTCCTCCTCGATTATAAGACGAACCTCCACTCTGCTCATTAGTGTGATAGGCTACATTCGCCGTAGGAATAGTTAGGCTTTTATGATTCGCATGAGATAATAATCGGATCTCATGAGTCTGCAGATGACTCTGTAATTCATTTATAGAGAGACTTCCAGCTTGTGCAGTGAGACGAACACAGATTGACTCGAATTCTGGTCCTAGACCTCCAAGTATAAACAAGACCAGTTCGGATTCGGCTAGTGGTTGATCGATGTTGTATAGTTCATCAGAAATCGTCCTAAATTTCATGATGTAATCATCGATTTGTAGGTCACCTTTCTTCAACGTTTGTAATTGAAACCGGAGATTCATAGCTTTCGCCTTGAGTGTGTTTGAAAGAAAGTCGCAAATGCCAGCCATAATTGCGACGCCGTGGAGCAACGGCCAACATAGCTCAACATAGGTGGTGAGATTGAGGACAGAAGCCAACCAAATAAGAATTGGTCGCGACGTAACCACGTAAGGTACAGAGGATTTGGAGTTTGAAGTTGTTGATCCATACCAGGCATCGTCGGTGTGGGAAGAAATTGCACCGGGGGAGTCGTTTCGAGTAGAATGTCTTCAAAGCAATAGGCACAAACTGTGGCAAGAACTTGAGTCTTCCAAAACGAGTAATTCGTTTTGTCAAGCTTAATAGCGAGTGGATGAATACTCAGAAGTACTACAGACTGAGGATCGGTCGTCACTAAATATGTTGACGAATTTTTTGAAATTAAGCCGGCAATGACCTGCGCTTGTTGGTAAATTTTACCGACGGAATTTCCGTCACTAAATCTGTTGACGATTTTTTTGAAATTAAGCCGGCAACTGACCCGCCGGCTATCGGAGTTGTAGCCGGCGGTGGTCGGACGGTGACAATGGCCGGTGAAGATCGGACGGTGACGGTGGGCGGCGATAGAGGTCTGTGTGAGCACGTGTGCACGTGTATAGTAGGATTCTTAATTGCTAATGAGATTGTTTCATATATAAAGGTGAAAAAAGTTTGTAAAAAACTCGATTCAAGTTTGCCGACAGAATTTTCCGTCGCTAAACCGGCTGGTTATAGCTGAGATGATAAATAATGACGAAAAATTTACTCAGTAATACATCGTTATTACATCGGTAAACGATAATTTAAATTTTCGTCGGTAAACGCCGACCCTTGTTTTGTCCATCGGTAAATACTGAAAATTTTGTAGTCTTTGATCTGTTACTTTGGTCATTGAGTTCAATTTTGCCCATCAGTTTGCAAAATAATCCGATTTTGACTCGTTTCGCAAAGTTGTTGATTTCGGTTTGATGTCAATCCTCCCAATGCGTGAGCTTGACCAAAAGTAATTTTTTCCTTTCTTTTTTTTTTTCAAAAAAAAAATCGTTAAGGAAGATTACACGTACAAATATTAATGAACTTCATAAATTAATTTTAGTTAGACAAATGAGACCCAATAAGTATGGGACATGTGTTTCATAAGCAGAGCAAAGAAATTTGGATGGCCGAATACATACGTATTCACAAAGGCGATGGGAGAGATGGTGTTAGGACAATTGAACCAAAATATTCCTCTTGTAATAATTCGTCCCACTATTGTTACCAGCACTTACAAAGAGCCTTTCCCAGGTTGGGTTGAAGGTATAAGGTAATCTCTCCTACTCCCTCTCCCTCTCCCTCTCCTCCCTCTCTCTCTAAAAGTATTCACTATTATTGCAATTGCAGGACTATTGATAGCTTTGCTGTTGGATATGGTAAAGGAAGAATCAAATGTTTCCTAGGCGAACCCAAGAACATTGTTGACGTGGTGGGTAACAAACTAGCTAATTGCAAATTGGCCCCCCAACTTCCCCTAAATTACCATTCTAAAAATGTAAAAAACAAATAACATGCATGCAGATCCCAGCAGATATGGTGGTGAATGCAATGGTGGTGGCTATGGCGGCACATGGTAACCACCAAGCTAAAGAGATCAGCATCTACCACGTCGGGTCCTCGGTGTCGAGCCCGGTCGAGTACGCATCGCTGCAAGACTACCACCAATGATACTTCATTGCAAACCCATGGACCGAAGAAGGAAAGCCGGTCATTGTCGGAAAACTCACAGTTCTTGAGACACTGGCCAGTTTCGAAAGATACATGATGATCCGTTACTCTCTTCCTTTGAAGATTTCATCAATCTTGATTATGTTCTATAATTTTCTTTCTTTCTTGAATTCCTCTCTTGATTATGTTCTACTTCATCCGTCCCATAGAAAGTGTCTTGTTTTCTTTTTCAGGGTATCACATAGAAATTGTCCTGTTTCAAAAAAAGGAAATAGGTCTCACATTTTTACCAACTCAAATCAATTCAAAACAATTAATTAATTGCATGGGTCCCACCTCTTTACATCTCAAACCAATTCTAAATAATTTATTAATTGTATGGGTATCACATCTTTACCAACTAAAATCAACTCTCATAAAACTCCGTATCCTACAGAAACAAGACACTTTCTATGTAACGGAGAGAGTATAATTTTCTTTCTTTCTGGGTTTTTTTTTTTGTGATAGGGGCAGTGTCAGCTTCTGTTTCGCTGGTTCTATCTAGGGCTGTTATCGAATCGAGCTTTTATCAAATAGCTCGGGCTCGAGCTCGATAAGGCTCGGCTCGAATTCGAGCTTTCGGTACCGAATTCGAGCTTTCGATTTTGAATTAAAAAATTAAAAAAATATTATTTTCTTAATTTTATCGAGCTTTCGAATCGAGCTCGATACCGAAATCGAGCTTTCGAATCGAGCTCGAATACCATGATTTTTTATCGAGCCGAGCTCGAACCCGAATATAAAGCTCGTATCGAGCTCGAGCCCGAGCTCGAGCCTGAGCAAAAATGGGCTAATCGAGCCAAGCCTGTACAAAGCTCGGCTCGACCCGGTTCGATAACAACCCTAGTTCTATCACCAGCCTTTATTATATCTTCCGTCTGGGCAGTTGAAGCAGTTTCTGTCTGCGACAGAACTCGTTGTTTTCGTAGCTTTGTCTCCTTCCTATTTTGTTTTGCTGTCTTTTCGATCTCTAGATCAAACTCTAGAATAGGGTGAGAAGACATGCTCATACAACATTTAAAAAGCACAAAAGATCAATAGGAAAATAAGCTAAAAATAACACCGTTCCCCGACAACGGCATCAATTTGGTAATCGTTGTTTTCACCAAATAAATCCTTCAAATATGCCAGAACTTAAATTAGTATAGCAAATAGGTATCGAACATAGAGAAATAATATTTTAAACATTAAATTTCTATCAATCTAAAGGTTTGGTTAGCAATCACGCAATTTTTAGGGATTTTCTAAACTAATGCAAGAAAGCAAATAGCATAAATAAATATTCGAATAAAATAAGCAAAGAAGAGGGGTCCAGCAAGATGATTCACTCACACAAGTCCGATCCTCGACACTAAAGTGAGTTAATCCCTAGAAATCAATTAGTTGTAGGTCGTCGTAATTAAACTGACATGTCTCATATTCCCCCTTAATTATTCGATAATTGTCATGGCGGCCATTGAAACGATTACTTATCTAAATTAGACGCAACCCACGTTGGTGGACAATCAATAGATTTAACACTTAATTAACTCTAAGAACTAAGGGAACCTAATTTAGGAGCCTACTCGTATGGTGAACATCTAATAGTCTCCTGCCAAATTAATTCTATTGTTCTAAAAACAATTGTGCTATATATTTAGCCTAATCCCACGAAAAACGATGAAAGTACCAAATTAGCTACGAATTAAACTAACATAGGGTGATCAAGTCTAGATTAACTAACCCGATTAATTAACCAAGATTAATTCGAAATTTCAGTGATTGATTATTAAGTCATAAGTCTCACGAAACCATTGATGTGTATGTTTCACATCCCGCTGGCCTCTAAAGAATTTAGCTATGCATACTGGTCCGACTGGGCAGACGGACGACTAAACTGGGCAGAAAGTAAGACATGCTTAATTGCGAAAATAACATGCACTAAAATTATCTACGAGGTTGAAACGAAATCGAAACACAAGTAAAACATAAACGAAACTTAAAGATTAAAAGGTACCGAATGATGAAATCAAGTCTCCAAATCCGTAGCAATAAGAACAATCTCCAATGATAAACTAGAAAATATGAAAAGTAGTGTTTGTTTCTTCCAAATCTGTAAACTAAGTGGGTGTTAGGAGTAGCTGAAGCTTATCGATAAGTGCTGAAAGTTGTTGGAAGGCTCTCGAAAGTTCTTTGAAAGCATTGAAAGTTATTGATTTTGATAATTTGTAAGTGTTTGCAAAAAGTCTTTGAAAGTCAAAAATTAATATTTAAAAATATTAATAAAATGGTATCTTACAAAATGAAAATATTATTTATTTCTCACTTATTAAACAAAATATAATTTTTTACATAAATAAAATTTAAAATTATTTCCACTCATATAAAATAGTATTTTAATAATAAATATTATTAAAATAAAATTAGTAAAAAATTAGGTATAATTAATATTATTAATTGAAATCAAAAATAAAAAAGATTAAAAATTATATTAATAAAAAAAATATTTACTTATTATTTATTAAATGATAAATAAAAATTATACATATAAATGAGCAATATCGATCATTAATTAAAAAAATTAGTTATAAAATTATAATATAATGTATTATTTAAAAAAATTAAAAATTATAAAAGCTATAAGCTATCAGCTTCAGCTGGTCAATACCAACTTACGAAAATTCTCTATTTTGGATCCAAACAGCTTTCAGCATCTCTATAAGCTGGATTTCCCAAACACCAAATTCGTTTTCCGAGACAGCTTTCAGCTATAAGCTGATTTAGATAAGCTATCCCAAACACCCCATAAGTGTTGATCGGTCTTCTCTCCTTGGCTGTTGCGGTGGTATTTTGATGGATGAAACGTGAATAATAGATGAATTATAGATGTGTTTTCGTGGGTCTCTTCAGCTTATATATGGTCGCACCTCGCTTGTAGAAAAATAGAGTTTTTATTCAAATTATGGAAATATTTGATTTAGATAAGAATATCTAAATCTTTCCATATCTTCTTCTCTCATCCTTAAATTTCCTCCCTTGATATTTTCATCCAACTTGCTCCAAAAACGTGCCTAAAGCCTCCAAAATATGACTGCCATCTCAGATCCTCGTCACGTGTCAAACCAGCCCGAAAACTTACAAAACAGCTTAGAAAATATGGTCTAACTGTCCAGGTGAGCGCCAAAAAGTGACATAATTTATATAGTACGAATTAGACTCATCAATCCGTTACTCTCTTCCTTTTGAAGGTTTCATCAATCTTGATTATGTTCTATAATTTTCTTTCTTTCTTGAATTCCTCTCCAATTAATAATTAAGGTTTTATTTTTTGTGATAGGGGCTCCAAATATTGAACGTGGCTTGCTGTCGGTATTTCGAGCGTGTTTACAAAGAGCAATGCAGAAAGCTTAAGTTTGTGATGAGGCTGGTCGACCTCTATGCACCTTATCTGTTCTTCATGGGATTGTAAGTATTAATAGTGATATGAAATACAGGATGTAACATTAACCCAAAAAAAAAAACATAAAGTAAAATGTGTTTCTTGATTACAGTTATGATGACATGAACACGGAGAAATTGAGAACAGCAGCAAAAGAGAGTGGTGTGGAGAGGGAGATAGAGATGTTTTATTTTGATCCCAAAATCATAAATTGGGAGGATTATTTCATGAACACCCACATTCCTGGAGTAGTGAAACGTGTATTCAGAAATAATTGATCGGATATAATTGGTGCATTGCTCAGTTGAAATTGTATTATTATTGTAGCAATTTAGAATTCGTGTTTATGTATTCAGTTAAGTTGTCTGCTATCTTAAACTTCAAAAATGAAATAAATTAATAATTGTTACTATTGAAGCCAATGTTTTGGTACTAAATAGAAACAGTCAGAGCCCATGTGCACCCTTGGAATTAAAATCTGTTATATAAATTAATATTGTTATATAAGGTGGCTATATCGGTAGGAAGTCATTCAAAATTTATAGTGCACATATTAATTAATTAAGTAGCTGATTCGGGTTTCTTCTTCACTTGAAAAAAGAAAAAAAAAGGAATTCATCGAATAGTACTGCTAGTTGGTTTTTTTTTTTTTTTTTTTTTTGTTGACGAGGAACCCGCAGCCGCTACCTTTGGTGCGCACAGGGTAAACCTCGCTCATGTGCAATAGCCTGCAAACCACACAGAAGAGTTAAACCACCCTTAATGTGATAGGGTGACAGACTCACACATAGCGTGTCTAGTGGGAATTGAACACATGACCTATCGGTGCTAGTTGGTTAATTAATTCCTGGCGTGGTTAATGAACAAATATAAATGTTCATTAATCAAATCAATTAATTTAATAAATATTGCCACATTGATTTCTATTTAGTAGTGTTTAGAATAGTTTAAATGAGCTGTTTTTGAGATTTTTCACCACATAATTAATCTTTTTTTAATATTTGAATTGTATACTTTTGTTTTTTTAGTTTAAAATAAGTCAGAATAAACATAAGGATAAAAGTTGGTCAGGGGGTGTTGCTTTTTAAAGTAGAAGACAAAAAACTGAAAATTTAAATTTATGAGAGTGTTTGCAATACTGTTTTTTTTAAAATTTAAACTGTTTTTTTCCCAATCTTGCAAACACTAACAACTTTTGCTTAAAAAAAATTTAAAAGATTTTTAAGCATTAAAAAAGCTAATTCAAACACTGCCCTAAGATGTCATATTCTTATAACAGTTTCTGATAGATCTAGTTTTTGGAAAATAATTGTGTCAACTTCAAGATTACTCGCATTGGCAAATTATCCATCACCCAATTATTGCCAACATGATACTTCTCACCTATGTTGCTTAAACATGTGACACATAATACGACACGATACGGACACGAGATAACGATATTTTATAAAAACTTAGGACATGACACGACGATTGAACAAGGTGTTTGGAGTGTATTTTTCATTAGAATTATGTGCGACGTATACTTAAACATATGAGACATGACTATATATTAGAGTGTCGTATCGTGTCCGAGTGTCCGATACGTGTTGGATACGATACATTGAGGTTTTCTGAAGTGTCCGTGCAACGATGCTATTCGTAACACGCATCAATTGAACTCTTCTTTGCACACTTCTAGGCCGATATAGGATGTTTGTGGGATCGGTACACAACCTAAATTCTTACAAACTCTGAGTAATTTAATCTATGTTTTTAAATAAATTACTATATATATTTTGTTACCTTAAAATAGTACTTTCGCACCCCAAAATACATAAAATTTAAATCTCACACTCAAATATTCATAAAATAGTCGGAGATTCAATGATAAAATACAATTTGAAGTCAAATATCTCCCACGGGAAAATATTTTTAGTTAGAAAGATTATGGGGAGCACGGGTTGGTTGGAAGTTGGAACGATTTCAACCACCAAATTAAAACCGACATTGTTGCTTGCAGGACCACTTAATTGAAACATGCATGTAGAAAACTCTTGCAAACCCCCTTTCCTAAAACGATACTTTTCATTACAACGAATTTTTTCAATCCGATGTCGTCGTCTAAGTGTGTTTTTGTCTTTATTAATTAATAGAAGATGACACATCCAACTCGAAGCTAAATAATTCGTTTTAGACTTAAAAAAATTCTTGAGATCGAATATTTCAATTTCAATATTGATTATATAGGAGAGAGATCGAATAAAGCAAATTATAGGACGATTGACCAATTAGAGTGTGTGAACATGCAGTGTACCATACAAACCTAGTACGACTCTTTATTGCACGCAGACTATTTAGATCACTTTAAACTTGGGCCCCAAAAACTATGATTCTATGAACTGTTACCTGCAGACATAAATCTCATTTTTGTCAAGTTACCTTAAATATTAGCCCTTATATAAAGGGCAAACCCTATCTTCTTCCTTACTGCTGCATTACTATAACCTTCCTCTCTCTCTCATACACACACACAAAATCTTTGTCAACCATCTTGTTCGATGGAGTTGGGTAGTATTCTCCAGTTCCTAGAAAACAGATCCATTCTTGTGACTGGTGCCACCGGCTTCATAGCAAAGAGTCTCTCTCTCTCTCTCTCAAGTATGAAGGGTTTTAACGTTACTGATTGAAAACATTCGATGCATGCAGTTTTCATCGAGAAAATTCTGAGAGTGCAGCCACGTGTCAAGAAACTGTATCTTCTGCTGAGGGCTTCGGACACAAACTCAGCCATGTTACGTTTCAAGAACGAGGTAGTAATAAATACCACGAATTATGTATCAACTTAAATTATAATATTAATCTTAGTTATAATCTAATACTTGCATGAACAGATTATAGAAAAGGAATTATTCAAAGTCTTGAAGGAGAAAAATGGAGAAAATTTCAGCACCCTTATTTCTGAAAAGATAAGAGTTGTAGCTGGAGATATCACCGTTGAGAATTTGGGAGTGAAGGATTCAGATTTGTTGGAGGAAATGTTGTCTGAAGTTGATGTTGTAGTTAATTTAGCTGCAACCACAAATTTTGATGAAAGGTATATAATCATTCAACTATCATAGTTATTACTTCAATTAATTAATATTTATTTAATTTGAGATTTTGCATGTAGGTACGATGTTTCACTTGGAATAAATACTTTTGGAGCCAGGCACGTTTTAAATTTCTGCAAGAAATGCAACAAATTAAAGATTGTGGTACACGTATCAACTGGTCAGTGTTAAAACATATGTACATTAAAACAATTCAAGGCTGATAATTGTTCGGAAGACTCTATCAAATCAGCCATGAAAGACTTGGGGATTTAAAGGTTATTAATTATTGATATTGGTCGAATTAAATTCACTACTATATATTTTATCACGTGTATTTTTAAATATCATTAATGCATGAAGCTTTATTTAATTAAACGTGTTCAAAGTTATCCAAATTAAAAATAATATATTTTTTGGATATGTAGGACCTAATAAATATGTCTTGTATGTTTGATAAGCAGAGCAAGGAAATTTGGATGGCCAAATACTTATGTCTTCACAAAGGCGATGGGAGAGATGGTGTTAAGACTGTTAGAATTTAATTATATTATTAAATTAATTAATATATTTCTATTTGAAAGGATGTGTTGGTTCTTAGATGAATGGACACGATACTTCATGGAATGGACACATTATTTCATAAATTAAATGATGAACGAATGTGTTGATTCATGAAGGGATATGTTGGTTCATGCCAAGAGGTACTTGGAAGTTGAACAAATGCAACCATTCACAATTCATCTTATTGCGAAGAGTTGTGTCCATTGCGAAGAGTTGTGTCTTTTATGAATGGGTGCTTCAAATCTATAAATAAGACGATTTGTAGTAAAGAAAAAAAAAATCCGAAAAACATGATTCCTTTTTCTTTCATTTATCCCTATTGTTTCACTCCATACATATAAATTAATTACTATCTCCTTAGTCCCGAGATATCAAGTAGTTCGCCGTAATTACGAGAAGTAGTGCAACTACTCGTAATTGAAAAACCGTTATATCTTGGAGACGAATGTTATAGACCGCTTGCACCGAGTAGCGGATCATTATCGTCTTGCGGAGAAAGAGTCCAACTCTTGCCTCGGTTTGCATTTCGTTATTTTCGCTATTCAATTTTCCATATGTTGTTTGTTATGTTGTTATAGTATTTATACTAACATTTGGTTTTATTATCGCTTCATTTCTTCACACCTAATTTTTTAATAACAAAGACAGTTGAAACAAAGCATTCCTCTTATAGTAATTCGTCCCACAATTGTTAGTAGCACTTACAAAGAGCCTTTCCCAGTTTGGGTTGAAGGTGTAAGGTATTCTCTCCTTCCCTCCCTCCCTCTCTCTCTCTCTAATTTAGAGTAAAAAACCGGACGAAAAGTCATGGGTTCGGAATGCCACGAAATTCGTATACGATTTGTAAAACTACGTGGGATTACAAGTCATCGCTTTGCGGTGATGTAGGCATGTTTTAAGCATTTCGGGATGCGAGGGACGAAAATGATATTTTAGTGTTTGGAGGAAAAAAACTTTTTTTTTTTCGCATCGCAGTTTTTATTTCCGTTAGGATTTAGGGTTTAGGTTTTTAAATCTCATTTAAGTACTTTGTTGAGCCTTTGACGTAGGCTTTTGAAGTTCACTACAAGAAAATTGACCTTCTACAACGCTAAATAGACAATGATTTTGCTTAAAAACTGTTGTTGTATCACGAATAACTGTTGTTGTATGTAAAAGCGTTGTTGTAAGTCCAAAAGTGCGCTCATAGACAACGGTTTTAATGTGCCGTTGTTGTTTACCCGTTGTCGAAAGTCCAAGATAGCGCTCATAGACAACAGTCTATGTAACCGTTGTCGTTTATTCGTTGTCTTAGTTAAAAACGCGCTCATAGACAACGGTTTCAATAACCGTTGTCGTTTCTTCGTTGTTGTAATTGATTTCTAACTATTTTGGACAACGGTTTTTTTAACCGTTGTCGTTTCTCCGTTGTTGTAATAGATTTCCAACTATTTTGACAACGGTTTTGTTAACCGTTGTCGTTTCTCCGTTGTTATATTTAATATTCAATTATTTTCACAACGAATTGACCTACCGTTGTTGTTTCTATGTTGTTGTATTCAATTTTTGAATATTTTGACAACAGTATCGACTTGGGCTATAATCGAGGTATTTTCTTAAAAAAATATTATTTTATGTATATATATTGATAAATAAATTAATTAATATTATTAATATCTTATATAATATATTAAATTAAATAATATTATAATTTAATTAAGTCGAGATCGCGAGCTTTCGAGCTAAATAGGCTTGGGATCGAATTCGGCTTGAATAAGTTGTCGAGTATTAAGTGAGGCTCATGCTCAAGCTCGAAACTTTCGAATTTGAGTCAAGCCTTATCGAGCTCGAGCCCGAGCTATTCGAATATAGCTCGGCTCCTTTACAGCCCTAGTTTCAACTACTTTTGTCGGTTCTCCGTTGTCGTTTTACATATTATTTTTTTCTTTAATTACTTAATGCCAAATTAATTTGATTAATTAACAAATTAACTACTTATTCGTTAAGTAATATATTTTAAAAATATGTGAATTAATATTATACAATTTTTTTAACCAATCTAGTAACTATTAATTTATCTTCTTCTTCATTCTAGTGGAAGTTGTTAGCAAAATTAGTATATGTACGTATATTTCTCACTTCTTCATTCTTCATTCTTTATGGTGCCGTTATTTATTGGATTGACATTTTCTTGGATCTATGATTTTTAGAATTAGTATAAAATTTGTATCATATGTTTGCTATGAATGATTATATTCTACTTGTGTGCAGCTTCACAGGATTCGACATTTATGGATGTGGTAACCCGAATTGATTTAGGAAGCAATTGGAAGTGTACGGACCAACAAGTAATTCTTTTGAATCGTCGTTGAAGCCTCCGTCTATGTTTTTTTTGTTGGTGCATACACATTGAAACCTTGTTCAGGATTTTGTACATACTTCCTAAAACAATAGTTTGTTAATTTCTAGTTTGGTTTTTGTAGCACTTTTTTTGGACACGGATGTGATTTTATTTTTTAGAATATTTATGAATTAAAACCGATGTGGTTAATATTTATTACAACGTTTTTAAGAACGTTGTCTTTACTTAATAAGTGTTGTTGTAAGTTTATATGACAACGGTAATCAACTATAGTGTAATACATTAAAACCGTTGATGTAGATCTAAAATTGTTGTTGTTAGTATGTATAACAACAGCTATAAAACGTTGTGTATTTAAATAAGCGTTGTCGTAAACGTCTACAACAAGAGTTATTCACCGTTGTCTGTGTATCTAAACCGTTGTTGTAGGTAGTTACGACAACGGTTAATAACCGTTGTCTATTAGGTCCTATCTACGACAACGGGACCTTCCGCAACAGTTGAGAATGCTTATAGACAACGGTTAAAAACCGTTGTTGTAAATCGGTACGACAACGGTTAATAACCGTTGTCTATGAGCGTCTATCTACGACAACGAGACCTTCCGCAACAGTTGAGAATGCTCATAGACAACGGTTATTAACCGTTGTTGTAAGTCGGTACGACAACGGTTAATAACCGTTGTCTATGAGCGCCTATCTACGACAACGGAACCTTCCGCAACAGTGAAAATTTACAACGACAACGGTTAATAACTGTTGTCTATGGGTTTTTTTGTAGTAGTGGTTTTAAATATATGGTACGTAGAAATTAGGGTTTCTGCAAGTTAAATCTTGAATTATCCTACTTTTCGGTTCGATCAATCTCTATAATTTATGATCCACTATGAATTATTGCATTAATTGCAGGACTATTGATAGCTTAGCAGTTGGATACGGTAAAGGAAGAATCACATGCTTTCTAGGCGACCCCAAGAGCATTATTGACGTGGTGGGTAACAAACTAGATAATTGCAAATAGACCCCCAACTCCCCCTAAATTACCATACTAACAATGTAAAAAAATAACATGCATGCAGATCCCAGCAGATATGGTGGTGAATGCAATGGCGGTGGCTATGGCGGCACATGCTAGTCAAGCTAAAGAGAGTACCATCTACCACGTTGGGTTGTCGGTGTCGAACCCGATCGAGTACGCGTGGCTGCAGGACTACGGCCAGCAATACTTCATTGCACATCCATGGATTGACAAAGAAGGAAAGCCAGCCATTGTTGGGAATGTCACAATTCTTGAGACAATGGCTAGTTTCCAAAGATACATGATGATCCGTTATTATCTCCCTTTGAAGGTTTCATCAATCTTGATTTTGTTCTATGATATTAATATATTTCTTGAATTGAATTTCTCTCTTATAATTAGGGTTTCGTTTTTTTTTTTTTTTTTGTGATAGGGACTTCAAATATTGAACGTGGCTTGCTGCCGATATTTCGAGCGTGTATACCAAGAGCAATGCAGGAAGATTAAGTTTGTGATGAGGCTGGTCGACCTCTACACACCTTATTTGTTCTTCAAGGGAGTGTAAGTATTAATAGTGATATGAAATACGAGATGTAACATTAAAAAAAAAAACATAAAGTAAAACGCGTTTCTTGATGTGTGTTCACAGCTATGATGACATGAACACGGAGAGACTGAGAAGAGCAGCTAAGGAGAGTGGTGTGGAGAGAGAGATAGAGATGTTTTATTTTGATCCCAAATGCATTAATTGGGAGGATTATTTCATGAACACCCACGTTCCTGGAGTAGTCAAAAGAGTATTCAGAAATAATTGATCTGAAAAATAAAAATAAGTGTTCAAGGTCTAGTTAAGATTGTATTCAAATTGTAGCAATTTATAAATTATGTATCCTATTAAGTTGGATGCTGTTTTAAACTTAAATAAGTCGAGCCCGTTACATTTTCTATTCTCACATCATATTCGTATGTCTTATTGTGGACCCTCCTAAAATGTGTTATTGAGATCTTGTTATATAAGACGGTTCAGTATGCATATTAATTAAATAGCTGATACGGATTTCCTTTTCACATAAAAAAGAATTTATTGAGTAATATACTAGCTAGTTGTTTAATTTCTGGTCTGGTTGATGAACAAATTAAAATAAATTAATGTTCATTAATCAAATCAATTAGTTTTCATGAATACTGGCCCGGTACCTGATAAGTTATCGTCTTAACAAATGAATTGTGTCAAATTCAAGATTACTTACGCTCACTTGCAAATTATCAATTACTAATTAAATGCCAGCCGATACTCCTCACCTAATGCTATTATTTCAAAGCACAATGCTCTCTCCGTCCCTATTTCGTACTCCCTCCTATTATATTTACAAGATGTTTCACATTTTATATTTTATGCACAGTGTATGATGTGATAGATTTTTTGACCTATCTACCCTTTCTTTATTTTCATGTTGAATAGATTTTATGATTCGTCATTTTTACTCATTTAATCATCATTAATTAAGGTTAATTTAGAAATTTTTTTTATTAATTAGTGTGCACAAAGGTAGAACATCATACAATAAAAATAGGAGGGAGTATGCTTCATTTCCTATATCATCTATCCTAAATTATATGTTTATTAAAATACTTTTTGTGCATAGTAAATGTTTTAAACTGATTTTATGTGATAGTATGAAAAAAGACTATTTTATCCAACTTTTATAATAACAAGTATAATTATATTACTAAACTTGTTGATAATTTATCTTAGTTTGCTCAAAATCGAATATCAACATTTAACTTTCTTAATCTGTGTTAACTAAAAACAAATTAAACGAACATAATAGAACAGGGATGGAGGGAGTACTATTTTTCGGAAACCGATTAATTGATTTCCTAATCACTACATTCTTTTCCTCAATGATATATTAATCTCAGCGGCTACTCGAGATACAAATTGGATGTTTAAAATATTCTCATGTTGCATCAATATAGAGTTTATCATTTATGATAATCTAGCTAGGATACAAACAGTTGCGGATCCAAGTTGTCGAACCGCGATTTTATATATGTGATTTTTAAGAAATTGCGTATTTCGTCCCCTCGAATGTACATTTCACCCTCTTCTCTATCGAATATTTAGTTTCGTCCCCTCTCTCGTAATTCTGGATCCGCCCCTGGATACAAAATATACAATTTGAAGGCATGAAAAATCTCCGACGCAAAAATATTTTTAAATTACATAAATTGTGGGGAAGTCGAACACGAGTTGGTTGGAAGTTGGAACGATTCAACCACAAAAAAACCGACATTTGTTTGGCAATTGCATGACCAATAAAACATGCAGTCACGTCTAATTAACAATTGTAATTAAACAATAAATATTGACAAGATTTGAAGCATAATATCTTAATTAGACGCAAAATTATATCTTGAGGTTGAATATCTACACTTTCAATGGTTACACATATAATGTACAAATTTTTGGACAAAGAAAGTTGGGATGTCAATGACGTGTCCGTACGTTTCGGGATGAACAATCAATTATAATTAAGAATCCAATTCATATACACCTAAAATGAAATTAATTAACATGTACTTAATTATGTAGAATGAGTGAGTGAGTCTATCTACCACGACTCTTTATTGCACGCAAACTATTTATATCACTTTAAATTTTGGCCCCAAATAAAGCTATAGATTGATACCTGCAAATTAAACCTCGATTTTGTCATGATTGCCCTTATATAAACCCTATCTTCTTCCCTATTGCTTTACATGCAATAGCCTCTCTCTCTCTCTCTCTCACAGTCATCTTGTTCGATGGAGTTGGGCAGCATTCTTCACTTCCTAGAAAACAGATCCATTCTTGTGACTGGTGCCACAGGCTTTATAGCAAAGAGTTCTCTCTCTCTCTCTCTCTCTCTATCTATCTCTCTCTCTCTCTCTCTAAACTATATGTTATTGATTGAAAACGTTGGATACAGTTTTTATCGAGAAGATTCTGAGAGTTCAGCCACGTGTCAAGAAGCTATATCTTGTGCTGAGGGCTTCAGACACAAACTCAGCCATCCTACGTTTCAACAATGAGGTAAATAAATACCACGAAATAGTATTTTATATCAAATTTAATTATAATCTTTAATAATAAATTAATATGTGTATGAACAGATTATTGAAAAAGAATTATTCAATGTTTTGAAAGAGAAACATGGAGAAAATTTCAGCAGCCTTATTTCAGAGAAAACAAGAGTTGTAGATGGAGATATTACCGTTGAGAATTTGGGAGTGAAGGATTCAGATTTGTTGGAGGAAATGTTGTCTGAAGTTGATGTTGTGGTTAATTTAGCTGCAACCACAAATTTTGATGAAAGGTACGTATATAATCATTAATTTCTTATAATGATTATACTATAACTAATTAATATTTATTCAATTTGATATTTTTGCTTGCAGATACGACGTTTCACTTGGGATAAATACTCTTGGTGCCATGCACGTTTTAAATTTCTCCAAGAAATGTAACAAATTAAAGATTCTGGTACACGTATCAACTGGTCAGTATTAAGCATATAAGTCTTCTATTTTTATAAACATCGGGATAGCAACTGCAGGTTTTCCGTTGGTTTCAATTAAGTAGAATTAAAAAAATGTATATATATCATATTGCAGCCTATGTATCTGGTGAGCAAGAGGGATTAATACTGGAAACCCCTTGTGAAATGGGAGAGGCGCTCAATGGGACACGTGGACTTGATATCGATGCAGAAAAAAGATTGATAGAGGAAACATTAAAACAGCTTAAGGCCGATAATTCTTCAGAAGACTCCATTAAATCAGCCATGAAAGACTTGGGAATTCAAAGGTTATTATTATTATTTGAAAACATGATATTTTATCAATCGATCAAATTAAATTCGTTACTATTTCATCACGAGTACTCGCATATATATATATATAATTACATGTGTTTTACCAGAAAAGATAAGACAAATTCATCCAACTTTAGAAACTATGTTGTTTTAGATATGTAGGAACCAATAATAGATATATCTTATGTTTCTTAAGCAGAGCAAGCAAATATGGATGGCCAAATACGTACGTATTCACAAAGGCAATGGGAGAGATGTTGTTAGGACAGTTGAAACAAAATATCCCTCTTGTAATAATTCGTCCCACAATTGTTACCAGCACTTACAAAGAGCCTTTTCCAGGTTGGGTTGAAGGTATAAGGTATTCTCTCTCTCTCCCCCACATCACGGGCTCACAATGCCACGAAATTTGAACACGATTTGTAAAACGACTTATAGATTACACAACACCGCTTTTCTTGGATCATTTAAAGGATGAAAACGTAATTTTACATGATAAGTTGGGTCACAATCTCCTTAAACGCATTTTAAAGGAATGTGGTACAATTCAAATCATGGTATCAGAGCAGACCTAAGAGATGATGGTTTATTTGGCCTCAATCTTGTACCGTCCATATGGACCATATGTTTCCACGTGTACTAGTTCGATGTTAATACCGGCCTACACACGAAGCAGCGTGTAAAATCCCATTATTTACGTCCAACATCGATTTGATAAATTAACTCTTTTATATAAGGTTGGATATATTTCTCACTTTGTAAGGCCTTTTAAGGAGAATGTAGCACAACTTATCATACAATTTTAAAAAAAAAAACATTTTTATTTTCATTAGGGTTTGGGGTTTATAAAACTCATATATATACTTTGTCGTCGAGCCTTTAGGAGAGTTTTTTGAAGTTTATAATAGATATATTTCAATGTAATATTTAGAAATTCGAGTTTCTGCAAGTTAAATCTTGAATCATCCTACTTTTTGATTCGGTCAATTTCACCCTGCATCACCCTCTCTATAAAATTAATGATCCACTATTATTGCAATTGCAGGACTATTGATAGCTTAGCCGTTGGATACGGTAAAGGAAGACTCACATGCTTTCTAGGCGACCCCAAGAACACTATAGACGTGGTGAGCAACATCGATTTTTTCATTTTTCTTTTTTCAATTTAAAATATTTAAACATCCCAATTGGAAAAATTGTTTAATTGGAGGATTGTACATTTTTCCTTACACAAGTTAATTTTTTCTTACCAACCAAACTAAAGATCCCAGCAGACATGGTGGTGAATGCAATGGTAGTGGCTATGGCGGCACATGCTAACCAAACCAAAGAGACCATCTACCACGTCGGGTCGTCGGTGTCAAACCCGGTCGAGTACGCGTGGCTGCAGGACTACGGCCAACGATACTTCACGGCTCATCCATGGATTGATAGAGAAGGAAAGCCAGTTATTGTTGGGAAAATCACAATTCTTGAGACAATGGCAAGCTTCCAAAGATACATGACGATCCGTTACTTACTCCCTTTGAAGGTTTGATGAATCTTGATTTATTATTTTATGATATTCTTTCTTGAATTAATATTAGGTTTTTGTTTTTTTTTTCAAATAGGGGCTAGAAATATTGAACGTGGCTTGCTGCCAGTATCTCAAGCGTGTTTACGAAGAGCAATGCAGGAAGATTAAGTTCGTGATGAGGCTGGTCGACCTCTATGCGCCTTATTTGTTCTTCAAGGGATTGTAAGTATTAATAGTGATATGAAATACGAGATGTAACATGAAAAAAACCCGTAAAACGCGTTTCTTGATTACAGTTATGATGACATGAACACGGAGAAATTGAGAACAGCAGCAAAAGAGAGTGGTGTGGAGAGGGAGATAGAGATGTTTTATTTTGATCCCAAAATCATAAATTGGGAGGATTATTTCATGAACACCCACATTCCTGGAGTAGTGAAACGTGTATTCAGAAATAATTGATCGGATATAACTGGTGCATTGCTCAGTTGAAATTGTATCATTATTGTAACAATTTATAAATTGTAAGTTGTAACTATATATCCAATTAATTTGTCTTGCTGTGAAACTTTGAAAAATTGAATAAATCTAGCTTCTTTTAAATTTAAATTAAATAAATTTAGCTATTTTTAGTATGTTTTGGCACTTCTATTCATTTTTTAACTAACTTAGGAGGCATTTCAGAATTATCGACTGAGTTTTCAATCGCTGATTAATAAATTTAAGTTGCTAATCCATCAGCAAAAATAAAGTATGCTATACCACAATTATTTTGAAATTATTAACCTATCAATAAATACAATTAAAGCTCGTCGAGCCTACAAGCTGACTCTGGCTCGCTCGCTCGTTCCATGTGTCACGGGCCGCTGCCGCCTGTTGCCGTCGCAAGTTGATATCCGACCACTTGCAGTATTTCTGAATATTACCGACAGAAAATTACATCGCTTTCTTCGACAACGAGACACCAATTCGTGTCTAGTACACTACCGACCGTCATTTTAGCAACGGAGTTATCTGTCGGTATTTTATGATTACTTTGTAGTGGAAGTCATTAACAATTTTCTTTATACATCTTAAGTAACGACTACATGTTACCTTGTTACATAAAAAATTAATTTGGTCCGAGTATTGGCTAGTTGGTTAATTTCTGGCCAGGCTGATCAACAAGTTGAAATTAAATGTTTTCATGTTCATTAATCAAATCAATTAATTTTAATAAATGTTGGCACCCGATTTAAGATATCGATCATGTTCTTGGCACAAGTTTTGGACAGATCCATATGAAAATAATTGTTTCAACTTCGAGATAACTTGGGCGCATTGGCAAATTATTAATCACCGAGTGCCGATAGATACTTTTCACCTAATGATATTATTTCAAAGCACGATACTAGTTTCCCCAAGTCAATTAATTGATTCTTTAATCAATATATTCTTTTGTCATTGTGGGATATTCGCACCTGCTATTTGAATTATTTATCGATATTAATTCATATTTATCGATATCGATATAGAGAGTGTGTTTCGGCTTAGTCATATCCCAAATTTTAATAGAACTTCAAATTTTGCTTTTTTTTTATATATATACTCCATCCGTTCTATTATTTATATGCCTCATTTCTTTATATTTGTCCGTCTCATTATTTATGCCACAATCATCTAAATAGGTGGACCCCACCATTTTATATCTTTCAACCACCACTTTATACATTTTCACCACTACTTTATACATTTCCACAACCCGCCTTAATCTCTGTATCGAGTCCTTATGAAACATAAATTATGAGACGAAGGGAGTATTATTTTGTCCTCCTAAAATTGCCCCCTAAATTATAATCATCCCAGAATCACAAAGTTTACATCCATCCTTTTCATAAACAGATACAGGGGGTTCTGAGTGGCCACCACACCCCCAAACTCAAAAACTTAAAATTTTGCCCATGGTCTTTGAGGAATTACTATTTTATCCTCCTAAACTTTCATTTTTACGCACCGTATTGCACCCCATTTTATAAAATCAAAATTACACTCCCGAATCATTAGTTCTAAACCTGCTCGTGGGAGCCATCGCACCCCAAAATCTTAAAAACTGAAAGTTCTGCCGATATTTTTTTAGAAATTATTATTTAGCCTTCCTAAAAATATTTACTCACACCTTCCAAAATTATGAAATTTCTCCCCTCCAATAATAAATTCGAACTTGTAATTTTATTTTATTTTTACTTAATGAATAAAATAAAATAAAATTATTGTTCAGTGACAGTATCAGTATGAGTCGTTACACTGCCAGCGAATGTGAGGAGGCATGATGATGTACTCCCTTGTAACGCACTTCTAAAATTAGCAATATTATAGCTACTTACATTATACTCCCTCCGTCCCATTATTAATGTCTTACTTGAATTTTTAGATTGTCTCATTATTTATGTCACATATCAAATAAGAAAATAAATGAGTGGACCACAATCAATCTAAGCAAGTGGACTCCACACCTTTATACTTTTTCATCACAACTTTACACCTTTACCTCCACTATCTTAATTACCGTGTCCAATCTCAATGGGACATAAATAATGGGACGGAGGGAGTATTATTTATAGCGTGTATCCATTCACTCATTATCGTTTTTGCCTTTCTCTCTCATCCCTCAACAAATATTAATATTTTATCATCTGCATGCGAGACAAAGTATCATCTTCGATACTAAAATTGTAAAATTCAAAACATTAAAGCATATAATGGCAGTGGCGTAGCTAGAGATATAAGTTAGTGGGGGCCAAAACGTGTTTGATATGTATCGTAAAAATGGTTGTTAAAATTGATAAGAAAATGAAATTTTAATCCAAGTATAAAAAGAGAGAAAAGAGAGAAGAGAATGGAAAAGAATAGATGAGGGGAAAAAAGGTTGAAAAAAGCAAGGAATTGAATCTCAAACCTCAAGAGAAATGGTAGATACCTTAACCACTAGAAAAATTAACAATTATATTAAAAATTCCACATACTTAATACATCTTCAAATCTCCATGGGGCATTGGCCCCCACCAGCTCCCATGTGGCTACGCCACTGTATAATGGTATTTCCATAGTTGTCGATGTATCATTTATATATATTGAAAGGTTGAGTTACTAAAGTGCAATTAATCACTTTCTAATAATAGTACTAAATCATCCATCCTTTTATAAATATTCTTATAATACGGTCCTCTAAAAAAGCACAGAAGTTTGTGTGTACCACTTTCGTATAACCTTGTGTGTACCACACCAGAATGGTACGACATGTGTTAAATATGGCCCACATGATTTAATGAGAAATGTCACATGTCAATACATTTGTGGTGTGGTACACACAAGGGTATACAAAAGTGGTACATACAAGCCGCTCCGAAAAAAAAGGATAAAGACGGATTCAAAATTTAAAATTGATAGACGATTTTGAAAATTTAAAAATGTAAATCCATATATAATTTTAAGAATATGGACGCCTGGGTAGATCTATAATTTTAGAGATAAGTTAGTAAAATTTTAAAAATTTAAAAATTCTACGGATCAAAAATGGTCCCACATGCCCCTCTAGATCCGCTCCATATCGGAGAGGTGTTGAGGCACCGACTCAAAAGCCTTGGATTCTGATAACCTTATCAATCGTTATGGCATGCATTTAATTTCACATCGATCGTTCGAATTAAATGGCGTCAAATGGGAATCCATATAGATTACATATATAGTCGATGCTTTATTTTGTCAAAATAGATAACAAATTTTGTACTCGATTGCAATTTAAATCTACATTCCTTCTTTATGCAAATTGTATTTTATGTTTTATAGTAATATTAATATACACGGACATGGAAGCACTAAATACCGTATCTACTACCCAACTGTATATGAATACATTATACATTAGGATAGTATTCTTGTGTCGCAATCTAGACAACTAAAGTATCAGTCTCACAAATCTCCTCCCCATGATGACTACTCTCTATCCGTATCGTAAAATAGTATTTTTATTACTCCATACATACTTTCTTTCTTTGCCATATTTAAAAACGAGACAAAAAGAACGGACAATTTAGAAAGAAAAATAAGAGATGGTGAATATATAAGATAGGAAGAATATATTATAACGAGTGAGGGTGCCACTCCTAAATCGTGCGTGAGCCCAATTTTTATATGTATTTTTAGGTATAAAATAATTTTTCATACAATTCTATATAACTTACCACTTTCGAAATTTCAAATTTCGCCAGAGTTGGTCAATCTTTTTTCTTATGACGATGAACCCGCAGCCGCTACCTTTGGTGCGCACAGGGTAAACCTCGTTCCTGTGCAATAGTCTGTAAACCACACAGGAGAGTTAAACCATCCTTAAAGTGACAGGGTGGCAGACTTACACATAGCGTTTTCAGTGGAATTTAAATCCATAACCTATCGGTCCCGGGCCACCCACCTTCACCGCTATGCCATCCCATTGGGACCCAAATTGATCAATCTTGAATCTCTCCAACATGTCTCCTAAGGGACTAGTAGAATGAGTCTTTTTTTTTTTTTTGTTGACGAGGAACCCGCAGCCGCTACCTTTGGTGGGCCACCCACCTTCACCGCTATGCCATCCCATTGGGACCCAAGTTGATCAATCTTGAATCTCTCCAACATGTCTCCTAAGGGACTAGTAGAATGAGTCTTTTTTTTGTTGACGAAGAACCCGCAACCGCTACCTTTGGTGCGCACAGGGTAAACCTCGCTCCTGTGCAATAGCCTGCAAACCACACAGAAGAGTTAAACCACCCTTAATGTGACAGGGTGACAGGCTCATACATAGCGTGTCCAGTGGGAATTGAACCCATGACCTATCGATTCCGGGCCACCCACCTTCACTGCTCCCAAGGGACTTGTAGAATGAGTCTTTGTCTTCATTGAATATAGGTGAAGTGGGCAAACTATTGTGGGACCCGACAAAGTCAATAAATTACAAAGCAGCCCACCCTTTAGGCAATATTTCCGATTGGGTTTTTATTAGATTGGGAGGTGATTTGTCGGAACATGAAGGCAGTCTTCCAAAACAAAACTACTTTGACTATTTCGTGCACTCAAACTAATAAATTTGGGCCCCAAAAACTATAAACTGTTACCTGCAGACCTAAAACCTTATTTTAATTTGTCAAACTTAAAGAATTTACCCTAATTTCTTACTCTACATTATTGCCCTTATATAAACCCTATCTTCTTCATCCTACCATTACTATAACCCCTCTCTCTCTCTCTCTCTCTCTCTCTCTCTCTCTCTCTCTCTCTCTCTCTCTCTCACACACACACACACACATCTTGTTCGATGGAGTTGGGCAGCATTCTTCAGTTCCTAGAAAACAGATCCATTCTTGTCACTGGTGCCACAGGCTTCATAGCAAAGAGTACTCTCTCTCTCTCTCTCTCTCTCTCTTAAAAATATGTTACTGATTGAAACGTTGGTGCAGTTTTTATCGAGAAGATACTGAGAGTACAGCCACATGTCAAGAAGATGTATCTTCTGCTGAGGGCTTCCGACACGAAGTCGGCCAAGCTACGTTTCAACAATGAGGTAATAAATCCACCAATTATCAACTTATATTATATTTATAAATAATAAATTGATTAACTTGTACGTGCATGAACAGATCATAGGAAAGGAGTTATTCAAAGTCTTGAAAGAGAAAAGTGGAGAGAACTTCAGCACCCTAATTTCCGAAAAAACAAGAGTTGTAGCTGGAGATATTACCTTAGAGAATCTGGGAGTGAAAGATTCAGCTTTGTTGGAAGAAATGTTGTCCGAAGTTGATGTTGTAGTGAATCTAGCTGCAACCACAAACTTTGATGAAAGGCATAATATAACCATTCATTCGTTATAGTTAATAATTACTTTTATTAATTTTTTTTTAAAATTAATTTAGGGCTTTATGCATGCAGATACGATGTTTCACTTGGGATAAATACTCTTGGAGCCATACATGTTTTGAATTTCTCTAAGAAATGCAGCAAGTTAAAGATTCTGGTACACGTATCAACTGGTCAGTGTTAACATAGTCTTTTTATTAACATATTATTTCACCAATTAATATACGTGTGTCAGTATATGTCAATAGGTCATGATATGGCCAAACTGATAGTGATAAACAATAGAAAATGATGATCTCAAATTAATTTTTTATTTTTTTTCCCTTATGTCATATTTTGGTAATTTCCCAAACCCATAGACACTTTATTTGACTTTATTCGATATATTTTGAACTTCTTGATGAAATTGTAATTTTGCAGCATTTGTATCTGGGGAAAGAGAGGGATTAATATTGGAAAGCCCATATGAGATGGGGGAGACATTGAATGGGGCACGTGGACTTGATATCGATGCAGAGAAAAGATTGATAGAGGAGACACTAAAACAGCTCAAGGCTGATAATTCTTCAGAAGACTTCATTAAATCAGCCATGAAAGACTTGGGGATTCAAAGGTTAATTATTAATTGCATATAAATTATTAATTTTAATTTTAATGTGTTTTTCAAGCGCAACATGATAAGCATAATTAGGTTTTATGTATGCTTTATTGTTACTTTTTTTATCAGTGTATATTTTAAATAATCCTAAATTTAGAGTAGATTTAAAAAGAAAAAAGAAGACATGAACAGCAACGGGACTAAGATATCACTTTCGCATTAAATTGTTTTGTATACATGGAATTAATTAGTTAGATCGTTATGGAATCCGAAAAATAGTAATGTGCTACTTTTCAATATTAATGTTGTTTCATAAATCGAATTAAATTCACTACTATTTTCGCATATACTACCTTTTTAACATATCATTAACAGATATTGGACCAAATAAATATTTCAAATATTTTCATAAACAGAGCAAGGAAATTCGGATGGCCGAATACGTACGTATTCACAAAGGCGATGGGAGAGATGTTGTTAGGACAATTGAAACAAAATATCCCTCTTGTAATAATTCGTCCCACAATTGTTACCAGCACCTACAAAGAGCCTTTCCCAGGTTGGGTTGAAGGTATAAGGTAATCTCTCTCTTACTCCCTCTCCCTCTCCCTCTCCCTCTCCACCCCCTCTCTCTAAAATTACTCACTACTATTGCAATTGCAGGACTATTGATAGCTTAGCCGTTGGATACGGTAAAGGAAGACTCACATGCTTTCTAGGCGACCCCAAGAACACTGTTGACGTGGTGGGTAACAAACTAGATAATTGCAAATTAACCCCCCAACTTCCCCTAAATTACCATTCCAACAATGTAAAATAATATTAACATGCATGCAGATCCCAGCAGATATGGTGGTGAATGCAACGGTGGTGGCTATGGCGGCACATGCCAACCAAGCCAACGAGAGCATCTACCACGTCGGGTCGTCGGTGTCGTGGCCCGTCGAGTTCACTTGGCTGCAGGATTTCGGCCTCCGCTACTTCACCGCGCATCCATGGATCGACAGAGAAGGAAAGGCAGTCATTGTTGGGAAGGTCACAATTTTTGACACAATGGCAAGCTTCCAAAGATACATGATGATCCGCTACTTACTCCCTTTGAAGGTTTGATTTATTATTTTAAAATATTATTTCTTGAAAAAAAAAATCTTATTATTGGCATTTTTTGTTATAGGGGCTGCAAATATTGAACATAGCTTGCTGCCAGTATTTCCAACGTACTTACCAGGAGCAGTCCAGAAGGATAAAGTTTGTGCTGCGGCTGATCGAGCTCTACGCGCCTTATCTGTTCTTCAAGGCATTGTGAGTACTAGTAACGATATGAAACACGAGATACAACATTAAAAATAAAAACCAGTAAATTAAACGCGCTTTTTGATGTGTGTTTACAGCTATGATGACATGAACACGGAGAGACTGAGAAGAGCAGTAAAGGAGAGTGGTGTGGAGAAGGAGACAGAGATGTTCTATTTTGATCCGAAAAGCATAAACTGGGAGGATTATTTCATGAACACCCACATTCCTGGAGTAGTCAAGAGAGTATTCAGAAATACTTGATCAGATTCAGACATAAGTCTGATAAACTGGTCTGAAAATCATGTTTCCAAGTCTATTATTTTTAATTATAAAGCATATCTCAGATGCCTACTCAGTTGAAATTGTATCCATATTGTAGCAATTTATAATTTCTGTTATGTAACACTTCAAAATTATATAAAATCTAGTTTATCATTTTCTTTCATTTTTAAATGAACTCTAACAGCCATTCAATGCAGTAGAAGACTACTATTCACAAAGCAAATGAAGATGAAGAACATATTGATTTTGCCATTAATTTATCCACTATTTTTCCAATCATTCTTTAAGTCAGACATTCATACCTTCAATTTATCCTGATCTTCGTGCACATAGCCATTTTCGCGAAGACTCATCAATGAACTCCCCTGCTAATATACGAAAAAGGTGTAAGCACTTCAGTCTCGCAGCAGCGAAAAGCCAATACCTGAGCACTTCAGGCTGTGTAAGCACTTCAGTCTCTCGTTTCATCATTTGTCACTAACAAACACATGACTCCACCTGATTCGGCTTGAAGTATTTTTAAGTGTCGGAACCGAACCAAACCGAACCGCTTATAAATGGTTTGGTTCGGTTCGGTTCATTGGTTCACTTTTTAATTTTAATTTTTCATTTTTAAATCCTAAATAACTAAAGAACTCATAGTTATAGGGATGTTACTTGTTCCGAACTCATAAATATTGGGCAGCTATTCTTTTTTGTTCTCTTGTGTAGATTATGATTAATCTTGGCTTAAATCTAATATCTAAATCCCTCATATAAGAAAGAAAAATATGAAATGAAAAATAAAATAGATAGGACATTGGTTCGGTTCGGTTCAAACTGCTAAAAAATCCTTGGTACCACAAACCGAGCCGACTGTAAATGGTTCCTAAAAAATAAACCGAACCAAATCACGAAATAGAGCCAAAACACATTTTTCGGTTTGGTTCGATTGGGTCCTATCGGTTTCACGGTTGAGAGCGGAACCACTTACACCCCTACATGCGAGATATTCATTTTGGTTGATTAAAACTATGATATAGACATGCCTCAAGAAATTACTTTTCACTTAAAATGCAGCATCCACATTTACATGCAAGAGCACTATGAACTTGTACACTGATGGAACACATGATCGACCACCATCTCAATTTTTCGCTATAAGAAAATAGGAATTGATGTAACAAGAAGAGAATAAGTCTAACCTGAAACTCCTCAAAATTTGATTCATTTCTTCTTTCCACAGCTAATGAAGCAATTGAATGTGCAAACTCGTCCTCTGCTTTATCAGTTTCAACATTATTCACATCTATAACTTTCTCAAACAGAAATAGTTGCAACCTTTACTATACAAAGAGACTTAATACAAGCTAGTAGCGAAAGGTAAAAGATAACACATTTCGTCTCAGCACCACCATCAGAAACACGAACTAGACCATCAATATTAACCGCGTCTTTAACTTAATCGAGCTAAAATAGTTGAAAGATGTACACAAAACTTAAATACAAGTTAGTATTGAATGGTAGAAGATGACACATTTCGACAATGGTAGAAGTTTGAAGCTTTCAAGTGACAACATAAGGGGATTAAACTATTATAACTTTCACATAATCCACGGCAAGAACGATCAAGATCAACTCAATGAATTTAGTGGATAAAGCATTACAAAAGTCTTGATTCGAAGTAAAGCAAATAAATTTCACCGGTGGCAAGAAAATTAAAAAGGGAACAATTTCTGAAATCAGAATAAACACAATCAGAATCACAACCACAATTAAGTAGATTAAAGCACGAACAACAATCTCAATTTGATTATTAAAAGAAGGGCAAAAATTTGCGACCTTTAGCAATGCTGGAATCTCAGCTTCCTCATACTGCAGCCCCCGACTTATCCGCCGTGCCGGCGTGAAAGTCCTGATCTTCGGTGAAACCCCATATTTCCTCACGCTTTTCGCGAGCTCAAACGCGTAGACTACATCGCTGTTCGCCGCCGCCAGCCGGGCCACGGTCGGGTTGAGTTTTTCATTGTTTTGATTGTTGAACAACTTGAACTCGAAATCAATAGCGGGTTTTTTGGTATCCGGGTCGGGTAGGGCTTCTGAGCAAATATAAAGGGAGGAATTGAGGTTGTTGATAGTAAGAGATGGAGATGCAGAGGATTCGCAGATAGAGATTGCGGCGGAGAGGTCTATTATTTGGAACACCGGTCCAGCGTCGGCCGGAACTGCCGCTTCCGCCGCGGGTTCTGGTTGCTCGTGGCAGCGTAATGTTTGCTACAAAGAGTCACACTAGTACACGTGTACTTGAATCATAATTTTAATGTATAAAGTAAATAATTTTGTAATTGTTTGATTTAATAATATACTGTAGGTCATCTTATGTAGAGTATACTTGTGCACTTTATCATTTGAATTATGGAAAATATAGACTTGTCACCTATTTAAATTTTAGCCGGAAGTAAAATTGACAAATATTTCGACTGCACGTGTAAATTTCAAAATAATTTAGAGAAATATTCAAAATAATAGTCTAAACTCCAAAGACTTCATTTCTCGAGCCACCTCTCTCCCGTTTGCCAACATCGCTCCAATATTTCCTCCTCTCGTCTCTCGCTCTTTCACAAGGCAAATTGTGCAAAGTTAAAAAATTTGGACAAAATTACTCCTAAGTTTACACTGGACCGGTCCTGAGAAATAAAACAATTAAAAATGGGCTCTCTCTATAGCCGTTACAAACCGAGATAAGAAAAAGATATGGAAAAAGAAGATGAATAGTGACAGCCCGTACTCTTTTGGTTGTTCATGATTCTAGAATCTAAACTAAATTATATATATATATATATATAAATTTGGGCCAACTTTATTAAATTTAATTAAGGAGAATTGTAGGGCCCTTTTTTTTACTTGAAAATAAAATGAAAAAATGGACATTTTTTTTTTATTCGTGGAACCCGCAGTCGCTACTTTCGATGCGCACTGGGTAAACCCCGCTCCTTGTGCAGTAGCCTGCAAACCACACAGAAGAGTTCAATCATCCTAGGCTAACCATAGGTGACAGGCTCCACATAGTGGTTCTAGTGGGATTTGAACCTAGGACCTATCGGTCCCGGACCACCCACCTTCACCAACTATGTCATCCCAAGGGACCAAATGGACATTTTCTTAACTAAAGAATTTGTATACTACAAAGGAATTAGATATTGAAAAAAATATATGGGCCCCTAAAAATTTGGGGCCCAGAGCCACTGCCCCTGTTGGATACACTTCAGGGTCGGCCCTAAGTTTACACCGGTGGCTGGCTAGAATGTTTGCCCGAATTTCTAAATACAACAAATCAGATCATTCAGTGACTTTGGGACTGGACGTTTGGTGTTGCTCATATTTTACAAGAGATGCTTACTTCTACAAAAAAAAATTATTATGTGAATCGAAAACTTAACATTGCTTTATCTACTATAAATATAAAAAAACGGCATTATTTTTCTTTTCTAGGAGTTGTGTGAGATGAAAGTCTCATGCACGGTTTTGAATGAGAGAAAGAAGTGAAGAATTCACTTTTCGACTCTGGAATTTCATCTTACGTATAGAATTAAATTCAAATATAGAAATATATATATAGTTTTGTATCTTTCACATTACTGTCAATTCAATTTGGCTAAAAAAATTAAAAAAAGGTGGTAAAGTCATAAATCGAATAAAATAGTCTTCTTCAGACCAAAATCTACCTATTATGAGTAAGATTAGTCAAAGTGTGCCAACTCAATATTCCAGCAAGTTTAATATTTTTAACCCTAAATACTAGTATATCTTAATTAATTTCATAAAGTTTGCAGTTTAATAGAATTATGAGAAATATAGTTTAATAACAAACATGGGAAAAATAACAAACGTCATTACCACTAATTGCGTGGAAATAAAAATAATTGAATTGTTTCACCAAAGTGTCGACAACAAAAAAGACTCTCATTCTCCCTTGGTATTCCAAGTTGATATAAATTCCAAAGCAGTGCTCAGCTTTCACTTTCCCTTCAAATATATACTTTTTCTGTTCAACATGTTTTCTAAAATGTTTTGCTTCGTCTCAGCCATTAAAATAACACAAAACTTTTTGCCTCTATATATATGAATTTATATATAACTCGACCACCAATTCTACAACTTCACCGTCAATCGTAGCAATGGAAATGCAAAGCATTCTTCACTTTCTTGAAAACAAAACCATCCTTCTCACTGGCGCCACTGGTTTTCTTGCAAAGGGTACTCTCTCTCTCATCTCTCTCTCTCTTTCGTGTTGTACTTAATTAGTTACAAATGTTATATGTGCAGTTTTCATTGAGAAGATAATGAGGGTCCAACCAAACGTGGGAAAGCTGTATCTTCTCTTAAGGGCAGCTGATTCTTCATCAGCTTCACATCGTTTCGACACCGAGGTACGTTTCTATATATACATGCATAGAGGGCCGCCCCAGTGGCGGAACTATGAATTCTTAGTCGGAGGGTTGAAATAAAAACAAGAAAGAAATTGTCCCGATCGGAGGGTCGAATAAAGGGGAAAAAACAAGGGCAGAAAAAGGACTTCCAACCCATACAAAGGTGAAATTCCGGAATTTTAAAGGGCTGAATCCAGAATTATAAAGAATGGGACGAAATTTGAAATTTTAGCAATGTAGAATTTTGTTGGGGGCCAATACAATTCGTTTTTAAAAAATTACATTAAAATTGGATTTATACACGATTTGGGAGCCGTCACTGCATGCGTATCAGGGGCGGATCCAGGGAGAGCGCCCCGATTCATATTGAAACTCGATTTTTTATATGTGATTTTCGGATTTTTTGTATTTCGCCCCCTCTAAATCTATACTTCGTCCTCTTTTCAATCGAATTTTCAAATTTCGCGCCCCTCCCTCGTAATCCTAGATCCGTTGTTGATTGCGTATGATGTCTCTATTCAAGAATTAATACCATGATAGTATGATGCTATTATATTCTTGAACAAATGAAGGTGATGGGGAAGGAGTTGTTCGGGGTAGTGAAGGAGAAATACGGGGCAAAATTGGAAACCCTTATCCTCGAAAAAGTGGGCGTCTTATCAGGAGACATCACTCGTCATAATCTGGGACTGTATAACTCCCTTTCGGAAAAGCTGTTTGAAGAAGTGAACGTCGTCATCAATTTAGCTGCAACCACAGATTTCGATGAAAGGTATCAGATTCTTATTCTTTAGCTTTATAACCCATGTGACTAGTCATTTACGTTTGATTCCGATTCTTCCCAATTTTGCCATGACGTCTATCTTACTACTTCTGCACTTGCTGTGTAAGTTAGTTGACGTCGTATTTCTTTGTTGATATATTTGGATATGAATTTATTCACAGATATGATATTGCTTTTGGCATCAATACAACTGGACCGGCCAATGTTTTGAATTTTGCAAAGAAATGCAGCAAACTTAGGGTGTTCCTTCACGTATCAACTGGTGAGCAAATTCTTTAGTAATTACCGTCGGTAAACATGAAACGCAGAAAGTAAAATGAAAGTGTGTTGAATCTTATAGCGTATGTGCATGGAGAGAAGGAGGGACTGATTCTCGAGACGCCACTGAAGGTGGGCAAGGCATTGAATGGAAAACATGGACTGGATGTTGAGATTGAGAAGAATAATATTAGAGAGAAACTACAACAGTTACATACTGATGGAGCTTCGGAGAATCATATCACACTAGTCATGAAGGATTTGGGTATTCAAAGGTTCGTTAAATTCTACTAATAAACTAATGGAATGGCTTGATTTGATTGGTAGGGATAAGATCACATTTTAATAAATATTTGTTCACTTGGCATCCGATTCAAAACTACGTAGTTTTGAATTAAAAAACTATAGATTGAAAAAAGGATTTGTTTTTATCCGTATGATTTAATTAAAAGCTATGTAGTTTTGAATCGGACATCAATATTTTGGATCGGAATTTATTTACGTGATCTGTTATTCAATTTTTCTTTGTTCAATTAGTGTTCATTTGTATCCACTAATGAAATATTAAGTGGATGCTTGGAAGAGCTTATTGAAAATTGCTTTCAGCTTTAAGCTAGTGCGGAGGTGTTTGGAACACCCAGCTTAAAGCTGAAATTCTCTAAAATTGAGTCAAAAATAAAGAAGCAGCTGAAGCTGCTCCACCCTAGCTTTCAGCTTCAGCTTATTGCTTATGATTTTTTTGGACTAAATTACCCTTAAAAATTTTATTTAATTTCAAAAATATCTCTAACCCTAATATTTATTAGAATTCTTTTTTTTTCAACATAATAGTCGTGTGTCTTCTCTATCAATTATAGTATTATAGTATAATATTTATATTAATTTAATATTTTATAATATTAGATTAAAATTATAAAGCAAAAAATAAATATAGAATAAGAAAAAAATTTAAATTTTACTTATTTATTATAAATTAATAACACTAAGGGCAAAATAGACATTTCTTCTAAAAAGTAACAATAAGCTACTTCTATCAGTAATATTCCAAACATTTTTTTCCCACTTTCAGCACTTATTTCCAAACACTAATTGATTTTCAAATAAACTGATTTCAGCTGCTTTAAGCAGCTTTCAACACTTATCAATAAACTTCAGCTACTCCAAACACCCCCTAAGTGTCCCTGTTTAATTCAATTGCCTAAAATAAATCATTCGTCGACAAATTTCAAATAGGACAATTGGTCCCAAAAAATTCGATAGCAGATCCAAACTCGGTTTGATTTGATTTTCAATTAATCCAACACTTGTGTAACAGAGCAAAGGAGTATGGGTGGCCAAATACTTACGCATTCACAAAGGCAATGGGAGAAATGGTGTTGGGAGAGTTGAGAGAGATGACTCCTATGGTAATTATACGTCCTACTATTGTAACTAGTACTTTCAAAGAACCCTTTCCCGGCTGGCTTGAAGGGCTCAGGTAATATTAATTACATAAATCTTTAATTTATTATTATTATTGCAATCTTGTTACTATTAAATAAGGGGGAATAGAAGGGGAAAAAAAGTGTTATGTGTTTATTTTTTGCTAAAAGTATGATTATACAAGATTTTTTCAGACCCAAAAATGTCAAAAATTATACTCCTATTATGTTTGTTTTTTTTTTTGCTAAGAGTATAGTTATGTAAATAAAGGGCAAAAACTTAATTTTATTAATAATTTGAAGGATTGAAATAAATTAATATTTTTTGACGGGATGAGATGCCTAGTTCTAATGTTGTCTCACGGTACAGACCATACGTAAGCATCTAGATAGTTACATGGAACAACATTGAAATATAAAAACTGGGACAAGAAATCCGGTCTCACTTTTAACATTCATGTAGAGCTAAATTTAAGAGGTTTATATTATATTTTTTGATAATACGAGTATTGGGGTATATTTTGCGTGAACACAAGTATTTATTTTTTTAATCTTTGTTCACCTACTAAATAAGTATATCAGAAAAGATGATGAATAAAAATTACTCCTTCCGCCTCATTTAACATGACATGTTTCTTTTCGGCGCGTGAATTAAGAAAGTGATGATAAAGTAAGAGAGAGAAGATGAATGAATTTGTGATAAAGTAGATGATAAAGAAGGAGAGAGAAATGATAAAGTAAGAGATTATTTAGTAATATTTGTTAAAGTTATTTCTTTTTAGGGAAACATGTCATTTTAAATAGAATGTCTCAAAAAGGAAAATATGTCATTTTAAATGGAACGGAGTGAGTACTAGAAATGTTTAATCAATAATTCTGACATTAGTCTTGCGGATGCACATAAAAGAAACATCGACAGCTTCGTGGTTGGATATGGAAAGGGAAAAATGGCATGCTTCCCAGGCGACCCTCAAAGCATAGTGGACTTGGTCAGTTGTAATGCTTTTCTCTCTCCTCTCTCTCCCTCTCTCACAAACTCAATATTCATGATGCATGCATGTAGATTCCAGCAGACATGGTGGTGAATGCCATAATAGCCTCAATGGCGGCAAACGCCGACGAACCGGCACAGACAATTTACCACGTCGGATCCTCCGTATCAAACCCGGTGTCGTACGATCGCCTTCAAGATTACGGGCTGCGCTTCTTTACGGAGAAGCCGTGGATCGGCAAGGATGGGAAGGCTGTCGTTGTCGGAAGGGGGACACAGTTGGGTAGTAGGGATGCTGTCCGAAGATACATGCAACTCCATTACTCGATCCCCCTCAAGGTTAGTTAATTAATTGTTTTAGAGCTCATTATTATGTCTCACATCGATTTTGTGAAGATCTTAATTCCTTTATATAAAATTGGACATTCATTCCCCTTACGAGGCTTTTTAAGAAAAATTTGGCCCAATTTATCAGATTGTGTCTAAAAGTTTCAATTTGTTGCAATGAAAATGAAATTGAATTTAAGCTAAGATGGGATTTTGTTTTTCAGATTCTTAGCCTTGTTAACAAAGCAAGTTGCAACTATTTTCAAGAAACCTATCTAGAACTTTCTAGAAAGGTCTCGTTCTTGATGCGTTTGGTCGAACTATTTAGCCCTTATGTCTTCTTCAAGGGAGTGTAAGTATCTAACCTCTCTCTCTATTTGTTATATATATGTACTCCTTCCATCCCTTAATGTTTAGTTTTCTTTTTTGGTTGTCCTACTATTTTTGTTTTAATCCAAAAAAAGAAAATAACTTATGAATCATAATTAATCTAAATAGTGGACTCCACCACTTTAACACATTTTCAAATACTTTAACACACATCTACGCATTTTCTTAAATTATGCGCCAAAAACAATTAAGACAAAAATAGTGGGGCGAATGAAGTATAATTAATTAACCATTTTTATATATGTGTACATAAATGCAGATTTGATGACATGAACACGGAGAAATTGAGAAGGGCAGTAATGGAAATGGAGGAGCAAGTATTCTACTTCGATCCGAAAAGCATAAATTGGGATGATTATTTCATGTATACTCACATTGCTGGTGTGGTGAAATATGCTTTCAAACGGTGATTGCTACAAAGAACTGACTTTTTATGTAAGTTACATGATGTACAATGTATTTGCGTGTCCAAACTAAGCGGTTTTTTTAATTATTATTATAATTAATAAATTTGAAACCCTGCCAATGGCAAAGGGTGGGTTGTTTGTAGAGATGGCAATTGGAACTGGACCCGTCGGACCCGACCTGCCCCGCTCCGTGATGGGGCGGATAATATCCAGACCCGTAGAAGTACGGTGCGGGTCTGGACCTAACCCGCGTGGGTTCAGGACGGATCCGGGTCCAATTTCTCTACCCGCCCCGCCCCACCCAGTCCCGTTTCAGACCCGCATTATTAATTTTTTTTTTATTAATTTTATTATGTAATCTTACTTTATGTTATTTGAATTTTCTTGTTCTTCAATTCATACTTTTAGATACTATTAGCTGACAACTATAATAAGAAAATTCAAACAAAAAGGCTTCCACTAACGAAAATTAATAATTAAAAAATAAAATAATTCAAAATTAGCAATTGAAATGGCACCAACGGGTCTGGGACCGGGTAGATCCGTCCCGTGCGGGTCCGGGGTTGGTTTTGAGTTTCTGGACCCGTACAAGTCTGGGTCTGGATCTGGGTCTCTGAGTCGAACTTGCGGGGCGGGTCCGGGTACTATACTACCCAGCCCCGACCCGCAAAATTGCCATCTCTAGTTGTTTGAGTTTATCATTTTGAGCATTTAATATTACGAAATTAGTAAAATACTATTCACTGTCTCACTATTAATGTCCTACATTTTGAATTGGAGTGTGCCGTTATTACTGTCATCTTTTTTAAAATGACAATAATTACTCAATCCCATATTTTTATACTCTCTCCTTAAAAATCTATCTCTCACACGATTACGTTGCGCTTCAAACTCAAAAATTTTGTGATTTTTAATCTTTTGAAAACTTCAAATTATTTCTGTAATTACAACATAAGAAAAACTAGAAAAAAATCGATTATCTTAAATATTCCTTGCAAAAATTTGGATGAATTCTCATTTTTTACCTTCAATTGCTCTAAGACTATGTCAATTTCTTGATACAATTAAAACTCATAAAATACACACTAAAATAAAATTTCTTAATATCTGTATGTATCAAAAACAAAGGAGACAAGTAATAGGGGGACGGATAGAGTATATCTTAATGTTTTTTACGAAGAAAATGTGGGCCCCAGGGTGGGCCTCTAAATTAGATCATATTATGGTCGGCCCACATTCAGAAGCCCAGTAGCAATCCGGAGTGCCAAAACCCTAACTATATAAAATATGAATTGAAAAACTTGCAATTAGGGGTGGGCACGGGACGGGTACCCGCCATTTGCGGATATCCGCGTCTGCGGGTAATTGATTTTAATATCCATTTCCGTTCCCGCATAGAGCGAGTACCCGCATGCCGGTACCCGCGCGGATACGGTACGAGTACGGATTTACCCGCAAATATTACCACCTATTTACAATATATTTAAATTCATAAATAAAAATTAAAAAATATCAATAAATGAAATTTTAAAAACATAAATTAAAATTAAAAAATATTAATATATTTAAACCACTAAATAGGACTATAGGAGTAGATAATCTGTTTTATAAACTATGTTCCAATGTTTCACCATAAATTATAATTATAAAACCGACCATATGATTATCAACTATGAAACCATAAATTCTTATAATTAAAATTACCGTGGAAAACTGTTTAGTCACACTCTAGTGCTAGCACAAAACATGCAAACGGGTACCCGCACCGTCCCGTACCCACCTCTACGCAAGAGGACCTCATGTAAAAAAAAATTGTATATTAATACGGGTACCCGTTTGAGAACGGGTATCTAAGAATAAAACCCATTCCCGTTCCCGACCCGCTTGATTTTTTGCGGGTACCCGCGTAACAGGTACCCGTACCCGTTTTTCTCCGACCCGAACGGGACGGGTACGGGCGCGGGAACCCGAATTGCTTGCCCACCCCTAATTGCAATTTCTCCTCTGTGAAGCCCTAGCAGCAGTTGCAATCTTCATCGACGATTTGTAGTTTGTTCTTGTCAAATTCGTCCGGTGAGTATTGCTATCTCTTTCTAGTTAAAGTAATCTTTGTTGTTGAATTGTTTCGCGAGGAATTTAGATTTCGATTTTTGGTTTTGAATAGAGATGAAGGTTCTCGCGGCATACCTGTTGGCGGTTCTCGGTGGTAACGCCCAGCCAACAGCCGAGGATTTGAAGGGTATTCTCGGATCAGGTTCGTTGCTTTTCTACTGTGAATTATTCAATTGTTATTCCTTTGTGTGATTAGATTTACTGTTGCATTATTTTCTGTTAAGTATTTGTCTTTCGCATCTTTGGTATAATCAATTTCTGTTTCGTGATGGTTGTTCTTCCGATTAGTGGTGCCGAGACATTTCTAGTCTTAATTTGGCAGAGTTTTATGTAAGGTTTGATCCTTCTTGGTAACTGAGAATCCCCAATAGAATTAGATGCTTGCCTTCATACACATTTTGATTAAGAACTTTAAATCTCTATTTTAATATTCCTAGAGTGTAGAGCTTGTTAAAGACTGGGATTTTGTTATTCTATTTGATCTAAGTTTCAAGTTGATTGTTCTGATATATATGATGTAAATTAATCAAGGGAGTTTATAATTGTGTAAGTTTTGAAGAAATTGTGGGCTTTTAGTATTAGGTTAGATAGCTGATTTAGGATATGTTAAACTCTTAGGTTATGTAATCCGTAGCAAATGAAATGGACGATCTTTTTTATACCTAACACGACTCACAGTATCTGCTGTTTTATTTAACTTTTTATGGATGCAGATAGTCTTATACAGTGTTACTTTGTTATGTTTGAATGTCATGTCTTTGTTTTACCAACCTCTTCTTTACTTTTTTCCAGTTGGGGTAGACTGTGATGAGGACAAAATGGAGTTGCTCTTCTCTCAAATCAAGGGCAAGGATATTACTGAGTTGATTGCTGCCGGTAGGGAGAAATTGGCTTCAGTGCCTTCTGGTGGTGGTGCGGTTTCGGTTGCTGCTCCTGCTGGTGGTGCAAGTGGTGGTGGTGGTGCTGCTGCTGCTGAGTCCAAGAAAGAAGAGAAAGTTGAAGAAAAAGAAGAGTCTGATGACGTGAGTCTCAACATATAACTACATATTTATACTCATTTTTCTTCTTGTAACTAACTATAAGACAATGCTTTTCTTATCTAATTCTAGCAGATCAGTTATTGTTTGTATTACTCATATTCTTTGGGTGGTTTTGTTGCAGGACATGGGCTTCGGTCTCTTCGACTAAAAGAATACAAATCCGGAAGCAAGTATTTACTACAATCTCTTCATTTACTTCTATAGAGAATTTTGCTTTTATGGTTTTTGATCTGGGATTTTGTTGTGAACAAGTTGAGGATTATAAAGATTCATCTTTCTTAGTTTTGAGTTTTCTCTTTCTCAACTTTTTTTAGTTTATGCTTTAGCCTGAAGCTTGAGAATTTTCCTTGAAAGTCCCGTTTGGGGAGAGTTTATCAACGGCTTATTTGAGCGTATTCTAATGTTATAACATCTACTGTAATAAGTCTTTGTTTAAGTTGTTCATCATATTTTTTTAACTAATAATTGAATTTTCAATTGGGTAATGTCAAGATAGACAAGAAAGTTTAGGTATTTTTAGGCATGGGTAAAGCACCACATGTGGATTACTATCAAAAAGTTGAATAGGTCTACATTATGCTACTAATAAATATCTTTAGGAGTTGAAATATTCCCTATAGGCAGCTTAAAGATTCAAAAAAAAGGGCCTAATTAACAGTACTTACATTTAATTACATGCTTCAAAACTGTTGTAGCAATCAATCATCATATGAAATGTTTTAATTATGAGAGTGACAGGGATCATAATTTCTTCCTCGTTGGCCCCTTTTCATTTAATTTTGCCTTAAATTTCTGAATAGAGACTTCTGTGTGTGCTTGACTTTTCATCCCATCTAGAAATTATACTCCTCTCCATTTTTTTATTGATGTCCACTTGGGAATGAGCACGGAGATTAAGAAATTTTATTTGAAGATTTATTTAATGAATTTTAATTATATTAATAAATTGACACGATTTTCGATGAATGGTTGGTGGGAATGTGAATTTATCTAAATGTTATTAAGACATAGTTTAAGCATTTGATTTTATTTTTTTTTATGTTGTAATTAAAAAAATAATCTAAAGTTTTCAAAAAGTTAAAAATCAAAATTTTCTACGTTCGGAGCGGAGCAGAATTGTGTAAGAAAGAAACTTTTGGAGAGAGAAAATGTATAAGAATATCAGGTGGATAATGAATAATGAGGGGCCCACCTCATATGGGGTGGATAGTGAGTAATTTGTCATTTTAGGAAAGTGGATATTAATAATGAAACAGTCTAAAATGGTATAGTGGACATGAATAAAGAAACGGAGGGAGTACTAATAAATGATCATCACAGCTATTCCCTTCGTTCTGCTTGATTTATCTCGTTTTTCTATTCGGACTATCCCACTTGATTTATCTTATTTTTTAAAATAAAAATAATTATTATATAAATTTTTTTTTTTTTCTGTATGACCTATTCATTTACGCATAATCAATCATTCATTTGAATCTCTATAACGAAAATAAATGAGATAAATTAAATGAAAAAAGGAAGTACATGTTTTCTTTGAAGATGAGATATTTCTGGTATCGGAGCAAAACTGAGATTGGTTGAATTCTAATTATATGTTTGAATAATAATATTGGTGATTTGGTTATGGTCAATTATGGTGAACCCCAAACTTTTTCATTTCAAAAAGAAAAATAAATTGAATCTCAATTTTATTATAAAAATATAAAAAAAAATTGCTTTTTCGTGGATTTTGTGCTTTATGATCATATATATATAATTAAGATTCCTATCTAGTAAATTACTTTTGTCACTATTTTTGTCACTATAATCACAAAATCTCCATTCACTTTTGTCACTATTTTTCTAGCCTTCATTAATCAATATATATATAATTAAGATTCCTATCTAGTAAATTACTTTTGCTCTCTACTCAAGAGCTAAAGTATGTCGGACTTAGACCGGAATATGAATATCCATTAATCCCTAGTGGATTTTAAGACGTAATTCCAGGATTAAAGCACTAAATGAAAGCATCTGATAGAAACTATCAATCTTAATCATTATTAGGTCTACTATAATTATTTTTGCAAGAAAATTCCACAAGTTAATTTTATTCTTTTCATTAACAATTATTTTCGCGAGAAAATATATAATTGTATATGATTGCTATCTGAATTGTTGCATTAATCTCTAACCCACTTGTTGAAATGTGTCAATTTTAAACGATTTATCGTCGACCAAATGGTATAAATTTGGCATCACTCTACTTATAATTGTATGTGCATTTTTTTTATCTGCCTATTAGAAATGACAAATTTTTCTTATTGAAACGTTCATTATAAATAATACGTTTTCTAAAATAATAAATATTATGCGAATTAGATTTAATTATTAAAAATCAAACAAATCTATAAAAATAACATTAATTTTTTTATTCTCGAATTCAATAAAAATGTGTCGTTTATGTGGAATGGGGGAAAGTATTATAATTTGTACAGGCAGGCAGCATTCATTATTGGTTACTCCCTCCGTCCCGTTATTTGTGGTCATGTTCTTTTCGGCACGGGAATTAAGAAAATAGTTGATAAAGTATGAGAGAGAGTAGATGATAAAGTAAGGGAGAGAATATGAGTAAGATAATGAGAGAGTATGAGAGAAATAATGATGAAGTAAGAGAGATAATGTAATAAAGTATGAGAGAGAAGATGATAGAGTAGAAGATATGATAGTAATTTTTTACCAAATTAGGAAAGTGCTCACAAATAATGGAACACCCTTTTTGGAAAATTGAGCCACAAATAGCGGGATGGAGGGAGTATTAGATAATAAAATATTAAGGAATTCGTGGATTGTGAATATAGTTTGTTTTTATCCATATCACAGGCTGGGCAAGAAGCCGCCAGCAGCCGGGACTGATGGGAATTATGAAAGCAAGTCCACGTGGCCCCAACGCTATTTAATACTACTAGTATAGTTTTAGATGGTATCCTAATCTTCCAATCTTCTTATAAATAAGAAAATTATTTGATTTTAAAATCTAGATCGTTAAAACAATTATTGAGGTTACGTACTAGAATGTGAAGTCTGAGTTTATTGTACATGTTTAATCATAAAAGACATATGTAGATCCAGTGTAGTGGTGGCCAAAATAACTAATAATGTCCGCGATTCTAAATAGGACTTGGAATCGGCTATCAAGGTTTCAAGGTTTGATTTCGATTTTGAGTTTTTGGAACCGTGGAATCAGAATAATCGGTTGATCACGCCACGTCATTGATTTAGGTCATAAGCGAACTGATAGTTCGAGTCGATTCACGAATAGTATCAATTCGAACCAGTACCGTGGGTATATGGTTCACAGTTCGATTTCAATTCTATTTTTTAGAACCAAAACCGGCCAACTCTATCCAAGTGCTGAGAAGGAAGAACATTTTTAAATTGTAGAACTCGCTATTTTTAATTTATGTTTAAAAAAATATATATAGTTCTTCCACATATTTGATTCGGCTCTCTCTTTATTTGAATTGTAAATTTTACTTTTATCAATTTGAACTTATGATATACTCCCTCTGTCTCAATTATCTTGTTCAATATTCTATTTTGGATTGTCTCAATTATTTTGTCTATTTTCATTTTTTAGCAAATTATTACACTTAACATTTTTTGTGGAAATCATAACTTTACACTATTCTACACACAATAACAACTCTTCTTAAAAACCGTGCAAAAAACAAATCAAACTAGATAATTAGAATAGAGAGAGTATGATTTATATGTATTAAAAATAGAAAGCCATCACATGTGTGTTTTATATAAGGATATGAGTGAGACTCGTGAATCACATGAAGCCATCAGAATATAATTGATTGTAAAAATAACGCATACTGTCGAGAGTTATATGATCCAAAGGCAAGTTGATGAAACTTAGCCTCCATCCAGAAGGGCAAAGGTTTACACCAAATGCAGTAACTATTTCTTGACTTCTTCTAAGGTCAATTTCTTTGAAATTAAGCATTAGTCCCTCCATTTTCATAAAAATCATCTATACATTTTATTTCACCATGTACGATATCAATTGTCAAATTTCTATCCAGATATTTATTTATTAGGATCAACTTTGAAACTACAATCATAATCTCTTAACGAGAAAATATATGTAGGATTGGAATCCAATTATTGACCCGAAATATCTTATAATAAAAAGATTGTTAATTTACTTGTGCTTTTACGTAACCTATTACTTATACAAGGTCAAGTTGACCATCTAGATGCGTTTGAATAATTCCCAATTCTTGCAATTAAATCAAATACTAAATGAGAACACACGATTTCAGAAATCTTCTTTATTTTTTATTTTTTTTAATTTACATATAATTGGGTCCACGCTGGCATTTTCTAGATGTACGACTCAAAATTTTAACGACCATAAAGTGACAATTATTACAGTTAAATTGTCCGAAGATAAGATGAAAATAGAATAAAGTAGTAATTGAAGTGTGAAGAAACCCATTTAGTCCTCGTGTCACCACGCGCTTGCCACCCTATAAATTGGAGAAAACGAGGTCGTTTCGAAGAAGGTTCCGTCAACTGGTCAGCAATGTACACCCAAACCGGCAAATCCCCTTCCTTCTCTTACACTAGTCAAACTAGAACTTCCAGCTAATTAACATGTAATGTCTAATCCATCCACTCCCAGCACACCACGTGTACCAACGGCCCACGGTACAATCCTCGACATTATAAAATATTACCTCGAACATAAATCTATACTATATTCTTTTCAGAAATGATTTTATTTTGGATTATTTCATATAAAATAAAAAATAAATAAAATCAATTACGTATGTTTGAAACTGTAATTGTAGCCCAACTTTGACCAGCAACACCCTCCCCCCCAACCCCACCCACCCAGCAGCCTCCATGAAAGAATTTCAACGCTGCTGAGCGAGTTTTCCACATATATATCCACATGTTTGCATTGCATCAGAAAGAAAAAAATATCTCTCCTCTCTCCGCATTTCAACAGATCTTAGTGAGAGAGAAAAAACTGCATGTACACATAATTTTTCAACATTTCCCACTTCACAAAACACCAATAATTCATTCATTCTTTAACACCAAATCCGGCAAAGCTTGCACCTTTCTGTCTCCCGACGAAAAGGGCTCCTTTAGATTCAGCAAATTGAGTAAACATAATCGAGTTTTCCATCGCCGGCAAAAATGGCGGCGGCGCTAGCGGGTGACGATCTGTCTCGGGCGACGAGCAGCCGGCGGAGCTGGCGGTCTCAGAGCATACGCGACGTCTGGCAGGGTCCGCCGGACGTGTTCATGAGGAGCAGCACGCGGCGGCAGGAGATGGACGATGAGGAGGAGCTCCGGTGGGCCGCCATCGAGCGCCTCCCGACGTACGACCGCCTCCGCAAGGGCGTCCTCCAGCAGGTGGTCAGCAACGGGCGGGTGATCCACTCGGAGGTCGACGTGGCGAACTTGGGCGTGCAGGACAAGAAGCAGCTCATGGAGAGCATTCTCAAGGTTGTTGAAGATGATAATGAGAAGTTCCTTCAGAGGCTCAGAAACAGAACTGACAGGTACTAATAATTACATACATATTCATATACATATACATATAATTATGTATTTTTGTATGGTTTAATTAAGATTAAAATCTTGAATAGGGTTGGAATCGACATTCCGAAGATCGAAGTGAGGTTTCAGAATGTGTCTATTGAAGGAGATGCATATTTTGGAACAAGAGCCCTTCCTACTCTGCTCAACTCAACCATCAACACAATTGAGGTGAATTATTTTTCTTGATTGGATATGATTATATAATTATATGAAACATATAATGATGTATAAGTAGTACTAATTTGGTTAAATGATGGTAATTATAGGCTACTTTAGGTATGCTTGGGATCTCTTCTTCAAAGAAAAGGGTGGTTAAGATTCTTCGAAATGTCAGTGGAATTGTGAGGCCATCAAGGTTAGCTTAATAACCCTCCAAAATCTTTACCTTAAATGATAATTTTTCACATTTTTTCTTATGAAAAAATTGTGTGATATTTGTTCTAGGATGACTCTCCTTCTCGGACCGCCCGGTTCAGGAAAGACAACCTTGCTAAAAGCACTAACAGGAAAGCCAGATGATGATATGAAGGTATGCATATTTCACTACTAACAAGATATCAACAATTTCCAAAATCTTCTATTTGCTGATATTTAATTTGATCAGGTGACCGGAAGTATCACCTACTGCGGCCACGAATTCCACGAATTCGTACCTCAAAGAACTTGTTCTTACATCAGTCAGCACGATCTTCACTACGGTGAGATGACTGTTCGAGAGACACTTGATTTCTCCGGTAGATGCTTGGGAGTTGGGACGCGGTATGACATGCTTGTGGAGTTGTCGAGGAGGGAGAAGGAAGCCGGAATTAAACCCGATCCGGAGCTTGATGCTTTCATGAAAGCCACAGCTGTAGTGGGGCAGGAAACCAGCTTGATCACAGACTATGTCCTCAAGGTTTGTCTGCATTTCATCCTCTTTCTTCTAGAAGTTTCCTACTTGTAAACAAGCCTAACATGCTTGTATGTATGTTTATGTGTATATGATTTTTGAAACAGATTCTTGGATTGGATATTTGTGCTGATATTATGGTGGGAGATGATATGAGGAGAGGAATCTCCGGTGGTCAGAAGAAGCGTGTTACAACCGGTATGTATATCCTCGTTTCCTTTTCTGGTTGTCCCGTATTATATATATGCCTATTAGCATTTTCTTTTTGCCTGAATAAATGTTTTACACGAACTTTAACAAGCCTAGTTAATGAGATAATATGAAAAAAGACGACTATTTAATTCAACTTTTCTTTTCGGTAAATTACTTCAATTTATCTTGCCATTAGGAGGGAAATGAAACTTTTATATCTTTTCTTAGTATGTCTGAAAAAGGGAGTATGAGTTTTTGAGCAACTTTTGTCTGAAAAACATAAAGATCATTATTACATCTTATAACTGTTGTGTATTTCTGAATGCAGGGGAAATGTTGGTTGGACCAGCAAAAGCCTTCTTCATGGATGAAATCTCCACCGGTCTAGACAGTTCCACCACCTTCCAGATTGTCAAATTCATGAGACAAATGGTTCACATCAATGACATAACCATGGTGATCTCCCTCCTCCAGCCAGCACCAGAAACCTTCAATCTCTTCGATGATGTCATCCTTCTCTCCGACGGTGAGATAGTCTACCAAGGCCCCCGTGAGAATGTTCTAGAGTTCTTCGAATACGTGGGGTTCAGATGCCCGGAGAGGAAGGGCGTAGCCGACTTTCTCCAAGAAGTCACGTCCAAGAAGGATCAAGAACAGTACTGGTGCAGAACCAACCAACCTTACAGTTATGTATCCGTATCCGAATTCGCACAAGCCTTCAACTCATTCCACATCGGCCAGCAGTTAGTGGAGGAGCTCAGAGTTCCGTACGATAAGTCAAGAACTCATCCAGCTGCATTGGTGAAGGAGAAATATGGTATTTCAAACATGGAGCTTTTCCGAGCTTGCTTCGATAGGGAGTGGCTGCTCATGAAACGGAGCTCGTTTATGTACATTTTCAAGACGACTCAGATCACTATCATGGCTACAATCGCGTTGACTGTTTTCTTGAGGACTGAGATGAAGTCGGGCCAGATTGACGACGCTGCTAAGTATTGGGGAGCGTTGTTCTTCAGTTTGATTAATGTTATGTTTAACGGAATGCAGGAGCTTGCGATGACTGTTTTCAGGCTTCCCGTGTTTTTCAAGCAGAGGGACAGTCTTTTTTACCCGGCTTGGGCTTTCGCCTTGCCTATTTGGGTGCTCCGCGTGCCTATCTCCGTCGTGGAGTCCGCCTTGTGGATTATATTCACTTACTATACTATTGGATTTGCTCCTTCTCCTGTTAGGTTTGTGATCAAGATTTTAGCTGATTTTTTGCTTTCTTGGTTCAGTTCTTGATTTTTTATGGTTTTTCTGTTAGGTTCTTCAAGCAGCTACTGGCTTTCATTGGTGTGCACCAAATGGCTCTCTCCCTCTTCCGTTTCATAGCTGCAGTTGGGAGGACTCAAGTTGTTGCCAACACAATCGGGTCTTTCGCCTTGCTCTTGGTGTTCGTGTTGGGAGGATTCATCGTTGCAAAAGGTAAACATCTTTCACAGTTTCACTGCCTCTAATACAAACATCATATGTAATCTGTTGTTCTGATCCCATGATTATTCATTTGGCAGATGATATCCAAGATTGGATGATATGGGGATACTATGTCTCTCCTATGATGTACGGACAGAACGCAATCGCCATTAACGAGTTCTTATCAGAAAGATGGAACAACCCTGCACCACCAAATGCATCTGAATCAACTGTTGGAAAGACCCTTCTCAAGGATAGAGGCCTCTTCACGACGGAGTCGTGGTACTGGATCTGCATCTTCGCCCTCTTCACCTTCTCCCTCCTCTTCAATGTCCTATTCATCGCTGCATTGACTTACTTGAACCGTAAGTGAATCCAACTTACCCGCGTTTCCTTCAAAAATTATGATGGTTTAGAGCGTGTTGCTGAGTTTTTTTTCCATGATCAGCTCTCGGTGATAATAAGGCGATCATAACTGAGGAGAGTGAGGCAAGCAAGAAGAAGAGATTGAAAGCAAATGATGGAGGAATGCAGATGACTACTAGGAATAGTGATGGAAGTGTTAGCACAAGTAATGAGCCTAGAAGGGGGATGGTTTTGCCTTTTGAGCCTCTCTCTCTTGCCTTCAACCACGTGAATTACTTTGTTGATATGCCTGCTGTAAGTCTCTCTCTCTCTCTCTCTCTCTCTCTCTCTCTCTCTCTCTCAACCATGTGAACTACTATGTTGGTTGCTAATTTGAGAAAAATGATTCTAATTGCAGGAAATGAAGACTCAAGGAGTTGATGATGAGAGGCTGCAGTTGTTAAAAGATATTAGTGGAGCTTTTAGGCCTGGTGTATTGACAGCATTAGTTGGAGTAAGTGGAGCAGGAAAGACAACCTTAATGGATGTCTTAGCCGGACGAAAGACCGGAGGATACATTGAAGGAACCATAACCGTATCAGGCTACCCGAAGAACCAGACGACGTTTGCACGAGTGAGTGGCTACTGCGAGCAGAACGACATCCATTCGCCTTACGTCACTGTCTATGAATCACTCCTTTACTCCGCGTGGCTCCGTCTTGCTGCAGATGTGAACACAGAAACGCGAAAGGCAAGCAATAATGATAATGATCTCTTCTTATTACAAAGTAGTAGTAATGGGAAGTTTGGTCCTAACAAACAAAATCTTGATTCTTGATTTGCTGCAGATGTTTGTGGAGGAGGTGATGGACTTGGTCGAGCTGAACCCTTTAAGCAATGCTCTTGTTGGGCTTCCGGGAGTCGACGGTTTGTCGACAGAACAGAGGAAGAGGCTCACCATTGCTGTTGAGCTGGTGGCTAATCCTTCCATCATCTTCATGGATGAGCCGACTTCTGGTCTCGACGCTCGAGCAGCTGCAATCGTGATGAGGACGGTGAGGAACACGGTGGACACGGGACGAACCGTTGTCTGCACTATTCACCAGCCTAGCATAGACATCTTTGAAGCTTTTGATGAGGTAAAAAAAACACTCAAATCATAACTTGTTTTCCATTTCTTGAAATGATACTCAATTACTAATCTTGATTATTCTTTCTTCAGCTGCTGTTGATGAAGAGAGGAGGGCAAGTGATCTATGCTGGCCCTCTTGGCAACCAATCCCACAAGCTTGTTGAGTATTTTGAGGTTAGTTTTCGACTTTCTTGAATTTCTTCTGTACTTTCGAGTGCTCTTCTCAACACTCTTTTAACCTTAAACACTTGCAGGCTATACCAGGTGTACCCAAAATCAAAGAAGGATACAATCCGGCCACATGGATGCTGGAAGTCAGCTCCTCTGCTGCCGAAGTACAAATGGATGTCGATTTTGCAGAACTCTACGCAAACTCCGGCCTCTACCGGTGAGCTTCAACTTTTAAGAATACACAAAATTTGACAAACAAAACTCTACATAGAGATAGATGTTGGTCTTAAAGATTTTTTCTTTTAGGAGTAACCAAGAGCTGATCAAGGAGCTAAGCGTACCAGCACCGGGTGCGAAAGACTTATACTTCCCCACACAGTATTCGCAATCCTTCTTGACTCAATGCAAGGCTTGCTTCTGGAAGCAGCACTGGTCATACTGGAGAAACTCTCAGTACAATGCCATCCGGTTCTTCACTACCGTCATCATCGGTGTCATGTTCGGTGTTATCTTCTGGCAGAAGGGTGGTAAAATGTAAGCCTACATCAGTAACATCTCTTTATTTTACTGTCCTTTTCGTATTGATTCGAAGATGAAGAAAGTGTCGTAGTACTAATTATGTTTGTGATAACAGATCCAATCAACAAGACTTGATCAATCTTTTGGGAGCTATTTATTCTGCTGTCCTCTTCTTGGGTGCTGCAAATGCTTCTGCTGTCCAATCCGTCGTAGCGATCGAAAGAACAGTCTTCTATAGAGAGAGAGCCGCAGGGATGTACTCAGAGCTACCGTATGCCTTTGCACAGGTAATAAAAGCTCCCTACTGGAAAAACCACTCCTATATCAATTCTTGCATTAATTAGAGTGAAGCTAACTTTGTGATGTGTGTGAAGGTGGCGATTGAGACGATCTACGTGGCGATACAAACCCTAGTTTACTCGCTTCTCTTATACTCCATGATTGGATATGAATGGACTGGACCGAAGTTCTTCTACTTCTACTACTTCATCTTCATGTGTTTCACCTACTTCTCCATGTACGGAATGATGGTTGTCGCTCTGACACCTGGCTACCAGATCGCCGCCATTGTTATGTCCTTCTTCCTCAGCTTCTGGAACTTGTTCTCCGGCTTCCTCATCCCCCGTCCGGTGAGTACTACTACTAAACACAGAGCGGTGTGGTTGTACCGCAATTGTGTACCCTCACCAAAAGTGGGCCACAAGGGTATACAATTGTGGTGCATCTAAACCTTTGTGTACTTTAAACTAGTGAAACAAGGTTAACTAATACTGAAGCTAATGAAAACAAAACACATGCAATGCAGCTGATCCCAATCTGGTGGAGGTGGTACTACTGGGCTTCCCCTGTTGCCTGGACAATCTACGGCATCTTCGTGTCCCAACTGGGAGACGTGCTGACCACGCTCGAGACGACGGGCAACGAGGAGCAGGTCACGGTGAAGCAGTTCCTGAAGAACTACTTGGGATATGAGCATGACTTCCTCCCTGCAGTTGTGGCTGCTCATGCTGGATGGGTGCTGCTCTTCTTCTTCGTCTTCGCCTACGGGATCAAGTACCTTAACTTCCAGAGGAGATAAGCCTTCGGACAGAGACAGATGTTAAGTTTTGCTTGCATAGATAGGGGATAAGAAGTGTATACATACTATGTTAGGATGTTTTGTTAGCATGGTCTTGAAGGAGTCTTGCCTCCATTTTTTTCTGTTTCCTATTTACTTTATTTTGGTTGCTTTTTCCTTACTTTGAATGTGTAATTAGTTATTCACTACTCAATAAAGATTATTTATTAAGTTTTCAGATATCTACATTGTGATTTGTTTTCTAACACTGCTTTTATATAACTTGTTAGCATAATAATGAGCTCTCTTCAAAAGTCTTCGGTAATTTATAATGAACTTTTTTAGATTATTAATTCGATTAATATATAAAAAACAAAAACAAAAAAAAATATGATTCACACCCACGTCTTAACAAAAATTTGAATTAATTTTCACATATATAAAATTTATGGGAGCAAAAGAAACCAAATTGCAGGAGGCAAATTTTAATTTCTGCCATAAATTCGATAATAAAATGATTTCAAAAAATCTTAGTTAATTGATTAAATTAAAGAGAATAATTAGTGAGTGCCCCCAAATAGGAGTATGAGGGCTTCCAAAAATTGACGGGCAAGCGCCGCCAAAGAGGGCGGAGCTCGCTCGCCTTAAAAAGTGTGTTCGATGCGTGGGTGTTGGCACGACCCGCCGTCTCTGAACGATCATTGACGAGTCGCCTCTGCACCCCCGACATGACGGGTTAAATTAATTTCAAAGGGAAACCTTATATATATAGAGCCTCTTTTTCTCCTCTTTATCACCAATTGCCGATGTGGGATTGTTATATATCTGTTTCCGCATACGTATGTGATTTGTGTTTTAAGAATGTGTTAATTGTGATATTATTTACTGATGCTGCTCTGCAGATTCATGTTCTCCTTTATGTAATTTGCTTAGGAACGCGAAGCTAACTAGAAAACCAACAAGACATTTTTAAGATTTAGTAATAAATTGTAAGATATTTTTGCTTGCAATTAGAGTTGATTTCTTCCGTTTTGCGCAACTCGACAACTTAGTAAATAAGAGCTTATTGGAGTGAATATGATATTCAAAAGCAAGCAATACAAGCAATATAAATTAGTACTCCCTCCGTCCCATTGGAAGCGTCTTGTTTTCCATTTTGGACGTCCCATTGGAAGCGTCTTGTTTCTAAAAAAGGCAAGAATATGTGGACAAGATTTAACTATCCAAAAGTCAAACAATATACACCACACATCATCATTTTCTTAACATCCGTGCCCATTGGAAACAAGACGCTTCCAATGGGACGGAGGGAGTATTAAAGATGGCGGGTCTAAATGAGATAAGAATCGTAAAATGACTAAAAGAGGAAGGTGCGACAAAAATTATGGGACAGAAGGTATAATACAACGAAAGTGTTCTCTCAAAAAAAACATTTAGTCAGTTACTCTGGAGCAAATCTTTATATTATTATTTTCATAGTATATATGAAAAATGAGGCATAATAAATACTCAGGTTTTTTATCCTAAGAAAAAATGAGGATTAAGCATAATTTTTTTTCATGTATACCATGTTTTCACTCATATGTAAGTTCATCAATATGTAATTATCAAACACAATTTCATACTAATAAATAACCCTTTGCACACATAAATTTTAATAAGATAATGCTTCAAACACTCATTTCAACAAAATTACATGTAGAAATCCATAACAAAGAAGCAAAATTTCACAAAATTTGGATCAACAGATCTCCACTAGAACTTAACTAATAGGCATATTTCATAAATCATCCAATATTTGAAAAAACATGGTTCAACTGCCTCATTTGCCTCCATGCTTTGCCTTGTTATGAGACTGCAGAGCACCATCAGAACTGAAGCTCCTGCAATACAGAAACATAAAATCAGACAAAAACACTAACAAGAACAAGAACTGTAAGACTTCGGTTTGATTACATACTTTGAGCAAGACTTGCAAGCAGATACTTCGCCGGCTTTCGGGGTTTGGACCTTCTTGTTGGGAGTTTTACCAGCAGATTTTGAAGGGGCTGGGGTGGCATTCTGACCCTTTTTACCTACAAGAATGATAATTTACCTTTAATAAATAATATCAAAACATACAATACAATTAACACATTCAAGAAAACACAATTCAAATGCAGATGTATAAATTCAAACCTGATTTCTCAGGAGTGGCTGCTTTAGCTTTCTTGGCATTAGGAGTTTTCTCCGCGGATCCAGCCGGTCTTTTCTTGGATTGCTGCACCACCTTAGGTGGCTCTTCTTCTTCACTGTCATCTTCATCATCAGAACCCTAAAGAACATAACCAAATTAAGTTAATGAATCCACACACCATAAATTGAACATCAGCAAAAAACCAAAATACTTGAGAAAGGGAACCAAGAAAATTATGAACATTTAGTCTAGTTGTTGGTTTTAGGACATACATCCTCATCACTAGAATCAACTTGTGGCAGTCCATCACCATCAATTGCCATTTCATCATCAGAATCAAATTCACTGTCATCTTCGTCGTCATCATCATCATCAGACTCCGGCTCTGCTTTCTTTGCTTTATCATTAGCCCCAGCCTTTGCAGTAACTGGTACAGACTTTTGCGCTGGCTTTACATCACTGGATTTCGCCTTAGCAACACCTGCCCCAATACACAAAATCAGTGACAAATTATTGATATCTTATAACAGATTGATAGGCTACACAAGATCAAGAAAACCAACCATTTGATGGAGCTTCAAGAACAAGCTCTTCCTCAGACTCATCATCATCAGAGAATTCCTCACCTTCTATAACATCAGTAATAACCCAATTACAACAAGATAATTATTTGTAATTAATGGCAAATTTTGAACATAGCTGAATAGTACAAGCACCTGAAGCAGGGTCCTCAGCAACGTATCCCAAAAAGTACACGCTGCCATTCTTCCAGTCATGGGAGAGTTCAAACTCTTTCTCAAAAACCAAATCAAACATGATTTGAGTCCTGTCCTCTGCTGCAAGAGTTCCAATGATGAAGTTCTGGTCGCCGATTCTCAACCGGAGAGGAATGTTTTTAGCACCTTTACCATCCTTCACCTCACCCAATGAAGCCTATAGAAGAACATTCAAATAATCAACATAAATACAAGAATAAAAGAGAAATTAATCAAAAGCCGGCAAATTTAAGTGCTTGATAATCAATACATACCTGTGAGATGTGAATCAGTTGTCCAAACTCTGGTTGGACCTTCAACTTCTCTCCAGCTTTAACTTCAACTCCTGGATAACAAAATCGAACAAAAGCAACCAAATCAAAAACAAAGCAGAATAACAGTACAACATACAAAATCATAATCAACACAATATCATACACAGAAAAGCAGTAAAGCGTAACCAAGCTCAAAACTTTAAAAGCAGACAAATCATTAAAAAAAAAAACGAAACAGTAATTGAAGAACAGGAGCGTACCCCAAAACTCCATCTTCCTAAAGAATTATCGGCTAATTGGAAAACGAATGGTTTTGGAAGATTTCGAAAGAGGCGATGAGGGAACGAGGGTTTTAGAGGTTTATATAGGAGGGAGGGAGGGAGCGAGCGGACCAGGCAAGCGGCAAGGGTTTTGTCGGTGATTCAATTAGGGTTTTGATAAATTTGCATGCTGGGATTTTCTTTTTCGATTTTCTTTAATTCAATTTGGGCTTTCCGACCGTTATAAATGGGCATCATTGTACGGGCGGCTCACTAGTTTCAATTTCCTACGGTTTCGAACTTCGAATTTCCAAACTGGATTTTATTTTAGTGGAAATCCCTCCTGTTAGCCAAAATGGGAAAAAAAAAATAATTTTAGCCATCCTATTAACAAAAACACAAATCTAGCCATTTTGTCTTATTAGGCGCTTAGACCGAGCGAGGGCCGATGGGCATTACTGGGGCCGATGGAGGGCCGAAGGAGCCCGATTATAACGGCCGATTTATTGAGGGCCGAAAAGAATTGGTCCTTATCGGCCCCTAATCGCCCCCCCCTTCGGCCCCGAAAAAACTGAAGGCACGTATTAAGTGCATTTTTTTCCCTTCGGCCCCAAACAGAAATGAAATAGAGGGCCGAGCCATTCAAATCCGATCAGAGCCACCGCCGAAAGAGCGCAGCCGCCGATCCACCGTCGCCGAGGGTCGAGCCATTCATTTCCGAGCAAGTCCCGACGAACAGCCATGGACGCCGATCAGGTACCAGATCTCGTCCCATCTTAAATCTGATTTTCATGAATTGTTATCGAAATTTGTCGATTGGGGTGTCGATTTTTTTGTTAATGTATGCCATTGCTGTGAAATTTGTGTTTGATATGTCCATTTATGCGCTTGTTTTTCGTCGAATTTTTGGGTAGAAATTTGTCGATAATGTCATTTTTGAAGCCAAGGCCGATGAAGGGCCGAAGAGGGGCCGATGGAGGTTAAGCTCCATCGGCCCTTCTTCGGCCCTTAACTGTTCTGCCGTTAACTCTATTTTTTCGACTGGCAGCCCGATTACATTCGACTCCCGATTAGAGAGAAGACATTAAAAGTAACTACATACTGGAGAGATTCATTACCGGAACTGATTAAGAATGCACTTTCGAAGCGGGGGGGTAATAACTTGGTCCGACGGTTTAGAGAGGGACAGTTTGGGCACCTTTTGAGCTGGAGAAAAGGAAAAAGCTCGGTAATAGCATTGCACCAATTGATGTGCTACGAGGTGCAGGCACCGGCCGGGGAGGCTCGTTTTCACATATCCGGGCGAGAGCTTCGATTTTCTCAGTTGGAATATGCATTGGTGACAGGATTATTTTTCGGTCCATCTGAATTTGATACGAATGCACCTCGCGAGGCGGAAGAATCGACGGTATACATGAGTCTCACAGGTGGGAATCCAATATCCGGGAGGCGAGCTAACGAAAATGTGGAAAAGTGATAAGGTCCGTGAGCTCTCCGAAGATGAGCATTTGAAGGTGGCCAATGCCCCGGCATTAATGTGTTTTTTCTTTGCTCCCGCCGAGACGAAGAAGGTGGACACCTGGATGTGAGTCCTGGCAGATGATTTAGACGCATGGAATGCGTTTCCTTGGGGATCGTACACCTACAATGCCCTTCTCTACTACATGAGCTTTGTACCGAAGCGAATGGAGACGTTGAAATCAAAATATAATATTTATGGGCCAATTTGGGCCCTTCAGGTACGAATAAAATATTGAATTATTTTTCGACAATTTTATAGTAGTCATTATGTTTAATGGTGTTCTTGTATTTTAGATTTGGGCATATGAGGCGATACCAGATTTGTGCGAGCTCTGTGTCCGCCTTGTCAACACCGGAGGTATGCCCCGTTGTATTAAGTGGGTTTACACTACGCCACCAGATACGGAGTGGATTAGTTTCTTCGCCACACCGGTAAATAAAATTTTAAATAAATTTATTTTTATTTTACAAGTAGAAGAGTGTATTTTAACTTATTATTACATTTTTTAACAGTATGCGAGACACCTCCCCCTTGAGACTCTAACGCCTACTCCGGAGGAGCAAACTTACGAGAATATTGGAGAAGGGTGAATGGAGATGATCCGATTGCTGTGACGTTTCCGAGACCCATCCCCGTACCCCGTAGGCGAGTCGGTGAAGCTGCTAGTGTAGAAACTCCGGCCCCCCCCTGCACAAAAGAAAAAATCAAAGAAGAAACGTGCATCGGTTGAGTCATCCCGTCATCGTCCGGATGAAGATTCTTCTGTTCCGACTTACGACCGAGCTTTGCGGGCATTAGAAGAACGCTTCGATAAGCGCGAGAAAGAGTTGTTAGCGAAAGTGGATGACCGGTGGAAGGTGCGGGAGAAAAGTTTTTTCGGTAAAGTTGGTAAAATGATTGAAAAAGTGTTCGGCAAGAGTCCGAAGAATACGAGCAGACCATCCATATCCTTTAGTTTGGAGGATTGGAAAGGGGATGATGTCGATGACACTGAGGTGGAGCAAACATCCGCACCTCAAGGGAGGATTGTCTCGCATACATCGGTGGCCGAGCCGGAATGATACTGAAGCTCCGCCACGGAAGATGAGGATTGCACGGTGCTTGGCGATGCAAATCCTTGGGATGCTTGCGGCTCGAATGGTTCATCGGGGGTTTGAACAAGGCCGACATAGCATGTACGAGGAGAGAGATGTTTGGGTTCCTAGGCGTTGGGAACCACTTCCTCGAGTTGAGCCACCGCCCGTACGGTATTTGTAGGGAGTTAAATTATTTATATTTTTTTCATTTGTTTATGTATGTTTGTCATATATGCAGCAACAACAGGTTATCGGTTCCGACTTCTTTGATACAGAGAATGTACGACAAATGTATAAAAGTCAAGCACCGGAACATAGATTTGAAGAACGCGAAGACCCGGTACGGATTTTATTTTACGATTTAAGCAAATTATTTTATTTTACGATTTAAGCAAATTATTTTATTAATAAATAATATTTGCATTTTACGTACTCTTAGTGACTCCGCGAGAGAATCCTTCTGGAGCTCCATTCATGGTCGATGCCGGTGACGTGTTGAGGAGAAATTTTGAGGGGTTCATGTCCACTGGTATTTCTGCAAAGATTACGGTGTCGCAACATGACCTTACGCATGATTTTTTCAAGACCATCCTCAACGTTAAGTCGGACACGGGGGCGATCGGAGGTTGATTTGTACATTGCCTACCTTCGTCAACGGCTTGAGGTGTACAAGGATCGGGACGTGTTGACTACTCCGGATTCACGTTATACGGTCATAGCAGGGTCGTCAGTTTTTGTAAGTTTATTTTAAATTTCTTATTATTTTCCCTTTTTTCCTTTTTATAACGTGTTGATAATTTGTTTGTTTTTGTAAATGAGACGGCGCTCGTGGACGCATAGCAATAATTGGAAGTCGTCTAGCTTCCAACAATCGAGAATTTATTGATTCTGCGGCATTCGATGTAAGTAGACTATAACGACGGCCTTTACAGAAAAGTCTCGACCACTTATCCGATCCGATTTCCATCAACTTTTCATAAATTCCAGGTTTCCCCCGACGGATGGTATTCATTGCGTCATGGAACTCTGTCGACCGATAAGCATAAGCGGCTCGATGAAACGACCGGATTACCCACTCACCGTGTCTCGCAAGCTTATTCGAAAGATGGTAATAACAAAGTCCGTGTTGTGCCTCTGGGAAAACCACACTTACCGCATTCGCTATGCTTTTATGTTGGTCTGAAACAATGACTCCGTTGCAAATGCGGCTCTCAGTCGCATCATAAACCACGTCCATGAAACATCATTTTCAATGGGACCTACACCAAAAGCGAGTGGGAATATTTGCTCGTTCGCATCAAAAGTAGCTGCGACGAATAATAATCCCTTGTTTCTCCCTTTCAAATGGGTACCGTCCACCACAATAACCTTCCGGAGGCATGTTAACCAAGGGGCTCGTAATACACCAAGCGCCATAAATAAATGTCGGAAACGACCATCCACACCAACATCAAGATCCGTATATGTTCCCGGATTAGTTAGTTCCAACAAATGCAGATATTTAGGCAGTTTGCTGAACGAATCAGCATGACCATCGTAAATCATCGAAATAGCTGCGTTGCGCGCTCGGAGAGCCACCCCGTACGTTGCTTGTATTCCAAATTTATCCAACGAGATCGCCTGAATATCGCCCGGTTTCATTAACTTGCTTTGACGGCGCATTTTACGGGCTATATATGCGGCTACTGACCTTCGACCTCACATTTCGTTCGCCTAGCCCGGATAAATCAGTTGTACAATTGTGCTCCGCAACCCATTTAGTAACCTCCCAACACGTCTGACCTCTACAGTATGCCCGTAGCTCGAATGGACAATCAACACTTCTTCTGCACATATATTCCAAGCGGGAACTACTCGAACGGTGCACCCTGAAATCCGCACCTTTTTCCAAATGGAATAGAGCGACAGCAGCATAAAGTTCGTCTTTCGAGCTGAACATCAATCCTGCCCGCAAACTTCCGTCTACAAGAGTATTCAAGTTCCTCGCCGCTAATGAATCGGCAACATCAAGTGGAACAATAGGAAGTAGCCAGTTGCTTGCTGCTTCTATGTTGTCGTATACAGTGTCCTCATTTGTTCGAGAACGATTGACTGGAACTAGCAAAGACATAAGTTGACTTACGCCACCCTCCCTCCGAATCCATGCAGCAAAATCTTGTAACGAACAATTAATCAAGGTAGAAGGTATATCTTCATCCTCTTCATCATCAGATGAGTCCAAATCCGCCTCATCATCTGAATCCGACTCCACAAGAACATTCCTTTCGGGAGCACGTCCGCCATCATTACTTCTACTACTTTGGCCCGTAAACCAACTATGACCCCCGAAATTATAATTCTCTTCGGGAAATTTATTCCGGTTGGGGACACCAAATTCGAGGATTTTGTATTTCGGGATACACAACAAACACAACCGGCTCTACGTCGATAGAGCACGCGATCGCATAAGATCGGTATCATGATCCGAATGGCTTTCATCATCCTGCCGGTTCGTCGGGAAGCAGCAGTATAGTAAATGAAGTAGTTGAACGGAAGAGAATAAGCACTGAGCCACCGATCAATACTTTGTCGAAGATAATCGAGCGAAATATTGTTTGAAGGAAGGTAAACAATGAACTCATTACCACCAATATAATTCGACTCTGCATCGAATTGACCGTTCAATTTAACAATAATTGATCGATAATCGGCCATTTCTATGAAGTTGAAGTGAAGAATAGAGGAGTGGAAGTGAAATGAGGAAAATTTTCGTTGATTCTACCAAAACATCCATTCTACGTCTTATAAGAAATTTTCGAGTCAAGTTTCACGTGATAATTGGAGTGTGTTGTCAGTTTACCATCGGCCCTCCATCGGCCCCCCTTCGGCCCTCAGTAACTTGCATGTGACTGTCATATCCGACTAGTCATTTCAACAGATAAAGCTGAATTCAAACTGCATCTCCCACGTGCATCGATCGGCCCGCCATCGGCCTTCCATCGGCCACCCATCGGCCCTTCTGTACGATTGCAGGAAAAGACATGCATGTGTCCTGTCGAATGCTGTGTCGAATCCCGTCTCGAAGAAAGGGATACAGGGCCGACGGATAACCAAATTCGGCCCACCTTCGGCCATCACAACAATGGCTCGGGCTTATGGGATGTTCGGCCTTCGGCCATTCTCCTCTCGGCCGATGTCGGTAAGGGCCGATGGACACTGCAAGTCGGCCTACAATCGGCCCTCGAACCCGATACTTTATTTCATCCTCTGGCCGATGTCGGTAAGGGCTCGGCCGATGGGGATGGTGCGACTCTTTTTCCTTAGGGCCGATAGAGGGCCGATGGGCGGAGTCCATCGGCCCTCCATCGGCCCTGCGCCGTATAATGACAAAATGGCTATATTTGTGTTTTGTTTTAGTGTGCGGCTATATATGTGTTTTCGGTACTACTGTGCGGCTACTGCTGCAAATCCCTCTTTATTTTATTCTTCTTAAAAAAATTACTTTGAAATAAAATAAAATAACAATAACAATAACAATAAAATCTCAATATTACTTATGAAAAACAATAAGTTAAGATCCCATATTCCTGACATTGGTTTTCTAAAATAAATTAATATTATTTATTTTATTGGAATTAGGATTCGACGCGGGCTAAAACATGAGAAACACGATGATAGAAGTGTTCGTGTCGACATGATATAAATTTTAGAGAGTTTGTGTGTTCTAGTTACAAGGTTTTGTTCTTTATACACGAGTGGCCTCAACTTTAAGAATATTGTGGGATTTGAATTTGTCGCTTCAGTCATAAGCAAGTTAAAGTCGGGCCTTTCTTGCACCATTACAAATATGGAAATAATGATCAAAATCGGATTAGATTATCAACTACCGCTATTGGAAATAAAATTAACTGGCGTTTTTAAAGGAAGTTGCATCCTCTTCTCATTCAAAAGTTTTTAAGTCCCTTGATGGCTAGTCTATGTTGCATGGACACACACGACACACGATACAGATACGGGACATGATATTTCTAAAAGCTAAGAATACGACACGGCGTTTAGAGTGTAAAATAAAGTAATTTTGTATTTCTAATTAGAATTAGGTACAACCTAGATTGCATTGACACGGACACGGGACACGATACGAATACGGACACTTGACACGTGATATAATATTTTCAGAAAAACTTATACACAAACACGGGCGTTAATATATATAAAAATATAAAATCACATGTTAAAAATAAACTAATTGTTACGGGAAACAATCCGATTTTCCCAAGCCACCGATTAAAACAGGATGAACCAATTCACAAATAAAAGTAATATGCGGAAATTAAATGCACAAGAGCACCAAGAATTTTTACGTGGAAAACCCAATTGGGAAAAACCACGGGACCTAGTCCAGACAAAATAACTCCACTATAATGATAAAGAGTTACACAAATCAATCCGGTGACTCCGGACGATATAAGTACCAATCAATCTACCAACAAAAACGCCACAAGTATATCCAACCTACAATCTATAGAATTGGAAATACGATACCAATTGGAGATCCCAAATTGAACCGGTAGATGAATAGAGATCACAAAGACGAATCCACAACTAATTTTGCGGAGGAGAGAACCGATCTGAAGAAACTGATTTCATGAAGAGAGATTGAACTCTCTGTCTCTCGCTGTGTTCTCTACAAAAGAAGAGAGAGAGAGGTTTTTTTTTATTCTCACGCCGTCACCCTGCTACTCACACATCCAAAAAAACTTTATTATATATATATATTGGTTGGTGGGCCAATTAATCAAATGGGCTGACCCACCTAAGCCCAACAATCTCCCCCGTCAGCTCATTTGGGGAGACTCGACCAATCCAGCCTCTTGCCTGCAAAAAATAAACTTCTCTCTTGGCAATGCCTTGGTCAACATATCTGCACCATTATCATCTGTGTGTACCTTCTCGAGTGTCAACAACTTAGAATCCAAAACATCTCGAATCCAATGATATCTCACATCAATATGCTTAGATCGAGAGTGGAAGGTAGAATTCTTGCACAAATGAATAGCGCTCTGACTATCACAATGAAGACTATACTTCTCTTGCTTCATACCCAATTCCTGTAGGAATTTCTGCAACCAAAGAACTTCTTTGCAAGCTTCAGTCACCGCAATATATTATGCTTCAGTGCTCGAAAGAGCAACACACTTTTGTAGTCTGCTTTGCCATGAAACTGCACAACCTGCAAATTTCATCAAGTATCCAGATGTGGACTTTCTACTATCAAAATCACCTGCCATATCTGCATCAGTGAATCCGTCTAGCATTGTTTTACCATTGCCAAAACACAAACACACATTAGAAGTTCCCTTGAGATACCTGAGAATCCACTTGACAGCATTCCAATGCTCTCTACCTGGGTTAGAGAGAAACCGACTAACAACACCAACTGCATGAGCTATGTCTGGTCTAGTGCACACCATAGCGTACATCAAATCGCCAACGGCTGATCATAAGGAACTTTCTTCATACATTCTTCATCTTTCTCACTTTTAGGACAACTGCTTGAATGCTCAACTTAAAGTGGCCTCGCAAGTGGAGTAGACACTTCCTTAGCACCTTGCTCATGTTAAATCGATCAAGTACTTTCTTAATGTACTTTTCTTGAGACAACCAAAGTTTTCCATTTTGTCTGTCTCGTGAGATCTTCATCCCAAGAATCTGTTTAGCCGGTCCCAAATCCTTCATTGCAAAGAACTTGCTCAAATCTTTCTTCAAGCTGTCAATTTTCCTGACGTCGTGACCTACAATCAACATGTCATCGACATAAAGCAAGAGAATAATAAAATCACCATCTGAATAATTCTTCACATAAACACAATGATCAGATGTAGTCCTCTTATACTCTTGGTCCGTCATGAAGGAGTCAAACTTTTTATACCACCTGTCTCGGTGCCCGCTTGCACCATACAAGCTCTTCCCGAGACGACAAACATGACTCTCTTTACCAACTTCCTTAAACCCCTCTGGTTGCTCCATGTAAATTTCTTCTTCCAAATCACCATGTAGGAAGGCTGTCTTCACATCAAGTTGTTCAATCTCTAAATTCAAGCTAGCTGCAATACCAAGAACAGTACGAATGGAAGACATCTTTACCACAGGAGAAAAAATCTCCTCAAAATCTACACCCTTTTTCTGACCAAATCCCTTCACAACTAGTCTTGCCTTGTACTTCGGTTGAGAAGATTGTTCTTGAGTCTTCAGCTTGTAGACCCATTTATTCTTTAGAGCTCTCTTACCCTTAGGCAACTTCACCAAGTCATAGGTGTGATTTTGAGGTTTTCGACATGATACGATTATAGGACGCATATTCGACATGATACGTTGAGGTTTTCTGAAGTGTACGTGCAACAAAATCTCTCGTACTAAAGGGCTATTTTAAACTCAGGGGCGGATTCGTGATGTAGCTCAATAGAGCTAGATCGGCCCTAAATTTGTTTGAAGTTAGTCCGAACCACTATTCAAACCACATAAGAGGCAAATCTCCCATACTTATCTTCAAATAAAGTCGATAGAATCCAATTGCAAGTAAGAATCAAAGTATATTACTTCAGATTTAGGCAGCAAAAGAAGTTCCAGTTGAATACAACAGTAATGTCTTTGGCTGTATTACTAATGAAAACTGCCAAATTGGAGTAATATAGTCATGGATGCTAATCCTCAACTCAAACACCATATGTTCAGATAAATGCATCAAGGTTGAGACGCCGCCTTCTCTCAGTTATATGGTTGCTGGTGTTGTCGTCTTCTTGAAGTCGATTTTGTCGACCTTCACCTCTCCGTCTATAAGTTCGTAAACATACACCACGACTCGTAGGCCATCGATGTCCATGAGGACAAAGCTTGGGTTGACATCATAGGTGATGCTGCTGAAGGCACCGGTGGCTGATCCGGGATTGATCACAACTCCCGCCTCGTGTTTGTAAGCAGTGAATTGGTGAGTATGGCCGGTGACAAGAATGTCGACGTCTAGCTGCCTCTGGAGCATGGCAAGTGAGTCCAGATCTCCCCATGGAATAACCTTTACAAAAAATTATAAAAAGATGGATAAGTGTTATTAATGGAAGAAATGATTCTCTTGTTTATGATTTCGGATGCATTAGTGTAGCAGAAAATGTTATTTTGCTAGGGAAGATCATGAAAAGAGAGGAGTTGAGGTGAGGATAAGATGCTACTGTTTTAACATAATTTCCAAACAAATCTGCAAATGTTGCTCATTTAAGACAATCGAACGATTCAACTATCTAACAAGAAGAGCAAAAGGAAGCCCACCTGATGACCATGGCAAACACCAAGCTTAAATTGACCGATTGTCAATGTTTTGGTATCAGGATAACGCGAGTCTTCATCATATTCACCGCGAGTTATGTGTAAATCTGGACATACAGTTTTCAAGTAGTCATGAACCTCCTGCAGATATAGAGGTCAGTACAAATCAGACTTTGAAAACAGAAGATCTCGTTTGTACGTGTTTGGAGAAAATGGAAAGAAAAACAAAATCACAATTGATACCAAATATTTGCTGCCTCTCAAAACTGAATGTTTTCTTTAGTTCATGGGGAGAGAGAGGGCCAAGAATCACAATCTAACAGCAAGATTTCATATTTTAACTTAGAGCAAATCAACCTTTACTATTTCCCCAGCAGACAATTTGGTCTTACATGTAGAGCTACTCAGTTGGAATTTTGTACATCAAGTGTTCAGAAATTTGAAGCTCGTGGATGGTCCATCTTGTTCAGCACATCTAACTCACTTATAAATCTTTACTACGGAAATCTATATAAAAGAAAGCTTCAATTACCTAGCAATAACATTAATCTATATTCAATGAGCTTGACTAAAGACAAAAGTCTTAAAGCACGAGATTCAGCATATAACCTATTATGTAAAGCCAACTTCATGCCACGCCCAAAAATACTCAAAATTTAGGACAATATCATCACTCACATAGGGGAATGCCCAGAAGTTTTACAGCATATACAAAGATGGAGATTTTCTAGCATGTAAACTTAAAAAAATAAAGTATAATAAAAACAGACTATATACTCACTTTGATACATAAGTTGCCAGTACAAATGACATGCTGGATCTTTCCGGGAACGAGCATAGACTTGAACTTAGCAGGGAGATCCGGTGCCCTGTGTGGTATGTGTAAATCACCTAATGCTAGAACTAGCACCATTTCTCCAATTCAAACAATCACAACCTCACCTTTTATCTCTGCAACAGAGCATTTACATTATACGCTTTTTTAGAAGCAAGAAACTTACAATCATACATAAAGAAGCACATAATAGAGACTACTAAGGCAGTATCAGTCAGTGATCGGCCTCAAATACTATATGCACATAGCATAACTCAAGATCTAAAATGCCAGCCAAAATAACTCATTAATCTATTACACGAAGCTGAAATTAGATTAAGATGTATATAATCAAAACTAATTTCAGTCTTTCTACTAAAATCCGATGAAATGATTTCGCATTGACCCATTATAATGCATATATTGGTTTATGCGATTAATTTCATTGATTAATTCTCGAAATGTGGAAAATCGAGTTGATCACGTAAATCGCGCGGACATAAGGATCATCAGATTGAACAAAACATTGTGACTCAGATTTGCAATCCAATATATCCATATAAAACATAAAAGAGAATAAAAAAGTCAATGGATACCTTGAGAGGAAGCTAGATTACGGTGGCGCCGGCGACGACGAGGTGCCGGAAGAAGAGTACTTGACAGTGAATGTGATCGCGATATGGGAATTAGGGTTTCATCAGAAGATCCCCTTTGATCGATGTCACGGAAGCTGATAACTATGTTGAATGTGGTGAAATTGTAATTTAACAGAAAAAGTTTTGGGGCTATTTTGATAATATTAGGAAATTCATATAGTAAAAGCCACGGCAGGCCCTTTTTTATTTTTGGCAAATTAGCATAAATAGTTCCAATGTTTGCTACTTTGGATGAATTGGTCCCTAATCTTTTTATTTTAATTTATTGGTCCCCAATGTTTGCTAATTTAGATAAATTGATCCTTCTGTCAAATTTTAAGTTAATTAAATGTTAATCATATGAGTATTTATGGAATAAAAGTTTCAGGGATCAATTTATCCAATTTTTGAATTAAACTTGAATTTTTTTTAATTTTTTTTTAAATTATGATCTTTTTCGGAAAATAAATTAATTTTTTTTAGAAAAAATTAAATTTTTTCAACTATTTTTTTCTTTTTTTTTAAAATATTTTTTTTTTGTAAACGAAAAAAATTAATTAATAATAATTTTAGGGACCAATTCATCTAAATAATTTTTTGAATTAACTTTTTTTCAATTTTTTTATTTAAATAAAAATTAAGTAAATTTAGATTAACTAATAATCTTGCGTTTCACGGTGAAGGAGGGGAGCGGGTCAACACAACGGTTGGGGAATGTGTTATGTTCTTCGAGGAGAGGAGCAGCTGGACGACTTGGAGGACCAATTCATCCAATTTTTTAAATTAAATTTGATTCTTTTTAAAGATATTTTTAAAATTATAATATTTTTTGAATTTTTTTTTTTTGAAAAAGATTCGTAATGAAAAAATTTATTGCAAAATTAACTATTGGTACTAGTTTTATGGACCAATTCATCCCATTTTTAAATTAATTTTTAACTGTTTTTTCAATAATTTTTTGAATTAACTTTTTTTCAATTTTTTTTATAATGAAAAAAAATTACTTAAACAAAAAATTATGTAAATCTAGATTAAGTAATAATTTTGCGTCTCACGGGGAGGAGGGAAGCAGGTCGACACAGCAGTTGGGGAAGGTGTTATGTTCTTCATGTTTTTCGATTAAGTAACACATTCTCCAACCGTTGTGTTGATCCGCTCTCCTCTTTCACCGTCAAACGTAAAATTATTAGTTAATCTAAATTTACTTAATTTTTATTTAAATAAAAAAATTGAAAAAAGTTAATTCAAAAAATTATTTAGATGAATTGGTCCCTAAAATTATTATTAATAAATTTTTTTCGTTTACCAAAAAAAGTATTTGAAAAAAAACAAAAAAAAATAGTTGAAAAAATTATTTAAAAAATTAATTTATTTTCCGAAAATTTATTTTTTTCTAAAAAAATTATTTAAAAAAATTTGACAAAAAGTTAATTCAATTTTTTTTAAGAAAATAGTTAAAAATTAGATGAATTGGTCCTTAAAATTATTATTAATTAATTTTTTTGTTTACCAAAAAAATTATTTGAAAAAAAATGAAAAAAATTAGTTGAAAAAAAATTATTTTTTAAAAATATATATTTGAAAAATTAATTTGTTCCGAAAAAGATCATACTTTTTTTTTTAAAAAAATTAAAAAAAAATTCAAGTTTAATTTAAAAATTGGATGAATTGATCCCTGAAATTTTTATTTCATAAATACCCTTATGATTAATACTTAATTAACTTAAAATTTAATTGAATGATCAATTTATCCAAATTAGCAAACATTGAGGACCAGTAAACTAAAAAAAAAATTATGGACCAATTCATCCAAAGTAGCAAACATTGGGGACCATCTGTGACAATTTGCCTTTATTTTTTTCCTTTGTATGTGAGAAAAATTTGCAATTCATTCTATTTCACCAATATTCTAAATTATACTAGAGTATCTTATATACATTATTAGCGTAATTTGTATTTTAATATAGTTTATAGATTATTACATACGATTGTGTTTATTCAGTACATGCTACGAAAACGATTGAAAATTTACATTATTTAAAAGCTAAGTTTTAATGAATTTCTATCTATTAATAATGAAACCAATAAGTTATATAACTTCGATTCCGTTTGAGAAAAAAGCTTAAACTTTTTATAAGATAAGTTGTATGACATACTACCAATAAGCTAGTATTATTATCAATTTATTTATGGATATCTTATAAAATAAAATAAAAACTCTAACAAATATGCAAATAACCTTTTTTTTTTAACACGAACCTAAATTGTTATAAATAGCGGACGCAAAATTTGTTACTTGGGGGTACGAAACTAAGTTTAAGGTGCGGATATGCAGTTTCAAGGGGATGAAACACTAATTTTTTGAAAAATCATATATAAGTTTTTTTAAAATTTAATTTTCAAAGTACGGAAAATCCGCAAGCAGTCTCTTATATCCGCCATTGAGTATAAACACTTCCGAACGCACTCTTCTAAAGGGCGTTTGGAAGGCGAAACTGAAACATTTCGATTATGCAGCATAACTTAGATTGAAAGAGAAGTGGGAAAATGTCTCCATCATCCCACACGACACGACAATGCTTTAGCTAGTGGACAACTGGACATAATTGTAATAGTAATTATACCTTTCCAGAGTAATTGTCACGCTAAAATGCTGAATAATATGCCAAACTCTAAATATCTCTAAAAATATTTGCATTCCCCAGCAGTAATTTTGGATAGACTTCACAGTGAGAATTCCATAAATCTGAGCCAGGATAACTCCATCATGCTGTGGTCTGCTTCATTCGAGCACCTCGCAGTCGACGTGGCCACACCGCCGCCACTCTCCGCCTTCTTCGGCCACAGAAAGAAGTTTCTCGAACCCAACCACACCAGTTTCTCCTCCCTATCTAAACCTGACCACAGTTGGAAGCAAAAGTAAATCAATTATCTCCAATTAGTCGGTCGAAATTGATAATTAATTTGTCAAACAATTATAGTTTGCTTCTTCCTAAATTACACGGAACGATTGCGTTAAATTAATTTCCGCCATTTGATCGGAATTAAACTTACTCTCCAAGCTAAATTGCGAGTAGTGGAGATCGAATCCGGAAGCGTCTCCGGAGCGGAGAAGAGGCAGCCGCGCCTCCTTCTCGTACTGCCGGAGCGCCGCCGCGATCAAATCCCCCACCGTAGCCTCCGGCGGCATAATCACCTTCACGGCGCCGAGAATCCTCTGGATAGTCACGTTCAGCAGCAACTTCGTTAGCCTCGGCGGCGGCGGTCCCAGCGCCACCGCATCCTCCTTTGATGCACTACCTGCAGCCAATAATCCCGGCACCGTCCGCGGCAGCGCCTCCGCGGCAATTGAACTGACTCTGAAATCACACGACGATCTCCCCTTCCTACTCTTCTCCTGGCTTCCTTTCCGATGACTCTTCGGCGACGGCATTTCAGATATGTTAGAATTATAGAAATATATACGTGAATTGGTGGTGTGAGTTGTGAGTGGTGAGTTATCGACGGTTATCCAGCGCGGCGGTAGCCAGAGAATCCGAGAGAGCTTAAGGCGGAGGCGCTCTCGGTTTCCGGCGGCCGGCGGCGGACATAATCAGAGAATAACTAATCGTAATGGCGAAGTAAAATAGAGGAATAAAATTTGAAAAGATGGAAAGATGGAAAGTAAAATCTAAGGGGAGGGGAATTTATAGATGGTAATTAAGGTTTTGATACAATTGTGGAGCTTTGTTTTGTCCCGTGTATATTTAGTAGGAAAAAAAATACCTTTCTTACCCCTTGAATTAGTAACTTTTACATACTACATTAAAATAATACTTCTAAATATATATTATTGTGTAAATGAAGTAAGTACTATTTATGATTCTATTTTAAAGTATCATGTGGTAGATTAAATGTCATTTTAAACGCACAAGATTACTGTCCAGTAAACTGCATGCCCAATGTTGTCCCATAAGGGCAAACATCTAAATGGCTACAATATCATTTTATTTGTATAGTAGGCATCTAGATGCTTACTTTATGGGACAACATTGGGACAGAGTTTCTGGGACAGATGATCTGATCCCATTTTGAAATAGTATGATTCTAGATGACCGAGAAGATTAACTAATTTCAGCCATCCAATGGACAAAAGTCTCTTGATTTAGTGGAATGATAATCATCAATTAGTGGGTGACTAAGCGCAAATGGAAAATATAATTCTTCCTCCCTCCCGCTTGATTTGTCTCTTTCCTCCGTCCTGCTTGATTTGTCTCGTTTTTCTTTTGGATTGATCTCATTTTTCTAAAAAGAAAAATAATTATTACACAAACTCTCATTTTTTTTATTTGTGGAACTCACTCATCTTTACACAATTAACCACTCATCTTAATCTTCGTAATGAAAAAAATGAGACAGGCTAAATGAGAGTGAGGAAGTAACATTAAGACAAAACAAAATGTATGTTGAAAGGTTAACACAACAATTCATTTTATTGGGCATTTCAGGAGTAATTCAAATGTGAAATCTAGTGTTAATGCACTACAAAAATTGATGCAAAAAACTCTTTTCTCAACTCACATACTAGGCAAAGGAGTATGGAATGACAATATGCTCAACTCCATAGCAGGTTCCAACTCCTTCGAAGCTTTCGCTTTCGCGCGATTTTTCAAGCTTATCTTGGAAACTTGTTGCACGTGAGGTGTTATCCGCCCTCTACATCTCATCTTCAAGCTTTTTCCGGCCACCGGAAAGTTAACAGTAGATACATTCAGCTGCTTAATTGGTGCTTGAAGCAGATTGTGCGTTGGAAGTGTTGTTGCAGGCTGCTTCTGAAAACTCCCCTCTTTCCACCTCAAAAACTGGTTCTGCAAGTTTCTTGGTACCTGAAAAGCGAGAGAAAAAGTGAAGAGAGAGAGAGGTGATATTAACTTAAGCAAAATATCGCATACTACACATACTTTCTCCATTCCGTTTAACTTGTCTCATTTCTTTTCAGCACGAGATTGATAATTTAAGATTAGTGATTGGTTGTGTATAAATGAGTAAGTCCCACAAATAAAAGTGATAATTTGTGTAGTAATTATTTTCCATTTCAAGAAACGGGACAAGTCAAGCAGGACAGCCCGGAAAGGAAAACGAGACAAGTCAAATGAGACGGAGCGGGTATAACTTACCAAGGCAACAAGATTAGAGCTTCCGAAGGTAAGAGAAGTTGCTGCAAATGCAGACCTTCCCTTCCCATCATTCTTTGCCGAGCTCTGACCTCCAACTGACCCGAAACTGGAAGCAGTGGCATCTTCTTCTTCTTCTTCTTCTTCCTCATCTTCTTCCTCGTCTTCCTCAACTTCACGAGGCGTCTGGTCTGTTCGCCTTTCTGGTTCAAGAACCGATGTCTCTTCCTCCTCCTTGACCCCTTCTTCCACAATATCCTCCTCCTCCACCGCCGCCTCCTCTTGTTCCTGCAACAACTTAAGCTCCTCATCCAACTCTTCCATAGCTTCTTTCAAATCCAATTCAGCTTCAGCTAACTCCATCTCCTTCTCCAACACCTCCAATTTCTCCTCACTCTCCTTCTTCTTCTCCTCAGCCCATTTATCCAAACTATCTAACATTTTCTTCCCTTTACCTTCCAAGGCTTTGGCGAGGCTCACCAACCAGCTGTCTTCTGGAACGCTGTCTTCCCGGCCGTAGAACTCATCAAATCCCAATGGAAGAAACTGAGCATCGTCAGGGTTGGCATTTTCATCCTCCTTCGAAGGATGCCAAAACAATCTAATCCCGTGCTCCTCGTCCTCTACATAATCTATAAGTCTTCCGGTGGGCGTATGTAGGATGAGGGGATCTTCATCATATATCATCTCCGAAGGGTTATCCGGATCAGGCTGGGGCTCTTTGTTAATCAATACAAACTCTGGCTCTTCCTCTGATGAAATAATACGGGTCAATCAGCAAATGCTGCTATAAAACTTTAAGACCAATCCATCATAAAAACCATTCGCAGTAATTGAGGAATCGAAAAAGTACCTTTTGCCCACCAGTACTCGAGCTCGGAAGGCATAGGTAGTCGGAGTGGAGCTTTATAGAACGAGTTCAGCCATAACTCCCTCTCCTGGTCCACCTCATGTACATACATTTTCCAGTAATCTGGAACCTGCAAAATTTACAGATACTTCACCATCTTTATACAGATCCGCAACTTAATACAATCCTCATTTTAATACGAGAATTACCTCGTAGAATTGATTGATGAAGCCCGGAGCCATCCATACGTCCTCATCCTCGTATAAGTAGGGATGCTGTGGATCAGAATACGGACCTCTATCTTCTCTGACCACTGTTGGCATAAGCAAGGAAGTCTCAAGTAAGAAAAGGAGATTAGCATACATAATTGGAAATTAATTAGAAAAGAGGATGATAGCAGCTTAGAGAACATGTGTACAGATACAATAGCAAAGGAAAATAGCAACAATTTTTCTCTCAAAGAGAAACCATAACATTTGGTTGGAAAAAGGGAGGAATAGTCGAAGCAACTTACTTCCATCAGGCTTGTTGACGAACATGCGCGCCTTTGCAGCTGCAACCTCTGCTATTCCTGCATGGAGCTGAGATAACATACTTTTAAGTTGTCGATACGGCAGAAAGTAGAAGTTTTAGAGAGGTTCAAGTGAAAAAGAAAAACACTTTGAATTACCGCACAAATTTCTGCATCACAACCACTTGGATCCTCTAAAAGATCTCCAAAATAGAATCGACCCTGGTCATGTAAATAAGAAAATAAAATTACACGGGCTTAACTGCATACTATTAATCACCGTTTACATTTCCTCTTTAACCAATCTATATCAAGCACTCTGAAATGCTTTGCGCTAAAGTATCAATGTATTTTGTTCATCTATCTCAACTAGCCAAGTGAATTCAATTGTTTAGTATTGCATTCAGAAATTAACTGTGCAGACCAGAACTGAAATAGACCATGAAAGGTGGCATGCATACAATACATTATTTGGTAAGGAAGTAGCAATTATCAAGTCCATGAAAGGTGACATGCATATAATACACAGGAATGGGAGACAAACAAAAGCAACAAGGAAATACGGTAACCATTGTGCAGTTAGCTATTACCGTTAATTTATAATTCTAGCTTTAGGTTGCTGAGGTAAAATCAGGACACTTTATGTCAAAAGTGCTCAAGTCATTTGCTTCAAGGCAAGTTGAGAAAAGCAAGAGTAATAGTGAGCCCTCACCCAGGTTGTTCGCTCATTAACTTCATAGACACCACAACCATGCATCCTCCCTTGTTTCCATTCACCAGCATACCGGTATCGCCCTTTCTCCCTGCCACCCATGTATAATTCAAAAATCAGTTAAGCAGAAAAATAGAATTTCAGGAAGCAGACTGGTCACTCCATCCCAAACCATTTATAAAAAATGGAGGAAAACAGCCATGCATTTTTCATGCAAACTCTAACTTGGAATGCATAAGTGATGATATCCTTTGTTTAAACGAACGAAAAGGTTTGAAGCACGAATCCTAATATCAGAGATGTCGATGCAGGATGTCCGACTAAGCTCAGAGGTGGTTAGACATTTATAGTTATTTAAATTTGCAACTAAGGAGGCTTTCTCTTGGATATCATAAAATGTACATTAGCCTAAAACTTATCATCATTAACTACAATCACACTCGCACTAATTGTAAGAGCAGAACAAGTACCAAACAGAAACTAAACATCTCAAACGTAACCATGAGGAAAGACAAAAGTAACCAGGAATATCAGTGATCAATCACTATTTAATATCATTATGTAACTGGAGGTCTCATTATTATTTTATGCTCCGATCATCTTAATGTGAGTCAATAATTTCAAGAATCATGCTTCTGAGCGCTCTTTATTAACAAAGAATACAAGGCCAAGCACTAAACAATACGATCTTCTGAACTAGAGGTATAATATAACTATATAAGACTTACGGCTTCTGCCCAAATTGCCGTATCCACTCATTGTTTTCATAAAATGGAATTTCATACTCCCCATTAGCTAAACGGAGACTGTCTTCAATGTCCATCTCCAACCACTCTCTATCTTCAGGAGACATAAAATCTCTTGATATAATTCTCCCTTCATCTCTCATCTTAGCTTCAAGCCTGGAAAAAAACACAAGAAACAACTTAATATAATATTTACGAGGATGCCCTAATCTAACCATTGATTATGTTGTAAAGAGTAAAAGCGGTAAACTAAGTACTTGGAACCAGGGATAGGCTCCATTTGGGGGATCTCCACTTCAACCACCCCATGACCTTCCATTTCGTTTTGGAGCCATTCTCCTTCATATCTACACACCAGCAATTAGCATTAGAAATTGTATTAATACAATGTGAATATCTGAAATCAAAGCAAAATGCCATATCATAGAATTGAGCGAATGACAAAACACTGAAATTTGCAAACAAACCTGACTAAGTCTTGCTCAGCAGTAAAAACACCCTTCCCATGGGCCAAATCATCCCACACAGTGCCTTCATACCTTTAAAAATAATATCATCAATGGAAATTTAAAGTGATCCAGTAAATTACTCGGCCTCTGCTACAATAAAAGAGGCTATCGCAGTTTGATCATAGCCATCAACAAGCTATTCAGGAACAAAAAGTATTAAAGCACCTAAAGCAAACGAATAAACTGTCCAAACTCATTCGAATTTCAATATTAAGAAGGGCATTCACAGGATCGAAAACCAAACACTAGTTTAGGAGTATGGTAACAAATGCACTAAAATCACCTTAAGGCTAAGAAAACCTTCATTCAATAGGAGATTCATAAGACACCACTGGTCACAAACATAATTGAGCAAAACAAACCATCTTACACGCAACTTACATGAGCAAACCCTATATGTGAGTGTCTGATTGCTCGAAGAACTGGAAACATATTCCGCTAACAACATCATAACACGATTTCCCTAAAACAGCATTTCCAAAGACCTAATCCTATTACACCAAATTTCACCCAAAAAACTATTGAAACTTGTTGGCGATAAGAAGTGATGTCAAACAAATGAATGATCAAAACTAAGCTAAAACAATAAGACATCACCATTATTAGCAAGCACCAAGGAACCATTATCTAAACACTTATAACCAGAGCTCAAAAACACAATAACACAAACTCACTATATATATCAAGCTCAAGCTTAAAACCTCAAATACAAGAATCCGGAAAACTCTTAAAAAAACTGCGAGTTGTAATACTCACGTGCTCCCATCCTGGAAAATGTAGCTAACCCAAATCAAAAACTCCTCAATCCTATCCAGCTCCTCAATCACCGACTTAGGGTTGGAGATATCATAATGATTATCCGGTATGACCGGATAATACTTCCTATACGGCACATAGAACGGAGCAATGGGCGGGTCTCGGCCGGCCTTAATCTCATCCCTAATTACCTGCATCTCTTCCTCATCCACATTATGCGGGTCCCAACCCGGTTTAGTCAACCCGATAGGAGCATCCGCCCACAGCTCCTTCAAGTCCTCCTCCTTCCAATTCTCCGGGTCGGGCGGGAAATCGAATTGCTCCTCCGGGTACTCGGCTTCCTCCTCCTCCTCTTCCTCCTCGCGGAGCAGCCGCTTCGAGCTCAGGATTTTATTTAAGCGGCGGATATTCACTTCGGGGATGTTTTCATCATCCGAGTCTTCGCCGATTTGCTGTACCGTGCCGTCGGGTCGGGTGTAGGAGAGCGGCTCGTCGTCCGAGTCCGGGTCTGAGTCCGAGTCAGAGGAGGAGGCGGAGGACTCGATGGGGACGGGCTCTGAGTCCGAGTCTTCTTCGTTGTTCGGGCTTATAGGTTCCGAATTCGGGCTCGACATTGTTGGTGTGTGAGAATGCAGGCGGTGAGTGTGTGTAGTGGGTGAGGGGAGAAGATAAGGTATAGGGGATTGAGAGGGAAAAATATACGAGTTTCTTCTATCTTTGGAATAGTACGTAAGTCCTTGGTTGTACAATTGAGTGTGCTTCGACGGATTGTACCTTTTTTTGTTTGTTTTCTAGTATTTTTTTTTTCCTTTTTTTCTCTAATTGAAAAGGAATGGGTAATTAATATGATTGTATGAACAATGTTCGAATTACATAACTAATGGATAGTATTGAAAAATACCTATCAATCCGAAAAACTTACATTTAGTGGTTTAATCGATCGAAATATTGGGACGACCCTAGTTGTGTGGTCAGTGTGCGTCGAATTGTAAAAAAAAAAAATTGATTATGTGAAAGTAACAAAATAATGAGTCTAGTCTATTAATTTGTTTATGCATAAAATCGGTGAAAGTAATTTGTTCAATCTTCAATACTAACATTTTTAATAAAATATAAATATTTGTTCTCTTAAATGGTCTCGAAATAATTGGGTCATCGAATCTTGGTTGAACCGGTTAACTCGGTCGGATCACATTAGGCCAATTAGAAAAATGGATTTATAACAAGTCCCACTAAGATTTACCATTGGATCTCGATCGAACTGGTCCGATTGGTTGGACCGATTTTAATATCACAAAAAAATATTAGTAAAGCATTTGTTTTTAATGTAAAGAAAATGTAAATCAACCAATCGAATGGTAAGATTAATTTAATCAAAACTATTATGTAGAGATGAATTATACAATTGTATTTAGAATTCAACTAATGAACCATTAACTCCTACTTCAAATGGACATGAAAACATAATCGAGCATTAGACTTTTCACGTTGTTAGTTACTATTTCTTACTTTGTTTTGGGTTTGAAATATGAGTATTTTACTAATACATGTTCATTTCACCTATTGACTGGTCAAATATGACATAATCCACAAAAAAACATATTAGAATTCTCACGTTTCTACGACGTTTAAAGGTCTAAAAAATTAAGTAATTTTTGTTGGGCCCTTATCGATTTTTTAGGTTCATTAGGATCTTCAAATTTAGCCGACAGAAATATATAGCTAAATATGAAAATAAGTCAATTTCCACAGAGTAAAGTGCGACGAACTTGCAATAAGACTCAAATCAATATAATCGAATTTTCAAACATGAAATAGTGTGACAAGATTATTTACTAAATAATCTTTCAAAAGTACATAGTTTTATTAGTCTAGTAAAACTATGACCAATTCCTCCCTTAATAATATACAACTATAAGAACAAACTGTAGAGGGGATAGCAGAGTGGTTGAGGTGAGGTTTCTCGGGACCGACAGGTCATGGGTTCAATCCTCACTAAAGCCATTCTGTGTGAGCATGTCACTTGAGGGTGGTTTAATCTCCTGTGTGGTTTGCTCACTAAAGCCATTCTGTGTGAGCATGTCACCTGAGGGTGGTTTAATCTCCTGTGTGGTTTGCAGGCTACTGCACAAGGAGTGCGCACCGAAAGTAGCGGCTGCGGGTCCTCAAATAAAAAAAAAAAAAACTATAAGAACAAACTAGAAAATTACCAAGACAGTTAAAATAGTAATAATAGTAACCACTGGTAATAAAATTTTTACCTTCTTCGCCCGCCGTTCCATTTTTACTACCGCCGTCTACGCTTCACCGGGAGAATGGGCGAAGCGGTTCGAGTGAACCGGATCGACGGTTCGAGCACCGAGTCGCGGTACCTGCACGGAAGAACCCGGATTCGTCCCCGCTTCGACCGGGCGAGACAAGCCGGCGTTGATTCTTCGAATTCTCCACCATTTTCCACCGCCGTCCTGCAGCTGCTCTTCCGTCGCAATCTACCTCTAACCGTCTCATTATCCGCCACGACGCTGTCGTTCTTCAGCGCTAGACCGTTTCGCTCCTCGAGCTCGGATTTGTCATCTTCCATAAACTCGCCGAAAATCAGCTTCGCGGCTTCAATGAGCAGAGTCAAACTCCTCTCCTCTCGATCGCCGCTTTGGTCAACATCGGAGCCTCCGCCCGCGATGCTGCTCGAGCTCGGAGACTCCTTCAACTCCGGCGAATTCGAGTCAAATCGAGAACGCTTGTTCACGCAAATCGTGCCGCACTCGGCGGGAAGCGGCGGCGGCACGGTGGCGATTACAGTTAGAATCTTCTGCAAGCACATTTGGGAAGTGGATCGGCGGCGGCGCGTGTCAGAATAGGTGGGGCCGGGGAAGAGGGGATCGTAGTTGGAGGCGTGTATGGGGAGGGAATCCATGAGAGAGAAATTGATCAAAGTAGGAATTGTAGCATTGGAAAGGGGACGGGGATAGAAGCAAACTGTAGAGAAGAAGAAACTGTAGAATTGCAGACACCGAATATTTTGCGGCTTTTTTTGGTTAGATTTGTATTATTTCTCAGACTTGGGGATTTGATATTTTGGACCTTGCTTACTAAACCAATTAAAATTAAATAGTATATAATTAATTACTAATAGAGTTGTTGATTTTGTCTAGGCATATGAGTATTTACCAGCGTCGTAACGTTAATAAAATAAACAATGGCATGATTTATTTAGATATATGTTGTGCATTTACGTGACTAACATGTAGTGGTTACTAATTTTTTATATTATGTATAATATTTTATAATGAATATTTTTGTACTTAACATTATATCTCACATTCTATGTGTCACAATGGTAATAATTTGCATTGCAACATGTTATTGATGCCATACATTATGAGTCCACAATTTAGGGTAGAAAAAACTTTCCATAATTAATAGTATAATATGTTGTTGTTACTAAGACATAATTTGAAACAACTTAAATAATATGTTATCAAACCCGACCCGGTCATTGACCCGGAAAAATTAATTTTAGTGGTTCAACCGGTCGAACCGATCGAACCGATGAATCAACCCGGTGTAACATAATAATATATTAAATATCTTTTAATAATACTTATAAATATTATAAATAACTTAAACACTATAAGATTATTAATATTGCTTATTGAAATAATTATATACCTTTATTCAAAGACTTCAGCCTTAAAGATAAGATTCAATTTGTAGAAGAAGATGCTTTAAGGTTTGATGGGAGAAACTTATAAACTGAGAAAGAGGAAGCGCGCCTTTAGCGTGGAAGCGAGCTCGATGGAACCAGCGAGATTCACTGCTCAGGCTCACGGCGGAGCCATCCAAGTTGATGGGATTTGACAATTTAGGTGAAATTGGAAGAGAGAACGAGAGAAATCAGATATAAGGGATTAAATTATTTTCTAATATTACAAACACTTTTTCTAAGATTAAGTTATTTTCTAATATTACAAACACTTTTTAAAATTTTTGCTTAAAATAAACTTGATCAACTTTAATCAAATATAATTAAAAGTTATTTATAAAAATTATTTCAAACACTACCTAAATTACCCAATAATAATTAATGCGTTTGATTTTCATTAAAACTTCTTGCACTATGGATTCATTGCAAAACTATTTCACATTAGAAAATTAGTGTAATTTACGGGTTATTATACAAGAATCTTTAATAGTAATTGGAGGTTCTACACTTTAAAAGATGGTGAATTTCTTAAATACAACATAGTCAGGTTCCATTAAAAAAAACTTTTCTAATTATACATATGAGGTCAACTATTCCCCATCATATAAGTCTGGATTTTAATTCTTATTTATTTTCTATTTACATTAGGACTTCTCGCATAATTTTTGAGTATTTCTTAAACTCTCAATTGATAATCGGGATTCCGATATGTCTAAAGCATCTCCAACCTAAAACTCAAAATCAATACCCATTTTCCAGTTTCTGTCACATCAAACAGTAATTTATATCCAACCATCAAATTCAAACCCAAACCCAAAAGAATATTCTCTTTATATCCTTTCACAAAATATCTTTCAATTCTACCTACATATTTTTATTAATTACACATTGGTACATTCCACTTTCCTACTACTAAAATATTAATATATCTAAAATAACTTTATAAAAAATAATATTATTAAATATATATACATAAGTAACTCCATTGTCGATGAGAAATATATATACAAAACTTAAATTATATATGTATTACATAACGTACATAAATAATATTATTAAATATATATACATAACTTAAATTAGGTTAAAGGGTAAATCATAAATTTGGGATTTTCTTCATTGTCGATGAGAAATCAGAAATGGCCTCCGAGCCGCCAGAGAAGAATCAAGTCGCCGCCAGAGAAGAATCAACTAGCCGCCATTCATCCAGCGCGGCGAGCTTCCGACGCCCCTCACTGAAAGGATTGAAAACTCCTTCCGGATTCGACAACGAAGGTGCGTAATACTCCCCCGATATCGAACTCTCGCCGTAGCTGCTCCCACTCGACTGCCTCTGCAACCCAAACGAGCCGACGAACGACGTTGCCCCAATCTAGCATCTTGTTTAGATTTGTGTTTATTGAGGGGTAGAATTGCAAAAATAATAATTGCAAATAACTCCTTTGCAGTTTATACAGTAAATACCCATATCTAATCTGTTACTGTAGAAAGACAGCAATATTTGGGATTTTGCAGTTTTGTATGCAGTTTCGTTGGATGAGTTTTACTGCTGCATTTTGAGTTTTGCAGTCTATTTGGAGTTGCTCTAACTGGAATTTCTTTTACTTGTATTTATTTATTTTATCATGTCTCGGACACATTGAGATCCATAAAATATTGAAAATAATTGAAATCATACACGGCAGGTCTCGAAAAGAAAAAATAAGTTAGGTGATTTTTTATTTATTTATTTTTTTATGATGAAGGAATCCATAATTGCTATCGAAATACGCACTCAGGAGAGTTGATAAACTCACACATAATGATATTGATTGATTTTTAATTCATGACTTTCCGATTATAGACTACCACCGCAATTGATTGCTATGTCATACGGGAAGTGAGATGTACTTTTAACTAATATAAGTAATATTGCCTGCGAATGTTTTTTTAACGATTAGCTGCACAATTTTTTGGGTCCCGCCAAGTAATTTATGGTGGTTAAAATTTGAAGCCCAACCGTGGTCCGAAATAAAGAGACGTCCGACGTGTTTTCGAGTCGCCACGTCACATACAGAACGCGAGTTCTGATTGGCTGGAAACCGATGGCTCGACACGGCAAGGTGAACAGCGACTCAATTGGTGCCGACTATCAAAAGCATTTCTATTTTATTAATTTTTAATTTTTTATACAGTTGCTTATCCACGATGTCATTTTCACGAGAGAGGATCCTCTATCCCATTTTTTGGTATCCCATTAGGTGGTCCACCAATCACGCGGCGCCACGCATGCATTGGTGGACCATCAAATTATCACACACCTACACTTGTTTCCACCTTATTGGTGGGACACTCAATGGGACACCCATTGGGTTAGAGGATCTTCTCTCCATTTTCACCAATTAAATTTTTATCTAGTCCTTGAGCTTCAATCCGATCTTAATTAATTTATATTATCATCTACAACGATACTCAATAAAACGTATTTTTAATTTATTATTAAAGTGTCGAGTTTTGATTAATTCCATAATTTAATGACATGAGTTTTCAGAAATTGACACTATTACTTGTGTAGCATCTGGCACGGATCACTTATGCATAAACCTGTTTCAATACTGTTCCATAAGAGCAGACATTTAAATGATTATGATATAATTTTATGAATTGTATTATAATAATCTAAATATTTATTTTATGAGATACCGTTGAGATATGATTTTTGGGATAGATGATATAATCCCGTAATGTTATACTCGACTCCAAATCATGTTATAAATAGATGTACACCTAAATAACAATAGTTCGTTAATTAATTAATGACAAGTAATAAAAAAGGTTTTGGTGTACCACATTTATATATATTTATGCGTACCATATTATAAATTATAAAGATATTATAATATCATAAATGTGGCTCACTTTTTTGGCAATACCGTGTAGTCTTGAAGAATTATGCAGATATGCTACACCAAAACTGTTCCGCTAGTAAATCCTAGATATATTACATGTTCAATTTAATAGGTCAAAACTCTAGAATTAATTTTTGTAATTACCCCTACTACTTAGTCTAGGCCCTACCAATAAATTAACCTTGTACTATCTCCGTCCCGCTATTTCCGGCACACTTCATTTCGGCATGAAAATTAAGAATGAGATATGAGTAGATGGTAAAGTATGAGAGATAAGATGAGTGAGAGTAGATGATAAAATAAGAGAGATAAGATGGTAAAGTAAGAGAGATAAAATGATAAAGTAAGAAAAAGCATGAGAGATAATTAGTAAAGTATGAGAGAGATGATATTTATTTTCAAATTAGGAAGTGTTCCAGAAATAGCGGGACGGAGGTAGTAATACACTAATACAATTAAATTGAATGTAATCCTTTTGACCAATGCATTTGATAATACTTCACAAGTCCACATTAGATTTAATATATGTAAAATGTCGAACTTAAAAACAATCACTTGGATCAATGAATGATTTAGAAAAGGACAATTAATGTGCTCCACTTAATTTCAAGATAACTGCAGATATACTAAATTACTACTTATAATCACCAGTTCCCCACCTACCCAAAAAGTAGGATCCTAGTTATTTTAACGGCGCAGTAAAAAAGTAGAAACGGGTAAAAACTTGTTTCGTGTAGTCAACTGCACTTCCGATTTGTGGAAAAACCGGCGACCGGTTTGCCGCTTTTGTTACGTCGTGGTAAATCACCCACCGCCATCGTGTCGAGAATTGAATCCCTGTACTTGTTCGGCATCGCCACCGCCCTCCCCCTCGACGATCGCACCACCGCCACCGCCGCCAAATCTCCACCATTAATATCCGCTACCAAACTATGACGTCGCTGTCCGCTAATTTTCTGCCGAGTCGTCATCCGTTTCTGCGGCTCACCACCGAGTTCCGATTCCCGACTCGCTCCGCGCTTCCGATTCCGAACCGCTTCTTCTTCTCTCTCGGGCAGCGCATTTTCTGCAACTTCGAGAAGCGAAACCCAACGCCTATTTCGGCTATTTTTTTCCTCCTCCATTTCCGCTTCTGCATCAACAACACTGATTTTCCTAATTTTCGTCTCGATCTCAACGCCAACTTCTTCAGCAATTCCATTTCCATCACGCAAACCAACATCTCCACCGAACACATCGGAAGCAACGTTAGCCGGCGGCCGGATTCCTCTTCCATTTCCGCCGTCTTCCGCCTCCGGTAACTCAAAATCAACATCCTCTGGCGGAGCAACGTTCAAATCGATATTCCAAAATCCCCTCTTCCCCACGCTTCTCCCAACCAGACTCTCTCCTTCAAACCCTTCATCTCGGCGCCGGACGGACTGAGAATCCAGCGACTCCGCGGCGGAGGAGACGGTGTCGAGAATCCTTCCGAGTGACATTTGCGCCATGGACCGCCCGCGGAACAAGGCGGTGCTGAAATTCTGACCTTCAATCGACGCCATTGACAACAAATTGATTCTAAAATCAACTTTCTTCACAGAAACACAATCTGATTCTTCTAATGATTCAGTTCACCAGTCCTTTGATCTCAGCCAGATCGCCTTGAAATCAGAGCGACTTCGAGAGAGAGAGGGGAGGGTGGGGTAGAGAGAGAAGCACACACTTGCGATTGCGAGTATTTACAATTTTTATTTTTTATTTTAATTTCAGTTTCCTCTTTTGTTTATTTCTCAACTTTAAATCCTGGGTATGTTATTGCTTGTCTAATTATTAATTTCCCATTTATTGCACTAGTGACGTGGCATTTCCTGATGACGATGTGGCGGGATTCCATTGGATGAACTAACTTTCCTTGTGAAGACAAAAGTAGCCGATTTGACCAGAATCTCATCATGTAAATTTTTTGCTTGAAACCATTTAGGTTGAAAGCCATTGTACTCATACCTAAAGCAGTGACTCAAAAACGCCGTCGTTACATCGAACTGCTTTCAGTCACCCGTTATTGCTCTCGAAAGGTAGTAATCTATTTACATGAATACAAGAATTAATTGCAAATAATACATAAAGGTAGCACCAGTAAAGCCTGGCCCTCTCATAATGAATTAAACTATATATGTTGATAGTTGATTTTGATCAGAAATTAATTTGCTATTACAAGTAATAGATTGTAATATTAATGGAAATTTGACATTGTAAGCGGCAGAAGCATAGATAATTTTATCAAATTAAGAATTGAGGTCCAATAGGAAGTGAGGTAAAATCGTAAATCGATAGTTAGTTAGATCGGGAACAATATTAAGAATTAGAGTCGAATTGAAGAGACAGTGAGGTGAAATTTATAATGATTTAGGATTTCTCACAATTTTGGGGGAGAGGCGTCCCATGTGCCCCGATCTTATTGTGATTTGTGATATACTCTTTCGGTCCCGCTTTTATCGGCTCACTTTCCTAATTGAGACGTCCCACTAAAAGTAGCTCATTCCAAATTTATTAAATTTGAATACCCTCTCTCTTACTTTATCATTTACTTTATTATTATCTTACTTATCTTATATTTCCTACTTTATCATCTTCTTTCTCATTATCTTACTCATCTTTTCTCTTCTACTTTATCAACTATTTATTGAGATGTCCCATTAAAAGTGGGAGTACTACTTTTAAAAGCATCTCACTTACTGAGATGTCCCATTAAAAGTGGCTAGAACTCAATTTGAGAAAAAAAAATTAGTAATCCTTCTGGCCCAATGATCTTGTCCACTTTTGTGTTTTGGGATTTCAAATAAATTGTGCACTTTTCAGATATGGTGAATTATTACACACAACTTTTTGTGAGACTCATAATTTTACACATAACTAACAACTTTCCTTAAAAACCGCGTAAAAAGCAAAATGGACAAGATAATATGGATGTCGTATTATCTTTCATACCTTATTATCTTCTCTATTTTACTTTATCATTTACCCTCTTGTTATCTTATTTATATTTTATCTACTATTTTATCACCTACTCTTTTATTGTCTCGTTCATCCTTTCTCTTATATTTTATCATTCACTCTCTTAATTTCTATGTCGAAAAATTTCAGACCACTTTTAATAGGACAAAGGTAGGAACTTATTGTGATTGTGACATACATGAGAAACTAGGCATTTTTTATATTGTGTGAATTGTGATGCAGCAGTGGCATATACCTAAATCTAATAAAAGATCAAAGTAAGGACCTAACTGCAAAATTAGCATTTTGAGTCTAATGGGCCACTCCATCTCACTTGAAAGATCAAGTTGAGGACCTAATGGGCCACTCCACCTCATTTTGAGTCTAATGTCCCATTACAATTATACTGCTTTTAGGCAAGCCCAACCGGTCCAACAAACTTAAACAATTGATTACTCCCTCCGTCCCGTTATTTGTGGCTCAATTGGTTTCGGCACGGGAATTAAGAGAGTATATGATAAAGTATGAGAGAGGGAGTAGATTATAAAGTATGAGAGAGAAGATGGGTAAGATAATGAGAGAGTATGAGAGAAAGTATGATAAAGTATGAGAGATAATGTAATAAAGTAGGAGAGAGAAGATGATAGAGTAGAAGATATGATAATAATTTTTTACCAAATTAGGAAAGTGGCCACAAATAACGGGACACCCCTTTCGGGAAAGTGAGCCACAAATAGCGGGACGGTGGGAGTAATTATTATAGAGAGATCTATATTATGGGCTTATTATTGTTTTATAATTTAATTAATTTAAGCAACACTTCGATTTCATCAAATCTAAAAAAAAATTCTATTAATTTTTCACAAACTTTTCCCAACTTTCTAACAATAAGTGTAATTAAACTGAATATCTAGAACTAAAATCAGCTTGTAGTAAACTCAAAACTAAACTCACATGTCTGAAAATTTGTCAATCCAAGAGCCAAATTCTGATTTCTGACCATGGAAAAGAGTTTATTATTCAGAAATATAAACTTCAATGTTTATGATGCTGAGTGTATATGTAATCAAGGTGAGCATCTGCAAGAACTCTTCTCTTCAAGCATTCTTCATCTTCATTTTCACACTCTTCCAGCCCCATCAGATTCTGCAGTTTTGTATAAAGTAATTAAAGTCACAAATTAATATTTCACAAAAAATTAAACTTTAATATTCTAAGAAGGGTAGGGAAAATTACAAGGAAAGATTCATTATTTTCCATTTGTTTAGTAGATTTCTTGCTTTGCAACCCTAAATGTTCTCCTTCTGCAGAAGAGGTACAAATATTTTTAGCCACAGTAGAATATTAGGAATTTAAAGAAGAAAGTTTAATTTGAGAGATTTTTAATGTGTTACCTTTCTTGGATGTTAACTTTCTTGAAGAAGTACTTGATGTGTTGATGAAGAGGAAGACAAGAATTAAGAGAAGAGCAACTGAGTGGATGTTGTGCTTCATTATTCAGTCTATGAGAGAGAGAGAGAGAGAGAGAGAGAGAGAGAGAGAGTTGGGGAAGGTGAATGGAGCATTAGCATATGCCCAGTATAAATACATAGAGAAAGACAGTCTACAGTATACTCGGAATCTTTCTCTCTCTCTCTCTCTGCATTCTCCATATATACGAAGATATATTATATGCATGGTGGAGCACAAATGCTTGCTTAATTTTATTCATTATTATAATACGTTGAAAATGTAATCAACTCTTTGTTTATTATCATAATAAATACTCCATCCGTCTCAATAGAAACGATACGTTTCTTTTCAATGTAGTAATGTAGTCTTATGTGGTATAGATTGTATGATTTTTAGTAATTAAATGTGATTCATATATAATATTTGTCATTTTCGACAACATGTCATTTGTGGTAAGATATTCCAATAAAAAAAACGTGTCATTTCTAATAGGACGAAGGGAGTACCAGATGCATATCATGTACAAATATAATGTCAAGCAAATCAGTGTGATACGATAGTTTATAAATAAATATTCTGGATTTGTTTTCTGTGCTTAATCAGCAGATCGTTGGAGAGGTGAATTCATAGATTAAGATTCGACGTAAAAAAGAAAGTAGAAAATAGAATAAAAACTTTAATCTTTAGTCATTGACAAGACAGTGGTCCAGAAAAGCCACAAACACAGCCCAAAAATCAATGTATGCAATAGTGGTTTGACAGCATCAACCCTGAGTCAACCTTTTCATCGACCGTGCTGACAACTGTTTCCCATAAACTCGTGACTTTTTAATATCTAAACTCCGTACTCAATGAATTGGGATTTATTGACTAATTAGTTTTAGATGTTACTAAAATGGTAATCCATCCGTCCCATTATTTATGTTCCATAAAGACTCAGCATTGAAATTAAGGTGGATTGTGGAAAGATATAAAGTAGTCCTGAAAATATATAAAACGGTAGTTGAAAGGTATAGAGTGGCGGGATCTACCTATTTAGATGATTGTGGATCACTCATTTATGTTGACTTTTAGAATGAGACATAAATAGTGGGACAAACAAATTTAGCAAATGAAACATAAATAATGAAACGGATATTTTATAGTGGAAATTATTTGACTTTTCATAATTAAAGATTATTTTAGAATATGCCAGGTTAAATGGGACGGTCTCAAAAGAAAAAATTAGCAGCTTTTAACGGGATGGAAGTAATATTGCACAACACAAAATCTGTTTTAGAGAGATAGAATCTTAAATGGATTGTGAAGGGATATAAACATGTGACGCCTGAGTATTATATTGTGAACTTTATGTTTGATATAAGTAGAATTAAGAGAAGACTATTAATCATGGCTTTCGAACTTGTGTTACTAATATATATATATATATATATATAGGGGGAGGGTTCAAGGAACACCCCTTAATGAAGGAATTAAGAACAAAATCCATCCCTCCAATTTATTAAATGTGTGGTATAGATCAATTATTGAATTAAAATAAAAAAAAACAAAGCTTAGATTATGTTTGATGTAGTAAAGGGCAAAATTGGTAGAAATTATACAATTTTGAAAAAAAAATGAAACTACATAATATCTCTTCAAACTCTCTCTCTCCATTATATTTCTCTCTCCCCTATCTCATATTTCTCTCCCCTCTCTACCAGAAATCTTAAATCTGCCGCCCAAGTCCCACGGCCCCTTCACCGCCGCGTCGCCGTTTCTCAATTGACAATCTTGTCGCACCGCCGTCAGCGTCCAGATCTGAAGAGCACCAAATTTGTTGGTTGTTTCTCTTATATCTTATTTCCCTATCTCTCTCGTCTCAGATCTACAAAGATCCCGCCACCATCTGTGTTGCTGCGCACGATTTGTAGAGATCTACAGTCATCCGGTCAACCTCCATTGTTGCCGCTGCGATCTAGAGAGATTTGCATAGATCCGATTATCTCTGCTTCACTGCCGCCGCGATCTGTATAGATTTACAGAGATTAAATTTTTTGCAGTGCTAAATTAATTTATGTTCTTTTTTTTAATCTTAGAACTCTGATATGCAGAGTTCAAATTTTTTTGAATGCTAAATTAATTTCTATAGTTTTTTTTTTTCAAATTTAATTAATTTATGTCGTTTTTTTTAATCTTACAACTCTGATATGGAGAGATCAATTTTTTTTAATACTAAATTAATTTCTATAGTTTTTTTTTCTAAATTTTAGAACTCTGAGCAATGGATTCACTTTGATTAAAAGGTTTATGCACTTTTATTGATGATTGTATGCACTTTGATTAAAAGATTTATGCAGTTTCAATTGCAGATTTAGTTCGAGTTAATGTGTATCCACTCAGGTTAAAAGGTTTATGCACTTTTATTGATGATTGTCTGCATTTTGATAAAAAAATGTTTATGCACGAAGGCTTTGAAATGGGGAGAAAGTGAAACTCGATTGTTTTTTGTAGTTTTTGTTTATGTGCTCATATTCAAGTCATGATTTTTCATTTTAATTTAAAAAAATTATATGCACCTTGATTAAAAATTGGATTCACTTTGATTAAAAATTTATGCACTTTGATTAAAAATTGTATGCACTTTTGAGAACTATATGCACTTTGATTGAAAATTATATGCACTTTGATTAATAATTGTACAGACTTTCGTTAATTATTCAAATTAAGGTGAAGAAGAAAAAAAAATGAAAAAACAAATGTGAAAAATCACATAATTTGGGTGGTTTAATTAATTAATTATTAAAATAAAATAAAATAAATCAAAATAAAGTTAAATAAAATACATAAACAGTAATTTGAAGAATAATAATGGTGAGTACGAAGGTGTATTCTAAAAATATAAGATTCATAATATAAATATTAAAATGAAATAAATGTTAAAAGGACATTTATACCCTTAATGATAATAAATGTTGTTTTCTAACTTAAAAAATTCTACCACAATCTTGACCATACATCTACAAAATGGAAGGCTAGGATGTGTTCCTAGTTCCTTCATTAAGATAGTGTTCCTTAATGATCCAACTCATATATATATATATATATATATATATATATATATATATATATATATATATATATATATATATATATATATATGCGTAGATTAATGGAAGGCTAGGATGTGTTCCTAGTTCCTTCATTAAGATAGTGTTCCTTAATGATCCAACTCCTTAATGATAAATATATATATATATATATATATATATATATATATATATATATATATATATAGATGATCCTATAAGAAGAGTTTTTAAAATAAGAAATAGGAAGGATTTATATGCGTAGATTAATATCTAATCAATGGATAAGATTTTTTTGTAATTTTGATCATCTAAAAAGTAATATAATAAGGAAGGTTATATTAGGCAAAAATATATGCATATTATTGGTTTTTACACTCCCTTTTTGGTAATTGCTCCATTATTTAGATGGAAACCCTCCATAAAAAAAGGAAACCATTGGACTACCACTAAAACTTGCAGCGACAGTTTTCTACAAAAAAATGTCAATTCACTATTTCGAAAATAATATAATTGTACCCTGATACTTAATTGAATGCATATAATTGAATAGTATTATGCATAGTTATTTGAAATATATGCATATTTAGCGCTAATAATTACATCATTTGATACAAAAAAATTCAAAAATATTCAATGCATATAAATGAATAGTATTATGCATAATTATGATTAATTTCATGCATATTTAGACTTCGATGAACCGAAATGTTAATTCACTATTTCTACAATAATGTAATTGTGTCATGATACTTTAATCGAATGCATATAAATGAATAGTATTATGCATAGTTATTTTAAAATATATACATATTTAGCACTAATAATTACATTATGTTGGTCCGGAGACGAAAAGTCAGGTGTAGAGGGGGGGGGGGGTGAATACACCTGAGCTCTGTTTCTTTTTCTCAGTGAAGGTCAGCTGAAGCTGATGTTTGCAACTGATGAACAGTGCCAAGTAAGCCTTCGATCACTGGGGTCAAAGTGAGTCAGCTTCTGAGCTCTTCTACTGACTGATGTCAGTATTACGAAACTCAGTCGGAGACTGTAGTGCGGATAAGTGTTAGGCCCGGAGTCGTCTCTTTTGAAAACGCGTTTTTGCAAGTTAAATCTTTTGGCTGTGCACTTTATAAAATACGTTTTATGCAAACTTATGATTTTCAAGACAGTTGAATGCAATGCAATAAAACAGTAAATGAACACAAGCGATTTAACGTGGTTCGGATACGCAAGATCCTACGTCCACGGTCCCGAACAAGGCAAGAGAACTTGTTGATTATTCTCGAGCAAGCCTCGGCGGGGATATCGTGCACCTGGACGGTTCCCTCTAAGTTATAGTCCTTAGCGACTTTACAATCCAAACCTAAGTTTAGAAGGGAGGGAATATTCTCCAACTGAGAAGGAGTTCTTACAACAAGAACAATTCACTAAATGTGAACTCCTTCGGATCTAAGCTATGAATCTAGCAATGAGCTTAGTCTAGAGAAGATAGGGATCAAAGTGCTCTAGAGAGATGAACTACAAGAAGTGTTCTATGAAAACTAGTTCGTCTCTCGGATAAGCTTGAAGGTTCTAGAGCGTTGTGAGTTTGAATGATTTCCCTTGATTTCGCGTATATTCCTCTTGTCGAAATCTTCAAATCCTTCTCTATTTATAGTTGTGAGTTGTGACATATGTCCGTTGGAGACGACGATGCCACGTGTCACAAGCGTCCAAAGAAAATGGCCACTATTCAACTTTGTTGCGCGCGGGCGGTTAATGCGACCGTTCATGAGAGCAACTTTCTTGTGTAGAGTAGGTAAGCGTCGGCTTCTCATTGGTCGAGGTTTGTAGTTGGTGAGTGTCGAGTTGACCGTTCAAACTACCTCGTATGTCTTCTCGCCGAACATTTTGAAGGGACTTTTAGTCTTTGGGTCGCTTTCTATCGGATACGGATACTCGAAAGTCTGTCTTCTTCGGTCGAGTCGTCCGACCGATAAAGTGAGCTTCGATAGTCGGTTGGTCGATCGCGAAGGTATACTTGCTTGACTTTGGTTCTTCTACCGATGACCATCGGCTTGTAGAGAATGCTTCTACCGAGGTCCGGTCACTGATGCGGGATCTTCAACCGAGTTTGATATCGACTGGCCGACGAAGAATGCAAGCGATTACACCGATGACGTGGGGTTCGAAAAGTATCTTCGATGAAGATCGGTTCAACAGACTACCCCGTACGGGACTTAGACAAAAATAATAAGCATTACATCAAGTCTAACCTATACATCGGCTAATCCTATCGACACACTAATCTACCGATATCGGCTCGGTTTTGGGATCTTCAATTCCATAGTACTACTATGATTTCCCCAATTTCTTTTAACCCTAGAACACGTGAGTATCAATCTACCGACTCATATCCAACAATTTCCCCCTAATTGATGATGCCAAAACCTCTATACTCTAATATCTATTAAAGATCTTGTCCTATCGACAACAATTTCCCCCTTAAAGCATCTGAGGAAAAACTGATAATAGTAAATGAACTTCAGGAGGCGAGAGCATGGCAAGATCAGAGAAACTGATGTGAGTGTGTGTCAGATCACTTAGTGATCAGTTGTGTAAACACACAGAAAAAGGCTGAGAGACAATGAGTAATTGTCTAGCAAGCAGAGGAACTGATATATATATCAAGAATTACAGAGTTCCTATGCTATTACAAAAGATGAGGAGAGAAAAATCACTGCTGCTGCTTCTTGAACTTCTGCGTTTTCTTCTTGAAGTCAGTGGATTTTTCCTCGGGAGGATCCAGGTAATAGTATTTATACACTCTAGCTCGAATCTCCTGGATCTCCAAGTTATCATCTGGCCTTTCTGGGAGCAGACTCAGACTGTAGGCGGCTTCCTCCACTTCTCTTTCTATGTCCTTAGTGCTCAGCAGTCCATTAGCAAGTCTCGGTGGTGGAATACGTCGGAAAGCTGGGGCACGGAAGGTTACATTCTGTGATTCCATGACTTGCTTCAGCCGTTCACAGAATTCAACATTAAATCTCGTAATCAACTCCTCAAAGAGCGATCGGTGGGCGATCAAGTGGGTAAATGCGCCATACGTAGTAGCCTTTGATAAAAGTTTCTTTCAATCTCTCCCAATGTTCATTCATATCGGCCGGCACCCACTTATCCACATGCTTGAATCGGTTGTTGCTTGATGTGGGGGCCCTCGATGAACTTAGATCCTCTCGGGATCCGCCTTCTTGGATCGGCCTTTGGTTTATCGGATAGGCTTTTCATTCTTGCCGAGTCGGCCATCCTTTTCTTCTCACGGAGAGCGGCCGCTCTAGTGTCTCCTCGTCCGAGACTCGGTCCCTTGCAGCGTCGCCTCCCGTGTCGTTTGATCTTACGCTATCCGCTCGAGTGTAAGAGTAGATATGGGAATACTACGAGCAAGTAGCTTTGATTTCGATCGGAAGAGCCTTAGCAAATTCTTCTTGGGCTTTCTTCTTTTGCTCTTCGACCGTATTAATGACCTTTCTCTTTCCTTTGCCCTCGACGACTTTGCCCTTAGGCTTTTTTTACGCTTCAGTGCCTCCTCTAGCCGACGCTCCCGGGTCCGGCTTGTCTTGCAGCTCTTGGGCTATTCGAGGTCGAATGCCTCTTGCTCCGCTTTTGATTTAAACTTCTTGATCGGGGAGGAAGGAGTAGTGGATTCGTAGCGATTTCCTTCCCCGACCTCTCGCGGCAGCTTTTGAGACTCTTCTTCTTCGGTGGCTCTTCAAGGAATTGAGCGATTTCGTCTATGTGACACACTGAAGAGGAGATGGGGGTGGCTTGTAGTGGGAAATCAAGGAGAGGGACCTCGGTAGATGTACCTTTTCGAGTAGTTGGTCCCGCCTCCGAGCCTGTTCCCCCCGAATCTCTGCGGCCGAGGGCTCTGGCTGGCGAGGAGGGTCCTGCCTCCGGAGCCTGTCCCTCAAGAATACGGACGTCACCGTATCCGTATCGGGTTCATCTTTCACAATATCTTCCCCCTTTTTGGCATCAGCAATATTCGCCAGGGAGGTGCGGATAGCTTTTACGTCCTGCTCCAGATTGTGCAGAGAATCTTTGATCTGGGTAACTGTGTCATCAAAATCACTGACCAAGTTACAGTAGTTTTCCCAGTCTTTCTCCCGATCGGCTCTAGATTTCTTCAATCGAGCGGTGACTCCTGACGGAGTTTCAAAGCAGAGCTTGATCATTTGATTCTCGTCATTTCTTTTCGAATGGCTTTTAAGACCTCGACTGTTGCTTGATGGCCGTTTGAAGAGAGGTGGTTGCTATCTTGTTTCTCTCATTAATGAAGCCTTGAATTGTTTTCATGGCTTCGAGTCACCGCTCCGAGAAAGTTTTATGCGGCGGCAAGCAGTAGTTGCCGACTCTGTGCCGATAAATCGGCCTTTTGAGCACTTAGGGCCCGCTCAACTATCTCCTTGAAATCGGGCCGAGAAGCCTCTTTAGGGGTGGAGATGTCGGCGGCCAACTTACTTAGAGCTTCGTTACGAGCCTTGGTGTACTTCTCCCATTTGAAATGAACATCTTTGGCTAGGAGTCGATTTTTCTCACCTTGGCGTTTGATAGCCCCTGTTGATAGAACGTGAGGACACGGAACCGATGGGTTGTATCTCGATAAGAGCCTGGTTCCGAGCCTCTCGCTCGTAGAACGAGATCAATCTGCTCCCTCTGTACTTCGGAGCGGTTGTAGCCTCACCAGGATGTGACTATGGGTGGTGTTGGGCTCTTTTCTTGGGGAGTTTGTCCCTCTGCAGATTCTCCCCGGGTCCGCTTCCTTGGGTTTGCCATCCATCTCCTCATCTTGATCATCATTATCGCCTTTATCGGAAGGTGGAGATGGGGGCGGAGCTGTTTCGATCGGAGCTCTCAAGCTCGGTAAATAGAGCATTGCGGCCCTCAAATCTTCGAAAGACGCCACATCGCTGGCTCTCCGAATCCAATCTTGGCTTGGAGCTCTTGCTCCTCCGTCGCAGCTTATCCGGTGACTCTTGGGATTTGGCAAATTCAATAAGAATGTCCCGGTGCAGAAACCTTAAGAGCATCCGAGCTCTTGTCCTTACTTGCTATTTCAACCGGATCTGCGTGCTCGGCAATTTTCCGGTATCTCTAGCTGAATCTCGACTGCAAAGCACGCATCGAGTGGTGTCGGTTGTTGTCCACTCAGCAGTAGGTTCGGGTGACGGTTCCCTTTTGTCGGACTCTGTTCCCTCGTAGCTGATCACTTGGACTTTGTCCTTGATCGTCGCTCCCTCGATTCCAAGATTCGAATCGAGTAGTTGCTCCTCTTGAATAGAAGGAGGAGCCGGCTGAATAATGGTAAGTGGCTGAGCCACCTGTGACCTCAGCAGGTCGATTCTTAGCCAACCTCCTCTTCTTTGGTACTTGGACGGTTGGGGGCGAGAGCGGACGCCGCTCTCTTCGGTTCGAGTGGCCCCTTGCCAATTGACTTTTCTCGCTCCAGGCCTTTGTCATAAATTTGATAGACTTCTTGTCAAAGTACTTGGAGTCCTCAAAGGCCGAGTTCTCAACGACTAAGTTCCTCGAACTATGCATTCTATCGAAACGGACATCTTTGTTCCGAATAGAAGTTTACCCACACTTGGCTATCCTCCTCTCGCCGGTGGGTAATGTGGTGAACTTCTAAGCCTCGTGCCTTCATCGAGTAGTATAATACTCGGCCCGAGTTCACTTCAACCCCATCGTCTATTGCCATCATCGCTGAATCCTAGGTTTGGACGGAGTTGATCATATGATCCAGTGAACTTGTCGGAATGTGCGATACCACGTAAGCTAGACCTGCCTGCTTCGAGGTAGCAACATATTCCTCGGTAAAGCTGTTTTGAACGCCACATCCTTGCGTCCACGAATTTCGCACATATGCATTGATCTCCTTCTCCTTGTATCCAATCGGAGAAATGCCGGAGTTGGGAAGATCGAAAGAGAGAGCTAGAGCATCTTGAATATCGAAGGTAAGAACAATGACTCCCACTCATCTTGATCGACTTCCTTCGATAAGAGAAGGACGATTCCTCTCCTCCCCGACGCTAGAGATTTCCGGTTGAAATAAACTTCGGCGACTGTCGAGGGAGAAAAGCACGGGGTGCTTCGAAACCAAGCATCTCCAACCCCCGAACGCTCCAAAGCGTCAAACACGGGTTCAAGGAAAGAGATCTCCACTTGGCGGAAGGCCAAGGTAGGTTCAAACGAGAATCCTGGAGGCTACAATCTCCTCAATGTTGTCCGGAGTTTGAACGTTCGCCATTGAAATCGCAAAACAACATATTAGCACTTGAAAATAGAGTAAGTTAGTAGTTGCTAGCAGACATCTGATACATTACCGTGAAATAGAGCTTGAAAAGAGATATAGCAATGCAGTTTGAATGAGGATGTAAGGAAGGAAACTGAATCGCTAAGAAAAAAGCTCTAAGATATGAGAATGGCGAAAAGTGAGGAGTTGATAGAAGATGAAAGATTTTGTATATTGAGTTTGATCTTTAGTTTGAATCGCACGGTTCAAATTTAATCTTTCAAAATCAAGGGGCGGCTAAGATTAAATGTTATAAAAGAATGATTACAATAGCCGCCAAAAAATATAGATATACGTAATAAAGCTAATGGAGAAGACATGCATTAAATGCGCGACAGAGAGCATTAATTACGCGAGCGAGGAGTCCCGCCGACCTTTCCTCAAACCTTAAACATAATAAATGGTAAGGAATAAATGCTCCTAGGCAACCGAATGCAAGCGAGCGATGCATTAAATGCGGCATGCTTCGAACAAATTAACTAACGATACTACGCAAACCTCTTCGTTGAACTTATCGTTGGTTACCATCATTTATCGAGGAGGATGGTTGTGCTTGATGACCATGTTCTCCCTTGTTGTGTACAGTGTGCATCTCCCAACCGAGTCATTGTACTAAGTTTTCGACTGTCGTGCCGATTCCATACCGATACACATTGTTGCTAAGTATATTATTATCGGTAGTCGGCTTCTACCGACTTGTCTCGGTAGGATCTAGCGTGACCTAGCTCAACCGATAGTTCTCTCGAACCTGTTCTCGGCTAGTGGTTTGGTCGGTATATCGCCCTTTGCTTGTCGGTATGGATTTTCTCCATCCCGATGTCCTTCTTTTCGACATGGTCTCTCGATGAAGTGGTGTCGAATGTCCACGTGCTTGCATCCGGTATGTAGAACCGGGTTCGAGTTATAGCTATCAGACCGGTGGAGTCACGGTAGATGGGCACTTCATCTCGAGTTATACCATAATCTCTCAATTGTTGTCGAAGCCAAAGGATCCGGGCACAAGCAACTTCCTGCAGCCCATGTACTCGGCTTCGGTAGTGGACGTAGCTACCGAGTGCCGTTTCTTTGAAAACCACGATATCGACTTGCCGCCTAAGAACCGACAAGTTCCGGAAGTTGATTTTCGATCTATCCCGCATCCTGCGTAATCAGCATCGGAATAACTTCGTCGGTATTAGATTATCATCGGCAGGATACCATAACCCGACCTCGGGTGTTCCTCTTAGATATCGCGAGAATCTTCTTCGCCGAGTCTAGATGACTTCGCTTGGGATTCGCCTGAAATCTTGCGCATACACCTACGAAGCATAAGTTATGTCGGGTCGGCTAGTTGTTAAATAAAGTAAAGAACCAATAATAGCTCTATAATCGGTAGAGTTAACGAAGCTCCCTCTTTGTCTAGATCGATTTTAAAGTTCGTGTTCATGGGGATCTTGAGTGGTTTCTTTGGAATCACGACCGAATCTTTTGAGAAGATCTCGAGTGTATTTGGCTTGATTGATGAAGATTCCTTCAGCTGATTGTTTTACTTGAAATCCAAGGAAATAATTCATCTCTCCCATCATGGACATCTCGAATTTCTCTTTCATCATCTTCTCGAACTCGCCGACATATAACTTCGTTTATCGTACCGAAAATGATGTCGTCCACGTAGATTTGCACCAGTAGAATGTCATCTCTCGACTTTATCTGAATAGGGTGCGATCTATCGTCCCCTTTTGAAAACCTTTTCGAAGTAGAAAGTCGATAGGGTATCATACCAAGCCACGGGTGCTTGTTTTAACCCATACTGAGCTTTCCTAAGTCAGTACACTGATGTCCCCGCTCGAAAGCCGGGCGGTTGTTCCACGTAGACTTCTTCCTTCGGCACGCCGTTCGTAAAAGCCGACTTCACATCCATCTCGATATACCTTAAATCTCGATGTGTTGCATAAGCTAGGAAAAGACGAATGGCTTCCAATCGGCGACCGGAGCAAATGTTTCATCAAAGTCAATTCCCTCTCGCCCGATCGTATCCTTTAGCAACTAGTCGAGCTTTATTTCGACAATGACGTTGTTTTCATCTCGCTTGTTCTTGAAGACCCACTTAGTTCCAATCACGTGCCTGATGTCAGGTCCGTCGACAAGCTCCCAAACTTCATTTCGACGAACCGGTTCAGCTCTTCTTGCATAGCAATGACCCGATCGGCAGATCTTTAAGTGCGTCCTCTATCGACCGAGGTTCTTACGTAGACGAGAAAACAAGAGTAAAGTGAGCTTTCTCCTTGAATTAATCTTGATCTCGTCCTTATAGTTGCCGATGGATCTCCAATGATAAGATCCGAAGAATGAGCATCGAGCCACGAACGCCCGAGTCGGGCTTCTTCTTCGATACCACTTACGCACGATCGGTAGGTGTATTAGGCATTTCAGTAGTCTTGTTTTGCGACCGTAGTAATTCGGTAAGAAGGTTAGGATCTACCGAGTTTCCGGTGTTCGGGGGCATTCGGCTCGGGAACATTAATCGTTCCCCCCCGAGTTTATATTCTCGGTAGAGGTCTCGGTTACCACAAGGGGCTTCCTCATCGACCGAAGTTACCTGTTGTTGATTCCGTTCGATAGAATCAACTAGGTTAGCTACATTGCTTGTTGGCTGAGTCCGAATTTCTTCATCTTTCGACTCATCATCCCAACAATCTTTGGATCTTTTCGGCTTTGTCATTTAGTTCGAGATCCCGTAGCTTGCTGCCGACATCCTCGTGCTTGACTTTGTATCTTTCCTGTTCTCGGTAACAAATTCATCAAAAACAACATGAGGGCTTTCCTCCACGCAAAGAGTTCGATAGTTAAAAACTCGAAGGCTTTATCGACTCGGGAGTATCCTAAGAATACTCCTTGATCGATTTGCTATCAAAGACCTTCAACCGATCTTTCCCATTGTTGTGGATAAAGCAAGGACAGCCGAAAACATGAAAATGAGAAATAGAAGGAATTCTCCCTTTCCACAGTTCGTATGGCGTCTTCATGTGTTCTTTGTGTCGTAGTGATCGATTCCCGAGTGTAACGGGCGGTGTCGGTAGCATCGGCCCAAAACTTTGAGGGTAGTCCGGGAATCTGCGAGGAGCGTTCTTGCTTTGCTTCTTTGAGAGTTCTGTTCTTACGTTCAAAGCAAGTCCGTTCTGAGGGGGTGCGCGGTGATGTCTCGTGCTTGAATTCCCTCTTTATCGCAAAGTATGTCTTAACTACCGAGTTTAGAAACTCGTTCCTCTCGTCCGAGCGTATCTTCTTAATCTTGATGTTCTTTTCCACACCGAGTTTCTTGAGTAGATTAGGTAACTCGGTCGAACATCGATTTGTTGGCGATGAAGATGACCCAAGTATATCTCGAGAAGTCGTCTATGACGACGAGGGCATACTTCTTGCCTCTTATAGTCACCTGGAGAGACCGGCCCGAATAAGTCCATGTGAAGCGGTGAAGGATTCCATCGGTGGAAGGTGATGGAATAGGTGGATTGCTACTCTTTGTTTGCTTTCCCTTCGTGCACGCTTCACAATTTCGTCTTTGATAAACGATTCGTTGGGCGGTCCTCGACTTTAGAGTTCTTGACAAGCTTCTTCATGGTCTTGAAGTTCGGTGGCCGAGTCTCTTGTGCCATAGCCGGCTGACTTGTTACCCGATTTAGTACGTGCGAGCAAGCAAGCCTCGGGTTCTACGGTATTCCGGTTGCAACATAGATGTTCTTCCTCCGCGAACTCGATAACACTCGTTTTCCCTGTAGATTTGTCAACAATATCACGTAAAACCGGCGTCAAAGATTACTCGTTAAGATTATCACGGAATTGATCGATCGAAAGGAGATTATGTTGAAGTCCTTCAACATATGTTACTCTTGAAGCCGTGGCAGCCCCAATGTTCGGCGTTCCGTATCCCCTTGTGTAGCCTTTGGAATTGTCACCGAATTCATTGCGGGACCATCTTCTTGTACGTAGTTGGTCAGCGAGCTCTTCCGGTAGGTCATGTGTCTCGAGCAGCCGCCGTCCACTATCCACGGGTCCTTATGCACCCGCAAAAAGAGGCATTTTTAGGTACCCTTTGGTTCGGTTGGGTCCTTACGAGGTTAGTGGGTGATTTCGGAACCCGGATCTGTCTCGGGACCTTAGAAGTTCCAGACTTCTTTTTTCGAACCTTATCGCCTTTCTTCTCCACGGGACTTGGAGATACCGACTTCTCGCCGATAATTTTGGGTTCATGCGCTTTCTTCTTCGAGTCTTAGCGCTTCTCCCGACCCACGGGCTCATAGTAGTACGAGCCGTCTTGAGCCGGGTGCTCATACTGATGGCTCCTTGTATCGTTACGCCCATCCGACCTTCTTGATTCCCCCCGAATTTGATCGCGGTGTCCCGGGGCTGGAACCTTTGGTCGTTGCTTGTTGCTACTCGGTTGAGGTGTAATTATTTTCTGTTTGTTTTTCGCTCGAGGTGTGGTGTCGGCAGCTTGCACCTTTCCTCTCGACGAACCTATCGGCCCGGGGTTGCTTGAGCTTTTGGAGGTAGAAGCTTCGTGGGTATAGCCTAGACCTTCTTTCACGAAGTTGACCGTTGTGCTCTAAGCATGCTTTCAAGCTTCTCCTTAGCTCCCGGTATTGTTCGGTCATCAATCCTCTCCGGACTTCGTCACTCCTTCCGAGTAAGTCATAGTCATTATGCACGCACGTCGTGAGCTTCGATCGAGCTTGGCTATTTCGGTCTCTTTCTCGGAATTGTCCTTGGTCGAACCGAGATCTCGAGTCTCTTGAAGCCGAGACTTAGTCATGAGAGATTCAATCTCTTCCTTGAGTCTCGCAACTAGATCCACCGACTCGGTAGAGACCCGACAATCGAAGAAAGTCTCGATTCTCGGCCTTTACCTGTTCAAGTTCCCGGATGGTTCTGCTCGAACTCTGCTCGCTCACCGAACTGTTCCTCTAGCGAGATCATCGTAGGCTTGTACCACATCTAGAGGATCATATGTGACCGAGCACGTGTCTTGTGTGCTATGTGAAGAAGAGGTAATAATGCGTTTAGAATTTACCTCAGCCTCTTCTCCGGCCATCAGACAGTATTCGGCTGACTCATCGAGAACCGTCTCTGCGACCTCAACTGCGACGAACGCGGCTTCATCTTCGAAGAATACATGAATGTATCCTCCTCAATTGAGTTGTCGGATATCTCTCCGGCTATATAGGGCTGCCGTCTCTCGGCGAATTTCTTTCTCCTGGCTCGCCGTTTCGCTCTTTGAGCGGTGAGAGTTCGGGACAATCGTGCGATAGTGTCCCTCCTTCTTGCGGTTGTAGCGAGGTAGATGTTCTGCTTGCTCTTACCGAGTCTTTAGATGGACCGGGCAAGAGACTCCGATTTCCCGCATTCGGTAGAAGGATTAGATTCTTCTTTCTTATGATAGTCTTTCTTACCCGAGGAAGAATCTCGGTTGTATTTCCTCGGCTTTCGACTCTCTCCTTTTCCCCTCGATATTTGAGAGCCATCGGTGCTAGCCGATCGGGGCCCGAGGTCTCGGAAGACTTTGCTACCGATGTGGCCACAACTTTGCTTGAGGAAATAGGCTTGGCTCCGGTGTATTGCCGATCGTTGCCTTGAAGGCGTGGTCGAACCGTGTGTCGCTGGAGCGCTTAAGCACTTTTGGGGTAGGCTATGCTCGAATTCCTCCGATTTTAATTCGAAAATATAACATCGGGAGTTAGAGCATTTAGATCGAGCGACGTAAATAAGTAGCAAATGGAAGCCACTTCGTCGGGCAACGCTCTCAAGATCTTGGTGTTCATCTCCTTGTTGGTGAACGACCTCCCCAACCCATTGATAACATTGACTTGATTGGTGAATCGACACTCGGCTCGTCAATGGTTTCGATGAGGCTCCATTGCAAAGGCGTCGAACTTCCGAAGCTCTAGCTCGAGCTTGTTCTCTTTGATCCGAGGGGTTCCATGGCTCAGGCATGCCCAAGGCGTCCCATAGCTCTTTCGCCGTTTTGCAATCTTGTACCCTTCCGAGATGTGAGTCACCGAGCGTAGTCGGTATGGCATTACGTGCAACTCGGTCAAGGTTGTGCAACTTCTTTTCTTCGGGCGTGAAGGCGAGATTTGTCTTTGGGAACCTTAGCACCGGTTTGTGCTCCCACGCCTCCTCCAGGCAAGCAAATACTACGCCGTCGATCATGGGAATGATCGGTCCCGACTCTAGGACATCGACATGCTCGTCGTGGAGTGACGTTAGGTGTGCCTCCATACGTACGCGCCATACCGTGTAGTTCTCTATTGAGAACATCGGCACCATCCTAATACCGACATATCGGACATTGTAAGAGTAAGAGTATAAGGATGCCGAAAAGATGCTTATGCGGTGAAAACGGTTTTCGGGATCGGTTCGAGAGGACCAAGTATTTCGGAACCGGCGATCGGTTGAACACCGAAAGCTCGATACCAATTGTTGGTCCGGAGACGAAAAGTCGGGTGTAGAGGGGGGGGGTGAATACACCGAGCTCGTTTCTTTTTCTCGGTGAAGGTCGGTGAAGCCGATGTTTGCAATCGATGAACAGTGCCAAGTAAGCCTTCGATCACTGGGGTCAAAGTGAGTCGGCTTCGAGCTCTTCTACCGGCGATGTCGGTATTACGAAACTCCGGTCGAGAGCCGTAGTGCGGATAAGTGTTAGGCCCGGAGTCGTCTCTTTTGAAAACGCGTTTTTGCAAGTTAAATCTTTTGGTCGTGCACTTTATAAAATACGTTTTATGCAAACTTATGATTTTCAAGACAGGTTGAATGCAATGCAATAAAACAAGAAATGAACACAAGCGATTTAACGTGGTTCGGATACGCAAGATCCTACGTCCACGGTCCCGAACAAGGCGGAGAGAACTTGTTGATTATTTCGAGCAAGCCTCGGCGGGGATATTGTGACCTTGGACGGTTCCCTCTAAGTTATAGTCCTTAGCGACTTTACAATCCAAACCTAAGTTTAGAAGGGAGGGAATATTCTCCAACTGAGAAGGAGTTCTTACAACAAGAACAATTCACTAAATGTGAACTCCTTCGGATCTAAGCTATGAATCTAGCAATGAGCTTAGTCTAGAGAAGATAGGGATCAAAGTGCTCTAGAGAGATGAACTACAAGAAGTGTTCTATGAAAACTAGTTCGTCTCTGGATAAGCTTGAAGGTTCTAGAGCGTTGTGAGTTTGAATGATTTCCCTTGATTTCGCGTATATTCCTCTTGTCGAAATCTTCAAATCCTTCTCTATTTATAGTTGTGAGTTGTGACATATGTCCGTTGGAGACGACGATGCCACGTGTCACAAGCGTCCAAAGAAAACGGCCACTATTCAACTTTGTTGCGGCGGGCGCGTTAATGCGACTGTTCATGAGAGCAGCTTTACTTGTGTAGAGTAGGTAAGCGTTGTCGGCTTCTCATTGGTCGAGGTTTGTAGTTGGTGAGTGTCGAGTTGACCATTCAAACTACCTCGTATGTCTTCTCGCCTGAACATTTTGAAGGGACTTTTAGTCTTTGGGTCGCTTTCTATCGGATACGATACTCGAAAGTCTGTCTTCTTCGGCCGAGTCGTCGACCGATAAAGTGAGCTTCTGATAGTCAGTTGGTCGACTGCGAAGGTATACTGCTTACACTGGTTCTTCTACTGATGACCATCAGCTTGTAGAGAATGCTTCTACTGAGGTCCAGTCAGCTGATGCGGGATCTTCAACCGAGTTTGATATCGACCGCCGACGAAGAATGCAAGCGATTACACCGATGACGTGGGGTTCGAAAAGTATCTTCGACGAAGATCGGTTCAACGACTACCCCGTACGGGACTTAGACAAAAATAATAAGCATTACATCAAGTCTAACCTATACATCAGCTAATCCTATCGACACACTAATCTACTGATATCAGCTCGGTTTTGGGATCTTCAATTCCATAGTACTACTATGATTTCCCCCAATTTCTTTTAACCCTAGAACAGCTGAGTATCAATCTACTGACTCATATCCAACACATTATGAGATATAAAAAAATTCACTATATTTAATGCATATAAATGAATAGTATTATGCATAATCATGTTTAAATTCATGCATATTTAGACTTTGATGACCGAAATGTTAATTCTCTAATTCTAAAACAATGTATTGTATCCTCATACTTAAATTGAATGCATATAGATGAATAGTATTATGTATAATTATTTGAGAATATATGCATATTTAGCACTAATAATTACATTATGTGATACAAAAAATTAACAATATTTAATGCATATAAATGAATATTATTATGCATATTTATGTTTAAATTCATGGATATTTAGACTTTGATGAAACAAAATATTAATTAACTATTTCTATAAAAAATTAATTGTGTACTGATACTTTAATTGAATGCATATAAATTAATAATATTATGCATAATTTAATGAAAATATATGCATATTTACTCTAAAACTGTCATCATATTATGATATTAATCTATTCAGGAAATTGAAACAAACGAGAAAAGAGATGGAATGTTTATTTAGGAAATGAAAAAATACGCAAATAATCTCTAAATTCAAAAATTTGAACTCAAATTAGAACCTAAATTTTCTTTGAAATGGAAATTATATGCTATTTTTAGAACTAGTATTATACTCTTTTACCCAATTTCATATAACAAAATTCAAATTTACCCAATTCTTATATTTACTACACAAAATACCCAATTTTACATACACTATCCCTAACTTTATGAAAAAGTCAAAAAGTCGAGCGGGATTTGATAGGTAGAGCGAGATTTTCCGAGCGGGATGGAGCGGGACGTGAGTGGGATTTGAGTTGGGCATGAGCGGGATTTGAGTGTGTGAGCGGGATTTGATAGGTAGAGCGAGATTTTCCGAGCGGGATGTGGTTTTTGGGTTTTGTGAGCGGGATTTGAGCTGTGCGTGAGCGGGATTTAAGTGCGTGAGCGGGATTTGAGCTGGCTTGAGCGGGATTTGAGCTGGGCGTGAGCGGGATTTGAGCGCGTGAGCGGGACGCGAGCGGGATTCCGTGTTCTATTTCAGATATTCGATTTCAATCATTAACACAGTCTGACAAGTAGGGGTTTTAAAGTAAAATTGGGTATTTTGCATAGCAAATATAAGGATTGGGTAAATTTGAGTTTTGTAATATCAATTTGGGTATTTAAGAAATTACCCCTTTTTAGAAAGAGAATCAATTACTAAAAAAAAAGAAGATGATGAAGATTAGGATTCATATTATAAACGGTTCCGCAAATTAAGGAATTTAAATGGACAGAAATACCCTTAATGATATATTATTAATAATAATGTATTAAATAAAAACATATCTTCAAAATAATCACAATCATAGATTTTTAAAAATGGAGGGCTAGGATTCCTTCCTATTTCTTATTTTAAGCCTCCTTCTCATATGATCAATTTCATATATATATATATATATATATATATATATATATATATATAAGCCAAAATCCATGTTATTGTTCCTGCAAATTGTTGGATTGAACTACGAAGGTTACGTTTCCTATCTACAGTGTCATTTCTAAGGCAATTTTTGCATTGAGAGTAATGAGGACAACTGTTCCTGTCTGCAGTTGCTCAAACTTTAGAGGCTGCCTCGTTCTTGTCTACAATTGCTCAAACTATAGAGGTTGCCTCCCTAAATATTTTAATATATAAAATATATACGAAGCAAACTGTGGCGCGACATTCAAACGGAGAGCAAGTCAAATTTGGCAAAATGTCGATCTTGGGCAAATTTCATGGGAATTTTTAGAGAGAGAACCGATGCTTATACATTCCGATGTAAATTTGTGGCTAAATTTGAACATGGGAATTTGTACCTTTATTATCGTCGGTGTATTCATTTTGCAGTCGAATTTGTCATCTTAAGGTATTCTTCTTTTGTTGTTAGCTCTCCATTTTACAATCAAAATTGCCGTTTTCTCGAATCATTTTTGTTGTTGATTTTTCCATCTGTCGTCTCCAAAGTAATTTTCGAATAACAATTCGAAGCTAAGCATTAAGCAAGCAGGTCATGTATATATCCATGCATCATCTTATGCACAGAATATTATGAATTAATTAAATTTTCTAGTCATGCACAAACACTTGAATTTCATCATGCATCATAACCATGTGTGTACATACACATGTGCATGTGGATACACACATCACATACTCCACAAATTAAAACTTTTTTTTTTATCAATTTTTGGAACTCAATACCTACGCTTTCTATTTGTACTTCTATTTCTTCTCTACGTTTAGAAAGCCACGTTTTCAATTAACTAATAAATAAGGGGATATATCTTTCTATCTAATTAAAAGATTAAGTTCAACCCCCTTGTTGTAATAAATTAATCTAGACAAACATCTTTTATCATTTAATTTAGATTATTGTTTAATTTAATTAAGTAATGCAGTAATTAAACAGAGATATTGAAAACTCTATTAAATATGCAAATTACAACGCTTTTATTGTTCAATGTTTCGGTTTGGATTTGCGATTCAATAATAATGTTCGTCGTTTGGTTATCTAACTATATTTTGCGCAACAAATGCAACAATATAGTAATACATCAGAGATACTGAAACCTCTTTGAAATATTAGGATTTTAATTTGCGATTCTAATTTCAATGTGAAAAAATCATAGGCAAGCTCCCAAGCTGCGAATCATGACTCCCCAATGATTTTCCATGCTCATAACATAAGAACCTTAGAACTAAGTGATGTGGGCGCTTGTTCTTTTGCAAGAATGCTCTTCAAGCCACCACGAATGAATGAGAATATATTATCTTTATCACCACGTAGGGTTCTATCACTATCTTTCACTTGTTCAACCTGTGCAAATAAAACTTCTCTTCTGAGTGACTCATATTTGTCCATTTAATTGAGGGAGCCCAACGAAATGCAGCTTTGATAAGTTTAGGCCAACCCCTTCGTCATAATACTCGGATAGAAGGGTCATATTGTGGGCATCCTCACTAAAATCATCCTGCATTAAATAAACAAGGAATACATAATACTAAATCATGATCAACGTTTATTGTTCAACATTTATTGTTTAAAGGTTAGGCTTCAAAATACCTTTATTGTTCAACGTTTTGATTTGGATTTGCGATTCAATAATAATGTTCGTCGTTTGGATATCTAACTATACTTTGCGCGAAAAATGCAATAATATAGTAGTACATCAGAGATGCTGAAACCCCTTTGATTATAATTTGCGATTCTAATTTGATTCTAATATTTTTCCAACTGCTTTAGAATTGAGAAAAGAATGAGAGCAATAGGGAAATTTGAGGACAAGAATCATCGTCATCAAATACACCTAAAGATTAGACAATTCTGCATAAACAAAGGAAGTATTTTCCAGACAATGAAGAAACAAAACCTAACAAAGGATCAGACAGTCCAATCAAGTGAGTTGATACATGATTTGTGGATCAATAGTTTTGAGACAATTCATTAGATACAAAATATGTCCAAGACAAAAACTTTATCTATCAATCTCTAATATCAGCCTAGGAAAAAAAATAACTCTTATCGTCTCGACGGCAAGATGACGACATTATCATCGTCATTTGCATCCGCGGTGTAATAGACTCTGCCATCTACGTCCACAACCCGATATACAACAATGTCATCCTTCAATATCCTCATTAGATGAGGTCTGATTTCTTTAATTACGAAGGACCCTGATGTGTTATGTTTGTCGATAACTACTTGTAACTCTGTGTAGAAGTAGCCGGCGATGTTCTTACCAAACAGGTGGATATTCTTTACTGCCTCTCTCACAAATTTGCTAGCATCACCAAGTCTCATCTCTTTCCCAATTGAGATACCAAACTCCACAAATTTGAAAAATTGGAATATTAAGTTGATGATGTTTTAATCTATAATTAATACAAATATTAATGTTGTACTTACCACCGGAATACGCAGAAGCTATGACCAATCCATTTTCAAGAAACATTCTCAAAGGTACGCCAGCTTCTTTCCCGTGCTTTTGCCACTTCCTCCGTACAAACGTTATGGATGCATCCAAATTTGTCGGCTTCTTCACTTCCGGCCACAAGCCCAGTATCAGTTTTTCGTAATGCTTAAAGAGCTACAATGAATATATATTCAGTGTGTCAGTATATAAAGAAAATCAATTAATGTGTAGTAAAGAAGTTAGGTTACATAATTTTGAAATATTATCTTTATCACCACAAGGTTTTATCATTATGTTTCACTTGTTCAACCGTTAGAATCCGTCTCGGTACAACCCACAACCTGTGCAAATAAAACTTCTCTTCTAAGTGACTCAGATATGCCCCTTTAATCGAGGGAGCCCAACGAAATGCAGCTTTGATAAGTTTAGGCCAACCCCTTCGTCATAATACTCGGATAGAATGGTCATATTGTGGGCATCCTCACTAAAATAATCCTGCATTAAATAAATAAGGAATACATAATACTAAATCATGATCCCAAAATAGAATCTCACTTAGACTTCAAAGTATCTTAGACGAAGTGCTCATGTCGCGATTGTGGGTTTAGAGAACGTTGAGCCACTTGTCTTGTTAGAGAACAATAATCTTCTTTCACAGTATTATCTGAATGTGGAAAAATCATAGGCAAGCTACCAAGCTACGAATCATGACTCCCTAACGATTTTCCATTCTCAGAACATAAGAACCTCCGAACTTAGTGATGTTGGCGCTTATTATTTTGCAAGAATGCTATTGAAGCCATTACGAATGAATGAGAATATATTATTTTTATTACCACGTAGGGTTCTATTATTATCTTTCACTTGTTCAACCCGTGAAAATAAAACTTCTCTTCTAAATGACTCATAGTTGCCCAACGAAATGCAGCTTTGATAAGTTTGGGCCAACCCCTTCGTCATAATACTCGGATAGAAGGGTCATATTGTGGCCATCCTCACTAAAATCATCCTGCATTAAATAAACAAGGAATACATAATACTAAATCGTGATCCCAAAATAGAATATCACTTAGGTTTCAAAGTACCTTTATTGTTCAACGTTTTGATTTGGATTTGCGATTCAATAATAATCTTCGTCGTTTGGATATCTAACTATACTTTGCGCAAATAATGCAATAATGTAGTAGTACATCAGAGATACTGCCCTTTGAAATATTAGGATTTTAATTTGCGATTCTAATTTGATTCTAATATTTTTCCAACTACATTACAATTGAGAAAAGAATGAGAGAAATAAGGAAAATTGAAGACATGAATCATCCTCATCAAATACACCTAAAGATTAGACAATCCTGCATAAACAAAGGAAGTATTTTTCAGACGTCAAGACACAAAACCTAGTAAAGGATCAAACAATCAATATACATAATCAAATCAAAAGAGAGTGAGCTGGTACATGATTTGTGGATCAATAGTTTTGAGACAATCCATTAGATACAAAATATGTCAAAGACAAAAACTTTATCTATCAATCCCTAATATCAGCCTAGGAAAAAAAAATCACTCCTATCGTCTCGACGGCAAGATGACGACATTATCATTGTCATTTGCATCCCCAGTGTTATAGACTCCGCCATATACATCCACAGCCCGATATACAGCAATGTTATCCTTCAATATCCTCGTAAGATGAGGTCTGATTTCTTTAATTATGAAGGACCCTAATGTGTTATCTTTGTCGATAGCTACTTGTAACTCTGTGTAGAAGCAGCCGCCGATGCTCTCACCGAACAGGTGGGTTGAACTACGAAGGTTACTGTTCCTGCCAACAGTTGGGTTGAACTACGAAGGTTATTGTTCCTATCTACAGTGTCATTTCTAAGGCAATTTTTGCATTGAGAGTAATGTCGGCAACTGTTCCTGTCTGTAGTTGCTCAAACTTTAGAGGCTGTCTCGTTCTTGTCTACAATTGCTCAAACTATAGAGGTTGCCCCCCTATATACTTTAATATAAAAAATATATATGAAGCAAACTGTGGCACGACTTTCAAATGGAGAGCAGGTCAAATTTGGCCAAATGTCGATCTTGGGAAAATTTCAAGGGAATTTTTAGAGAGAGAACCGATGCTTATACATTCCGATGTAAATTTGTGGCTAAATTTGAACATGGGAATTTGTACCTTTACTATCGTCGGTGTATTCATTTTGCAGTCGAATTTGCCCTCTTAAGGTATTCTCCTTTTGTTGTTAGCTCTCCATTTTGCAATCGAAATTGCCGTTTTCTCGAATCATTTTTGTTGTTGATTTTTCCATCTGTCGTCTCCAAAGTTATTTTCGAATAACAATTCGAAGCTAAGCATTAAGCAAGCAGTGATTTTACTCCAAGCTTGGGGTGATTTTTTTTTTTTAAATTTATCCATCATTTTTAACAAAGAAAGTTGCCTTTTATAATTATAGAATAGAATATGAACTTCACCATGAGATTTTGTGGAAGTATAATTGTTTGCCTTCAAGAAGGATCTTTTTCGTTGTGGTTGATTGTGTTCTAAAATTCCACTCTCAAACAACACAGATCTGAAGCAAAAAAGTAATAACACAGAAGAGGAGGTGTATTTCCGACCTTCGGCATCATTGTAAAATATCTCCGGCTAGGGCCGGTCCTGAGAAAAAAAGGGCCCGGGGCAAGTGATAAAAAAATGGGACCCCTCTCTATAAAGTAATATTTGTATTTTCATCGTCTTCTATTTTAATATATATCTTTAAAAAACAGTAGTTGTCGCTTCACCTCCATTTTTTGTGACATAGTCATGTTCAAAACAGTTTAGTAAACAAGAAAATTAGGAAATAAAAGAGAAATAGAGATAATAATAATAAAAACGTTCACATAAAATAAAGAATTGAAGTAGCATTTACTTTTTTACGACCTATTTAATTATTTTAAATTTTATATTACTATATTAGACTAGATATAGTATATTTTGTAATAGAATTGCGGACAAGATTAAATATATTAACTGAGTCATTTCTTTGCTAAAAAAATAAATTAATATGCTATTTCTTAAAAAAACTTATTTATTATTAAAAATAAATAAAAAAAGAAAAAATGGGCCCCAAAAAATTTGGGGCCCTGGGCAACCGCCCCTCCTCCCTCTACATAAGGGCCGGTCCTGTCTCCGGCGCAGCTCGGTTCCCGACGCCATCTTTTTCCAACTTGTACCTAGTAAGTTATGAAATGAATGATTTACTCTCAAGTTTATAAATACTATTACCAAGCAAAATTAGAGTCAAGAATCGGAGGGAGAATTGCAATTGGTAAGAGAGAGAAAGAGATTGAGAGGTAGAAAGGAATGTTTAGATCTCTTATCTCCTTCAACATCGTCTTCCTCTCAATTTCTTTCGTTGGAGAAGCAAACCTCTTTAAGAATGAAATACGAAAACAAAAATGATCAGCCTATCTAATTAAAATGTTTGTTCCTTCTTAATTAATCAGTTTAAGTTGGGTTCTAAATCGCGCCTTCGTAATTAGGGTTCAGAACCTACCCTTGGTCCTCCTTCTCTGTTGAATTGTTGTTGATTGATTGTTGCTTGTGGAAATTAATGTTCATTGGCACTGGGCTTGTGTTTAGTTTCACTATTTGCACCATTGTTGTTGAAAATTGAAATTATTTGTGATGAAATACTCGTGGTGGAATATCATAACATGTATGCACCCCATATCACATATATATGTATGTGTATATAGATGATTTATATTTTTGACACCAGAGCTTGCGACTTTCATTCTTTGTTTGACAATGGCTTCTATGAATAGAGCAAAAAAGGATGTACATCCATGATAGTTATTAGTTAGTCTGTATGTGTGTGTGCTACTACGTTTGGTTTGCAGTTTGACAAAGTTTAAGGCCCCTCCTGTCTCCAATCTGACTAGAATATATTGTACAAAGATTGGTGTTACGCGTTATGAACAACATTTTTTCGATTCTCTAACTTGTTCAAGATAGAGAGTGTTCTATATTTTCCTACTTATCAACAAGTTCACTCTTGAGTACATGTATCGGATATGGATATGGTGTTGCTCTTGGTCATATCATTCTTAATTCAGTCTTACATATAAGGGTAATTCTACTAAAAACAAATATCTTTGCTCAAGAATCATCGGTAGACGTTCAATTTTCCTCCTTCTTAATTTATCATATTTTTAAAAATGTCTGTTAGCTAGAAAAATATGGAGTTGTTCATATGTTCGATACATTTATGTTTCTGATTCAGAGGAATAATATCAGGTGAGTGATGAATACATGAATATTTCTTGCATTTGCTTATGATGTGTGTCACCTAACATGGCGTAAATTTGTCTTTTGTACTGTCTTGAATGTCCCCTGCCATAGAGTCTTTATTGCAATATCTAATGATATGTTAATGGATCATTATGTAATGATTTCATAAAGAGATCCATGAGTTCAATCTTTGTCATGGAGTTGATTAAGTATGCTAAATTTCTTTGCAGTGCATTATTAAATTTGTAGTGAAAATAAAATCAAGTTGAACTCTTCTGTGTTTATTAAGTAGTACTACATTTTTGTGCACCCTTACTCACTAATGAGCTGTCATTTAACTTATTGCGAACCATTACGATGGTTCCCTAAGATAAATTAAGTATTCTTTTTAATTGATAATATTTAATTAAGGATTAGTAATCATGTAGTACGTAAAGCTAATTTAGATTGATTTTTTAGTTTCGCCGAGTCGACTGCGGTGTTCGGCGGGGTTGTCCGATTTAGGGTTCTTAGATCTACGCTAAGGGATTACAAATTGGGAGGAAAAACAGCAGATGATTAAAGATATGAACAAACTTATAGAAAATCATCCGACGGTGGACGTTTAAACTGGAGATATCGTGCGACGTAGAATATTATGATTGGAATTTATGTTCATATTGAATTTATTGATTGAGTAGAAAAATAATATGAAATCAATCATATATTAGAGATATTTTACTAAAAATATAATTACCGAAATTAAAATTAAATTTTCGAATAATTGGAAGAAAAAGTGGAAAATTGTGGAATTGGGAGCTAACTTCACTGGGCCATATGAATAGACTGGACTTCTTTACTGGGCCTTGTGACTACTTTTAATTTTGTTAGGTTAAATTAAATTGTTACGTGAGAAAATGGGAATAAATTATTAGCAACTACTATTAAATGTATCAGTTAATATAGCAGATCTGATGTGTAGATCCAAGAGTAGAGAATTATGCACGTGGGCCTAAAACAAATTGTCAAATTATGAATATAGGGTTGCCAAACATTAAAAGGACACTATTTGTGAAAATAAATCGGAAGAGTAGGAGTGTAGGAACTCTTTAATTCAATTAATTCTTAAAGATGGAAAAGTCGTAGCACTACTGTGCATTACAGTTAAACATTAATAAAGTAATAACTTTGGGATCGAGAAAAAGTATTCATTTAACGAGGTTATTACTTTATCGAACATTATTTTAGTACATTGACTCATATCGGGACCGGAAGAAATTATTATCTTAACAAGATTATTATTTCATCGAGGTTTAACTGTAGTAGTAAACCTTGTTTTAGTGTAATACTAGCATGTAAGTCACATAAGATATGATATATTTTAATTTATTCCCTACAAAGGCAAGATTTAAAGGAGCTCAAATTGCGTAATATTTGAGGGTTTTTTTTTCTTCATATTTTTAAAATTAAGTGTTTCGATTTCTTTTATTTTAATCTTGAAGCATTCTCTGCCTTCGAAATTGATACAAACTAAAAGTGGAATAGAAGAAAGTGGATTACATTTTTCCTCCAAAGATTAACTATATTCTTATTTTTTTATCTATTGCTCTCTCTGTCCCATTAAAAAATGTATTCTTTATTTCTGGTACGATTATTTAAGAGAATTGTTAGTTATGAATAAGTTATAGATCCCTCAAATAAAATATATCTAATAATTTATCAAAATAGAAAAAATAATACTTTTTATAAAACGAGTTGATGAGACACTTTTTATAATACGGAGGGAGTATTTTTCTAATGCAACTAGGCTATTTTCCCCCTTCTTTGAATTTAGAAGAAATTCCAGCAAGTAGTCTACATGGAATGAAGAAATCAATAAAATAGGGTGGTGGTGTTTCAGATGACACGAGAAAATGACTTAAGCTGTCCCCTTGGGATGTCATAGCGGTGAAGGTGGGTGGCCCGGGACCGATAGGTCATGGGTTCAATTCTCACTGGACACGCTATGTGTGAGTCAGTCACTCTGTCACATTAAGGGTGTTTAACTCTTCTGTGTGGTTTGCAGGTTATTACACAGAAGCGAGGTTTACCCTGTGCGCACCAAAGGTAGCGGCTGCGGGTTTCTCGTCAAAAAAAAAAAAGAGAGAGAAAATGACTTGAGCCGGCAGGAACAAAGAATTTCCAAGTTGCTTTCTGCTAATTAAATACTTTAATTACCATAACATAAACTATTAATAACTAACTACCTAAAAAAGACAAACGAAATTAATGTTTGACAACTTCCAAGAAGCAAAAAGGCTGTCACGAAAATATGTTCACTAAAAAAATAAACAAATTCCTTTTCACTTAAGAATAATTATGGTTCATAATCTCGGCTTAGACTTATATTTAAGTAAGAATTAATTGGGGAAGTATAGCACATGCTCCAGCAGTTGAGATGTCTTTTCAGTTTGTACTTTCACGAATTAATTCATAAAAATGGCCTTCTAAAAGTAGTTGATTTTTATCTTAAGATGGGGAAAAGGATACTTAATTCTTTAGTGAAAATAGGCTTTGGTTATTATGTTACGTAACTAGTAAGTATTTATGAAGGAGCGGATCCGAATTACGAAGAAACGAGACAAAATTAAAATTTCGGTAGAGAAAGATTTGAAGTGTAGAATTTCGGAGATGAGGAACATAAAAAATTAAAGTTACATATCAAATTACGTTTGGCGTGACTTTTTATGTTTGGTCAGAATGATATATTATTTACGAAACATATGTTATAATTTTATAAAATTAAATTTTGTGATAGATTAACTAAATTCAGTTACCATGTTTTATGTTTCTTGTCCTACCACCAACTTGCAGTTGCCTGCCTAAACATTGCTTTGCTCACAAGACCAGATCAATCATAGCCTTACTTATTATTATTATTATTATTATTATTATTATTTAGAAATTAATTATTAAATTGTGTCCTATAGATATTTGAGTTAAATGACAGGTGATCTGTCTTTATTAACAGGCTTGACTAAATTTTCCTGTCACTTAAATTATTTTGATGACATTGTTAGCCTCACTTCCTACTATCATATTCAATCAATTACATAGTTTCGGTAGAAAATTAATATTATTAACCAGACGAATCCAAAATTTATAATTAAGGACTAAATATTCAACTTCGGAAAATGTAAATCAAAAAATTTAGTGAATAAGACAAGATTTGCCATTGCTGGAAGTGAAATATAATTTTTTTTTAAAATTCACAAAAAACTTATATAAGTGGTCAAATTAGGAAAGGTCCCCCCTTTATCATTATTGAACTATATATTATATAAATATGTTACATATTTTATACTGACATTCATTTGATTTTATTCTTGTTGATCGGTTGGAATGAGACATAAATAATGAGACAAATAAATATATCAAATGAAACATACATAATGGAACGGAGGGAGTATTTTATAGTGGAAATTATTTGACTTTTTATAATTAAAGATTATTTTAGAATAAGTCAGGTTAAATGAGAAGGTCTCAAGAGAAAAAATTAGCAGCTTTTAACGGATGGAAGTAATACTGCACAAAACAAAATCTCTTTTACAGAGATAGAATCTTAAATGGATTGTGAAGGGATGTAAACATGTGACGCCTGAGTAGTATATTGTGAACTTTATGTTTGATATAAGTAGAATTAAGAGAAATAGTAATTATAATACTAGACTATTAATCATGGCTTTCGAACTTGTGTTACTACTATATATATATATATATATATATTATCCTTATATATAAGTCGATATCCATGATACTATTCCTGCAAATAGTTGGGTTGAACTACGAAGCTTACTATTCCTATCTACAGTACCATTTTTAAGGCAATTTTTGCATTGAGAGTAATGTGGGCAACTGTTCCTGTCTGTAGTTGTTCAAACTTTAGAGGCTGCCTCGTTCTTGTCTACAGTTGCTCAAACTATAGAGATTGCTCCCTAAATATTTTAATATTAAAAATATATACGAAGCAAAATGTGGCTTGACTTTCAAATGGAGAGCAGGACAAATTTGGCCAAATGTCGATCTTGGACAAATTTTAAGGGAATTTGTAGAGAGAGAGAGAACTGATGCTTATACGTTCCGATGTAAATTTGTGGCTAAATTTGAACATGGGAATTTGTACATTTACTATCGTCGGTGTATTCATTTTGCAGTCGTATTTGCCATCTTAAGGTATTCTCCTTTTGTTGTTACCTCTCCATTTTGCAAAGCAAACGAAATTGCCTATTCTCGAAGCATTTTTTGTTGTTGATTTTTCCGTCTGCCGTCTCCAAAGTTATTTTTGAATAACAATTCGAAGCTAAGCATTAAGCAAGCAGTGATTTTACTCCAAGCTTGGGGTGATTTTTTTTAATTTATCCATCATTTTAACAAAGAAATTTGACTTTTATAATTACAGAATATGAACTTCACCATGAGATTTTGTGGAAGTATAATTGTTTGCCTTTAAGAAGGATCATTTTTGCTATGGCTGATTGTGTTCTAAAATTCTGCTCTCAAACAGCACAGATCTGAAGCAAAAAAGTAAGAACGCAGAAGAGGTGTATTTCTGACCTTCGACATCGTTGTAAAATATCTCCGGCGCAGCTCGGTTTTTGGCGCCATCTTTCTCCAACTTGTACCTTATTAATATTATTATTATTAATCATTAATTATTATTATTATTATTATTATTATTATTATTATTATTATTATTATTATTATTATTATTATTATTATTATTATTATAGTTTAGAAACTAATTATTAAATTGTATCCTATATATATTTGAGTTAAATGACAGGTGACCTGTCTTTATTAATAGGCTTGACTAAATTTTCCTATCACTTAAACTATTTTGATGACATTGTTAGCCTCACTTGCTAATATCATATTCAATCAATTACATAGTTTCGGTAGAAAACTAATATTATTAGCCTGACGAATCCAAAATTTATAATTAAGGACTAAATATTCAACTTCGGAAAATGTAAATCAAAAAATTTAGTGAATAATACAAGATTTGCCATTGCAGGAATAATTTTTTTAAAAAATAAATTCACAAAAAACTTATATAAGTGGACAAATTAGGAAAGGGCCCCCCTTTATGATTATTGAACTATATATTATATAAATATGTTACATATTAGAAAATAATTATTTTTTTCCATTTCTCTCTCTAGGAGACTAGGAGACACATAATGACATTCATTTGATTTTATTCCTGTTGATCGGTTGGTTTATATCCAAAATATTGATGTTTATACATAAAAACGATTATCATATGGTTGTTGATTAAACGTTTACTCAAATAATTTGAGTACATTAATTTAATCACATGCATAATCAATATTTCTACCTTCACATCTCGTGCTACTTATTTGAATACTGTTGTTATCATGCGATTTTAACCAACAATTTACGTAGATAATGTATGTTAGTTTTAGGCAGCAATTGACCTTTCACCCAAGTCCATATAATCATATTTTTTTAAATAAATTAAAAGAGTGAATTGCACGATTATATCGGGTCCCACATGCCACAACTTAATTCAACTATATTAATGAGATTTGAATTAATTAATTTATTTGGAAAGGTAGATCTGAAATTTAGTATAGTTGTGAAGAAATTGACTAAACTGTTCCCGGATTAGTATAAGTAGGCAACTGATCCCAGAAATTGATGTACAAATTTGGTCTCTTTCATGCCCATTTAAGCGTTACAATCACTAGTTGGTCATTAATTGATTATAGATAGGACTTAGGAGGGGGGCCATGCCACCAATTTGATTGAATAAATCAAATATTCATTCATCTGCAACCAAACTCCAATAATACTAATCTTCTCATTACTAGAGACCATTCAAGATTAAAAATTAAAAGACAAAGTTTGCAATTAGAAAGAAAGAAACAAAATAATTCTAATTTCTTTTCATTTTTGGAGTCAATTATTTACACATAACTTTCAACTTTACTAAATAATTGTACCGAAAAGAAACTAGACAAATTCGGTGGGACATAGAGAATAGTAAATATAGCTAGCATTAGCAATTCTGCATGATATTGATCAGTATCAAACCCACCCTCTAGATCCGTGTCTTCTCTTTACATTGGATTATGTAATAAGGCTTGTGTTTGTATAGTATATTGATTTCATGTGCCCATATCCAAGGGCGGATACACAATTCATAATTATGAGGGTAAGATACAATTTGAAGTGTGTAAATTCATAATTTTAGGGAGAAATGACAACTCAGCTATTTCTTGGGGCAACTGTGGAATTTTTCTAAGAAAATTTAAAAAAAATTCTAAATGAGACATCCAAAGAGAAAAAAAAAATCTGCTTCAATGGGACGTCTCAAAAAGAAAAATAAATTACATTAAATAAGACAGAATGTGTATTACTTAATATTCGGGGCACACCGACTCACCCATAAATCCCTTTTTACTCATATGAAATTCATTCTGTATATAGTTTGTAGCTTATTACATAAATTTTATGAGATTTAATAAATATGAACTTTTTAGATAGTTTGATTTTTCTCACAAGCGGCAGTTGGTTAACGACATATTTTATATTCCTAAAAAAACGTTAAATTAGCATAAAGAAGTTTGTGGGTCTGCACTCTGCATAATGGAAACGCATCAAACATATTTTTTTTATCTAGTCAACCATTGATAGAATCGACCAAAAAATAAATAAAAAATACAACTAAATCAAGAATTTGGCCTACATATATATAATAATTCAATATCTCACTCTCATATTTTATCAATGGTTTGTGTCTCAAATTTTCTATTAATCAAATTTTAAAAATTAGAGAGAGAAAATTAGACATCATATTAAGTAGTTTGTCACCAAATTAAACTCCATTCCCACTACTTTCCCTCTCCTCACCTCTCTCTCTCTAAAATGAGGGATTTGGGCTCTTGTTTCAGCGAATACGCAGTTCAAGTTTCCGACACATCTTCATGCTCGAGCTACTCTGCAAATTCATGCGTCTCGCCATCGTTAATCCCTTCAATTCAAAATTCAGTCACGTGTTTATACAAAACGACGCTCTCCAATCAGAAGCAGCTGCTCATCACGCTGACGTGGACAAAGACCAGCCTATCGCAGGGACTCACCGTCGCCTTCGGCGGCGACCAATCCGCGGCCGTGAAGCTCGCCACCAATTCGCGCATCTTCCGCAAGCTCAAAGGGAGCCGGACCGTCGACTTCGAATCCACCGCCATCGAGGTCTTCTTCGACCTCTCCGCCGCCCGCTACGAGGCCGGTCCCGAGCCGATCGATGGCTTCTACGTCTTCGTCGCCGTCGGCTCCGAGATCGTCCCGATCGTTGGCGATATCGGGCCGAAACTCAAATCCGGGGCCCGAATCGCTAAATTCTCTCTCATTTCTCGGCAGGAGCATTTCTCCGGCAATACGGTGTACTCGACTAAAGCCAGATTCAGCGACGGCGGCGCCGCCCACGATATTTTGATCCAGTGCGGCGGAGAGGGCGAGGGGCTGAGATTGAAGCATCCGATTCTGTCCGTCTGCATTGATAAGAAGACGGTGATTCGAGTGAAGCGATTGCAGTGGAATTTCAGGGGGAATCAGACGATTTTCCTCGACGGATTGCTGGTTGATCTAATGTGGGATGTTCATAACTGGTTCTACGGGTCGGGTACGGATGCGGGTTACGCCGTGTTTATGTTCAGGACGCGGAGCGGGATGGATAGCCGGTTGTGGTTGGAGGAGAAGGCGATGCAGAGAGATCAAGAGAAAGTTGAGTTTTCATTAATGATCTACGCTTGTAAGAACGTATGATTTATTTTTTTTTGTGAAAATAATTTTAATTAATCTAACATTTGGGAAAAAAATCATTTTGAATTTCTATTTGTGTAACTGTAGATTGGGAAATTAATGCATGATGTGGCTACCGAAAAACCTACATTAAATAGATGTAATAATATCCTTGATTTTTGGATGTCTCTCCAAACTCATAGTTCAATTTAATGTTTCTTGCTTGGATTTTTGGGGATACTAGATTCAATGAGTGTTGCACGACGTACGTAGTAAATACTACTCGATGTATTAAAATAATCGTTACGATTTATTTCTTGTATATATCATATCAGTGGCGGTATTATGACTTTTTAGTAGGAAGATCGGAAAAAAATACGCCGAACAAGGTTTTTAAAGGCAAAACTTCTAGGGGCCCTCGATGTATCATACGCACATGATAAATATCGACTATTCTAATTAATTATAAATTTATGTATTTGAATTTTGTGATAGTCAATGATATGTAGTGATATTAAAAATGAAAATTTTAATACTTGGTGCACTTGGCAGGATACAGGTAATATCAATTTATGGTTGGTCTTCTCTCCATGTTAGCTTCTGCCCACCCTATTTGCTATTTAATTCTATTTAGTAAGGGTTGCTTTCAGACAAGAATTTAATTCTAATTTAGAATATTAGTGCAGTAATATACATTGGGATTTTCTTGCTAATGTCACATTACACATGCTTTATATTAAAATAATGGAATTAAATAGGGTGCAATTAAAATTTTCATGTGAGAGCTAGGGTTTTTGCTGCGACCACAAAAGGAAAGGAACCTGCCTAGACTTTAGAAACATGTCAAGTTGTAACATCTACTCCTCCTCATACACCTATTAAATTTTTAACCTAAATTCTAGGACCCCATAGTTTATCCATTGTTGTAGACTTGTAGTCTTGTTCATTTTCACTCCCAATTATTTTTGTATACCCTATACTTCGATCAATCTAACAAACATATTTGAACTTCAGTCGGTTTTCCATAAGGTCGATTTCACGTAAGATCGGGTAGAATTTTACTTTATTAAGGGACGAACGTAGAATTTGTTATTTGCTAGTGTGAAACTAACTTTAGGGTGCGAATATGAAGCTTCGGGTGAGAAACAATAAATTTTTAAATAACCTTACATAGATTTTTTTTTTAAATCGATTTGCAGGGGTACAGCCGCACCTGTGCGCTCCCCCTTGTGCCGCCACTAGCTTTAACACTTTGATCAAATTCGTAGATTCGAATCCGTTGAGCCATGCATTATCCAAAGTTTTTGTGTATTAATTTTTCTATTTCAAATATATAAGTCTAAAATATTAAATCATTCAAAGATAAACCTCGCAAACGTCATTTTAAGATGTATTATAAAATTGGCCAGGCCCACTATCATGACGATTACTCAGCCCAATTGATGGCCCGCTTTGATTTGAAAAGTTGTCTCTAAGAGCTCATCCAATTAGCCCAATTTTAAATTCTTTACTAGCGCCTAAATAATTCCAAAGCTTACAAAATCTAATTAATACAGTATAAAGAAAAACCAATATTTTCTCATTATTTTATGTCTACGCATTTGCCCAATGAGTTTAGGGGTACATAAATGTTGTCGGGTAGAAGGTTGTTTTGTGGTCAAATGTTACAAGTTCGAATTTCAACGTCTTTGATTGATTATGACAATATGTCATTTAACATAGCTTAATTTATAGTATATTAAATGAAGTTTGCTGGTTACACACTTCGAAAAGTGGTTGTTATTTTGTCGGTCATAAAGAAAGATGTTATTTGGTGGTTAAGAATTAAAGAATATATTATTATTATCTGATTGTGGAAAGTCAATATAAGATTCTGCATAATCTTTACCAAATTTTATGACAAAGCTAGATAGTTATTATTATCTTAATTAGTTATAATCAACACGTGATATTAACATATCAAACTCAACAAAATTAACCGGACACTTTTCGAAGCATGGTTGTAACAGTATAATTGAATTGAATTTTATGTTCGCCAACGTCTTCGTAACTATAAAATGGGTATGGATTCAAAAGAAAGACAAAGTTATATATATAGGAACTAGGAAGGACACAAACTTCTTATATTTTTTATATATAATTCTTATTTTTTTTATACATAAATCCTATAATTGTTATACTTTTGGCCTCATGCATAAGGCATATAAGGAATATGCATAACAAATATTTCAGGGCATATTCAATCAAACCATATCCAATGATAAGATGGAAGGTGTACATTATTTTTTATTTCTTATTTTAAAGAGCTTTCCTATATGATTCGTTCCTCTATTAAGTGGGTGTTTAAAGTAACTGAAGCTTATTGATAAGTGTTGAAAGCTGTTGAAAGCGGGCAGCTGATTTGAGAATTTGTAGGAGTTTGGAAATAAGTGTTGAAACCTGCTGAAAGTGGAGAAAATAGTATTTAGAAAACTGCTGATATCAGTAGCTTATTTAATGTTTTTAAATAAAATATTCATTTTACCCTCAATGTTAATAATTAAATAAATATTATTATTTTTATATTATATAAATTTATAATATATCATATTAACATAAACATATTATTTATTTGTTTAAAATCCATAATAATAATATGTTTATATAATTCTAATAATTACGTAACTTAGAAATAATTATCATTAAATAAAAATAGAAAAAAATATTAATTTAAAATTTAAATTTTAAGAACCCACTATTTTAATTTATATATATTTAATTATATTTAATTTTAATAATAATTATTTCATTAAACTTGAAGAATTTATAAATAATATATATAAAATAATTTTATCAAATTACTAACTAATATACTAAAATATAATTATAATTAAATTTGTAACTAAAAAAATTAATTTTAAAATTAGTGTTTTTTTAGAATTATAGAAATATTTAAAGGATAAAATAATTCAATAAATTAGATAAGCTGTAAGGTGCAGCTGAAAGTTGGGTCATTGCAGCTTAAACAACTTCTCTATTTTGACTATATTTGGTAGATAATTTCTGCTGAAAGTGGGTGTTCCAAACATTACAACTGCAGCTGAAAACTATAAGCTGCAGTTGAAATCTGTTCCAAACACCACCTAAATTATGACTTATAAAATATCTCCAATAATTTACACAAATTTAAAGAAAATTTATAGTATTGTAGATGGAAACATAGACAATTTCGTTTGTCCAGCTATAATTTTATATTTTACATTAAAATAATACTTCATTTTCTTCCTCATAATATTTGGTTCATAATTTTTCTAAGTTTTGATCAATTGACTATACAACAATGTTTTAAAGCATATTCATAAATAGTTTTAGAAGTTTTAGAGAGAATGGCATAAAAGGCAACGGCATGGTCCATGTGGTCCTCGAGGCTTAAAAAGAGTCAACCAGGGTAACCAAAAAAGTCAGGAAGCTGGCATTAATTTCCCACATTTGTCTCATGTTCTTACCTCCATATTCTCAACCCACGAACCGATTGTACTGTTCCTATTCCTGAACGTGCGCTTTAATTTTTTCCCCCACGTGCCTCAAATGCCCATCCCAAACACAACTCCACGTTTTTTTTGTTTTCCTAATATAATTTTCTTTTTTTTTTGTTGGCCTCAGTTCTCACTTCTCTATGAGTATCACTAAATTTATATTTGTCTATATATTTTTTTATCATATATATATATATATATATATTGGATGTCTTTATTTGTTAAGCCACATCAATTTAATATTGATCATATTGTTTAATATAATTTAAATAATGAGGTGAGTGATTTAATTTTAATATAATCTCTTTAGAGAATTTAGTGAATTCCATTAACTTTTGTAAAAGTTTTCAATTTATATAGATAATATATACATGCGTTAGTAAGGGTACTTGTTAGTTTTATTGAGATTCCGGGTTTTGTTTTAATTCAATAGTTGTATAAATCATTTAATTTTTGGAATTAATTTTACAATTATATTCTAAATGATATTTTTAAAATCCTAAGTAATAAGAATAATTTGGATACTTTTAGATGGTCTAACCATTACTATACCTACCCTAGCATCAAATTTTTCGACGGTCCGATTCACATCATATCTAAATTTCCCCCCCTAAGTTTTCTCTTATTTTATTACACCAACTAATGCCATAAACACAACTATATAACAGTGTCATACTTCATGCATTATGATTAATATATAAATCTCTCTCTCTCTAAAATTAATCCTCCAAAACTAAGCATATTTTTCAAATATTTTCTCATCAGCCGAAAACCAGAAATTAAATGGATTATGAAAATTCAAGCTCGGCTTCTTCACCACTCCAAATTATGCTACCGCCGGAACTATCCACTCTAGCGGCGGCGAAGCACAAGAAGCGGGCGGGGCGGAAGGTGTTCAAGGAGACGCGCCACCCCGTGTACAGAGGAGTGCGGCGGAAGAACGGCGGCAAGTGGGTCTGCGAAGTCCGCGATCCCAACAAGAAATGCAGAATATGGCTGGGCACCTTCTCCAGCCCGGAGACAGCGGCGGTGGCATACGACGTGGCGGCGCTGGCCTTGCGCGGCGACGAAGCGCCGCTCAACTTCCCGGACTCCGTCGCCCGCCTCCCCCGCCCACTGTCGTCATCCCATGAAGACATTCAACGGGCAGCCTCCGAAGCTGCCCGGATGTTCGACCCGGTTTCATCTCCGCCGTTGAATCCGTGTAAGTCTAATTCGCCGGTGGCGGGATTTGTGGATGAGGAGGAGGTGTTTAACATGCCGGCGTTGCTAGATGGCATGGCGGAGGGGATGCTTCTCACTCCGTTAGGCATGAAGAAGGGATTTAGTTGGAACCAATATGAGATGGATGATGAAGGCATAGAGTTAAGTTTATGGGTGAATTAGCTAGTTTTTGGAAAAACTCAATTAAGCATTTCATTTTTTAGTGTTTCGAATGCATGTTTATGCTTTTTTGAGCTTAAAATTACCCTATTATATAAGAAGATATGGGGCAACACTGTTCCTATCAACAGTAACTCGGTTTCACTGTTCTTATCTACAGTAATAGCGCACGGTACTTCTTAGAGCATCTCCAACAATAAACCTAAAACCAATACCCATTTTCCAGTTTCTGTCACATCAAACAGTAATTTATCTCCAACCATTAAACCCAAATCCAAACTCAAAAGAATATTCTCTTTATATTCTTTCACAAAATACCTTTCAATTCTGCCTACATATTTTTCTTAATTACACATTGGTACATTCCACTTTCCTACTATTAAAACATTGGATACAAATTTAATATATCTAAAATAACTTGATAATTAATAAATAAAATTAATAATTAAATGATGTATTAGATAATTATTAATTACATAATTTTATAAAAAATAATGTTAAATCATATAATGATAAAATAGAGTTATATTATTAAAAAGAAGAACAAAAAAAATCATAAAAACCCTTGGAGATCACATAGCGAAAACTCAAGGGTCGAGCCTCGTCAAAACCTCCAAATGAGGGAAAAGAGTACTCAAATTACGAGAATAAAAAAAGACATTACATAAAACAAACAAACAAACTAAGAAATTACACATAAACTCAAGATTCGGAATTAGTATATTCCTTCCACAAATGCTCAATTACCGCATCTTTAACAAGCACGTATTATAAAAAAAAGATCCGAACAAGAAGAATGTACCCAATCCTTATGCAATCGATGGATATGCTCCATATTTTAACAATATGGGGGGTTCTAGCTCCGATTTACCGGATTATTAGATCAATATGTACTTGTTATGTCTTATGTCTTTCTCAATTCCTAATATGTCATGTATTTTCATTTTCCGAACAAGTATGTACTATGTTATAAATTAATGTTATTTTATATGTCTATTCTTTTGCTACAAATTTTACTACCTTATTTTTTTATTGATAAATCTTATAAATAATATGAAATAATATAATAAACATTATCTAATAAATCTTATAAATAATATAATAAACATTAAAGAGCAAGTCCAACGGATTAAATACCAAACTTTATCAAATGCTATCAACGAGAGAAAGGGAAAGGAATAAGGATTAAATATATATATTAGGCTATCAAATGCTACCAAACTTTATCAAATGCTATCAAATGCTATCACCTAAATGGGAAAGGGATAAGGATTAAATATATATATTAGTCTTCTTCTCCCTCTTCTCACCAAGTCACGATCGTCTTTCGCCTCTTCTTCACCTGGTCTTCTCCGCCTCTTCTCACCAAGTCACCAGTCGAATTTTGTGGGATGTTCGAATATGAGAATCCCACCGCCTTTTGTTGATCTCACCCTCCCACAAGCCTCCTCCTCCTCCACCTCTTCCCCTGATTCCGGTAAGTAACAGTAAAAACATAGCAAATTTTTTCCTCTAAATTCATGGATTTTGGGCTTTATGTGAATGACAAAAAATTTAAGGTGAGAATTGAAAACAATGAAAATACTTTTCTTTGCAAATTAGTCCTATGCAGGCCACACAGTAAAAACGCAAATCTATCTATTTACTGTACAAAAACTTGAAAAATTTGCGTTTTGCAGTTTATTTTGCAGCATGGTTGGATTGAGTTTTGAACTGCAAAACTCAAATTGCAGCTCCGTTGGAGATGCTCTTAGATACTTCAAATCATTAATTATTCACACCAACACCACTAAATTTATTCCCATTCTTCAAATCTCCCCTAAAAGTAATTGCTCGGCTTCTCCTCGTCGATCCTCCTCATCTCTACGTTGATGCTCCTCGGCGGCAACGTCCGCGGCGGCGCCGCCCTCACCTTCCTCTCCTCCTTGGCCAAACTATCCAGATCGAGCCTTACGTCGGTGCTCCGTGCCGACGCCGCCGCGCTGAAGCTCCTCGGTAGACTCACAACCTGCAACAATCCTTGCGATCCGATGGCGTTCGCGCTCGCGCAGTCCAGCATGCTCCGGACGTAGAAGTCTCGCGCCTTGCGGAGGGCGCGGTACGACGTGGTGATGATGTGGACGAATCGGTTCGATTTGGTTGGTTTCTCTCTCATCTCTCTTCTCTCTCTCTGAAAAAGCTTGAGTTTGGAAATGATTGGATTTGAATTTGGATTATACAAATGGTTATAGGTGGAAGGTTTTGGAAAATATATAGCGTTTCCGCGGAAAAAAAAGGGCTCCTCCTCCCCCAAATAAGCAGAGGGATGCATTGGTTATTAAGGATTGAGGAAAGGCAAAACATGTTTTGTCCTTTTTGTCATCAAATACTAGATGTTATAAAGTGAAATTGTTAGGATCTTCGGACTCTCCAAAATATGACGAACGGGTTCTTGAAAACCCAATCGAGACAATAACAAAGAATAACACAAAGAGAAAAAGAAATAGGCTCAGAGAATTTAACGTGGTTCGGTCAATCGACCTACATTCACGAGCGGAGGAGAAACAATCCACTAATAAAGAGGATAATACAAAATGGGCCTCCGGAATATGGTCCTAGGCCCAAAAATACATACCCACAAAAACATGGTCAATTAGTCCAACTAACTAATCCCATAATATGTGGGCTATGATGCGTAGAAGCACACTTAAAACAATTAGAGAACCTATCTATTTATAGGTGAAAATTAATGACAAACTTCATTAATTATTCGATGTGGGATGAGAGTCAATTTCCTTTAAGGATTAGGATTTGAGCCACATCATAACAATCTCCACCGTGGCGAAAACTCCAATATCCAATCCAACATAACAAATCTTCACATCGACCAAAACTCTAATTGCGAAAAAAATGATCTTGCTTCACCGCCTCCGCAAAAGCCTCAATGGGCTTAACCCAAATCAGAATACCAACAAAGTCGCAACGTCCCTCGAACAAGGATCATCCATCATTTAAATCTTCAGAATTAGAATCTTCCTTGACAAAACGGTACTCCGATAACGTGAAACTCCACGTCATGGTGCTTCCTCCTCAAACATGCTCCACCTCCTTCAAAAGCCTTCAAATTTCTCGAACCAAAATCTTTGTAATTGTCGTTGTCACAACACAAGCCAAACCTCGGCTCTGATACCACTTGTTAGGATCTTCGAACCCTCAAAATGTGACGAACGGGTTCTTGGAAACCCAACCGAGACAATAACAAAGAATATCACAAAGAGAAACGAAATAGACATAGAGAATTTAACGTGGTTCGGTCAATCGACCTACATCCACGAGCGGAGGAGAAACAATCCACTAATAAAGAGGATAATACAAAATGGGCCTCCGGAATATGGTCCTAGGCCCAAAAATACATACCCACAAAAACATGGTCAATTAGTCCAACTAACTAATCCCATAATATGTGGGCTATGATGCGTAGAAGCACACTTAAAACAATTAGAGAACCTATCTATTTATAGGTGAAAATTAATGACAAACTTCATTAATTATTCGATGTGGGATGAGAGTCAATTTCCTTTAAGGATTAGGATTTGAGCCACATCATAACAGAAATAAAGGAGAATTGTTGGTTTGTTGCACCTTTCTTGGCTTTCAGTCTCAATAACTTCCTAGACAGGACCAACATGTATAAAGTTTTATATTTTCAGTTCCTAGATACGACCACTTCTATTTATGTCTCAGGAACCAGAGTTACTGGTAATCACTCAAATGTTTACTAGAAAGTTCTTATTATTGCAGGGATGATGACTGGTCCATCGAAGGGAAAACTAACACTCTTTCTTTTCCTTCATATTATATTGATGAAAATGTAAGTTGATGTATTCCTCTGAAATTTCACACTATTGCTTTATTTCTGTTTGGCATTAGAACCATTTTGCAAGATTTCGTCTGATCATCAAATGACACTTCGCTTCATGTCTTTTTTCTATTTATTTCCTTATTTTTGTTTTCATAAAACCCTCTTTCTTTTTATTTAACAGTGATACAAATGGTCTCAGGTAGAACTTATTATAAAATGCTCAAAGGGTGAGGGTGCCTGACACATGTACATCTTATTGTCTATTTGCTTGTTAAATTTGACTAATTTTTTATTCGCTTTTCGAAATGTGATTAATTGACAGTGAAAATTTGAATAATTGCTTCTGTAATTGCTTATTTACTTTTGAATGGAAAGTGTAGAAGACCGGTGCATGTTGTGTCGATTGACGGTTTACGTCTGCTAGGTAGAGGGGTTAGAATTGACGGAAACGAAGCTCATTTTGTTTGCGGAGTTACATAAGAGTGTTACTCCAATTGTAACACCTGGTGAGATAGTGCAAGGTTTTGATGCTTGTTTTGATGAGGTTAAGGGTGGAATGAAGTTTGTTGAGGGTGATGATGATGCAATTTACCGTGATTTTGGCTCGTAAAGGCGAGCCCCTGCTTTGATCAATATGGTCATACATCTGACTCGAGCTGCCATACACCTGACTCGAGCTGCCATACATCTTGTTGATTTAGGTAAATTCATATGTTTGGAGTTTGCGTTTCTACATAATCACAATTGGGATAAGTTTCTTGAATTTGCCTATTTTGGATTTAGTTTCATGATAATTTGGGTTTAAATAATCGCAATTGGATTAGTCACTACTTCTTATAGTAAATGATTTTAAGACCTAAATGAAAATAGAGTAGTGTTCTTATGCTTCTGAGTGTGTTTATTGATACCTAGAAATTTCGTTGACGGTTTTTTTTGAATTTGGGTTTGAATAATCAGAATTGGAATTAGTAAATTTTGAATTGCTTATTTTGAGTTCAGTTTCATGAGAATTTAGGTTTAAATCATCACAATTGAGATTAGTTACTGCTTCTTTTAGTAAATGACTTTAGGACCTAAATGAAGAGAGAGCAATGTTCAGATGCTTCAGAGTGTGTTTATTGATGCACAGAAATTTCATTTTAAATGTATACTTTTCGTAGAATGCTTTTTGGAGTCGTTAATTATCTGTGTTTAGTTTTTTTTGAAACATCTGTGTTAGTACCATATTTTATGAGAATCAATATATTACTATTTGTACATTGAAATGCATTATTATTTAGATGCTTAATTTATTTACTTGAGTACCGAACTATTCCAATATTACACCAATAATGTATAGATTTACCGACTTGCACTATTATTAAGCAAAAGATACGACAAGCTTATTTGGCCTGGCACCGCGCTAGCGCGGTGGGAAATTTCTAGTAAATTCATAAGCTAGTTATGTTTTTTAGTGATGCAAACGCCGATAATTTTTACTCAAGAGAAATTTTAAGTAACTTTAAGTACAAGCGGATATAAAGCTACTTCCTCTGTTCAACTATAAATGACTCGTTTTCTGAATTGAGACATCTTATGATAAGTGGCTCATTCTAAAAATAAAATAAAGATTGCGTAAACATAATTTAGCTATTAAAAAATCAACACGATATACACCACAAAACACGACTTTCTTAAAAAAAACTGAGGATTACTTAATTAAGTTTTTAGCAAACACTGTCAGCAGTATATTACTCAAATTAAGAAACCGAATTATAAATCTTGCACTAGTAGTATTTCTCTTCAAGCAATTACTAAATATGAGTGAAAATCACAATTTTACAAGATTCGATCACTATATTTTCTGAAAGAATTCTGTGTAATTTTAATTTTTGATAAAGATAAAATTAAAGAATATATAAATTTACAACTATATGTGGCTCCACCACTTATAGCAACTCTTAGCTTCAATGTAATTCCGCCAATGTAAATGGAAGCTATTCAATTCAAAAAAAGTGGTAAAACTATCATTGATAATATTTTTGAATTTCAGTATGAACGTGAATGTTTTTACTTATTATTATTGAAAATGAGTATTCGAGATAATAACTCAATTTATGTGGTGCATATATATATATATATATAGGGAGTGGATCATGTGAGAACCCACATTTAACATGAAATCTGCGAACCATGCATAATCATATATATATATATATATATATATATATATATATATATATGAGGAGGTTCAAATGTGAACAGTCTCTTATCGTGTGAACATGTGAACACTGCACTTTAAAGACAAATGTACTGCACTTTAAAGGCAAACATACTGCATTTTAAAGTGCATTACTTAAAGTGCAGTACATTTGTCTTTAAGTACAGTTCGTAAAGTGCAGTATTAAAGTACAGTATATTTACATTGAAAGTACAATATGTTTGTCTTTAAAGTGCAGTGTTCACACGTTCACACGATAAGGACTGTTCATACGGGAATCTCTCTCTCTCTCTCTATATATATATATATTGGTATTATTCTCTTTTACCCAATTTCATATAACAAAATTCAAATTTACACAATCCTTATATTTGCTACACAAAATACCCAATTTTACCTACACTACCTCTAACTTTATGAAAAAGTTAAAAAGCCGAGCGGGACTTGGCAGATAGAGCGGGATTTTCCAAGCAGAATGGAGCGGGATTTGAGCGAGACGTGAGCGAACGCGAGCGGGACGTGAGCGGGATTCCGTGTTCTGCTTCAGATACCCAATTCCAATCATTTACGCAGGCTGACAAGTCTTAAAAGTATGAATTTTAAAGTAAAATTGAGTATTTTATGTAGTAAATATAATAATTGGGTAAATTTGAATTTTGTAATATCAATTTGGGTATTTAAGAAAATCTAATATATTATTCTAATTTCTCAAACTAAGAAGTCAATAAATGTACTGCAAAGTACACAAGTAGAAATGCAGTACTTGCAAGTCTTAAAGTCAAAAATATGCACGTGAATAAATACAAAATTGTAAGTTGTAACATATATTCTAATAAAAAAAGATTGGCCACATCAAAATATTCTCGTCTCTGTGGACTGAAAATCTCCTTCACTTCTTATATAATGCATGTGTGGCGAAGCCAGGAAAAATTTGAGCCGGGTCAAAAATCAAGTAAGAAATAAAAGTGAATGAAAAGCAATCAAATAAAAAATCAAGTAAGAAATAAAAGTGAATTTCAATCAAGTAAAAATGTGATATGGGAGCACAAAGGGTCGAACTCATGACCTCCAAGACATGAAAGATAGGAGATTACCACTGCACTATAACACTATTAGTTGATTTGTTTCACTACAAAATATATATGATATTATTTGAGCCGGGTCAACTGCCTCCACTCATGTGGCTGTAGCTTCGCCCCTGCATGTGTGTACAAAAGTGTTTGATAGCATCAGTTTCTACTGCACTAAAACGACCCATACCACTCCCTCCATTCCATAGATATTGTCTAATTTTTTTCTAACGCGATATTAAAGATAATTGTTAGTTGTATGTAAAATTGTTGATTCCTCAAATTGTATGTAAATTCTAACCACAAGATTTTTGACTTTTTAGATAACAAGACAAGATATATAGGAAAATCTAAAAAAAAAAAAGATAAAATCTACGTCAAGGATGGAGTATATATATAATATTATTATATAAATATAATAATTTCATGTGTACGGTGTGTTAAGAATTTTCACGAAAGAAAGAGCACGACATGGCCGGTGAGAGTGAGAGAACAGAATAATGGTCTTGTTAAACAAAAACACATGTTGCCTTTTTCTGTCACTACTTTACTTGATTTGAACACTCACCCACAAGTGTATCCAGAATTATATATATAATTATATATAAAAAATATTAGGTTTGGACATGATTTTGAAGGGCGGCTGCAACTGTCTCTGGATAGTCCACACTAAATGTTTATTTTATTATAATGTGTTGATCCTAACTATAAATTGTTAGTTGGCTTCTTCACTATATCAAATTCTTAGTGTTTAGGAATAATGGGGTTTTGTTTTACTTGGACTCAAATTATTTAACTTAATTTTCGCTTGAGAATTAGTTAAAAATTCAGACCAAGTCAAATTCAGGATAATATTAGTAGTATATATTACTCCTAGATCTCATCAAAATTCGTAAAATTTCATCACAAATCAACGAAAAAAAGAAATACAAAGCCACAGTCACAGAACTACAACCACTATAAGCTAAAGAAAGCAAATCAGTCTCTTGGGATGGCGTAGTGGTGAAGGTAGGTGGTCCGGGACCGAAAAGTCATGGATTCAAATTTTACTGGAACCTAGGATAGTTTAACTCTTCTGTGTGGTTTGCAAACTATTGCACAAGAGCGGGATTCACCCAGTGCGCATTTCAATAGCAGCTGCGGGTTACCCTCGTCGTCCAAAAAAAAAAGCAAAGCAAAAAAGAAAAGAAAAGAAAAAAAAACATTTTTCCTACTCTAATAATTAATTATAACATGCAGATGCCAAAAGCATGCACGCATATTTTCTCTACCTTTCTGCCAATATTTGCAGACAGAATCCGCAGATGAATCTAAGCCTTTCATTCCCTAATCTACAAAAAGAAAAAAGAAAAAAATGGTTCTTCTACCAAATAGAGTTGTGTGTGTAGAGGATACAAAGAGGCAGATAGATCAAATTCCTCCCCTCTTTCTTGACAACTTCTGCAGCTAATTGCTGGGCATAATGGTGCCTACATAGCCGAGCCCTGCGATCGTGAAGGTTATGACTTGAAGAAATAGGTAGATGAAGTAGTTGTTCTTCCCATAGAGGTATTCATAGCATCCACAGATGAAGAGGAACACAGCAAACCCTAGCTCATGCAGATTTATCCTGCCAACAGACAAAATCATTTGATCATTGCTTATAATGTTTGTTTAATCCTTGAAATGAAGAAATTGATGATAAAAGAAAATTTCACCTATCTCCCAGTATCTTAGATAAGGACTTTCTTGATGCAGCTTTACTTGATTTATTCTTGAGTGCATCTCCAAGCTTCTCTGTAACCACCCACTCGTTTACTCTCTTCGCCTCAAAGAGGCCGATAAACGTGGCTTTCGTGCGATGGAACGACATCACATTCTCGAAAAGGACCCAAAAGAAGAGCAAGTGGATGGACCTGAGATTTTTTTTCATCAGTGCAAGGTTTTCATATCCATGATTATTATGCAGGAAAAGGTAAAAAATACCCTGTGTTCGAGTTAAAACGCGTAAAACTATTATATATTTCTTTACATTTTAAAAAAAAAGATGCCGTCTCAAACATGAACAGATTTTTTACGTATATAATATCTCAAATACCCTTACAATGCCCATAATTATAGTTATGTAAATAAAGGGCAAGGACGTATTTTATTAAAAATAAACATAGTGAAAGAGTTGAGAGCGTTTGAGATTCACTAGCAGTTAATTTTGACGGGGGATTTTAGCAAAACATTTTTCAAAAGCACAAGGTAGTTTTTGGTGAAAAAAAAACAAGCATTCTTAGTTCTACTCATGATTAGGGCAAGAGTCGGAGCTTTATAAGGTTGTACCTTGGAGTACCAACAGAATTGAGGGCGGTGATGATGCAAGGGAGGTAGATGGATCCCCATCTGGGAACATCAACTTCAGGGACAAGGATTGTCAATGGCAGAACGACGCAGTAGAAGAAGAATGTGAAGAGATGAGCGACGATTTTTCGGACAAAGAAGAAGCTGTAGATCACATAGAACTTCTTGAACACAGTCACTTTCTGCAAGAAAAGTGATTCAATTTTCATTACATTATCAATTATTTAAGGTTAGTGAAAGAAAAAAAGAAGCATTCTCGAACTAACCTTGTTCTTGCAAATGTCAAACACCAGTTTTCTGAACAAATTGGCAGGCCCACAAGACCACCTATGCTGCTGGAATCTGAATGCTTTGAAAGTACTTGGGAGTTCACTTTTAACCTATAAAATACGAGTTTTTAAGTGCGTTTTAGGTAGCTCGACTCGAAGATTAAGAAAAGGCTGAAAATGTACTTGTAGGTCTCCTAAGTAGAGGAATTTCCAGCCCTTGAGACCAGCTCTAACTGCAAGATCCATGTCTTCTACTGTAGTCCGGTCTTTCCACCCTCCGGCCTCGTCTATCGCGGAGATCCTCCATATCCCTCCGGTTCCTACAGTTAGTATGTATAAACGAGCATGCCACGCAGGATTAGCATACCTAGTGAGACGACGGTTTCACTTGCTAGTGATGATCATGCATGTCACTTAGTGTACTATTTATATAAACAATTCAACTACTTTAGCAAGAAAATGAAATTAATTAAATTGCAATTGGACTAGAGAAATTATAATTTCGATGGAGAGAGAGAGTAGGGTTTATGTTGAATGTACCATTGAAGCCAAAGAAGGCATGAGTGGCTGATCCAACTTCTTGCTCTACAGTGAAATGGTAATCAAGTGACATCTCTTGCATTCTAGTCAACAAGCATTCATCCGCATTGACTGCATTGTTGACAAAGTCAAACATTGTTTTAACAAGATTTTCTATTCTCGTAATGAATTATCCCATTATTGTCGGCTTGTTTTTCCAATCGAAATGTTCCACTAACATAGTCTATACCGAAATAACAACAAATTAGAGGTAAAAACTCATTATTTTATTACTTTAATGAAGTGGATCTCATTAATAAATTAATTAAATACAAGTTTTTAAATTCTTGTACGGAAAAATTTTGAACCGAAGGAATTACTTCCTCCGTTCCGTTATTTGTGGCTCAATTGGTTTCGGCACGAGAATTAAGAGAATAAATGATAAAGTATGAGAGAGAGTGTAGATGATAAAGTATGAAAGAGAAGATGAGTAAGATAATGAGAGAGTATGAGAGAAATATGATAAAGTAGGAGAGAGAATGTAATAAAGTAGGAGAGAGAAGATGATAGAGTAGGAGTAATTTTTTACCAAATTAAGAAAGTGGACACAAATAATGGGACACCCATTTCAGGAAAGTGAGCCACAAATAGCGGGACGGAGGGAGTACTAATTTAAGTGCAAAATGCCCACTAGCCGGGTCCAAACTGATGCGACGTGGCAGACAGCAAATACATGCCACGTCGGAAACGAACTTGCTATATATATTTATATATATATATAAATATATGTTGTTTTCCTCCAAGTCAGTTTGGCAATTGGGATTAATTAAAGCAGTAGATAATTTGATAACAAACTGCGGCTCCACCATTGTGTCCCTGCGGATCTGCGTAGAGGATAAGACTAACACCACGTGGTGTTGATCAAATTCCCATTATGCCCTCATCTACTGTGTAAGTATGCATGGAGTTAAGGGAGTGAAGGTTACGTACCGAACCTCCAGCGAGCCTGAATGAGGGCGATGTCGGGGTTGTGGATGAGGAAGGGGACGGAGCGGCGGAGGAAGTCGGGTTCGGGTCGGAAATCGGCATCGAAGATGACGACGTAGTCGCATTCCTTGACGTAGTCGTGCGTCAAGCCTTCTTTGAGAGCTCCAGCTTTGTAGCCTCCTCTCGTCTCCCTCACTTGATACCGTATGTTCACGCCCTTGCTCGCCCATCTCGTGCATTCTCTCTCCACCATTTCCTACGTACAACCATTCATTGCATGCAGTTTTGTATTTAGTAACCGAATATAACAAGATTAACATTCGGTTGTAACAATTAATGTTAGGGTTAGTTATATAATAGTACTATATCAATAAATGCCAAATAATGGGATTGCGTAGCGATAAATGTGGGTGGCCCGAGATCCACTTCACTGCTACGCTATCCCATCTTCTGATCTTTAAAAGATCCAATCTTTAAATATATTTCCACATTCCTTCATTCATCATCTACCAACTCTATTTTATTGAATCTTACTATTTTAGCTTTTATTACATTACATTTTAATAATATAATAACAAATTATTAGAACAAACAAAAAAACTTCCTTTTCTCTTCATTTAATTTTGAACTCAATTCAATCTTTCTCCAAGCTTCATTTCATTTTCTCTCTCCTGGTCACCACCATGGCCTTCTCTGAACAAATCCTTCTTCTCTCTCCATTGCATGCTCCATTCATCCATAAATATGGATGCCTCTTAAATCCCAGTAATGCGGATGCCCTAAATTTTATCTAAAATCAAATATTCCCACTCTTGATATTATAAATTTTCAATTTTTCCTTCTAGAAATATAATTTTTGGGTCTGCCCTAATGGTGAAGATTCAAGAATTGCAACAACACGGGTTTATCTACACTACATAAATCCCTACTATAGATCAGAAGATGCAAAAGGCAGGTGGTGATGAAGATGAACTAACATATATCATCGGTGAAATGTAACATTTCCTCACACACACTCTCTCTCTCTACATACCTTAATGACTTGGTCAGTGGAATCATCCAGAACTTGAATCACAAGCCTATCAGTAGGCCAAGAGAGATTAGAAGCTGCACCAATAGACATCTTGTAAACCTACAAAAACCACCAAAAGAAAACCAATACTTAACCCCATTTTCTCACACACACCCGCACGTGTCTGTGCGTGTAATCAATCGATCAATCAAAAACAACACAACACAAACCTCTCTCTCATTAAACATCGGGATCTGAACAAGCACCATCGGATAAACCGAGCTTCCGATCTCCAAATCGTCCTTCATCGGCTCCCAATTGTACCGCTTGTGCGGCTTCTTCCAGAACAGCTTCACCAGCACGATAACGATTCCCATATACATCCGCTCCAGAAACACCATCACCGACATCGCCAAGCAGATCACCACGCAGATTCGGAGCACCGGTACGATCAACGGAGCTCGGATCAGCTCTAATAGGAGGCCGATCCGCCCCGCGATGTCCGGCGTGTAACCCTGTAGGGATTGCGGGATGAAATCCTTCCCAGAAATTTCCGCCATTTTTTTTATTTTTTTTTCCTTCGATTCGAGTCGAGAAATTAGGGAATGTGAGATTTTTTGCTTCTCTCTCTTACGAATCGAAGGGTCTATGCATCGGAGAGGGGTGGGGTGGCGGAATGTGTGGTGGGGAGGGGAATGCGGTGCGAATTTGAAGGGTCTTTGGGAGGAATTGAAGCGTTTCAGATCGTGGAATTTTGCAGCCTCAATCTCTCGGTTCTTGCCGCCCATTTCGGCTTAGAGAGAGAAGAACAATTGATTGAGAAAAAGGAGGATTTATAGTCGCTATATATTGGGAGTATTTTTTTTTTTAATTAAAAAGATAATATAGATTGTTGGACAATGTAAATATAATGAAATAAAATGTGCTAAAAATGAAATTAGAAGTTTAAAGCTGTGGATGAATATGGAAAACAAGATTCATTTGATAGATTGTTAAAGATTAGTCATTAATGATATGATTACAACGCGGGCTTTGATGATATTTAATATTATCTTCGTCCCGTTATTTTCGGCCGGTACGGAAATTAATAAAGTAGATGTTTAAGAATGAGATATGAGTAGATGATAAATTAGGAGAGAGAAGATGAGTGAGAGTAGATGATAAAGTAAGAGAGAGAAGATGGTAAAGTAAGAGAGATAAAATGATAAAGTAAGAAAAAGTATGAGAGATAAGATGCTAAAGTATGAGAGAGATGGTAGTTATTTCTAAATTATGAAGTGTGTCAGAAATAGCGGGACGTCTAATTTGAGAAAGTGTGACAGAAATAGGGTGACGGAGGTAGTAGATTATTAATAATTTATTCTTTTGCATGTGTTGATCACATCGATCTAACAATCTTGGAATTACGTGGTCGAGATGTTGTACCTTGGAGTACAAACAAAAGAAAAGGAAAAATAAATAAATGTAATTAAAGAAAAATAAATGTACTTTTTACCACTGTTGGACGTGATTAAACAAAGTTTGTGTTATTATTATTTATACGAATAATGTACGTAGATGCAATACCATTTGTAGCAAATGCACAATTTGAATAACATCTTTTTGTGTGTTTACACATTAAAATAATAATAATATTTACACATCAAAACTCGAATTTATATTTCTATATAAAAATGTTATACTATATGATATACATTTGAATGATGAATAATCACTTTTGAATCAAATATAGGTAAGTATATACTAATGGACATTAGGTCACATAGTTGTACGTTTTGATCTACAAAGTAGTATTCCCTCTCTTCTAGTTATCTTATCCAATTTTCATTTCAGACCGTACTAAATATATTATTTAATTTTTTTTTTTAGCCAATTATTTATTATCTTAAATTTTTGGATTCACAACTTTATATCACTCTCCACAACTAATAAAGCATCCCTATTCAAAATGATCTAGAACAGATTGATAAACCATATACGAAAAAGGTTGTTAGGAAATTTTTTAATTTTTATTTTATACAAAAAGCCGATATTGAGGTCTGGATCCTAATTGTTACCAAGAGGAAACAAAATGCTCAAATTCCTACTAACAACTCTCAAACAATTTCTAAAAAAATCTTTTTTATCTTATGATTCAAAACTAACTCACCAAACTCTATCTTATGATTCAGAAACTAACTCACCAAACTCCTACGAAGAATTTTTTGATTGGATGGGAATGAATGCAAAAATCTTTAAGCGCCCCATATTGAATCTGGAATTTTGTCTCTTCCCGGAATTTGTGTTATTTTAAAAGGCATATAAAACGAACCCTTAGTTTATATCAAGTCAATTACGTCTTTAAATTTAAATAGTAATTAAAAATTAAAAAAATTATAAAAAAGAAAAGCATCGAAATCAAGAAGAGAAAGAACCCATAAGCCAAGGAAATGGTGGATCCGTTCTCTCACAACCGCGCCAAAGATAATTGGGGAAGTACAAAATATGAACAATTATTGTTACAGCATCCATGGTTTCATACAAAATTTGAGCAATTATTTTGACCAATTATTTACCAAGAATCAAAGTATCGTGTCAATTAATATCTTCGTTGTGATGCGCAAAACTATGAATCTGACCAATTATTTATCAAGAATCGAAGAGAGTCTTGTGTTACACCGTCTTCTTAACCTCGTAATACATAAATACACAAAATACTGAAAAACCGAAGCAAGCTAGCAATATGAAGCAAAATTAGTAATTGAGGTTTTGGAGTATTTGCAAATGCTTATCATAAGCACTTCTTATTTGCTTTTGCTTAAAGTCGAAAATAAATGTTTTTAAGCAAAAGCATGAGATTTTTTGTATCAATAATAAAAAACATATATATTTGATAGTTCCGGAAATTATGTTAAACACCAAAAGCATTTCAATTGTGCAGTTTAGTTGCTTAATTTTAGAGAAGCGAATCTTCCGAACACTGAACAATTGTTTATGCTTCAATAAGCATATAAGTACTTAAAATAAGCATTAACAAACACCCCCTTTGTCGGTGAAACTTATTCTTCAATCAAGAAGAGAGAAATAATCTCAAGTCAATCCTGCTACAATGTAAAAACCAAACAAAGCATGGAGGTAATATGTTGAATGATAAACCTCTGCTTCAACAGGATTCCAGACCATGTTTGGGGAGCATAAAAATCTTCCTACAACTCATCTAATGGGAAAAGGGTTTTTCTTCCAAATATTTAATCGATATAACTTACTTCATTGGCGTAGAAGCTCGAAGAAACGATTCTGAACGAGCAGGGATCCTTACGGCTGGTCATCTAGATGTCCGAACTGTTTCTTCCAAAATGATTTGGCTTCGTTTGGGGTCCTAAAAGTCCATATATGTTGTTGAGCTTTCTCGCGAGCCTCTAATATCTCCTGCATTAAGAAACAACCACCATTGCAATAACTCAATAAGCTTAAGAGCAATGAGACAAAAGATAACATCTCTAAAAATGGGCAAAGGATAATGAAATTCTGCAAATGCAGATGCAGCCACTGGAATTTCAAATGATAAGATTTGTAAATTTAGAGGGTGTCGGTTTTTGGAGTGTTGTTATGCTACAATACCAGATTTTCCAGCATGATCGCGTACTTGAAGAGTCAATTGTTCTTTATGATTAGTGGAAATCATCTAAGAAAACAAATCCAGAATTAAGGTCAAGTTTTAGAGGAACGGATACTCTTTCCGTTTCCCTCCATAACTCAGCAAACTACATACATACTCTGTTTTTAACTAGTTGCATAGATAATTAGTAACGTGTAATCCGCTGTTTACCAAAAGCTATCCCTGAACTCAATGTTTGATGAAGTCTTAAGCAATTAAAAGAAAATATGGCTACGGGGAACAAGTAAAAGGCTAAAAGCATCTATTTTCAGCTGATTAAATTCGTGGTATTAAAACATTTGCCTGATCTTTGCTTTTTCCAAATTCTACCTCTTACATAAAGCCTATCAACCTTGCGTTCGTTCCAACCACGAATCTACTTAGACCAAACAGAATACCAAAACAAGGAAGCGGAGCAACTAGGCAACTATTGTTAACGTACCTCGACTTCAGCAGCTCTTTTGGTTTTGAGTTTCAAGCAATCAACAAGGGCGCCCCATTTTCCGAAACAATTGTCAAGTTCACCTACGCGGTAGTATTGCTGCAACTGATGAACAGGGGCTGTAATGAAATTGAAATTCATAAATTTGAGATAGATTGGAGTTCGCTACCGTACTAGCATATATTCATCATTCTAAGAATTATATCAAACAGTTGGTGTGCGTATTAACATACAAGACAAATAGCTAAAATTCCCTTCATTCCAAAATCTCATTGATCCACGAACAAAAATGGAAGAATCTCGCCAAATATCTACCCAAAAACACAAAATTCCTCGGCCAAAACGAAACTCCGACCGCTGAAAAAATTCAGATCTACAGATACACGCATTCAAACAAGCTCAGATTTGGGTAGACCGGAATTCACATATAAAATACTACAGTTGCAATTGTAGTATAAAAAACGCAAATGTATAAAACAAACTAAATTTTATAATTCAAGCTTAATCTTATCATATAATAGCAATTAGGAGAAAATTGAATGGAAGGCTGCAGCGTACAATAGCAAAAGTAGAGCGCATCGAAATACTTGGTACACTTTAACCGCCGGCGGGTGGCCGATTCTTCCTTTTCTGTGCTCATCGCCGTTCTTTGCCAACACTAACAACGACGACGAAGATTTATTGCCGCATAAAATGGTAGACCTGGTTATTTTTTAACCTGAATTTCGCGATAATTTTTTTATGAAAAGGAAAAAAAGAATCAAATACTCTTTGAATTGTGTGGAGTTTAAATTGTATATTCATTTATAATTATAAAAAAAAAAACAATTGCTCAGATGTTTCAACCTTAAAAATCAATCTTTCAATTCATAAAATATAGTAGAAAGTGAAGTATTATCCTCTTATAATTCAAAATTAGTAAAATATTTAAAACAAAACACAAAAGTAACAATCTCTATAGATCTCGTTTGGAACAGCTTATTTTAATTTATTCTGAAAAATAAGCGTTTTTACGTACTTTTAGAAGAACTTTTGAAAATAATTTATTCTGAAAAATATACTTTTTATTTTCATAAGCTATTCATATTCATTTAAATGCTTATATATATTATATTATATTATAATTATATATTTATTTTACCTGTTTTCTCAAATTGACCATAATATATTTATTTTCTTCAAATTTGCTTAAATACTACAATAATCTGGAAATTAATATCCTCAACTGCTGTCCCATCATAAGTTGGTCAATATTTTTAAGCACATATATTAAAAAAATTGTGTTTTATGCAAAATAGTACTCCCTCCATCGCGCTATTAATATCCCCTTTGATTTTAGCACGGAGATTAAACAAATTTATTTAAACTTTATTTAAGTGCGTATTTTATGAATTTTAATTGTATTAAAAAATGAGCATAATTTTCGAGAAGTGATTGGTGGAAGAAATGAAAATTTATCCAAATTTAAAATTTTTGCAGGACATAATCAAGGCAATCAATTTTGTTTCTGTTTTTTTTTTGTACTTTAAAAATTAATCTTAAATTTCCAAAAAAGTTAAAAATCATAAATTTCTGAATACAGAGTGAAACGAAAATCATGTAAGAATTAGATTTTTAGAGAGAGAGTATGATAATGTGGAAATGAGTATTAAGTAGAAAACATTCACTTCATTTTTTGTTTAAAAGTAGTTTTTACTATTTTAAGAAAAATGACAGTAACAACGAGACAAACCGATTAGAAAAATAGGACAATAATAACGGTACGGAGGGAGTAGATAGTTAGATTAGAATAGAGTACAATTTTAAGTATTGCATCACTTTCAGTGTGTGCCGATCCAAAAGAAAAAATACGAGTCACGTAACCATCTCTTTCGTATCCATTTCAATCTATTAATACAATATCGAAGCTAAAACTCAAAACAAATGCACATCAATTTAGAACACAAAGGATTTAATAGTTACAAGATCAAGCAGTTTTTTCAGTATATAACATTACACACAAATGGAGCAAAACCTGACTAGAAGGGGGTAGAATGACAAACACTGTAGAAGGAATGAAAGGAAGCAAGAATAGAACCCCTCTCTCACCTCTGCTAAGGCACAATCCTACTTGTGCAAAAGAATATCAAAACTTCAAAGCCTTCCCAACTATTCCAACTCTAATGCTGTGATAAATTCGCCATCGTCTCCGCCAGCCCTTGCATCATACCGTCCACCTGTCGGGACGTATGGAACAGCTGTGCTGTATGGACACTGTAATAATGTTAAGCTTGAATACAACTCATAACAAACCAGCAAGAATGGCTCCGGGATCCGATGTTGCTAGTGTAGGTGGGGCGACCGGTTGAGCTTGAGGAGGCGTAGGTGCGGGTGCTCGAGAAGGAAGTGGGATGCTGATTAGTTGTTCTTTAATGAACTCCTTCAATCTGTGTGTATGATCAGGGGAAGGTGGATATCAGATATTGTTAAGTGATGGAGAGATGCAGTGAAGTTGAATGAGTATACATACTCGAATGTAAGCGTTGGATCTCCGGATCCAACGGTCATCCGCAGCTGTGTTCTGTCTGCTGGATCTGTTTCTATTCTTATCTGATAATAATACCACCCAAAAATAAATCATTTGGGTAATGATGGCTAAAAAATATCAATTACCATCACCAATCCACATTCGAGCTACCATAGATACATGAATAAGTTTTTAATTGGCTAAAAGATTTGGAATGGAGACAAGGCATTGTAAGGAAGTAGTAAAAGCATACCAAGCATAACATGGCTCGCGTGCTTTCGGAGTAGAAAGTTGTGCTTGCAACTAAGTTATTAGGATTGGGATCCTGGATGGGGAATTTAAAAAAATCGATGTAACGTTTGAGATAAGAGGGGAATGATAATAATAAACCATGGAGTTTGTGAGATTTATTAGAGTGGAGGACTTACAAGGCCAGGGCAAACCATCAGGTGAAAACTGTTGAATAAGCTTGCCATTTCTGCAAGCAGCATTGGTTTTACACCCCTAACCTGATAAATGGAGCGGATATAAGGTTTTGACACATGTAGTTATTTCTTAGGGGTAAACAGGGAAACGATTTACACAATCCAAAAGATACGTACAACTTCTTGCAGCTTCAGTGGAGGTCCTGAGAGTGATCTCCACTGTGGGAAAAATTCCTCGGGAGAAATTGAAATTGGCTGAAGAAACTTATTCAAGACAGCAGGGAGACGAAGTTTTACATTGACCTGCTCAAGCAATATGTTAGCTTTACAAGAAAATAGTTCTCACTTCCATATTTTAATTCAAGTAACTCTTAAATCTTACCACGTGGGTTCCAAATTTGTATGAGAAGTCCAGCACGGCTAACTCTCTGCTCGGTTGGAGGTTGATTACTTCAAGAGGACATTGAACCTGAGGGGAAAAAAATAAATCAAAAATAAAATAAAAAAATAGGTTTCATCTTTTAATGTTGAAACTAATAGAGGAACAAAGTAAAACATCCACTGTAGTGAGGAAAATAATCTTTAGAGATTCGACCTGCGCCCTTGGAGGAATAGTCTCTGGTACTAGTGAGAGTTCTATCTTTAGATGTGATGGGGGCAATATCAAGGCTTGAACTGATACAAGGGGAGCAATATTCTTATTTCCCAAGAATAGAACAAATCTCCCATGATGGGCTCGCCAGTCAGCTTTAATGCCAATCTGGAATCATATCAAAGTAATTGGACTAAAATCATTTGAAACTCATATAACTCAATAGTCTTTCGAAAATGCCTAATGAAAGCTGAACAGGGAAATGATAAAAGCGCACCTGGATATAAACATCTTCATATAGCACACCACTATCCTTCAGGCATAATGCACGGAATTTTTCGCCAATATCACCGATTGGCTGCAGGAATCAGAGGTAAGAGCACAGAGAAGAAACCGTAGATAGAAGTAGGTAAATCATAAAAGTGAAGTTTCTTTTTGACTAATTCTTCCATAAAGGATGATACTCTATGGACATGATATCCAGATGAAACAATAATGCTTAAAGCATTTCGGAAAAAGCTTTAAGACAACTAATAGAATCCCATAAAATCACAATACAATTGTCAATCAAAAGATCGGATAAGTGAAACACCTTCTAGGCTGGATAGAGTTTACGCAGCATTACTCATAACCATTCTGTACACAATCTTTTAAGAACTTAATGCAACACTAAAAGCTATGAGTTGGTTGGTGATTAAAAGTCTAATTTTGTAAGAAAATGACGCACATTACTACATTAGCAACACCATATTCAGTGTGGCAAAAAAAAGAAGTATTCTCACATTAAATTTAAAGGTTGAAAATTCAGGTAACCAAAGATCACCTACATATATCAAACAAGATGGGACACGCTAATTTTCCGAAGGTGCATATACAATATGAAACAAGCATTCAAATAACACCTACAAAAATAAAATGATACCTGGACTGTATTGGTCTGATCTTCAACGGGTGCAATCGCTAAAGCATCAATATCTCCACCACCTTCCAAACCAGAAGCAACACTTGGATCAGATTGGGGAACAGTATCGGGTGGGCCTTCAATAGCCAGTGGCCCTAAAAGATCTCCAAGGAGGTCAGGGGATGGTGTACTAGGAGGTTGAGGATCCACTACTGAAAGAGCCCCATTTTCATATGGTAATCCTTGTCCAGAGGTGCTCTCATCCTGGCCACATATTTCATACTCATACTTTATTATCATTAAAGATCTTAAAAAAAGGTGATGCACTATCAGAAGCTATGAAATGATATCTTACCGCATTGCTCGAGCTAGGCACTTTCACAAGACCCAGCTGGGTTGCAGGTGGCGTCCCATTCACAGGGCGTTGATCAGTGAGTACCAAAGCATTAGACGTCTGCTGCTGTGCCCGCAATTTGATTGCACTTTGCTCGGCTGTATCAGCCTCAGAATCTTCAGCCTTTTTAATCAATGATGACTATAACCAACGAATTGTAATAGTCAGTATTGTTAATAAATCAAGGTAAAGTTACGTCGAGTAGCAAATAACAGTACTTAAACCATGTCCACGAGATAATAAATTAAAACTAATACTAAATTAGTTAAAAATTCCAACCTGTCTCTCAGGGAACTTTGGCATTTCAGCAAGTATTTCCATTAAAGCTGCACCTTTCATGCTCAGAGCAAGATACTCAACAGCACGTTGCTGAATTTCAGCATCAATGCAACTCTCATACCTGAGATGTTCAATCTTCATTCTTCAATCTCAATGGGCAAATCAAAACATAAAATTCAAAATAATTATTAACTAGATAAACAATAGTTGTTTCATGTAATTACTTTCTGAAAATTGCCCAAATTTGCTTCTGTAGCTCCTCGTCGGGTGGTTGAGTGTGCATTAGAATCTTTGCATATGTAGAAAGAAGGATGGGAATTGTTGATGTCCTGGTCATATATAATTATTTAGATATCATAAATAAGTTAGGACACATTGATAAAGGGATATACAAGGAGATGTGCTTACGAAACAGTGGGGAGCTTCTCGTGTATAAAGTTGAAAATATCCCGTGGACTCCATCCTGGACGTCTGGCTAGAAGATGACTGTATTCTCCAAGGATATATGCACTGACCTATGTTATTATAAAATCACTTAATTATAGTGCTACCATGAAATTGGCTTGGTAAAGATTACAGACAGCTACATGAATCCAAAACATCTGAAAGAAATAGTGCAATGCAAAGAAAACCCAAAAGTTCAATAGGCCGAATGTTAGTTTGCATATATTTCCAAACCCACACCTCCAAGTTTCTACAGAGCAAAATCCTCAAAACACATTTGTTTGACTCATTTTCAATTTATGTTCACTTTTTCAATCCTATATGTTCGGACTTGAAACCAGGATCATCCCTATAACATCTATTTATATTGTGGGAACCACCATTTTTATATTCATCTATTCATACTAACTACAGGAAGATACATCTTATAATATCAACACAACCTAAGAATGAGAATGGATATTTATCTTGATGTTGGCTTGCATTCTTTTACACAAAACTGAGAGTAGTACAGTCAAGTGAGTCAAACACACCTTCACCATGGTCTCATGAATGGCAGACTTATCAAGGTACTCTCTGGCTTTCATAGCTGCATATGGCTGACAATGAAAAGTGAAAGTTCATTTATCAATTATCAGACTAGCAACTATCAGTTGTATAAATAATATTACAAGGTGCTTCTGTTACCTGTAAATCCTCGTTGTTTGTAACAAACTGCACTACACGGAACCAAATGTCGTCACTTACGAAATCCCCTGCCTTGTCTATCAACTGAAGTATCACGTCCACATACCATGACAAGTCAGGGGCAAACTTCTCAGCAAGAATAGCAGCTTTAAGTGACAATTCTTCCCGCATTGCAAAGTCGGCTGTGCTAAGATACTGAAACCAAAGGCAAGCATGTGCACTTTTGTTTACTCTAGCAACCAATAAAGATTTTTCAGTGGATTACAATAAGATTATAAGTCATATCATATGCACCTGTAATAATTCTTCAACTATGTCCTTCGCATTTGAAACATCACACATGCCATATAGCAAATCAAGGGCACGTCTCCTGATACTGTTAAAATCATGAATCGTGAGATATATAAGGTATCAAAACAGGTGAGATTCTTAATATAGAAAACCCAAGAACTTCTAACAAGAAAATAAACAATTTCTAACTCAAGAACTTTTTAATATCTAACAACGCAAAACCCAAATAAAGAAGTAATCATGGTGATGACACGACCGATGCATTAAACATAAGCCTTCTTTATCTTAACGAAATGGGAGGAATAGCTATCTAAGGCCAAGAATGCTCAAAATGTTAAGTAGGTTTTTTATGACATCGCTCACATTACCAGGTACGAGGGTCAAACATTGTTAGGTGTTAACTCCTAAAATATAATAAGTACTGCTGAGTGGTTAATGAGTCTTGAAAGGCATAAAATAGTGATAGTCAACCTGATATCAGGATCTTTAAGTGAAGTTATGATCTGAGCTTGATGTCTTTTGATAATATCCTGCACATCAGTGACCATCAACATCCGAGTCATGTTCTCCTGCATTTCACAACCAAATTCTTTTCAGTCAGGACAAGCAATTGTTTTATGATCTTGAGAAGCCAAATTGTTAAGACAGTTTAAAGAATAAATGAACCAATGCATTGTTGAAATTACAAAAAGAGGGATCAATTCATAGTGAGCAAAGAACGAACCAAGCCAAGGTATCGTATATTAGGTTCACGAACAGCAATAAACTTCCCAAGCAATGCAACACACTGAGACATCATTTCTTTCTCAGCATCGAGATGCATGACCTGCATAGAAAGAAGCGCATGACCAAAAAATATTGACAATTCACAAATTGTATTTTGGAAGGAAAAAATGATAATACATCATTTCTTGACTCGTGAGTTTTGGAGAGGACTCTCCAGTAATTTTGTTTTAAATGTGAAAAGTACATTCCTTTACTTTAGGCACCCACAGAGACAAGAATCAGTGCTTCATGATTAAATCTGAGTTAAAGCCCACCTAATCTTATTTCATCAAACATCATTAAGTCTTGTCATCGTCAAAACCCTTTCTTGTTCAGAGCATGCACTGCAAGCATGTCAATGTTTTTTCAGCTAAATGCTACCAAAAAATTGCACACCCTTTATTACTCAAATTCCTTTAATCAGCATACAGAGAAGTCAAACTGTTACTGCCAAATCTCTGGCCACTACTTCATTTTGTAGTCTATTTCACCTTGTAAGATGCGGGAGTTCATGAACTCAATGGGGCCAAGGCACTAATTTCTTGTCAAAACAAGAGTTTAACATCCAATACTGATGAGAATACTAATAAAAGTGAGGGAAAAACCCTACAAACATGATACTTAAGCGTAGGTAACAAAACACTAAAGAATTCTGACCCAAAACTAGAAGGGTTTAACAGAGATAACTTACAAGAGCAAGAGCTTCAAAAAGAACAGCATGTGATGCATTATTCTTGTTTACATTTTTCACAACATCAGTTCCCAATAGTATCCTTTGCAGAACCTGATCTCAGAAAACAATAAGGATATATCATAACATGCCACAAGAATTCAGTCAATACACAACTATTAAAGTAGTACAATTAAAAAAAACTCATTTGTTTCTATTTCCAAATTCCTCATTTTTTCCTACTATTTAAAACACTTTTCAAATATTACTCTCTTTTTTTCTCTCATTTTGTCATTACGATGTCAGTCTCATATCATCATTACAGTGAGTTATATGACTTCCCATCACTTAAATTATTACATACTAACCACATATTCAAAGTGGGCCCACCATAAAACAAAAGAAAATACAACCACCAGACATGTTTTCATTTTCAAACCAATAAATCTAAAAGGTCATAGTATTCCTCCAAAACATATTGAATTTCTACACAATATACTTCTATGAAAACCATTGAACCTTCATAAATTGGATTGGAAATGCTGAACTATAAAGTAATGAAACCAAAATACTCCATTATATGATATCCCATTGGAAAAAAAAGAAGAAGCTCAGACCTCAAACAATGATCTTCTTGTGTTTGGATCTTCAACAGTTGGAAAATACTGAAGAGCCCTCATTGTCTTAACCTGCAGTGCAAGCGGTAACAAAAGCATATGGTTATGGAAGCAAATTAGGAGACTCTTGACGTTCCTACTTGAAACTAGAAAACTAGCACATATTTGGATAGCTTAAATGAATTTAAACCGAGGAAAGATAAAGACACCCTAAATTGTAACGGAGTCACCCTTATTTGAGGAATGACTGTCAAGAAAAGCACAAACCTGAAGCCAAGGCGATGGAATACCATAGTAAGTGTATTCCTGTGGAACATCCTGAGTTCGAGCAAGCCTTTCAAGGGTCTTAACACACTTTGGAAGACAACTCCAGTACGCCTCATGGTTATTGGACACTAAAGCAACTAGGAGGCTCATACATGAAGTCAAGACGCCTAAATCACGTTCATCTAATAGTTGTGCCATCCGATCGGACCTGTCAATTATGAGGAAGAGGAATGGTATCAGATTCTATCTTTTGATCAAGTAAAAGCAACAGAGACATGAGTGTGTGTTTTACCAGCCATCCACATTAACGACATCAGGATTTTTTCTGAACAGGCGCAGCAGACATAATGCAGCCTTCTTCCGAACTAAAGGCCTGCAACTGCTGGAGAGCTAAGGAAATGGGAACTTTCAGCAACATTTATTTGGTCATTCAACACAATATCTTCAGAAGTGTATACACTCACAAGTAGTTTTTGAACATCAGGAGCCAGAGATTCAGCAAATTCTCTCCCACCAATATTTCCAACCTTAAAAGTTGTGATCAAATGGAATCAGCAGAAGCTAGTAAGGTAACTACATAAAAAAACCCAACTTGAGGCAGAACACTCAATTATTATGTCGACCACTATGTTTGCATCAACTATGCATATTGAGTTAAAGGGGAAAGGAAAATCCGACATCTTACCAATGTCAAGGCAAGACACTGAAAAGTCTCGTTGCGGCCAATGATGTCATTGCGGACAGTATTAATTGCTAATCTGAGAAAATCGTGATTCTCGTTGAGAAGACATGATGTCACTATGTAGCCAACCTGCAAAAACTCAGAACAGTGTGGAGAAAATTGGCAAGTGATAAGCAGTATCCTCAATTAGTTTTTGAGCTTTACTCAAATCATACCTGTTTTTCAGGATACTTTGGTGCAGATATTAGAGAAACAGCTTCCATGTGGCCAAAATCAACATCATAACCTAACATATAAATGTAAAGCATTTTCCAGACATATTTCTTCTTCTCGTAATGTGATAAACCCTGTTCAGTCACAAAGTAAAAGTACAAGTATTAAGTAACGCTACTATGGACGGGATTTCATAAGTGCGACCTCGACAATTAATGAAAAATTAAAGGTTTGAACCACTTTAGGCACCAACTTAATAAGGTTCATTCAGACAACTAGATGGACATGGCGTACAGAGATCATGAACTGTCCTGGTTAACTAGTTAAATTCGTGGCTTTTATAGTGCTAGGTCTGTTTCTCCCTTCCCCTCTTCACACCTCTCTGGATCTGGGTTCAGGAAATGCACCTCCGAAGGGAAAAAGAAATATAAAAAATTGCCTATTTTCCTGTTAAAATGTATCAGTTGATGATAATGATTTCCGACCAATCAAACAATCATTAAATTTGGTGCCATGAATTTCAGGACCGAATCACCTATAGTGCATTCAATCCAAGTCATCTTCAGAAAATACATAGCTGCTGTTATTCTTGTATGCATGCATGTACCTACTGAAAAATGTTAACCAGTAGCTAACAGGTGGCAATTAGATCAAATTTTCCATGAATAGGTCAGCTTGTAGTATGTAATAATAATTTGTTATGTCAAGTTAAACTTCCACTTAGGAGGAGAGGTTATTCACTTGGGAGTTGAGACAATCCAAGATGTGAAATCCTTACTTAAAATGAGTGAGAATTCTTAGCATATGACCACAAGGATCCTATATAGAGAGAATAAAAGAGAATCCAATGGATGGACAATTCCTGAACTTTAGCGATGTATGCAATTTTTTAAGAGAACAGAGAAGCTGAACCACAAGAGACTATGCCATATTCACCTAAAACCACAGATACGATAATGCAATCTCAGGTTAAACAACCTCGATATGATGCATCAGAGGCCCAAACTAAACACAAAAAACCATAACCTAAGCATGCCTATTACCATAACCCCATCGCGATCAGTAACAAAGTCAAACAATTTCATGAACGCTTCTGATTTTCTTAAGTCCTTTATCCATCAAATCTACATCTATTTGCTTTTGCTTTGGTTTTTCTTAGATCTAATGACTTTTGAACTGAAGTCAATAGGGGCATACCAACTTTGTATCAGAGCTATCGGTCTTATAGGGTACAAAAAGGTTTGTGATTTGATAGACATTTAGTGGTTGTGATTCAACTTTAAATTGCAGGTTATCCAACTTGATTAAAATTTCTAGTTCTGCATGAGATGCAAAAGGACAACCTGACCCATTTTGAGGCTTTCTAATGAAGTTAACACCATCACATCAGACAAACATGCATCCATATACATGAGCTACAAGCCTACAATTTCACAAATATCACATGACGTGTGTGGTTTACTGAACCAATGAGCTAGGTTTAGGATAGCATACTGCCTTTTGAGTTTTGAACGAAAGAAAACAATAAGCATTCTCAAATACTTTAAGCTGAACTGTCTTAACAATGTTAAATAATCGAGTAACTGAAACTCAAGTTCACTTATAAGATATCATTTCTGAGTGCATAACTTATTGAATAATTCAACAACGACCAATTGATGCATCCACACAATGATAACAATATCAAATTATCAAAACTCACGACCGGCAATTCGTTCTATAATCCTTAAGAACATTCCTCTCTTACTAAGGAGCATAATTACAAGACCCCAATTTAGTCCAACCTCTGCCCACGAAAATAAATCCCAATTCTACAAACCCTGAATCCCCAGCCACAATTTCGCACACTACCAAGTAATTCGTGAAACTTCAGAAATAACTCAAACAGGCATACCAATTACACGAAGCACAATAGTTCACAAACACATATCCTGACATGTCAAAACTTGCCTTTTCGTTCTTAAAGCGAGTTCTTATGTTCCCGAGCTCTTTATCAACACGAAGGCGCTCCTGCTCCTTGTTCTGACAATTCCGTACGTCACTGATGAAAACCGATAACCCTCTCATGCCGGAAAGCGCCATCCTTCAGATCCAGCAATCCTCCAGATCCAAAATCTATCAATCCACAGATCTCAATCAAGTTTCCACCACAAAATAACCACAAATTTCTTCTTTCCGGTGATAATCCGTCGTCGAAGAGTGGGTGCGGGAATGCGTAGAGCGAGAAAAGATACTGTGTGCGATCTAGAGAGAGAAACTCGGAAAGCCGTCGCACAGTAGAGGGAGTCGACTTTTGCTTGGCTGTTAATTTTTTAATTCCGTTGTTATTATAATTTGTCGAGCTTTAGTATTTTCTTTGCGTCGGGTCAAATCTTGGTAAAAGTGGACCCCAGTTTCAACAGCATGGGGTCATTAATGGATCGGATCCTAATTAGTAAGATTACGAATATCCAACAACCACCTAAATAGCGAACCAATTCAATCATTCTAATATTTAATTAATTTATCTCTTCTCTTTATATTTTATTTTATTTTCAACCCAATCATTCCTACTTTTTATCATTTATTCCTAACCACTCAACCATGCCCCACCAACTCTATTTTTTATATATTCTAATTATTTATTATTAATATTATTATATATTAATAATTATTATTTAAATTTAAAGGCGTAAAAATTAACTGAAATTATAGAAAAAATTATAAAGCTCGAAATCGTACAAACTAAAATATAGAGAACATAGGTCAGTAATTAAAAGACGAAATTAAAACAACGAAAAACTAAAATTACAAACAACAAAGTAAGTAAAATTCAGTTATCATCGCCGAATTTACGCCAAATATGCTCGATCAAGTTGTCTCGAAGATCTCTGTGTGCTTCTCTATTCTCAAGTTGTGACTTGGTTGTCATATGACTAGCTAGGCTTGCTATCCTTTCTGTAGAGTAAGCAAAATTATTATTTTCCGCTCCATCTCCAGTCTGATGATCACTCCGACTAACTTGATCTTGTATAAATTCTGTGGGATCTTGATAGTTTAAGTAAGTGTTTCTTTCATCTTCCACATGCGACAGTTTAAATCACCTTCTTCCATAACGTGGCATTATGTTTGTAAGTGCTTATTAGTTTAAGTAAGTGTTTCTTTCATCTTAAGTAGTTTTCACCTTCTTCCATAACGTGGCATTACTTTGGTTGGTGCCAACAATCGAATTTTCACTAACATGACAATAAGAAGACATTAGAATCATGTCTTCTATCTCTTTCCAACCTTAAGGATTGTTCGAAGTGTTGGCCGATTTTTCATTAGGATTTTCAACAGAGGTTGGAGGGGTGTTTTGGGTGGAATTTTGTGAAAATTGCGAATTGAATTGAAACATCGGGGATGCGAATTCATCGGGATTTTGGAAATTTTCGTAATTGGGATAGTAATCTTGAGAGTAAGGAAAATTTGGGGAATGGGATAAGTTTTTATTATATGGATCCATGATAATTAAAAGAGATATTGAGATTTGTAGTAAATAATGAAATGAGAGAAAATGAAGATTTTTTAAAATGTGAAAATTATAGCAATATTGGGCTCTATTTATAAAGAATGAAAAATCATAAATTTTGGTATAATTTTTATTTATTTTTATAATATATATTATTAAAAAATACTTATTTTTATATTTACAAAAAAATTAATATTAAGAGCCAATGGGATGATGCCAAATGACAACATCCCATTAGCTAATTCACTCTCAACCACCCGGTGGCATTTTGCCTCAAAACCCACCCGGTTCACCCTTTCTCTCACCTCCCTCATGAATTTTTTTTTTCTCTTCATAAATCATAACCCACCTGGTGGGTTTTTACTAGGGGTGTCGGTCGTTACGGGATCGGGATCCCGATCCCAAAATAAGGCAAAATCCGATCCCGATACCGATTCCATAGCGGTATTGGGATAGCGGTATTTGCGACGGTAAAATTGGGATCGGTATTCGGGATTACCGAAAATCCCGAAAATTAATTTCCTTTAAAAAAAAAAAACTACTCCTTGCTAGCTTGAAGCTTCGAACCCAAGACCATTTATAGAGTGAATACTAGCTTCAATCGAAGCCAGATGCTACATATATCCTTGTTAGGAATTAGGATGTGTAATTTTTTTTTTACTAATTAGTCTAGACACGTAAGTCGTCACAAAGGCATTATAATTTATAAATATAATCTATAAATTATTAAATTATATTTATAGTATTCTACTAGAATATGAAATATAAATATTTCATGTGATTTACTAATGTAATTATGTATATATGTAATGTAACTAGTAAATTAGATATAAATAATATCTAAAATATGAAATATAAATATCTCAAATACGAAAGCGAAAAATCGAAAGTCGGAATCCGAAACCACACAATTGCTTTCTAGTTGCTCATAATCGGTTAATCCTAATTCGGTAAACTAATGTCTATGTTTCTACAATTTTACTTTCTACTTTCTATTTTCTAAATTCTTGTTTCTTCACAAATTACAAGACATATTTAAAATTTAACTTATGATTTACATTTTGTAACATAACATAATAATTAATAGTGAGAGAGTCAGAGAGAGACATAGTTTGACCTAATTAATCTAATTAATATTTAATATTATTATTTCATATTAACTTATTATTAGTTAATATAATAGTTGTTATAAATTTTAATTATATTTATAAGTGTATAAATGTATTAATTATTTCATAAAAATATCGGTATTTCGGTAATCCCGAGTTCGGTATCGATTATCCTGAATCCCAATTACCTTACGAAAATGAATCCCGATACCATCCCGTATCCCAAAAAATGGTATTTCAGTATCCCAATCCCGTCGATTTCGGTACGGGATTGGGATAATCCCGAATCCCAATACCATTTAGACATCCCTAGTTTTTACAACCGATATTTGTGGTGGTTCCATTTTTATTTATGTTTTATTCGAACTAAATATATTATTTTTTATTTATTTAAAATATAATCAACGTAAATATTGGATTCCGAATCATTAGGATTCTGTGTACCAGAGAGTTACCTAGTTGGCGTCGCAGAGGATAACTACTCTCACACTTGGAAAGTCTCAGTTTCGGTCGATTTCTGAACTCTCCGATCGCCGCCGCATCATTTCCTTCCTTGTCTCAGTCGAAACAATGATGCTCTGTACACCGGCCTGCGGCTTCGTCACCGCGAAGCTCAACGGCTCACTGCACCAACCTTCGAGCAGAAGCGCCGTTCCGAGATTCCACGTTTTCGCCAAGTTTGCTCCGTCGAATCAGCCGCCAGATAGAATCGGTGTGGAAAAATCGTTTCGAATATGGTGCTCTCAGCCGGACGCCGTGACGGACAAGATTAATCCGTCGATCGATTTTGAGGAGCCGAAATTGGACAATAATGGCGGCGGAGATGGCGGGAATGGGCGGTTTCCTCACGGCGGAGGCGGAGGCGGAGGTGGTGGGGAAGGAGATGGCGGTGGCGGTGACGAAGAGGAGTTCGGTCCGGTGATGAAGTTTGATGAGGTTTTGATTGAGGCGGAGAGCCGCGGCGCGGTGCTGCCTGCTGATATGCTTGAGGCGGCAAAATCGACGGGGCTTCGGAGATTGATTCTCACTAGGTATTTGGATCTTCAGGTGAGAATGCATGCCGATAATCTTTAGCATTTAAATTAGAAATCCATGATTCTCTTGTAGCTTGAGTTTCAGCTTGAATCTGTAGTTCATAATTTTTAGGCTGCATTATGTATCAGTTGATTTTTGCAGAGTTCAGCCTGGCCTTTAGGATATTTGATGAGATACTGCTCGATGCTTCGCAACCGAATGCTGGCTGATCCTTCATTTTTGTTTAAAGTTGGAACAGAGGTAAGCTTGAGTTTATGCATTTGAACAGTCTTCATGTTAGAGTGGTACCAGTGTGGTAACTCTTAGTGAACCTACTCCGAGCATGCATCGAATTTTGTGAATTACCGGTGATATGGCTTTGATTGAGTTGCAGGTGGTAATCGATTCTTGTTGTGCAACCTTTGCTGAAGTTAATAAAAGAGGAAAGGACTTTTGGGCGGAGTTTGAATTGTATGCAGCAGATTTGCTAGTAGGTATTGTTGTTGACATTGCTTTGGTTGGTATGTTGGCCCCTTATGCTCGTATAGGAAAGACAACCGTATCAAGTGGCGTTCTTGGCCGCCTACAACAGGCTACTGCAGCTCTTCCCAGCAGGTAACTCTGTGCACTTCAAATCTGTGAATTTGTTAACTTGATTCAACCTGTATTCTGTATGATTTTCTGTGAATCTTTTACGACATTACAAGGAGTCGTCTTTAATTTCTTTTTTGCGTGGATGTCAACTGAACTAATAATAGCTCACTTTTCTGTATTTTGTCTAAAATCCATTGAAAAGTTTTCACAATTACAAACTATTGTTGGATCAATTTATCTGTCACAAAATTTTGCATCTACTTTGTTGACACCCCTTATTGAACTGAAAAGTGTTTACTTTTTTTTTTTTTTCTATATATATCACGTTTGAATATCTTCCCTTTATTTAGAATACATAAATTGTTTCTGCAGTGTTTTTGAAGCTGGGAGACCGGGAACTAGATTTTCATTGCAGCAACGAATCGCCACCTACTTTTACAAGGTACGGCAACATGATCCAAGTGTTTAAGTGGAAATTTTATCATCGGTGAAGCCAAGCTATTCTGGGTGTTATGACATTATTGTTGTGTGATGTTGTATTCCAAATGTAGGGTGTATTATATGGCTCAGTTGGTTTTGGATGCGGTCTCATCGGCCAAGGCATAGCAAATATGATCATGACTGCTAAAAGGTATAAATTTGTCACCCTTCAGTCAAGACTATCCCCTTGCATAATATGGATCCGAAACATTCATCTGGTGGATGTGAATCCTCGAATCTCTTTATCTCCTTACTATTCTCCTTTCTCATGCACATGTTGTGAGTTTAGACTTTATATCTGTGGAAGCATATAGCTTTCTTACTTGAGGAAAAATCAAAGATGGTTAGGATGTCAAAAGTTAGTTACTAAGTTTCTGAGTTTGATGAAGAAGCTAGATAAAGAATGAATGTGTGTTAAAGCTTGTTAATTTTAACTTTGACCTCTATGACAGGAGTATGAACAAGTCGGAAGAGGATATACCAGTTCCCCCCTTACTGAAAAGCGCAGCACTCTGGGGTCGGTTGTTTTTCGTACGGCGATGATGTTGGTTCATCTCGTCTGCTTGTTTTCTTGAAAGTTCATTTTTGTTTATCTTTCAGGTGTTTTTCTTGCGGTTTCTTCAAACACGCGTTATCAGATGATAAATGGATTGGAATATATAGTTGAGGCGTCGCCGATGGCGAAGCAAATCCCAGGTGTTGCGATGGCGTTCACAGTGGGCATACGGTTTGCCAATAACATATATGGTGGAATGCAGTTCATAGATTGGGCTAAATGGAGTGGGGTGCAGTAGTTGTACTCATCACCTCTATTTAGAAGATAGAGTGGAGATTCTGATTTCGAATTAGTTAATGTGTTTGAGAGCTTGGATTTTAATTTCTCTTGCTTTAATATAGCTTCTTCAAACTATGTCATTTTACATCAAGAAAATGGCAAATCATGTTATAATATTGGAGCTAAATAGAAGAAAGATGAAGGAGACAAAAATGGATACAAAAGTGAAAATCATGGAGTTATGGATCTACGGTAAGGTAAATGAGGCTGACAAGTTGAATTATTCTTACATTTTGGTAAAAGAACTAAAACTCAATATTCAAAAACCTCGAAACAAATGCCATTGATAATAAATTAAAATAAGTCTGAAGAAAACCATAATGTTTTACTATTAAATATATATTTTTTAAAATATAATTATTATATAATGATAACTAAAACTTTAATTTATCATAATATTTTTGGTTTGGTTTGGTTCAATTAACCTATTTTTAAACCGAAAATCAAACTTACGAATAATGAAAATCAAATTAATTTGATTCCATAAATGCAGTGTCAATCTATGGTCTGTGTCCTCCCTCGACACACCATAGACACTGTCCTCAGCCCACAGATACACCACAAGCGGCGGGGGCAGCAGCTGGGCTGCGAAGCGGGGCAGCGGTAGTTCTGTGTTGGGAGAGGATTGGGGCGTCGGCAGGAGTATGGGAGGAGACGAGAGGAGAGTGTGTGCCGTGAGGAGAGGATTGAGGTTGAGGAAGAGGAACGTTAAGCCTTACACTTAAATTTTAATTTTTCTTTCTTTCTAATTTTTTATGTTTCTTAATTCAAGTTTTTAAAAAAATAAATAAATAAGTTGTTAGCTCTTAAGAATTAAGATTCAATATAAAAAATTATATATGAATATTTAGTAAGTTCAAGAAATCGAAAAAATGTATATAAAGTTAAATATATTAGTTCTAATATTAAATTTTAAGTTTTATGACTTAAAGTTATAATAATAAAATTTGTTCATAATTTGAAAGTAAATATTAGAATTACATTCGTACCTACAATAAGTGATTTAATATATTGACTTAAGTTTATTTGATTATCGAATCAAGTTAGTATGTTTTTCGAAACGTAAATAACTATTAATCAATTATGAAAAGACAAATGCTATCAATATCATTAATATTAGACTATTAGTATGCAAAAGACAATAATGCTTAACTAAATTAAAATATTAATTCATAGAATGCTTAACTAAATGAAAGTCTTAAATAAATAATAGAAGTGATGTTTTTCACTTGTTACAAAAAGTTTTATTTGTAAAAATTTATTGGAAAATAATTGTATTCATATACAATATCCATTTCAAATATAAAATATAAATAAAAAACATGTTAATTTCAAATAGAGAATATCCATTTCAAATAGATAAAGTTAATTTTATTTTAAAAAAAATAATAATATAAGGTTGTAATTAAAAAATTGAAAAAGATTACAATTGTCATATGTGTTTTCTAAGATGTTAGATTGTAACTTGTTATGTTTTAATAATTATACAAATAAATCTCATTTGTAATTATAAAAAAAAAATGCCTGTGATTACAATTTTCATCATAATACATAATTTAAAATTTTAAAGTTAAGATTTACTATATTTTATTAGCTAATTACATATTAATAAATTTTTATTTTTGTGAATCATATTAATATATATTTATTACGTATTATATATTAATATATGTAAATAATAACAAATAAGAATCTTAGAAAGTGTCAGTAAAAAAATTATTGATATGAGTTCCAATCCTAGAAACAACCTTTTAATATTTTGATTGTTGTGAGCGGGTGTCGTGGGTCCAACGTAGGAACCAGACGCCCCGCGCTCGTGCAAGTCGGTTTTGGATTGCCATCCCAATAGAGAATTTGTGCTTATTTTAAAGTAAAAGATAAAAGTAATATCTAGTATAAATTTGTGGGTTTTAATTAATTTAAGAAGAGATTGTATTTATTTTGAAAAATAAATGATAAAAGTAATAGCTAGTATAAATTTGCGGTATAGTAAGGACTATACATATCAAATGATTTTTTGTTGGAAAATATACGCGCGAATGGTATATTTTTGTTTCATTAAGGATAATAAATGTGAAAAGATGTGAATAAACTACATAGAAAGAGATGGGAAAAAGGCGGTAGCATTTTAATTAATTTTTAAGTAAGTTTTTACACATTTTATAAATACTCATAATTGTTCAATACAACCACCTTACTTGCAAGATATTTTTTTGTTTCGTACACCACTTAATGTTCATTTACCAATAAGAATAATAGAGATTTTTTTTTCCTTAAGAAAACATTATATGCTAAAAAGTAATTAGATCCCAATTATCATAGGCATTCAACATTTATTATAATTTTCATTTTTTTTATACACAAACATAAACTATTAGAAAACATTTAAAGCAAATGAATATATATGCAAACAATGGGTTTGCTATTTTCACAGTCTAAAATGTATTTACTTTGACACCTGAGATTATAGCATGAAGTATATGTTTAGAGTTGTTGAAACTTACTATTTAAAAGTGTTAAAAGAAATTGATATTTTTTGTACACAAATCTTGTCTCATTCCCAACTCCTTAAGGTATATACTCTTTTTTGGCTTGATGATCCCTCCTAGAGATGGCAATGGATCTTGGACCCGGACCAGATCTGTGGATCCAGATCCATTCTGGATCTTAAAAAATTGGACCCATTGAATCTGGATCGGATCTTGACTGATTTTAGAAATTACGGATCTGGATCTGAACTTTACGATCTGAGATCCGAATCCGGTCCAGATCCGTCATTTTTATAACTAAAATATTATTTTATTATCATATCTAAAATATTATATTTATATTATTCTACTTAAAATATCACGTTACATTATTTGTTGAGCTTGAAATACTTAACTAGTAATCTAATAAATAGAAAAGAGGGAGGAGATTGAGTACCCTTTTTTCACGTTTATATTTGAAAGTTTTTTTTAGAGAGAAGATCATAGTTTTATAAATAATTGTAATATTTTTATAATATCATGAGTAGTTTGATTTTTTTTAATGATAGTAATGCTCTTAAAGATTATCGTGTTATCATAGAACTAATTAAATTAGTTAAATTTTAATTGATTTAGAATTTTTTAATTTTAGCTAAAAAAATTTATGGATCCGACTCTAGACCCGAGACCCTGTGGATCCAATGGATCTGGGTCTGGATCTCATTTTTTGAGATCCAATGGATCTGGACCGGATTTGGACCAAAGTAAAAAATCTCGGATCTGAATCTGGACCGAGGAGGATCCGGTCCAAATCCGGTCCATTGCCATCCCTAATCCCTCCCCAGTCCTACTACAACACTCACTCTCTCAATTTTTGTTATTATTCTCAATGGCCAAAATACTATTCCTTCCATTCCACGATCTAATTTCTTTTCAGCACAGAAATTAAAAAAAAATGTTGATTGCGTAAAGAAATAATAAAATAATAGAATACATTAAATTATATAAAATATTCTTTTACTAAAAAAGAAAGTGGACAACTGAAATTGAACAACCTAAAAGGAATACTATATAATTGGAATGAGGTGGAGGGAATACATAGGAATAGGGAAATTTTAATTGAAATTGAATTGAATCTTGAAAGTTTTAAATGCAAAAAAGGTCCCAAAGAAGTAAAACCACTATGCACTCAATATGTATATGTAACTAAAACCTATTTTTCCTTACTACTAATGAAATAATCAACGAACAGAAACAACACTTGCAAACAAGCCAAGAATGTCGATATTATATAAATATAAATCATAACAATACGCACCAAAATTGAACTGCAAAACCGAAGATAGCAGCAGTGACGAATCAAGATTTATCTGCAAGACACCAAAATGTTAAAACATTAACGGATAAAACTTTTTCGAATAAAGCATGCTAAATATCATACCTTATACTTGTTAAGAGTCTCAGATGTTAGGTGTGATTGCTGCAAGAGCATTAGCATGGGCAGGTGATAGACTTCCCAAGAGAGGCTGCATTTGATGGCCATAAATTGATATTAGATGGGAGAATGCCCGCCCAATCTGCGCCTTAATTTCAGGAGCTTCAATGGGCGATGCAGCAACTTGACCAAATACGCTAACCAGACTCGGGACGGAAGAAAGTATCTGAGGATTAGAGGATAAAACTAGATCGCAGATGCATCCATAGACGCATTTAGATTCTTCGTAATCCTCTTTCAGAGGAAGCGCTTGCAGGAGAACGGGTAGAACCTGATATATAATAAACCAACCAGGTAAACAATATAATCATGGAGAAATAGAATAGTTAACTTGACAAAAGAAGTCAACCTGGTTCAGTGGAATCGACTCCGGGTGAGACATTATCATCCTAGCCACTGCACCACAAGCATTGTCCCGCACTGCATTGTCCTGCTCGGATTCCCCAAATAATGGATGAAGCCGACTCAAGATATCAGGAAAGTATCTATTTAAGAAAAAAAGAACGAAAAATAAGAGAGAATATCAAAATACTAGTACTTCTTGAAAACTATCTTAGAAGTGTTAAAAGGTAAGTAGAAGAATACTGCAAAACTGAGTTGCCGCCATTTTTGCAGAGTTCACCAACACAAAACGCGGCATTTCTCCTATTAGTTGCCTCGGGTGATCCCAATTCTTTGAGAACGAGATGCATTACAGCCTACAACACAATAACGCTAGTTTTAGTCAATCAATAAACTAATGTAAGAAAGAAAGAGCATCATTTTATTTTTATTTTTTCCTTAAAATAGTACCTCAACATAGCCAGCAATTGGAGCACCCATATGCTGTGCAACTTCAGCAAGGGTTGCAACAACCATTGTCCTATCTTGTGGTGGGCGTGACTGTTTCGAGAATTTCATTAGAGGCTCAAATAGCTGTGAAAATATCGGAGCAAATTGAGGGCCCAATGCCTTGGCAAAAGCTGGAAGGAGATCAGAAACTGCATCCATGAGTACTTCATCATGTTCGGTATCATCCTCGTCAATCTCACCATCCGACTCCATCTGCTGACAGCTAGACTCCTCACGAAGTAGTAACAAAGTAGTCTCGACAAGGCGAGAAATATCTAAAAAACAGCTTAAAGTTGATTTACACATGCACAGTATTTCAGAAAATACAGACAAGTAGTTTCATAAGTAACTTACAAGGTTCAACCGAGATGTAACCAAAATCATTCATGATGTCAGCAACACTCATGCAGGCCTGAGCTACAACTTCTTTATCCTCATCATCAGTCATCGTCTTTATATATATATTCATCACGGTATCTATTAACGAGTAATTCATAAATAACCATTATTCCGAAGAGAGATTATCATAAATAAATTCCTGAATCCAATAAACGATTCTCACCAAGAACCTCTTTTATCTTCATAATCCCTTCCTGCAAAATAAGTGAATACAAGATATGAAAGCTGATTAAACAACTTAATAGTTACACCCGGACATAATCCTCCTCACAAATGCTTAAGGATGTTCATTAGTATAATCAGAAGGTGCATAAAATTGTTATTTTGCACTCACATTGTGATTTTGGAAAATTGCTTGTACTGCTGTCAGAATATCTGGCAATGACAGACGAGTTCAGCAAGTAAGAGTAGTGTATACAGAAAAACTAAGAGTTAATAATAAAGAGGGGAAATTTTATGAAAAAGCTTAAAGCATCATCTGTAATGAGACTAGAGCTAGACAAAGAAACAAGATCTAACAGGACTATTGTAACTTGAACCAAATTATCATCACATTAGACCATTCAACAAATATATTTTCCATGGAGCTTACAGGCTTGCATCTGAGCAAATATCCATGTAACAATTTACAAAAACCCACAGTAAATATCACAACGATTGCAGTAATCTTCAAGGAGACTTGAAGAGAAAGCATTCACTGGAATTAAGCTTTTAGTTATCAAGAAATATAAATCAATGGGACATATAAGTTAAAGTGGAAACAAACAAACAGATCAAGAAAAGGAACTACAGAAACAAGTTCCAAGCACAAGTATATCTTTTATAATAAGTCTGTGGAAGAATGTATTATTCAAAGACAAGCAAACAACAAGCATTATCACCCACATTTCAGTGAAATTATTGCCTGAAGACGAACATCCTCATGGAAGTATGTTGAATGTCTAATTAAAATCTTCAGCGTCTCCTCTATGTACCTTAATTGAAATTAAGGTAACCAATTATAGTATTGTCACATCTATAGATAGATAACCAAATATAAAAATATATCTAAAAAAGGATACGGTGCATAGGAACTCTTTGTGTGCAAAGCAAATAAGCCAAGAGCTTGAGTAGCAGCTGCCTTTTCATCCAAAACACCCGTTCTTACACTAATATTACGAACTCTAGGTTCATCATGTGCTTCATCGTCAGAAGAGACACCACCAAATCCATTAACATTGTCTTCCTCATCAGAATCATCAACATCCACAGCAGAGCCATCATCAAGGTTGCAGGAGGAGAAGGCCAGAGGAACTACATGAGGAAGATACTGTTCCAACATGCAATGCAACACATTATTTTAGATATCAGGTCTACAGGCGCATGTATTATGGAAGAGATACTACCTGAGTAAATCCATCTTCCAAAAGTTCTGCTACATTGCTGAAGAATCCGTGAGTGTATTCCCGGAGTTCACTATACTCCAATCCGAAACCCTGAAAACATCCCTCAACCAATCAACCAAAATGATAACTACAGGGGAATCAAAAGGTGAAAAGCTTCATACAGATATAGCGGCTTCAATGAAAGAAGGCAAAATTGGTTCCATTCTAGCCCTCCCAACAGACATAGCAACTATGCCAGCCAACTCAGTAGCCCTTGCTCGTGAACGCAGGTCCTCATCATTTGTAAGCACCATAAAAATTTTCATCAACTCAAGGACCCTTTCAGCATATGGAAGAAAAGATTGCTCAGCGGCAGATGCAACTGAACCTATTGCAGACTGCAATACCAGCAAGCAAAGTGTTGAGAAAGTTAACAGATTTCGCAATTGGGAATTTTAAAACTGTCAATGCACAAGCAGGGTACCATGCACGTTTCCTTCAAATTCCGGGGGCTACTTTGGAGAGCGCCAATTAATTTTCCCATTAAAGGATCCAAAAAAGGAAGAATTTCTTCACCCATATTCTCACAAAATGCGGCCAGTGCATAATATGACTTCTCCTGTTAAGAGACGAGTTACCTATTGTTCAATTAACATAATGTATACCTAATAGAAGTAAACATATGCACCTACTTTGACTTCATCAGATGCATCCTCTAGGGCATTCAAAATACAAGGAAGAACAATTTCATGGTGAGATACTATCTCTGGCTGCAGATGCTCAGCAAACTGACCGAGTGCGAAAGACGCGGCCCCGCGTACCATTTGTTCAGGATCTCTAAGGGCTCCCAATGCAATACGAAGAACTGGTTCCAGTTTGCCCTTCATCAACTCCAAACATCCCTCAGATATAACACCGAGGGCTGTAACTGAAGCTTCCCTCAACTTTGGATTTACATTCTGACTGCTCAAAGAAGAAAACTCAAGAACAGGAGGAAATACTTGCTTTGGCAGATTTATAGCCATTGTATCAATAACTTCTGCAGCAGCTCGATCAGGTGCCAGATCATCATCACCATCTCCATTTGTTGACTCTGCAAGTAAAGTGCACATGATTTGCAGGATTGGTCCAACCAACTTGTACTTTTTAATGGAACTTGATTTATATTGTGCAAGCCATGAAATTATTTGAATGGCCTAGCATAGATGAAGCAAAAAAAGGAGTCAAATCATTTCTCCAATAAACAGAATCCTAAAAATTATGTTCGTCGCTGTTAACCTGATGACGTGTATTAGGTTCCAAATTCGGACTTGAACTAACTTCAAGAGAAAACTGAACAATAGCTTTTACAGATTCCCCAAGGAGAGGAGCAGGAGACTCGATTAATTCATCAAAGATCTCGAAAGCAATCACAGCAACATCCTCCTCACCAGAAGCAAGGCATTGTCTCGACACATTCAAAATGCTTGGAATAAAATCTCGGAACTTGATCTACAAGATACAAGCATTGTCCATCATATGAAATTCCAACAACTAGGTCAATCGCAGACCATCACAGAAATTGTAAAAATCCATATTAAGTGTAAATGAAATTACCAAATAGTAATCCATTCTAACTATGAACCGGAGTACTATATTGATAATGGTAAACATATTGCCCAATGACAATGATAAAGAAGTAAATGACGCTCGAGTATTTCTACAATTAGTCATATGGGTTCAAACCATCACTATTAGCAGTCTGCAGCAAATTTCTAAGCCCAGCCTACTACAAAGAAATAGGTAAAGCAGAGCTCTTAATTTTTTGGAACTAGTCTCACCATTACATAGACGATATTGAAATAGGTACCAACTGTATATTAGCAAAGCTCACAATATTATTAAAATGACTGGCAGAAAATTGCACTCTTGGACTTGAGGTAGAGAGAAAGAGATCATGAAATAGTGAAAGCCTAATTAACTAAACAATGTATGTAATGTCGAAAACCATTGAGCTGTACAACGAACAAGTATATCATACATAGAATAGTTTACTTAAGAAGTATACATCTGTGAGTATTACGATGCAGAAAGAAAATAATTAAGAGAAAATTATGACTCACCACTTCTACCTCGTCATGAGTAAACTCCAAAAAGGAGCCAACCGCCCTGATGCAGCAAAACACACACATAATTATGTGAATGGTTACCATAAAGTATTAGAATGGCCAAAAACTCTTCAGCAACATCTTACTTGAGAGCAGCAACTCTAACGCGAGTACTGGTTTCATCTTGAAGGCACTTGAGAAGCAGAGCCTGAAGATCTGCAAAATATGGCCGAAACGAATTTCCTATAGTCTCTGTCAAGGAGCTGAAAAGTATTAACGCCACCTAGGAGAAGAAAAGGATTATTTATGCTAGCAAAATAAAAAATTATTAAAAAAAAAACCATCAACAGAGATACTCCAGATTGTGTAGGATATTATGTTTAGCTTGTAAGCATAAATGAAATTCCAATACATAATCTATTTTCAAAAACAAAAAAAAGGACGGATTTGCATCAGCATATTGAGATGTTTATTACTAAATGCAGTGTGATTTATGGAGATTTAAGCCAAACTTTTAAAGAGTTTGACCAAGTTCCAACGGTTCCTATAGAAGAAGGTCGAAATGTACTGGTTCTGTTAGAATAATCTATGGAGAAAGTAAGGAGAAAGTCAATGAGAAGATATCAAATAGAAATAAATAATGATATGAGAAGTTGGAAATTCAGTTAACCATAATAGTAACAGACGGGTAGGTTTTATATCAGTCTGTGGAATATAGATACACCGACAAGTTTTTGATTCACACTTTTGGAATTTCTCTGCATGCACCTCATAAGCACTCGTGGGCCGTAAGAGTTGGTACGCAATGGACTAACTCGTCCAGAAGTTACAATGGAACAAGAATCCAGTAAAGTAAATAAAAAAGATGATTTTGCATTCTCTAACACTAGCATGGAGCAATAACCCACCTCTCTATGTTCTTCTTGTGCACTTTGACTGCATTGGAATAGAAAGGGCAACAAATCAGACCATTCTCCAGCAGGGACAGCATATTTTGCGATTATGCTGACCACATTTGCACTAGCTCGCCTCACTGGGGGACTGCAATAAAAAAGAAGAGACGTGTGCTATAAGTTGCCTAATCGAAGTACTAGCAACACCTACAAAGTAAAATAAACTGAAGCACAAGAAGTATCAAAACTCAGAAATTTGAATATAGGAATGTCAAACTTGTTCCGGTTATTAAAAGGGACAAGCTGACATCGTTGTATGTATGATATGCATTTCAAGGAATCAATGCAGTACTACAAAACGAGGCAACACTGAAAATATGATCGAAACTAAGGTAGGGAAGGGTTAATTTTCAAGTGGTCGATCATCAAAAGCTTCCAAGGGAAATAACTAAAATGGAAAGAAATTCATCCACCCACTCAGCATGAAGTTTCATTAAAAGAACATATCAATTGAACCAGAAAAGAAAAACAGTGAAGCCGAAACCTATGCTCGACAGTGATGCTCTCAATGAGAGATTGCTTGACTAGCTGGCGGAGCTGCAGCGTCAACTTGCCCCAGTGGCCAGTGATCTTCTTACGCAGGAGAACAGCCGCGAGCTGACGGACGTTGGGGGTCTTGGCGGTGCGAAGGTGGTGGACCAACGCCGGCACCACCTGCGGGTCCTTCGCCAACCTCTTAATTTGGTCCTCAGCCTGCCGCCGGGCATCGTTGTCTGGCATGAGGAACTGAATCAACAGAAGCTCCAGCGATTGCGCCATTTGCACAGCTGCGTGAGAGAGATTGTGAGAGAGAGAGAATAAAATAGAAGCCACAAAATCCTGACAAAATACAAAAAGGCAAACCTCAACAAAGAGGATGTTAAAGTATTACTTTATTATTAGGCAAAATAGCAAACGATATTCCATCAAAACTTGCTCAAGCGTAAGCCTCAACAACGAAGATAAACTTTCAATTCTACAGCAATTGTTCTTAAAATTCTACAATGTTGTTGAATAAATAAACTAAAACTCTTAACATTCAAATCAAAATGATAATATTTTTGTCAAATCAAATGAATCATCCGACTTACCCTATACAAAATCTTAAACACCACTAACGTAACCAAATCAAGTAAAAGAACCGCACCAAAGAATGCTATGCGCGGTGGCTTTGGGAAGGATTGGCGTCTATCCAAGGGACGAAAAAAGCGGCTTTGAGAAAGGGGAGAGGAGAGAGAGGGAAAGAGAGAAATAGGGATGACAAAATTTGAGCAAAAGACTTGTTGAACATTCACTCGAACATTACCACATCACATTTCGCCATAAATGAGGAAATACACTCTATCTCCTAGAATGCCCAGTGCTTGCTTTTGATGATAAGTCGTTAATCCAAACCAATTTCCCATTCTCAGTTAATGAGATTCACACCAATTCAAAATAGAAGTTATTGTAATTTATGATGCAGAATTAGTTATAAGCGGATCTAATTGTCGACAAAGAGACACACAAGAGAGAACACAAATTACCTTGCACAATCAAAAGCGGACTGGGATGCACGGCGGTGGAAGGCGTGGCGGCGGCGGCAGCTGGGCTGGATACGCGGTGGACCGGCGGCGGGAGGCGGGAGCAGACGAGAGGAGTGTGTGTGCCGTGAGGAAAGGACTGAGGCTGAGGAAGAGGAACGTTAAAACCCTTACACTTAAGTTTTAATTTTTCTTTCTTTCTGATTTTTTATATTTCTTAATTCAAGTTTTAAAAAAATTATAAAAAAAATTGTTAGCTCTTAAGAATTAAGATTTAACTACAAAAAATATATTATGAATATTTTAGTAACATTCAAGAAATCGAAAAAATGTATGTAAAGTTAAATATATTATTAATTTATAATATTAGTTCTAATATTAAAATTTCAAATTTATGACTTGTAAGTTATAATAATAAAATTTATTCATTATTTGAAAGTAAATATTAGAATTACATTTTACAATAAGTGATTTATTATATTGGCTTAATTTTTATTTTCATTTTGTTCGAAGGTTTATTTAATTATCGAATCAAGTTAGTATGTTTTTCAAAACTATTAATCAATTATGAAGAGTTAAATGCTATCAATGCAAAATACAAGAAAGTTTAACTAAATGAAAATATTAATTCATATAATGCTTAACTAAATGAAGATTTTAAATGAATAATTTAAGTGAGGTTTTTCACTTAATATAAAAAGTTTTCTTTGTAATTATTCATTAATAATAATTGTATTTATAAATAATATCCATTTCAAATAGAGAATATAATAATAATAATAATAATAATAATAATAATAATAATAATAAAACATGTTAATTTGAATAAAGGAATGTCAAACTTGTTCCAGTTATTAAAAGGGGAAAGCTGATATCGTTCTATGTATGATTAATAATTTATTTATTGATTAATTAAGTAAATATAAAAAATACAATAAATTTCATGATCTCAATAGAAGCGGACTTGAAATGTGGTTCTTCACATCTTCCCAGTGACAATCACTGGGATGTTTATTTTTATTATTTCCGTTACAACTATAAATGAATGTAAATGAATTACTCCCCTTCTCAAAATAAATAAATAAATAAAATAATGAATATATTTTAAAAGTTTACTGGAAGAGACCCTCATATAATAACCTACATCCCTTATAAGTGTCTTTATTTTTGGCACGGTATATTTTATTCAATTTTTAATTAATTCATTTATGTCTACATACTTTTCTCTTTTTAGAAATAATCGGGAAAAAAAAATGAGACAGATGGAGTATAATATTTACAGGAGTATAATATTTACAGATTTCATAATCTGAAACTGAAAGTAGAGACGAGAAGTAATTTTCAGAAGAACATGATAGACTGAAACTGTTGGACCAAAACAATACTCCATTTCTGAGCTTTTTTTCCTCCTCGAACAAGTCAAATGACAACATTACAACAAAATTTAAGCAAATTTCTCAAAGATATTAGACATAAAAAGATCATTCATTAAGCTAGTGGATAGAAAGAATATTGAGAAGAGAAATACTTGAAGATGAATAGAAAGGCTTGCAGTTACCATCAGCAGATCTGCTTAACTTGCCACGGGTTTCGAAGTAGCCTTCTTGATTGCTTCCGCATACGTTTTGTGTTGGTAAGTGAGGGTGGATTCGAGCAGGTCGAAGAGAGACGTCTTAGGAGACCATCCTAGTAATTTTATTTTGCAATTAAGACACACTTTTAACCAAAAAAAAAAAAAAACAGATAGGGAAGAACTTATTTGTTACCAAGTTGTCTGTTGATAATAGTCATGTCTGGAATTCTCTTGTCACTATCATCATATCCTTCACCATAAAATTCTTTTGAGCTAACATCGATTGTTGGTGTGTTTAGTGGTGATTCTCCACTAACGTTCGAGTAAACCTGAAAGCGTGTGAAAGGGAAGAAGATGAACCAAGATAATAATAGCACATAGAAATCATATAAACAATTTAAATGCGCAAATGTGTATTACCTGAGTCATCATTTCAGCAAGCTGCCTAACTGTAACTTCATTATTGGGGTTGCCCACATTAAAGATATGACCATTAGCCCTAGCTGGGTTTTCCTGAGTAAGATGAAAATGATACAACTCAATAAAAATATAGTGGACGAAAAAACATACAGAAGATAACGTAATGAGAACTTGAGCATACAATCATCAAAAGAACAGCCTCGATAGCATCCTTAATATAGACAAAAGTTCTCTGTGATTGTCCACCATCAACCAGCTTCAGTGGCTCACGCCTCAAGAGATTCTGCAAGGATTAACCATATTTAGAACAAAGACAAAGGCATAAAAGCTCTAAATGGTAATCTCAAACAAGCAAGTGAAGTAACATACATTGCTAAAGCAAGCGAGAACTCTTGGAACACCTTCGCTTGGACCATCAATTCCAGGAATGAAATCCATCCTGGGACCAATCCAGTTGAAGGGCCTCACGATTGTAAATTCAAGACCATTTTCAGCACCCTCAGCTGTAAAACAGATGAGTTCAGGGAACATGAAACAAGGTTATCTAAGCAGTATTAATGCATCATTAACTCACCATAAATCAATCTCTCAATTAACTGCTTTGCGCATGCATATGACCACCTCTGCTTCTCGATGGAGCCGAAAATGCAAGGAGACTCATCCTCCTTGAGTAGAAAATAGTTTGGGTCCTGATGCACGATGATGAATCATAAGACTACTTTAAGAAAGCAAACGGTTTTTTATGTTGGGGTTACCGTCTACAAAATGGAGAAAGACAAGAGATCCTAATACATCAAGTAGTCGGAAGAAACAGACCAAGCTAAGAAACACGAAAAGGGATTCTACTTCAAATAAAATCAAAGACTACCTGCCGTAATGGGCTGTCATGGGGCAGGAAAGCACCAATAGTTTTCCCATAAATCTCACAAGTGGAGAAATGTATGAGACGCTTCCTGTTTTCTGAACAGTATTTAACCTATATGCACAATAATCCAAAAAACTTTAATACCGATCAAGAAAGTAATTCATATCAAATAGTAAAAGCAGGCCAAACAAATAATAAAATGTGCAAACACTTAGAGGCAATACAACTTACCACAGGCAGAGCATCGATGAAATTGCTGTAAATTGTGTCAAGAGGACGTGTGTTATAATCTGCTGGAGTGCATATAGCAGCAAGATTGATGGTCTGAGATGAGAAACGCCCAAGTTAGAAAGTCTGAATAGCCAATAATTCAAAAGATTAGTACGAAATCACTAAAAAATCCCACTGAGAAGCATTTCGGTATAATTTGTTGAATGATAAACTGAGTTCTAATAAAATGAAGATAGGTAGATTGCAAAAACTGAAGAAAACTAAACAAACAAAACTAGTTAGCATAGAGTCGTGATATGTAGAGTGTAGATCCAAAGAGATCCAGATATCCTAACAAGATTTACTGAGCTCCAAATTAGGATAAAATAAACGGCACAAGTTATCGTGTATAATAATCACCAAATTATGATTCCTCAAAGAATTATAAAACTCGCAGAACGAAAACCAGAAAATCCGAAGCAAAAACTCAATCAACCAACAAGCTAAAAAATCACAAAATCCAGATCCGAAAGCGGAAACCTAGAGAGTTGAAAACAAAACGGCAAACGCGAGAAGCGCGAAGATAATTACGAGATCTGCCATGCGTATGAGGCCTTCGAGGCGCGAATCATTCTTGATGTTTATCCGGTGGAACTCGATGCGGTCTGCCAAATTCGACGGCTCGAGAAGGTGCTTGATCTTATCATTGTAGACGTCGACGGCCAACACCTTGTGCGGCGTCTCCTCCATCAGCTTCTCGCACAGATGCGAGCCGATGAACCCGCCGGCGCCGATCATGCATATCGTAATCGGCTTAATCGGATTCCCGTCCAGATCTACTCGCGCCATTTTCCTATTCCAATCCCTAAAGTTTCTCAGATTTTTATTGCTGTTGTTGGGGTTCCGAGATACAGAGAATTCTGCCGTGAAATTTTGGGAAATTGGGAAATGTGTTAAATTTAGAAGAGAAGTGAGGATGTATTTATTTAAAGCTGGGAAATGGAGGGAGGAGATGTTCCCATTCTCAGGGCCCCACCACTTTCAATCTAATAATTAATAAAATATGATAAAATATAAAAAAATCTAATAAAATATAAATTAATTGTTTCCTATAATTACATTTTAGGAAATAAATAATGTACAAAGTTTACAACACATTAAATGTAAATTCTCAAATTTAATACCTCTCCCTCCGCTATTACTATCAAAGTTTTTTTTAATCAGATTATCCGCACATCTTGTTTCTAAAAATTGGAAAAAATTTAACTTTTAATCCTAAAATGATTTTTTCCTCCTTACTTGTTATTCACCCCACATTCTTATACTCTTTCACTCATAAGATTTCGTTCCGCTCGAACTCAAAAACTTATGATTCTTAACTTTTTGGATACTTTAGATCATGTCTTCAATTACATCAACTAATTCCTTAATAAAATTTGGATGAATTCTCATTCCTTCCAATCAATCATTACTCAAAACATATATTCATTTCTTAATACAATTAAAATTCATAAAATAAACACATAAACAGAATTGTTTAATTTCCTTGTAGTAATAGGGAGGTGAGGGGGTTTGTTTTAACCAAAATGCCCTACAAAGTTCCTACTATCCAAACGAGACTGAAATGGAGTACTATTTTTTCACGATGAGGAAAATTAGGAAATTCGTAGCAGCTATTTAAATATGTATTTCCTCCGTCTCATTCATGTAGAATTTCAATACGGAGTTTAAAAAACTTGATTTTTTGTATGTAAATAATGCGGAAATACATGAATTTTTGTGATTTATAATATTATTTTATTTTCAATGAGACAACCTAATATAATGGGAGAGGGGAATATCCAAAATAATGTAGTCTATTGCTTGCGTGGATCACATGCAAGATGCCGGTGGGGATTAAGGTTGATAGCATGTGTGTTTGTGATTTAAGATACGAAGTATGGAATAATTAGTTAACTGCATCTAATGACAACTAAAAATAGTTTGGCCAACATGAATAATTGATTCCCAACCCAGTTTGCTAATATTAATACTCAACTCAAATATTTATTATTTAATGGAGATCTATGCTTGTAGTAATTCATGGAGTGTCACACCATTTAGATTTCGTGAAAGTTAATAATTTTTCACCTTTTAAGTGTACGGTGATAAAAATTATTTGTTCATTTTACTATTTTAAAAATCTTCATAAATGAGAATTATTCTTGCAAATTTTGGAAGGGAAATTCCGTGGCCACCGACACATATAAAGAAGCGTGTCTACATTAGCACGCAGATCTTTTTAAGAGGAGATTTATGGAAAGTAGGTTAATTAACATAACCAAATTAGAGAAACTAAATATAATACGACATATGTGTACCATGTCTGTATACCACATCACAAGGAATTAACATGTGTTATTTTCATTAAAAGAAGTGAGTCATATTTGCTATTTGTCAGTATTTTTGTGGTGTGGTACATCATTGCCAAATATCACTAATGAGGATCCTCTATTCATTTCTTATGTCTCATTTGATGTCGTACCAATGAAATTGTGATACGTGTTATTTTTAATAATTAATACCCTATTTGATAGTATTAATTTTTAATAACTATATGGGGGAATAATTATATTTAATATGTAATTATTAAAATAAACACATGTGATTATCTCATTTGTGGGATACAGACTGGGACATAAGAAAAAAGAAAATGAGATAGAGGATCTTTAGTGAAATATCACTATATTGCTCTATTGGACTATTATACATAAACGCTAACGTAATCTACGTTTTATACAGCCAAATCTATTTAAAGTAACAATGATGGGACTGAAAAAAATATTCGTTTAACAAGGTTATTATTTTATCGAATATTATTTTAGTTCATTAACTCAAGTCGAACCAGGAGAAATTATTATTTAAGCGATATTATTACTCTATCGAATATTACTTTATTGAGATTTAACTATACACGGTATGCAAATTGTTATAAAAATGACAATTCTTTTGAAAATAAAAGAAAATTTATTCTTATATTGAGTTCCGAAATGGTCTTCTAGTAGGTCAATCGACCTAGGATTCAATGTTATCATTTTTACTACTCCCTCCGTCCCATAGAACTTGTCTTTTTTTTTTCGGCGCGATAATTTAGGAGAGTTAGTTTTGATTGGTAAAGATGTGGGACTCATACAATAATTAATTATTTAAAATTGGTTTTGCGAGTTAGAGATGTAGGACTCATGCAATTAATTAATATTTTTGAGTTGATTTGAGTTAGTAAAATTGTGGGCGCATTTCCTTTTTTAGAAATGAACACACAACAAGTTCGGTGGAACAGAGGGAGTAGTCAAAATTGTTGACAGCGGATGTTGAGCACCAACAACAAGAGTGATCAAATTACTAAATAGTTTAAGAGGCAGACTTGCGTGCGCCGGATGTATGGTACATCTGGGTCGCACGCAAGATCTATTTTTTTTATTTATGCGGTCCAATGTTGATTTTCATTATTAAAAAAAAACCCTCTCTCTCATTATCATCTCTCATTTCTGCCTTCGCTCTTCCACCTCTGCTTTCTACCTCTGCTTTCTCTGCCTCCGCCTTTGCTCTCTATCTGTAGTCCCGCCTTCGATCTCTCTCCGAAATCTCTCGCATATCTCGTCTCTCTCTCCTACAGATCAAAGGGTCGGATTATTCCACTATTCAAATGTTGCTTCAGAAAAAGGTGAACATCACCTACGACCTTGCTTCAGTGAATGTTTAGTCAAAAACTCTAGTTTGCTCTTTGATTTTATTTTTGGCCCGAGTTAGTGGATATGCATGTAGAATTGTAGATAGTTGACGTATTTGATCTAAGTTGCGATGTTTGACTTGCTAATTTTGTGTGTATACTTGGTTTTAAAAAATTTGGAACTGTTTGAGAACAATCCTTATTATGTTGTCAATATTTTTGATGTAACTATGGGGTTTCGTATAATTATTGGATTAAAGTGACACGTTCCTTAATTATAATTGACACTTTACTTCAGTGTGATTGACACTTTGAGATAAATAATACTTTTGTTCGCTGCAATTGACACATTTATTCATTTCAAATGACACTCTATAAGAATGTGACGCTCTGCTCCGAGACAATCGACACTTCTGTTTACTGCGTCTGACACTTTTAATAATATTTCTAGTTATTATGCTGATCGTATTTAGTTGACTAAATCACATAACGGTGGTTTCGTGTGATTATTGGATTAAAGTGACACGTTCTTTAATTAAGACTGACACTTTGCTTCGTGTGATTGACACTTTTAAAATAAACGACACATTTGTTCATAACAATTAACACTTCCTAAACAAATACATTTTTTTTCCGAAACAAATCACATTTTTTTAAACATGATTGATAGTCAATAAACGATACTCCACAAATGATAATTTGTTCAAAACAAATGACACTTTTATTTGAAGCAAATGATACTATACAAACGATAATTTTGTTTATGACAAATGACACGTCAGTTCTCAATAGAAGTTAGAAAAAATAACCGAAAAAAGATTATAAAGCATTAAAAAAAGAGTTAAAAAAAAGGGAAAAAATGTTAAAAAAAGTAAAGAATAAAAGAATAATTAAAAAAATGAACATTAATTTTCACTAAATAAAAAATGAATTAAAAAAAATGCAAATAACAAGACTAGAACTATAAGACCTCTTGGGTTAATAAAGGGAAGAGTCTACCGTTGGGCTATGAACAATTAATGTAATACATTTAGCACAAAATATATATATATACTTTCGGATCAGGGTCGTAAAATAGGCTATAATTGGGCCAGATGTACCATGCGCCCGTCCCACCCAAGTTTTTGTGATAGTTTAAAAGTTTTTGTTATAGTTTAGTTGGTATTCAATTGGCTGGAACCCAAATGGTGGAGAGAACTGGAAGGGAATTACGTGCTCTTCTTTGGTTTAGATGAGTATAATTAGTTTGGTTTTGATGAATATTCTTCTTTTGTGTTTGATTTATTGAGTGTAATTAATATCATATCATTCACTCTTCCTTGGACAATTATTCCCCTCTTTAGATCGAAGGAAAAAAGAGAAGCATATCATCTATGCTTTCAACTTACGAGAATTTGTGCTGTTTTTATACACACGTTTACCTTCTTTCTGACCTAAGCAAATAAAGAACAATATCAATTCGAATAATGAATTTAAGGTTTTGTGGACCTGTGATGCTCTCCAGTGAGAGTAGGCGTGAAACAAGAGCCAAAAGAATGAGATGTTAGGCAAAGGAAGAACCCATACAAGATAAACCAAATATTTCATGTGGATATTAAATGAAAAGGTTTAACATGAATATTGAATAGGGGGAAATTAGACAAGAAAAAATTGATGTCCTTTTTAAGTGGAGTTACATACCATGAAAACTGAAGTCAGAGGAGCAGGCATGGTTGAGCCATACAAGTATTTCTTGTGGATAACTGATCCCCTGATAGTAATGCAGGGTATCACATGTTACTTGACGATGATAAACGGTAATGGAATTCAGATATCACGTTTTATTGACAGAAATATTGCTTCCTATCAAATAAAATGATATATTTGGGAAGCTTGAATCCATAGTGTAATGATCTACATTTTTTCTAGAAGCATTATTATAGTATTCAACAGCAAAGGCAGAGTACAAGAAACAGAGTGTTACTCTTCAAATAAAAGTAAGAACTTCTATTTCAGATTGTAAAAACTATGTCAGAATATGAATAGAGAGGTACCTGAATGCTATATGCCGGACTCTACTACGAACAAGTCGTGGATTCAAACTGTCAACAGGTAGAAGCAGAATCACAGTTTCCAGTCAGTTTGGATTTAATACTGAAATTCTGAGTTCTAGCATGGAGCACCTAATCAACAGAAAGTGAACAAAATGAAATTAGGACTGCCATGAAGATTACTAATGATTAATCAACATCACAACAAAACCTATTCTGAGAAAATCATAACTATGCAAAAAAATTAATTTTTTTGTTAAGGTGATAGTTAGATTTCCTTTAAAATCAGGTAGATGCTGGAACTTACAGACATATGGAAGTGAAAGTAATTGCAAACGTAAAAACCTCAATTTCTTAATTAAAATGTTGTAATGGTTGTGAGTTGTTACTTTTTCAATTGTTTTATTTCGCTAAACACTGCAATTGTACTATGGATAAAAAGGCCTAGACCAACTTGCAATAAATTCGATTTCAATCACCGTAAGTCATGCCAGTCAAGCTCCAAGAAAATGCTTTAGCAGTAAATCTTCCCAATCTTCTTGACCAAATGTAATCTCAATGACCACAAACAACCGCATGATGATCATATACACTCTATACCAAAGATTCAGCCATAAATGCATTTAATTTAATTGTAGCTCATGGAATTAAAAAGCGCTCGAGGCGTACGCCTCGAGGCCCGCCTCGGAGCGAGGCGCCGGAAAAAAGATCTGAGGCGTACGCCTCGTTGAATTCGCTTCGCCAGGCCGCCTCAGTCCGTCGAGGCGCGCCTCGAGGCGTACGCCTCGAGTCGACGGCTGAGGCGTTCGAACCATAAATTGGGGCCTATTTTCTTTGACCCATTCTTTAATTTCAACCAAATAATTCAAATTGGCCCAAATTTCATACAACCCATAAGTTTATTTTTCAAAATTTATCAAAATCGATTCAACCCTAATTGACTAAAACCCAATTTTCTTCCAAATTAAAACAATTTACCGTGAAACCTCCGCTGCCGCCCAGAAACCACCGCCGCCGCAGCGACTTCACGTCAGGTGAGTTGATTTTCTAGTTATGGTGAGTTGATTACACGCCGCTGACTTCATAGGAGATTGTAATCGAGTTTCTCTCAGCTGGATACAATACTTGCATTCTCTTTTTTTTTACTCTTATAACATGTGGTTGTGATATTGTAATCGAGTTTCTCTCAATTAATTATGAGTATTGTGAAATTGAGTATTGTGGAATTAATTATGAGCATTCTCCTGCTATTCTGAAATTAATTATGAGCATTAAGTAATTATTTGCAATTTCGTTCAAGTGTTGGAAGTGCAAATAGAGGTACTTTAAATCTAATTAATAATTTAAACTAACTAATAATTTAAACTTTTTTGTATTATAGTATATTGCTAATTTAATGTTTTAATGATGATGAAGATTGATGATGTTTAATTTGTGATGTTGAGATTTAAGAACTTATAACTCTGTGTTGGTGTGAATTGTTTTTTTTTTGTTTGAACTTGGAAGAAACTTGATTTTATGTGTTTATGTGTTTTTGTGGTGTTATATGTTTATTAGGGGAAAAAATAGAATTTACGCCTCGATTTTACGCCTCGATCCGCCTCGAGGCTTACGCCTCGTGACTCGTAAGGAAAACGCCTCGGAACCCATTTACACTTTTTTGAACTTAGCTCCTATATTTGCTTAAGAAAATGATCAGCTTCTGAACTGCATAAAACCCCTAGAAACTTGTTCTACATTCATTAATGGAGACGGCACAACATGAATTTACGAGTCGTATAAATTTAATTGCCACCTCACATGCCGAAACTAATATCAACTGTTAAAGTTAAACATGAAAGCAAAATAGACAAACCTGTTTGTTGCCATTAAAACCTTAATGTTGCCACAGGGATCGAACCCATCAAGCTGGTTCACAATTTCAAGCATGGTGCGCTGAACCTCATTGTCAAACCTTACACCACCAATGGCATCCACTTCGTCAAAATATACGACACAAGTACCGAAGGAGGAAATTCCAACATCTTCATACAAGTATAGCATACCTCTCTCATCTTTTCTACCTGCTCCTTAAATTCTCCAACATCATTATATGTAACATCAGGCTTTTCCTCCACTATCATCAACGTAACACTTGGGTCAGTTTTTCGTGGCAGAGGAATCTGAGTTTGATATTTGTTCCGGTCCACACTGGAAGGGAGAGAGACAGAGAGGGTGTTAAGCCTGACAACAAGAAATAAAATACACAGTCAAAAATGAGAATCTCACAGTCCCACAAAGAACTGCAACAAAGAAATTCACTTGATGAACATAATTTGACCATACAACACTACCAACATGAGAAGACATGATACAAGAGTTGAACTGTATCTGGAAAAAATATGGTTGTGGATATCATTCTCCCGAATTGAACTTTTCAATTTTTCAATCAATAAGACAGGTGTTGTACCTTTGCAATTTGCTTGATATTTATAACACATTTGGCATCTTCAGTGTTAGGGTTGTTTATTTTTGTGCATCTCGCCACCTTTTCATGGAAACAAGTTAAATCCGATATCCGAGACAGTAGATTCAGAATCTTAAATTAAAACCTCAAGAGGGGGCGACGGGAGGAAAAAGATAAGAAAAACAAGAAATACTATAAATGATCTAAAACAAACAAGTTCCAAACATAAATTCTCATACCACATAAATCATTAATCTTCTTTACCACCTCCTTGATTTCCTTCTCAGCTTTCTTGATGCTGTTTGAATAAGCTCCCAAGCCCTGCAAATATCAACATCGAACATCTTAACAGCCATCACACAAAATGACATAAGCACCATAAACTTTTTACCACATATCACAACACCTTAGTTCCACAGTCCAGAAGAATCATGACCATGATGCAGTTCAAAACCTCATAAAGGTAACCAATTTTAAATAACAAAAGCAGGCAAATAAGAAATAAAAAGTTAAAAATAAACTTAACTTATTCCTATTTAAACTGAGAAAATAGCAAACAAAAAGTTTTAACTCCACGTACATCAGAACCCCCAAATTCAGAACCCAAATCACAGTAAAAATTAAATATCCAAACCAACCAAGAAACTTAGTTTGTCAAATTCCGGAAAAAAGTAAATGAATCCAATTTTCCACAAAAGTTTCACCAGCTAGATTCTAATTGTCCCTCAAAGTAAAGTAAAGGAAGCATAAGCTACGAAGTTCAGCATCCCCGTCATACAAAGAACTACCCCGAGGTTCAGCCCCTCAATTCCTCCAAATGTAAAACATACAAGCAAAAACATGCTAAGAATTAGGGTCTATGAACAAATTGGAAAGAAAAAGGAGTAAATTTACATAGGTTTTAAGGAGGGCAATATCGTCTTCATCGAGAGGCTTAGGGTTCTTATCGTCCTTAAATCTCATCCTCCGGATCATGCGCCATTCTCCCAAATTCTAGTTAATTCTTCCTTTTCCTTGTCTGATTTTTGAGAAACGGAGAAGAAGCAGAACTCAGTATAAATGAGTTGAAGTGGAAAACAAATTACAGTATTTACTCCCTCCGTCCCATTATTAGTGGTCATATTTCCTAATTCGGATGTCCCACTATTAGTGACGACGTCCCAAATTGGTAAAAAATTATCATTCTCTTTCCTACTTTATCATTTTATCTCTCATATTTTATCATCTACTTTCATTATTATATTCATTTCTCTTACCTACTTTATCATCTTCTCTCTCATACTCTCTCATTATCACACACTCTCTCCTACTTTATTATCTAACTCATCTCTCATACTTTATTACATATTCTCTTAATTCCCGTGCCGAAAAAAAATGCGCCATTAATAATGGGACGGAGGGAGTATATTCTAAACGTCTCACGTGCTGTGCACGTGCTTCATCGGGCTGCAAATAACATAGAAAAAGTTAAATGAGTCATTTTGAACTTAAACCAGCCCAATATGGTTAAGGGCCTAATAGTATTAAGTGATTCTTATTAAAAATAATTAAGATAATTATTTTTTTAATAGCTACTTGTATTTGCTTTTTATTGAAGATGCACTCTATGTAATTCGACATATAATATCTGTGAAATTCAAATTTATAAAGTTCAACCAACCAATTTGATACAAGTCCAATTTATGGACCTCTTTACGACACCAACACTGACAATCGAAAATTCATCACTAGATTGAGTATTTATTCCACCAATTTGCCTCAATGGGCAATTTTTATTTCTTTCCATGAAAAACAAAAAGTCAGCTTTCTGAAGAATGAATCGAATATAATAAACTTGAAAGCAGCTCAAGAATCTGAACCGAACTTACATTCAAGATTGCGAAAACTATCACAGAATAACAATAAAGGTACCTGAATGCTATATGTCTGAATCTTCTACGAACAAGTCGTGGATTCAAATTGTCAATGTTGAATATTTAGGCCCAGCCCATATTTCAAGTGTCGGCCCACTTACCTGTTGTGCGGCCCAGTCCAACATCTCGGCCCAGCTGCGTGTGTCGCCCTATGTATATATAGTTGAGCGACGCCACTTCTTGACCTAGCTTTGTTGTGCGCAGCTTGAGAGTTCTACACTGTTATCTTCTTCCTTCTCTCTGTGAGATCGAGTGTGTTGTGTAGTTCTTGTATTAGGCTAGCTTATAGGCTCTGTTGTGGCCGACCTTGTATTTGGATTTGTGGTGTGTGTGAGCCCATTGTATTCTTGGGTGTCTGAGCCATATCCAAAGGGATCTTACTTTCTGTACAATATAAATCGGTGGATCTAGACCTAACAGTGGTATCAGAGCTTTTGGCGTCGTGTTTGTGCAGATCTTGGTTCATCAGATCTGAAGAGGTGAGTCGGGGTTCAAGTCTCCGAACCCCGCACTGGTAAAGAAGCTTGATCTCTCATTTTTATTTTCTTTTTCGTTTATAGACACTGCCAACTGGTGCAGTATTAGGTTTGGGAACTTTGTTGCTGATAGATCTAGGTCTTCTATGTGATTTCTGTGAATCTATCTATCTATAGCATTCTTAAGTGTTCTCTGCCGTTTCTATTGCTTCCGCTTGCTGTTTTTATCTCTGTGCTTCTCTCCTCTTTCTGGTTTTCGGCTTTAACCGTCTTACATACGGTTGGTTACTTCTTTTGTCTGGTGGTCCGAGGTACCCCCTGCGCCCAGACCACGAGTCTGCGATTGTGAACTGGGTAACCCTCGGACATTTATCCAGACTGCCTAGTAACTCTGTAACTAGAGTTATTAGACATCTCACTTATTGTGAGTGGAGCTATGGGCTCTTTAGGTGGCATAACGCCTTTTAACGGTAAGTCTGACTTCACTCTCTGGAAAAGGAGAATGAAGGCAATTTTGGTTGAAAAAACGTGTTGCATGTGCTATTGATCATTCTTATGATGAAGGTGAAACTGACAAGAAAAAGGATGAAATGGATGAACTTGCCTTATCTGCTATAACTTTGTGTCTGTTTGATTTTGTGCTAAGAAAAGTGGAACACCTTTCTACTGCTAAAGAAACCTGGGACAAACTTAATGAGTTATATGTGGAAACTTCTCTGCCTTCCAAAATGTATTTGCTGCAGTCTTTCTTTAGATTCAAACTTGACATGTCTAAGGATATTGAAGAAAACTTAGATGAATTTAATAAGCTTCTACAACAAATTAAGCAAACTGGTGATCAAAGTATTGACAATTATGCTCCCATTGCTCTTCTGAATGTTATACCTGATTCTTACAGTGATGTTCAATCTGCTATTAAGTATGATAGGGATAAAATTGATCTAGAAACTGTAATATCTGCTTTAAAAAGTAAAGAGTTAGATTTGAAGTTCAATGGGGGGGGGGGGGTAGAGGCTCTGAAAATAGTGTTGTCTTTCATGTGAGGGGGAGGACTACTGATAGGAGCAACAACCACAAAAATTCTGAAAATGCAGGAAAGAAAAAGGGGCAGAGGGGTAGGTCTAAGTCTAGGCCTAAGGGAAAGAAATGTTACAATTGTGGTGAGTATGGTCATTTCCAAAAGAACTGTTCTAACCCTAAAAAGGGAAAACAAAGTAGTGATCAGAAAACTGTTTCTGTTTCTAATGTTATACTTGGAGATGATTCAAACCCAAACATCCTTGAAAAATATTTTATGGTCTCTGATCCCCAAAACCTGTCATCTGTGAACTTGGTGAATTCTGACTTTATGAATGAGTGGTTGCTGGATTCTGGTAGTGTCTATCATGTTTCTCCTTTCAAAACTTGTTTTTCAAAGTTTAAAGGTGGTGATTTTGGATATGTTATTGTTGCAAACAAGCATAAATGTGTTGTGTTAGGTGTTGGTGATATCTGTCTTCAGTTTGAATCTGGCTATGTGTACACTATGAAAGATGTAAGGTATGTTCCTGATGTGGTCTGTAACTTACTTTCTTTCACTGCTCTTGAAAATGATGAGTTTAGGGGCAGTTGGGGTGATGGCTGGATGAAGGTAAAGAAGGGTTCTATGGTAATGTTTAAGTCTAAAAGGACTAATAACTTATACCCTTTCACCGCTATTCCTGTCCATGATGTGTGCACTGTAAATGCTACCTTTGAAGATAAAACTGAATTATGGCATAATAGACTTGGTCATGTTAGCAATAAGAACTTGGAAATTTTGAAAAAGACTGGTGTGTTTGGTGATGACAAACTGTCTTCTGTGCCATTTTGTGAAACTTGTATTTCTGGAAAAACAACACAAAGTGTCTTTCCCTGTTTCTGATTCTGTCTCATGTTCTGGTGCATCTGATATCCTGGAATATGTTCATGCTGATGTGTGGGGTCCTTCTAGTACCCCTACTCATAGTGGTTGCCAATATTATTTGTCTATTATTGATGATTTTTCCAGAAAAACTTGGCTTTTCTCGTTGAAACATAAATCTGAAGTGTATGAAATGTTTGCTACTTGGAAACAACTTGTTGAAAATCAAACTGGTAAGAAGATTAAAGTTCTTAGAACTGATAATGGGTTGGAATTTTGCAATGCTTCCTTGAATGCTTTGTGTGCAAAATATGGAATTAAAAGACATAGGACTGTTCCTTACAGTCCCCAGCAAAATGGTGTTGCTGAGAGGATGAATAGAATCATTTTAGATAAAGTGAGATGTATGTTAGGGTCTGCAGGTCTTTCTAAGACCTTCTGGGGCATTACTGCTCTTGCTGCTACCTACTTGATTAACAGACTGCCCTCCTCACTTCTAAATGGTAAGTGTCCTGAGTCTGTGTATTCTGGAAATCCCCTTGATTTATCAAATCTTCGTGTGTTTGGTTGTGCTTCTTTTGTGCATCAAAGAGGTGATAAGCTTGATCCCAGAGGTAAGAAATGTATTTTTCTTGGGTATCCTGAGGGGGTTAAAGGGTATAGGCTGTGGGACAGAAGTTAATCTGACTTTAAAATTATCATTAGTAGAGATGTGGTTTTTAATGAACTTGACTTTCCCTGTTTACCCTCTCTCCCTCCCACTGTGAATGATACTGTTTCTTGTGATGAGTTTAAGGTGGAGCCTCAGGCTCAGTCTGTGTCTTCTGTGTCTACTGAGTCCGCTGTGGATTCTGTGTCTGATTCTGAAAATGATTCTGAACTGGATTGTGATCCTGAAACTGAAGTGCATGCTGATCTGTTAAATGAAAATATTGTGTCTGAATGTGATCCCTCAATCTCTGACTATGAACTTGTTAGAGATAGATCTAAGAGGACTTCCAGACCTCCACAAAAATTTGATGATTATGTGATGTCTATGTTGAAGGAAATATTAGGTTAGGAATCGATACATTCCTCCTTCGTATGTTGTTGCAGCTCTGATTGTTGCTTGTGTGTCAGATCTTGTGATCTGTGTCCCGACCTTTTTCTCCCTCTGGGTGGTCAGAGAACTGGAGAAAATAAGATTTATGTCTCTCCCACAACAATCAACGCCGTGCGTCTGTTATGTGTGTGTTCTGTTTCTGAACAGAATACTAATATATATATAGGCTTCAAAAGCCATAATATTAATATATTTGTAGCTCATTAATTTAATTATATTTCTAATGGGCTTCCACATAATTAGCCCATAATATAATTAATTAATCCACTGGGCTACTAATATTTATCAATTAATTGGCCCAGCCAATTAATTACAGATAAATAACATTATTAAATAATGTAAAAATACATTAATCAATTAGTAATAATTTCTGAGAGACAATAAATAACTAGGCAACTAATTGGGTCAGATCAGGGATCTAATACAAGAAATAAAGCTGGGCCTCAAATTATTTAATTATCTATGCTCAGCCCAGAGCAAAATTAATTATTAAACACAGATTCATTCCACTAGAGAATCCGTGCTGACTTATCCCTTTATCCCAAATTGAGTAAGGGCTTGTATTTTAGACTTAATCGATCTCCGTATTTAAGATAGAAATATCCGTTAATTAATTAAGCTCACTGACAGCTTAAATTAATTAACATCTTATATTCCTGAGTAGTACCACTCGACCTTATTAACACACTTGAACTTAATCTACCGGTCAGGTTTAGTGTGCTAATCCTTTCGAGTTCCTCAGGGGATATTATCAACCCATTTTACTAGGATACGGTTGCAAGATACAGACAACCAACCTGAGCCACAAATGACTACTAGCACCTAAGATACGTAGATCTGGTCGCGATGACGTTCACCATAGTAGGTCAAAGTGATAGATAGCCAAATGCGCTCAGCTGAAGTCTTATCAAGCTTAAGACCAGTTAAGTCACTGAGATCTTGGTTCTCCACTAAGGTCAGTTAGGAGAACACATCTCACTGTGATCCATCAATACACCACCTTAAGTGTACCAGTAAAGACAAGCAGCTAAGACAAACCACTTCTTATCTAAATTGCAGCTTAAACCAACAACTTATCATGAAGTTGTCTCAACTGTGATAACTGTTTATATCTTGTCAGTTCAACCAATTTGTGTTGTCTTCTGTGATACCCGACACACTACACAAATCTAACTTTTGTACAAGATAAAGGATAACATGTGCAAATATATATATTTATCAAATAGGAGAATAAAATAGTGGTAGGGACAAAACACATAGTATACAAGCATAAAATTTGCTTCCAGTATACAAAATCCCAACAATTCTCCCACTTATACTAAAGTAAACTTTTAGTATACAATGTGTCATGTGTCAGTTCTAGGTACAAACTAGTACTCAACTATCTCTCAGCTATCTATCCTATCTATCAGTGCATCTTCTCCCACTTATACAAAAGTTTCTATAGTCCTAAGTGGGGGCATCTCTACCACTCCTAAGCCACGAAAATGCTTCTCGTAAGTCGGGAGTGGTAAGCTCTTTGTGAAAGGATTAGTCAGGTTGACTTCAGTTCCAATTTTGTCAATCACCACGTCACCTCGATTTATGAATTCTCGTATAATGTGGTACTTTCAATCTATGTGTTTAGACGCCTTGTGAGATCTAGGTTATTTAGAATTTGCCACTGCACCCGAGTTATCACAATAAATCGTGATAGTCTTAGGCAAGTTCAGAACAATATCAAGTTCCTAGAGGAAATTCTTGAGCCAAACTGCCTCTTTCGAAGCTTCTGAAGCAGCCACATACTCTGCTTCCATGGTTGAGTCCGCAATGCATTTCTGCTTTGCACTCCTCCATGAAATGACTCCACCTCCCAAGGTAAACACATAACCCGAGGTAGACTTCTTCTCGTCTCTGTCAGCCTGGAAATCCGATTCTGTATAACCCAAAGACACTAGACTGTCTAACTGGTAAACAAGCTTATAATCTCTAGTCCGTTTAAGGTACTTGAGAATATGTTTGACCGCAGTCCAATGTTTCTTTCCAGGGTCAGACTGATATCTTGAGACCATGCCTACAGCATATGAGATATCTGCTCTCGTACAAAGCATCGCATACATGAGGCTACCGACAGTGGAAGCATATGGTACATCCTCATACTTTCTATCTCTTCAGGCGTTTTAGGGCACTGATTCTTGGATAGAAAAATGCCATGTCTGAAAGGTACTGAACTTCTCTTGGCATTTCGCATGCTAAAACGAGCAATGACAGTGTCAATGTAGAACGCTTGTGACAAGCTTCACATCCTTTTCTGGCGATCTCGGATAACCTTAATCCCAAGGATGTAAGCAGCTTCACCTAAGTCCTTCATTTGAAACCGCTCGGATAACCACGTCTCTACGTCTGATAACACTTCAACATTGTTGCCAATGAGAAGGATGTCATCTACGTAAAATGCAAGAAACACCACTGATCCGTTAACACAAATACGGTACACACACCTCGTTAGGACATGATACAAATCCGTAGGATTTGACTACCTCGTCGAAAAATGTTGGTGCCATAACCGGAAAGCCTGCTTAAGTCCATGAATAGACTTCTTAAGCTTCCAAACTAGATGCTCTTCGCCCTCCTTCACATAATCATCTGGCTGTTTCATGTAGATGTCCCAACCTTTTCAAGGTGACTGTTTAGGAATGCGGTTTTGACATATATTTGCCAGATCTCTAGGTTCATGTGAGCTGCTATGGCAAGGAGAATCCGAATGGACTTGATCATTGCTACAGGCGAGAAGGTCTCTTCATAATCGATACCTTCTTTCTGGGTAAAACCCTTCGCCACTAGCCTGGCCTTAAACGCCATGATCTCTCCATTCGGTCCTCTCTCTTTCTCTTGTATACCCACTTACTACTAATAGCCTTGCAGCCCTCAGGTAGTTCAGTGATCTCGTATACATCCATATCAATTATGGACTTAAATTCTGAGTCGATGACGATTCGCTAGGAATCTGCATCTACATCTCCCACTGCTTCGTTGTAAGTCCAGGGATCAACGGCATCTTGTTCATCTGCCGGGAGATGATCAAACGTCTCCCCAGCGAACATATACCGATCAGGTGTAAATATCACCCTCCCACTACGTCGAACAGTGTCAAGAGCTGTGTTAACAGATTGTGCAGTTACTCGTGGAGTAATATCTTGCACAACTGGCTGTTCAAGTGGAACTCGACCACCTTGTAATTCCTCAAGGATGATGTTGACTCGAGATTTATGGTTACTAATGTAATCCTCTTCTAAGAACCGAGCGTTAGGGCTAACAACGATCTTCTGTTCTTTAGGATCATAAAAGTATCCACCCTTCGTTTCCTTCGGATACCCTATGAAGTATGAACAACATCACTTCTGAACGTGATTCCAATTTGTCGGCCTGCCTATTTAGCACATAAGCAGGATAACCCCAAATCCTTAAGTGGTGCATACTGGGTTTGTGCCCGCTCCACAACTCGAAAGGGATCTTTTGTACCGACTTGGAAGACACACGGTTAAGCAAGTATGCTGCAGTCTCTAGGGCATATCCCCAAAAGGAAACTGACAAAGTTGCATAACTCATCATCGACCGAACCATCTCTAAGAGACTTTGGTTCATTTTCTCTGACACACCATTCTGCTGAGGCGTACCCGGTGCTGCCAGCTGGGATGTAATCCCACATTCTGTCAAGTAGTCCTTGAACTCGTTGGATAGGTATTCCATACCACGATCAGATCGTAGTGTTTTGATTTCTTTACCTAGCTTCTTCTCCACTTCTGCCTTGAATTCCTTAAAGGTTTCAAAGCAATCCAACTTGTGGTGAAGAAGGTAAACATATCCATACCTCGAGTAATCGTCAGTAAATGTAACGAAGTACTCATACCCTCCACGAGTTTGTGTAGACATAGACCCACACAAGTCAGAATGTATCAAACTTAATACTTCTGTGGATTTATTACCCTTTGCCTTGAAAGGCCTAGTTATCATCTTTCCTTCCAAACAGGTTTCGCAAGTAGGAAATGGCTCAACTTGGAGAGACTCCAATATTCCATATTCCACCAACCTTTGAGTCCTGTTAAGATTGATGTGTCCTAGTCTTAAGTGCCACATATAAGTTTAGTTTACCTTAGAAGACTATTTCCTCTTCTTAGGATTTGATGATGAGGAATCAATATTAACAGAACTACGCGGTTTACAAGTAATAGTATATAAAGGTTCGTTTAATGGTCCACCACAGATAAAATCATCGTCTTTCATGATAGAAACTTCACTATCAAAAACAGAAATTATGCTTCGCCTAAACTCATGCACATATTAAACTTCTTTAAATACTAAAACAGAACTATCAAAAGATAGATTTAAATCTCCAATGGCAATTGCAGGAACTTTCGATCCATTGCCCATTGAGACTACCACCTCGTCATTGCTCAATTGCCTTTTCTGCAAGAAACCTTGCAAGGTGTAATAAACATGATCAGTTGCCCCTGAATCCACTACCCATTTGTGGGTAGAAGAGGAAACCAGAACAGTTTCAGTTACAAGAGCGACTCGAGTCTCTTTCTGTTTTGCCTTGACATCTGGATAATAACTCTTCCAGTGTCTTTTCTTACCATAATTGAAGAACCTTCCTTTCTTCTTTGGCATTCGCATGCCGCCGATAAGGACCGTCTTCTTACTCCCACTGCTCTTCTTGAATTGACCACCCTTTCTGCTCTTTTTCTGGTTTCCGCCTTTCGGAGGATTCCTTGAACTACTAGGGATATCCAAGACTTGAGCACTCTTGCCCTTTCCTATAACCTCTTTGACTGCTACCAAAGATTTGAGTAACATACTTATAGTAAACTCGTTCTTAGACATAGCGGTCCTAAAACAGAAGTTCTTATAGGACATTTGCAGAGCATTAATTGGGAGAGGTAAGATATCTCTTCCACTCTATGAAATTATTTAATATTGTTAAACCCATTAGGGTTTGGTTGGTGAGACTGTTTAGGAACTCGAAAAATATTTGAACAGACATATCTGAAAAATATGATTTAAGCATGTAAGAAAGTTAATATTTGCACATAATTCGTAATTAACCATCATTGTAACCTTTTGTAAAACAATGATGTTAAATACTCGATTAGCCCTAAAGATCACACTTGCAAGCCACTCAGGTGGACGTTTACTTGTGTACCCCTAGACCAAGCTATATACCTAGCTCTTCAATTCCAATCCACGCCTAGGTTCTTAAGACGAATTAAATTAATAATCCGATATCTCAAGACCATGTCACTATTAATATTAAAACACGGGAAGGGACTTCTCAGGAAGTTGTACCCGCGGTGTTTTTTTTTTTTTTTTTTTTTTTTTTTTTTTTTTTTTTTTTTTTTTTTTTTTTTTTTTTTTTTTTTTTTTTTTTTTTTTTTTTTTTTTTTTTTTTTTTTTTTTTTTTTTTTTTTTTTTTTTTTTTTTTTTTTTTTTTTTTTTTTTTTTTTTTTTTTTTTTTTTTTTTTTTTTTTTTTTTTTTTTTTTTTTTTTTTTTTTTTTTTTTTTTTTTTTTTTTTTTTTTTTTTTTTTTTTTTTTTTTTTTTTTTTTTTTTTTTTTTTTTTTTTTTTTTTTTTTTTTTTTTTTTTTTTTTTTTTTTTTTTTTTTTTTTTTTTTTTTTTTTTTTTTTTTTTTTTTTTTTTTTTTTTTTTTTTTTTTTTTTTTTTTTTTTTTTTTTTTTTTTTTTTTTCCCCTCCTCCCCCTTCTCTTTTTTTTTTTTTTTTTTTTTTTTTTTTTTTTTTTTTTTTTTTTTTTTTTTTTTTTTTTTTTTTTTTTTTTTTTTTTTTTTTTTTTTTTTTTTTTTTTTTTTTTTTTTTTTTTTTTTTTTTTTTTTTTTTTTTTTTTTTTTTTTTTTTTTTTTTTTTTTTTTTTTTTTTTTTTTTTTTTTTTTTTTTTTTTTTTTTTTTTTTTTTTTTTTTTTTTTTTTTTTTTTTTTTTTTTTTTTTTCTTTTCTCCCCCCCCCCCCCCCCCCCCCCCCCCCCCCCCCCCCCCCCCCCCCCCCCCCCCCCCCCCCCCCCCCCCCCCCCCCCCCCCCCCCCCCCCCCCCCCCCCCCCCCCCCCCCCCCCCCCCCCCCCCCCCCCCCCCCCCCCCCCCCCCCCCCCCCCCCCCCCCCCCCCCCCCCCCCCCCCCCCCCCCCCCCCCCCCCCCCCCCCCCCCCCCCCCCCCCCCCCCCCCCCCCCCCCCCCCCCCCCCCCCCCCCCCCCCCCCCCCCCCCCCCCCCCCCCCCCCCCCCCCCCCCCCCCCCCCCCCCCCCCCCCCCCCCCCACATCTAAGCTTTGACCATTAATTTGACCGAATTAACATCAAATTCTCGAAATTGTCATACTTACGCGAACCATACCGCTTTCAATTTGATTTAATTGAGCATCTTATTTAATTATTATCTGCTAGAGTACTCGTGTTTACTAGGCACGCAAGCCACTCAGGTGGACGTTTACGGCTTCGCTCCCACTACTCAACAATAATTAAATATTACATTAGAAAACCCATCTCACAAAATTCGTGGTTCAAAAATACAAACAAGCCACTCAGGTGGACGTTTACTTATATAATTGTTCCACTTTTGTGTAGGGTCCAATTAATGGAGGTCCGATTAAATATTTAATTTCTAATTTAAATGGAATCTAATTAAATATTTAATTTGTTATTTGCTTAGTCTTTTTCTTCAAAATGTTCGTTTTGAATCATGCATATCCACATAATTCCTAAAGCATGCAATTTCTAAGCGCACATAATAAAACATGCTCGCGAAAAATTAAAACATGCTTTAATACGACGTAAATCCTATTTTCATTTTTTTCTAAGCGCAATTAATCACTTAATCGCATGCTAAAGCATAATAAAAAATAAATGCGCAAATAGGAAATTTTAAACGTCGTTATCGGGCTTTAAAACACGTAATTCCTAACTATTACATAGCCCGATCAAAATACAGTTCTTCGAAATCTTCAAAAATCTTCAAATATGAAAACTGCATCGAAAACTGCATCATCGCCACATCATCAGAGCGTCTGCCACGTGTCAGACATGTGGCAGCAAGAGAGGCCGACATTTTTTTAAAAAAAAGACGGGGGTTATTTTCTAAAGGCGGGAAGGGGGAAGAGGAAGAGAAAAAGAAAAAGGAAGGGAACCAGGAACCCCCCCCCCCCGCGCGGCGCCCCCCGACCCCCCCCCCCCCCCCCCCCCCCCCCCCCCCCCCCCCCCCCCCCCCCCCCCCCCCCCCCCCCCCCCCCCCCCGCCCCCCCCCCCCCCCCCCTTTCCCTCCCCCTTCCCCCCGGGGGGGGGGGGGCGCGCCACGTCGCCCGCCACGTCATCACCTTCTTCTACAAAAAAATGCCGCCGCCGGTCTGGTTCTCTTCCACCCCCTGGTCTAGCGCAGCCCCCGCCCTGCTGCCGGCATGGCGAACCCTCGGTGGACGTGCCGGACGATGGGGACCCCGGAACGCCACCCCGCCGCGCGGCGCTCACGGAGGCTCGACGCAAAACGGCGGTGAAGTGCACGGCTGCGCGTCGCGCCTGGCGCGGCCGCCGCCGCCGCCTCGCTTCCGTCCGCCCGCGTCGGTGCTCTTCCGGCCTTCCTCTTCTCTTGTATTTTAGACTTAATCGATCTCCGTATTTATGATAGAAATATCCGTTAATTAATTAAGCTCACTGACAGCTTAAATTAATTAACATCTTATATTCCTGAGTAGTACCACTCGACCTTATTAACACACTTGAACTTAATCAACCGGCCGAGTTTAGTGTGCTAATCCTTTTGAGTTCCTCAGGGGATATTATCAACCCATTTTACTAGGATACGGTTGCAAGATACAGACAACCAGCCTGAGCCACAAATGACTACTAGCACCCAAGATACGTAGATCTGGTCGCGATGGCGTTCACCATAGTAGGTCAAAGTGATAGATAGCCAAATGCGCTCAGCTGAAGTCTTACCAAGCTTAAGACCAGTTATGTAACCGAGATCTTGGTTCTCCACTAAGGTCAGTTAGGAGAACACATCTCAGTGTGATCCATCAATACACCACCTTAAGTGTACCAGTAAAGACAAGTAGCTAAGACAAGCCACTTTTATCTAAACTGCAGCTTAAACCAACAACTTATACTGAAGTTGTCTCAGCTGTGATAACTGTTTATATCTTGTCAGTTCAACCAATTTGTGTTGTCTTCTGTGATACCCGACACACTACACAAATCTAACTTTTGTACAAGATAAAGGATAACATGTGCAAATATATACATTTATCAGACAGGAGAATAAAATAGTGGTAGGGACAAAACACATTGTATACAAGCATAAAATTTGCTTCCAGTATACAAAATCCCAACATATGTATGCCTTTAGTGTTTATGACTCCTTGGACTCTGAACCTACCTGTTATTCTGATGCCATTAAATCTGTAAATGCTGATCAGTGGTTGAGTGCTATGAAGTCTGAGATGAACTCTCTGCATGCAAACCAAACCTGGATTCTTGTACTTAAACCTAAAAATTGTTCTGTAGTGGACTGCAAGTGGTTATTTAAGGTTAAACAAGAAGTCAAATATGTTAGGTTTAAGGCAAGACTTGTAGCTAAGGGTTTTACTCAAGAGGAGGGGGTAGATTACACTGAAATCTTTGCTCCTGTAGTAAAATTCACCATTGTCAGAATCATGCTTGCTCTTGTTGCTCATTTTAACTGGGAGTTAAAACAAATGGATGTCACTACTGCTTTCTTATTACATGGTGATCTTGACAAGACTATCTACATGAAGCAACCTGAGGGTTTTGTTGTTACGGGTAAAGAAAATCATGTATGCCTACTTAAAAAGGCCCTTTATGGTCTGAAACAATCCCCTAGACAGTGGAACATTAAGTTTGATCAATGTATGCAGTCCTTGAATTTTAGAAGAAGTGCTTTTGATCACTATCTCTATTTTAAAGAGTCTCCTTCTGTTCCTATCTTCCTGCTTCTGTATGTTGATGATATGCTCATATCTGGTCCTTGTCTGAAAACAATCAAGCATGTTCAAAAGTGTTTATGTGATAATTTTGAGATGAAAGATTTAGGTGATGCTAAGAGAATCTTAGGCATGAACATTGAAAGAGATAGGAAGAACTGTACTCTTGTGCTCAATCTGATTTCATATGTTGAAAAGATTTTGAGTAAATTTTCCATGACTTCTGCTAAGTCTGTGAATGTGTCACTTGTCTCTCATCTTGTTTTATGCAAAGATCAATCACCTAAGTCTGCCTCTGATATTAATGCCATGAAAAAGGTTCCATATTCAAATGCTATTGGATCTGTGATGTACTTGATGATTAGTACCAGGCCTGATATTGCCTATGTTGTTAGTTGCTTGAGCAGGTATATGTCTAATCCAGGTATGGATCATTGGAATGCTCTTAAATGGTTGTTTAGATATCTGAAAGCCACTATGCATGTTGGTCTGAAATTTTCTAAGTGTACTGCTGGAACCAAATTGGTTGGCTATGTAGATTCTAACTATGCAAATGATAGAGACAATAGGAAATCTACTACCTCCTATGTGTTTACTCTGTGTGGATCTTGCATTAGTTGGAAGTCGACGGCTCCGACCCCCCCTCCCCGAACACCCCCAACCCGCCCATAGTGGCCTTGTCTACCGATCCGATTATAGTCGAATATGTGGCGGACTACTAACCCCCATTTTATAGGCTTTGAAGGAAGCTATTTGGCTAAAAGGTTTGCTTTAACGAAATTGGTTATCTTTGTACTAAGGTTTGAAGGCTATTTTGCTAGGTTTGCTTTCAATTGGTTATCTTTGTCCGTTTAATCGTGTTTTCGGACAAATAACCGCTATTCAACTTTGTAAAAACCCTGTGTTTCATGATAGGACAAAACATATTGATGTTAGATTTCATTTCATTAGGGACATAGTTGAAAAATGGATTGTTAAGTTAGGGAAAATTCATACAGACTTAAATCCTGCTGATATGGGAACTAAGTGTTTGAGTGCTGAGAAATTGAATACTTGCTTAAAGATACTGAATCTTTATTCTGGATAAGTTGCATGTTGGAAATTTGAAAACTTCTTGAGTGTTTCACTTATCTGTTTCTTTTTCTTTGGCCATTGTGTTGTTTCAGCTTTTACCCGTGTTCCATGTCTGTCTCTCTTCTGTTTCCTCTCCTGTTGTTCTTTGCAGGTTTTGTGTTTGGATGCAGAAGTTGTCTCTTGGCGATGATGACACTTTCATTTTCGGGTATCTTTCATGGCTAATCCATGACACACCACATTTGGGCCTAAGGTGGAGATTGTTGAATATTTAGGCCCAGCCCATATTTCAAGTGTCGGCCCACTTACCTGTTGTGCGGCCCAATCCAACATCTCGGCCCAGCTGCGTGTGTCGCCCTATGTATATATAGCTGAGCGACGCCACTTCTTGACCTAGCTTTGTTGTGCGCAGCCTGAGAGTTCTACACTGTTATCTTCTTCCTTCTCTCTGTGAGATCGAGTGTGTTGTGTAGTTCTTGTATTAGGCTAGCTTACAGGCTCTGTTGTGGCCGACCTTGTATTTGGATTTGTGGTGTGTGTGAACCCATTGTATTCTTGGGTGTCTGAGCCATATCCAAAGGGATCTTACTTTCTGTACAATATAAATCGGTGGATCTAGACCTAACAGTCAACATGTAGTACTTCCAATTAATCTTGAAGTACCATATTGTCAAAACTCGAAGGTAAGAAATTAATCATAACAAAAGAAATACTTCCAATTTCTGCTTAATCGAACGCATCTCTCTTAGGTGTGTATACAAAGCTTTGCGCGACTGATTGTGAAGGTGACTTTTTAGTTTTTCGTTCTTTTTTTTTAGCACAAAGTACTTCTTCATGTTACTTTAATTTCTTGCATTCTTTGGGTATTGCTTAGGACTATGAATTGCTGTCTGCGAGAGGACAGAGAAAGGAGACAGAGGGACAAGGAATGCCCTTTGATTTGAGGGAGTCAATGGCAGGCTGTTTGCATTATTTATTCTCATATAATCAAGTAAATTAAATAATTAGAAATTTAGTGGCACCATGACAGGCTGTTGTATTCGTATAATTAATATTCTAACAAAATAATAACCAAATAATAATAACTACCACCATTGTATAATAATTTCTTTCAGCTTCAATTTCGATAAATTAACTAAAATAATAACTTCATTAAATGCATTATATAGTAATAATAATAAAATTAATCCTTCAGAGTGTTAATGCTTTATTGTAGAGCAATTTATTATTATTAATTTAAATTGACCCTAACGGGAATCGAACGCTAGATCAAATCAAAATCAACCACTTACGTAGAAGTGGGAATATCAACTACACTAAATGTTACCGGTAATTTAAATCAAGTTGAAATGTTATAAGTTTAGAGCAATTTAAATCAAGTTGAAATGTTATAAGTTTGTAATGAGGTAAGCCTTTTAATAAATTTACACAATTTAAATTAAACAATATTAAAAATTCGAGAAACAAAAAATGTACTCCCGTGTAGACTCTTTAAATTAAACAATATTAAAAATTCGAGAAACAAATAAATTTACACACAATTTAAATTAAACAATATTAAAAATTCGAGAAACAATATTAAGTACTCCCTCCGTCCCATTATTCTTGTCCAATTTGCTTTTTGCACGGTTTTTAAGGAGAGTTGTTAGTTGTGTGTAGATTGGTATAAAGTTGTGGCCCCACAAAAAGTTGTGTGTAATAATTTCTAAAAAAGAAAGTGGACAAAATTTTGGAACCCAAAATAATAGCGAATAATGGACGGGGAGTAATATAATTTCCAAATAAATGGTACAACACTACAAGACCTAATTATGAGAGTATAATATAGAAAAGGAAATTTCAGTTCCTAATGATGATCGAAATCTGGGCAAATCAGAGCCTAACACAACAAAAACAGGATAAATCATATTATATTGGAACAATCCCGTGTAGACTCTTATGATCATCATGCCCAAATGAACTAAACATGTACTACCATTCTTGCTATAATTCTTATTCCATTTTATAAAATTATAAATTATTATAAACACTTTACTTAAGAAGCTCACATTTTTACGCAACTAACAAAGTTCCTAAAATACAGTTACAAAAAAAAAATAGATTAGAATGATGGAATGAGGGGAGTATTAATTAGAATTGGTCACTCACTCTCTTAAAATGTCTTATATTTAAGAGAAGAATATGTAAACCTATATTTAGAGAGAAGGATCAATATCAAATTGAAGTGGGACAACAAACGTGAATTTGAACCAAATCAAACACTTTGCAACAATATTTTGATGTTATGCCATAAATAATTTGATTTCTTCATCTTGCTCCAAGTAATGCATATCATTAGGGTTCAAATACACCCACGCCTCAATCCCATCACCCTCTTTGTTGCTCATGAGCACTGTGCTGCAAATAAACGACCGTATTGGTCCAGTGCTCGTCCAAACCGGCTTCCCCCACCCGAAATCAACTTCGTAGAATCCAAACTTACTCCAATCGGAGAACGCCGTAGCATTCACCTCGGGATTAAAAACTTCTTTGGTGATGTTTCCAAGAGCATTCAAGATGATGCCACGCCCGTCCTTATCCAGAATACGAGCATAATCAGCTAGGCTCTTCCCCACGGAATCACTTATTACATCAACCACTTCTTGGATCCCAAGGTCTTTAGCTTCGGATGCGGCCAAACGCCGTGTGTGGGAGGGGATCGAGAAATTCCCACACACGTGCTTCGGCTGAGGTGGGATGGTCCTCCCTCGCATGTTGATCAGTTGAATCATGAAGAAATCTCGGTCCTTGCCGTGTTTGGCGCTGTCGATCCCGATTAGGGCTCTGGATATCACGGCACACACGACACGGACACGGGAGACCGTTTTTCCGTCATCATTTGGCCTTAATTTCGATCTCATATTCGCTATAGCCTCCTTGTCGAACACGAGCCTTTTAACCGCAGCCTTGTCGGCCTCGAGCATGAACTCGTTCGAGTTGATTCCGAGTCCGAGATCCATGTACGGAAGCAGATCCGGAACATGGAAAGACGGGGAGGATTCGGATCCGAATCCGACGATTCTATCCGGGTTGGTGGCATTCGACCACACGGCGATGAACGTTCCGAGCGACGAAATGTCGAAGACTCGGTGAGAAACACTGATGGCGATTGCGACCCCGCCGGAGTGAAAATGCGTGGCTTGGATAGACAAGAGTGGATCGGCGGGAGCTTCATAGGTTTTGAAATATTGATCCGGGAGGAGATCGTTGAGTTGGTCGGAGCCGACGAGATCGGCTAGGTCGACGTCTAGGGCTTGTGCTTCGACAAACTCGACGCCTTGATCACTGCAGTCGACCAAGTGATCGTTCTTGATGTATCTTCCGGCAAGAGGGTAGAATTGGACGAGGACTTGGGCTAGTGATTCTTCCAAGTGGGTGTTGTTTTCTGGGTTCGATTGGTAAAACAGAATAACGGCGAAGTTCATGGGTTCCATGAACTGATCTATGAAGGAGATGCTGTAGTTCTTGAGGTTTTGAGAAGTTGGAGTTTGTGGCTTGATCAACTTGCTAGTTTTGGTGATCTTCATGGTTGCAGATTTGGTAGTGTTAAGTTTTGAGCTTCCCTCTCTATATATAATCTATGACTATAATTTCTATTAATTACTCCCTCCGTCCCATTCCACTTGTCTTGTTTCTTTTGGACACAGAGATTAAGAAGAGTGGGTGGTTGTGTGTAGATGAGTGTGTGATTGTGTGTAAAGAGGTAGACCCCACAAAGAAAAAGTGGAAGGTTGTGTAATGATTAGCTTCCTTTTTTGGAAAGTAGACAAGTCGAGCGGGACAGCCCAAAAAAGAAAACTAGACAAGTCGAATGGGACAGAGGGAGTACTACAATTGTTATCTTTAGTTATCATGAAGAACATATCATATATATTTTTTCTTATTATAGTTTTAGTTCCGAAACAACCATATGCGCCATGTGATGTTGATATGAGTTCATTCAAGCCACTATCTCCATCCTTGTGTTAGATAAACTTTTCGAGTTCTTCCGATGGCTGAAAAACCCAATCATTGCGAACGTAATAAGACTTGTTACAAACTTTATTAATCTTATACCAAACTAAAGGCTAAAGGTGAACAAAATCTTATCTGGAATAAATTTTGCCGACAATGTTGACCAATATAGGTATATATGATATACATATTAAATCTTTCATTAGCATTTTGTCCTAGAAAAATAGTTAAATCATGTAGGGACAAATAACCTCTAATACTTTTACAAGTCTAATTATTGTACCATGTTACTGGGGGCCTGCACCCAACAATTTGCAAATTATATAATCGATTGTACCTACTATCACAAATATATAATATTATGGAAGATGAGTCAGATCGACGTGCTAATTGCTTGATATTTCCTCAACAACAAATTGTTTAATCAAAGCAGCACTATATATCTTGTCGGATCATTACCTAATGCTAATATTAATGCATTTCAACATCAAGTGTAACAACCATGGATGATATGTGGGTTATAGAGGTATGGTATAGGATGCGACGTTTCTTCCCCAATTATAAGGATGGGAGTCGGATAATAGTAACAACTAGGTTATCAAACTTAGCTTCCCACTTGGGCTATGGCCTTGCTATGAATTTTCTAGATGAGGTAGGAGGTTGGGATCTATTCTGTAGAAGTGTGTTTGGTGAAGGAAGTTTTCTGCTTGAATTAGAAGATATTGGAAAGAAGATTGTAAGAAAGTGTAGAGGACTACCTTTGTCGATTGTTACAGTTGGAGGGCTTTTAGCAAAATCTGAACAAAAACGTGAATATTGGGAGGATGTAGAGGAAAACTTAAATTCAATAGTGAGTTTGGAGGACGATGAGTATTGCTTGGGAATATTGAAGATGAGCTATAATTATTTGCCAGTCCATCTAAAGTCATGTTTTTTGTACATGGGCGTGTTTCTGGAGGATGCTAAAATTCTTGTCTGGAGTCTCATGATTATATGGGTTTCGGAAGGTTTTGTAGAACCAACGAGTGAAAAAAGTTTGGAAACAATCGCATATGAATATCTTGAGGACCTAGTTGATAGGAATCTCATTATAGCTCATTAGTTGAGACCCATTGGAAAAATACATTTTTGTAAAATTCATGATTTGTTGAGGAACCTATGCCAAATAGAAGCTGCTAAAGAAAGATTTTATGGTGTTGTTGGCCAATATATTCCTCAAGGAATAAATAGCCTGCGTCGCATGGTTATTAGTCGAAGCACTTCAAAGGAGATATTTCTCGAGGCTTTAGAATCTATGCCCCAAGCTCGTTCCTTAATATGCTACTGTGAGACAGATGCAATGCCTCCCAATTTAAGTTTGTTGAGGGTAGCAGGTGTTGTGGGTAATTTCGGAGAACATGTGTTTGAATTAGTTAACTTGAGGGAACTTGATATTGGAGCTATGGGTGAGTCCCAATTCGCCTCTTCTTTCAATCTCCTTTGGAATATAGAAGCACTATTTGTTCATGAATTGGAGGATGCTACTGCACCAATTCAAATTTGGAACATGGCTTATCTTAGGCATCTTGTGGTAAAGAAGAACATGCGTCTCCTGGACCCTCTTATCGACAATGTTTTCATCATGGAGAATCTACTAACATTGTCGACCATATTGAATTTCAAGCTCAATGAAGAGATTACTGTGAGAATTCCCAATATCAAGGATTTGGCTATAGAATACGATGGAATCGAGTCAAATGCGGGTTATTATTGTCTGAACAATCTTGAGTTTCTGCACAAATTGGAAATGTTGAATTGCGACTTCCGCAATCTGCAATTTCATGGTTGTCAGAAGATGCTTAGCTTCCCACAATCACTGAGGCCATTGCTTCTTCAATTCAGCGATGACTTTGAGTTGGAAGAGATGTTGGAAAAAATAGGTTCACTACCTCTTCTTCGAGTGCTCGCTCTGACCGATGGATGTTTCGGACCGGCAATTGGGAAACAATAGAAGGTCAATTCCGCAAACTTGGGTTCTTGACATTGATAGAGTGTCATGGTCTGGAGCAGTGGACGTTAGAGAGCTCTCACTTTCCACTCCTTTAGGAAATTCGACTTTATGGTTTAGGAGAGTTGATGGAGATCCCATCAGACATTGGAGATATATCAAAGCGGCGACTGATTCTGTTTGAAAAATGCAATGAGTCGGTCTTTATGTCTGCAAAAAAGATATTAGAAGAGCAAGAGGAAGTACAAGGGAAAATATTCATCTGTGTTCAGGTATTTGTGAAGAAGGGGGAGGAAGAATGTAATGCCCCAAACTTTTCAATATAAAATGCATTGCATATCTATTCATGCATGTTATCAAGTGTTTTAGTTCTGTAAGTCGTGCCCTAGAAATTTAAATGAAAATTAAAGCATTTATCTTATTTGTCATTAAATCATTTTTGTTATGTAAATTTATTTTGAACTTTGAATGTATTTATTTATATCATATTATGATTATATTGTTTATTATTGAGATAGAAATCATGTTAGAATTATGAGACAAGAATAATATTTATTTATTTTGGATTTTATAAATCTACTAGGATTTATAAAAGGATATAGTATTTATTATTGTATTAAGTTATTAGGAGAAAATTTTATATTATATTTTATAATTAAAATAGATATTTTATGTGTGATATTCACGTTTTAGGATCAATTTTAATTGTGTCAGTATCCGAATTCAACTATGATTGAATCTCTTATATGGTAAGTAATACACTAAATTATATATAAATTATATAAGTACGAAAATAATTATAGATAAAATATATTTGATACCTTAAATGATTAATAATCTTTAAATAATGATTTCTATGCCTATAAATACACCCTTAGTCGTCCATAATTTAGTTTCACATTAGATTTTCGAAAATCTGCCAGCATATCTGCGAACTATTTCAAGAATTATTTACACATCTTCCTTCCTAGGTATGTCTAGTATACTCTATTATATTTGTCGAATTTTACAATCATGATAAGTATTTGTTAAAAAATGTTATTCGTAACCTGCCAGTTTTTGACAACATGTTCATGAGCTTGATAGGAAAATTGTTTTTCATGTTTTCTTTGCATTGTTTTAGACCATGCTGAATTTTATTGGGATATAATACATGTTAGGTCATTCATGTTAAAAATATAGAATTTTTAGGATACGTTTACTATTTATTTGTTAATTTGTTTTTTGATGTGCCAAATTCTTTTGTCAACATGCATGTAGATTGAAAAACAAAATTTTTCATGTTACTATTAAATGAATTCTTGAGCATTATAAGTTCTATTGTGATGGAATATATACTATGTTGTTCATGTTAGATATCTATAATTTTTAGGACAAAACTTTCATGATTTCACTCATTTATTTCATGAATTGCCGAATTACTCAATGCACGAATGAATTGTCAATAGAAAAAACTAAGATTATGTTTAACATACTTAAGTTTATTACCATATGAAACCGTTAAAATTGTATGTTAATAACTAGATTATGTATAGTATACATTTGTTTGATTATTTTGATCTATGTGTTGAATTATTTGAATTATTGATGCATGCATGACCTTCCATGTAGAGTCATTAAGATAAATTTTCATGTATAGGATCGGCGCGCAGGACTTAAATATTGATATCCATTATTTTCATCAAGTCAAAGTTAAAGTGGGGAATGTTACATTTATCTTTATTATATATTATATTCGATATTTCATGTTTTTGACGTCAGACATGTAAGAAAGTGGTCTGTGTGGCCTATACAAGTTCATGTGGTCTGTGTGGTCAAATTACAAGTTCAAGTGGTCATGTGTGGCCAATATACAAGTTCATGTGGTCTGTGTGGCCAAATTACAAGTTCATGTGGTCTATGTGGCCAAAATACAAGTTCATGTTACATGATCTAGTTATTCATGTTTATGTTTGATATAATCTATAGTTTGGATAAATGGGTTTCCCACTGAGTAGTCGTACTCACCCCCTCTATGTTTTCACATTTTCAGATCATGGTCCGGTAGATGCTTAAGGTGGCTGATGGTGATGGTTATACGGGAAATAATTATGAGACTTTTTACTTTATTAATTAGATTTTATCATGAACTAAGCATTTTCGTTCCATTGCATTTTCCGAAAACTAGTAGTCGCATATGCTTTTATTTTTAAGACTTCCGTTATGAAATTTTGCACTGAACTTTCCTTTTATGAAAAGATTTATTAAAGTTATTATAAAATTTAAATCTAATGACAAAGTTTATGCATGTGGTGACGTCCCCTTTAAAAGTTTTAGAAATTGGGGCGTTACAAAGAAGCTCTGTTGAGCTTGGAGGGTCCCAAATTTATAGTGATCTGCGAAGATTAGGAGATTTGAATGAGATCCAGTCATAAGTTGAGAACGAAGAAGAACTACGTTTCCATGTTCGAGTTCGGTGTCGGTGGATGGAGAACCAAGAAGCTCTATACAGTTGGAGTGTCCCACCTTGGAAGTAACCTTCTTCTAGTCTGGTAATATCTATTACTTCGTTATTTCACTAGTTTGGTATGTTATTTACGTATTAATTTGTCTTGTGGCTTGAGTGTCACTTTGTCATTGGCCGTCTGTGGCATGATGAGAAGTCCTTCATGTAAAGACTTTGACTTGGGAGCGAGAGAGCCTTTTTCTTTTGTTGAATAATCTGGTTTTTTCTTTAAGTAAAACTTTATATATATCTTGAAGAACTGAATTGAGTGTAGAAGTTGGGGAAAAAGAGAGAGATGAAGAGGATAGCGGTCCTGCTCATTTTCATTCTGAGCTTCACAAATGCACATACAGATCTGAATGCTCATTCTGAGTTCTAGCATGGAGCACCTAATCATCCTTCACCACCCATTTCCATCAACCAACAACAACTTCGATCTCTCACTGAAGTTGCCACATCCTTTCAGGAATTTCTTCGTGGCTATAATTCCAGTGCTGCCTACAGTGATGAAGTTGATCCCTTGGAGATTCGCATTGCAGATGCAGCTTATGCGGCTGGAGATGTAATTGAACCCGAAATTGTGGATCGAATCCGCAGTCGGTCCGCAAGTCATGGCAAGGCTACTGGAGATGACTTGTATGAAGATCTACAGCTCGTGATTGAAGAAATGGAGCTGATCAAGAAAGAGATGATGGCGATCCATACGGTCAATTCTAGACCTCTGCTGCAGAGAAATGTCTTGATGAATGTTGGTTCATCTTCTTCAACTTCTCTTTCCGTCGGAAAAAATAATATCATGGTGGGCTTTGATGATGTGTTCGCTAAAGTGTTGGAAAGCCTCACAGGAGATAAACAAGATCTCCAAATCATGCCGATCACGGGGATGAGCGGAATTGGTAAGACCACTCTCGCTCGAAATATATTTGAGAATGCACGTGTTAAGGAGCATTTTATTGTCTATGCTTGGACAACAATTTCTCAAGATTATAATGCAGAGAAAGCACTTACATAGCTTCTTAGTCAAGCCAAAGGATATTCGAGTGGTGAACCTGAGAATGAACTGGGAAAGGAACTATACCAATATCTAATGGGTAGGAGATATCTCATTATATTGGATGATATGTGGGTTATAGAGGTATGGGATAGGATGCGACGTTTCTTCCCAATTATAAGGATGGGAGTCGGATGATAGTAACAACTAGGCAATCAAACTTAGCTTCCCACTTGGGCGACTACCTTTGTCGATTGTTACAGTTGGAGGGCTTTTAGCAAAATCTGAACAAACACGTGGATATTGGGAGGATGTAGAGGAAAACTTAAATTCAATAGTGTGTTTGGAGGACGATGAGTATTGCTTGGGAATATTGAAGATGAGCTATAATTATTTGCCAGTCCATCTAAAGTCATGTTTTTTGTACATGGGCGTGTTTCCAGAGGATGCTAAAATTCTTGTCTGGAGTCTCATGATTAAATGGATTTCGGAAGGTTTTGTAGAACCAACGAGTGAAAAAAGTTTGGAAACAATCGCATATGAATATCTTGAGGACCTAGTTGATAGGAATCTCATTATAGCTCATTGGTGGAGACCCATTGGAAAAATACATAATTGCAAAATTCAAAAGTGAGTTTGGAGGATGATGAGTATTGCTTGGGAATACTCATTGGAAAAATACATAATTGAAGATGAGCTATGACCATTTGCCGGTCCATATAAAGCCATGTTTTTTGTACATGGGCGTGTAACAAGTGAAAAAAGTTTGGATACAATCGCTTATGAATATTTTGAGGACCTAGTTGATAGGAATCTCATTATAGCTCATAAGTGGGGACCTCTTGGAGAAATAGTGTATTGCAAAATTCATGATTTGCTGAGGAACTTGTGCCAAAGAGAAGCTGCGAAAGAAAGGTTTTATGGTGTTGTTGGCCAACATACTCCTCAAGGAATAAATAGCCTACGACGCTTCGTTATTGATGGAAGAGCTTCAAAGGAAATATTTCTCGAGGCTTTAGAATCTATTCCCCGTGCTCGTTCCTTAATAGGCTACCGTACACGTGATACGGATGCAATGCCTCCCAATTTAAGGTTGTTGAGGGTTGAACAAGCTGAGGATAATTTCAACGATAATGTGCTTGAATTAGTTAACTTGAGGGAACTTCATGGTAGAGCTATGGGCGAGTCCCAATTCACCTCTTCTTTAATCTCCTTTGGAATCTACAAGCACTATTTGTTTATGAATTCGATTATGATGCTTTTGCACCAATCCAAATTTGGAATATGCCTTATCTTAGGCATCTCGTGGTAAAGAAGAACGTGTGTCTCTGGACCCTCTGATGGACAATGTTTTCATCATGGAGAATCTACTAACACTATCGACCATATTGAATTTCAAGCTCAATGAAGAGATTACTAAGAGAATTCCCAATATCAAGGATTTGGCTATAGAATACGATGGAATCGAGTCAAATGCGGATTATTATTGTCTGAACAATCTTGAGTTTCTGCACAAATTGGAAATGTTGAATTGCGACTTCCGTAATCTGCAATTTCATGGTTGTTAGAAGATGCTTAGCTTCCCACAATCACTGAGGCAAATGCTTCTTCAATTCAGCGATGACTTTGAGTTGGAAGAGATGTTGGAAAAGATAGGTTCACTACCTCTTCTTCGAGTGCTCGTTCTGACTGGTGGAATGTTTCGGACCGGCAATTGGGAAACAGTTGAGGTCAATTCCGCAAACTCGGGTTCTTTACATTGATAGAGTGTCATGATCTGGAGCAGTGGACGTTAGAGAGCTCCCACTTTCCACTCCTTGAGGAAATTCGTCTTTATGATTTAGGAGAGTTGATGGAGATCCCATCAGACATTGGAGATATATCAACGTTGCTATTATTCTTTTTGAAAAATGCAATGAGTCGGTCTTTATGTCTGTAAAAAGATATTAGAAGAGCAAGAGGAAGTAAAAGGGGAAGTATCTATCTGTGTTCAGGTATTTGTGAAGAAGTGGGAGGAAGAAGCTCTGCTGAGCTTGGAGGGTCCCAACTTTATAGTGATCTGCGAAGATTAGGAGATTTGAACGAGATCCAGTCATAAGTTGAGACCGAAGAAAAACTACGTTTCCATGTTCGAGTTCGGTGTCGGTGGATGGAGAACCAAGAAGCTCTGTATAGTTGGAGGGTCCCACCTTGGAAGTAACCTTCTTCTAGTCTGGTAATATCTATTGATACATAATTATTCAATAAACTAAATAACATTAATTATTGACACATAAAATGAACGAATTTTATACCACCAAACTTTGTTGATAGCATTGAGCAACGGTTAGGTACAAGTTACAATTGCATAGATACATCAATTAATGCGAACACGGTGCTAAACAAATATGTTGAAAAAAATCATAGATAATGACATTAATTTATTAAAATATTTGAGCCAGACTCGCATTTTATTTGTTAATACATTTCAACGACTACGTTTAAATCCTGGCACTACTTGTTCAAACTCAAACCGTCCTGTCATGCTAATTGTTTATGCAAATCATAATGGTAACGTGGTGGAGATCGTTCATGAAAGTTAACTAACCATTTTTAGCTTTTAATTTATCTCGGGATGTATTATATACTCTCTCCGTATAAAGTGTCTCCCAATAAATTTATGGCATTTTCATAAAAAGTGTCATTTTTCCAATTTTGACAATTATTACATAATTTATTTGAGGTACCCATGACTCCTTAATAATGGTGTCGAAAAAAGAAATGAGACACTTTGTATGGGATGGAGGGATATTTCACAAACATAATCTCAGTTTCTACTGCTTCCATATTGTATATACATTTTTCCATTTTTCTAAAACTTTAAAAAAATAATACAAGTTGGAATAATGCTAGCTTATGCAGTTCTTGTCTCTCATTATAAATATTATTTATAACTCCATCTTCATCCTCATCCTTATCCTCATCCTCATCCTCATCCTCTCATGTATAATTGACTTTATGTTTCTGATAGTAATGAGGAGAGAAAAACAAATATCTGCATATTCATACGAACATAAACAGATTTCTACGTATAATAGTTCATTATTATATGATGCAAATTGTTCATAAAATAACATTTACTTAATGTGACGTGATGCAAATTGATAATGTTGGTTGACTAGACAAATTGTTTAATCAAGGTAGCAACTGGCAATGTATTTTTATCAGACCCATACTTAATGCAAATATCTTTGCATTAGTTTATGCATTTCAATGTCAAAGTGCTATTAAGAATTTCTCATATTGGAGGAAGGAATAGTTCAACAACCAACTTGACAATATTTTATTAAGAATGTCAATACTCTTTAATTTACACAATTTTTCTATTGGGGAATATTTTATGCGTCAATACTCTTTAATTTCTCAATTTTGCAAGAACTTCATGTAAGCTTATTGATTGAGCAAGAGGAAAAAAAACTCATTGAAACGAATACTGCGAAGCTCAATCAAGATCCATGGCAGCTTATGCAGCTCTCACTTCACTAAAATATCTCATACATACCCTTCAAAATCATCCTTCATCACCCATTTCCAACAATGAACAACAACTTCGATCTCTCACTCAACTTGCCACATCCTTGCTGGAATTTCTCCGTGGCTATAATTCCAGTTCAGCCTACATCGATGAAGCTGATCCCTTGGAGATTCGTATTGCAGATGCAGCTTATGCGGCAGAAGACATAATCGAACCCGAAATTGTGGATCGAATCCACAGTCGGTCCACAATTCCTGGCAAGACAACTGGAGATGACTTGTATGAAGATATACAGCTCGTGATTGAAGAAATGGAGCTGATCAAGAAAGAGATGATGGCAATCCATACAGAAAATTCTAGACCTCAGCTGAGGAGAAATGTCTCGACAAATGTTGCTTCATCTTCTTTAACTTCTCTTTCCGCCGGAAAAAAAAGAATACAATGGTGGGCTTTGATGGTGTGTTCCATAAAGTGTTGGAAAGCCTCACAGGAGATAAACGAGATCTCCAAATCATCCCGATCACAGGGATGGGTGGAATAGGTAAGACCACTCTTGCTCGAAATCTATTTGAGAATGCATGTGTTAAGGAGCATTTTATTGTCCGTGTTTGGACTGCAATTTCTCAAGATTATAATGCACATAAAGCACTTACAGAGCTTCTTCGTCAAGCCAAAGGATATTCGAGTGGTGAAAGTGAGAATGAATTGGGAAAGGAACTATACCAATATCTAATCAGTAGGAGATATCTCATTATATTGGATGATATGTGGAGTATAGAGGTTTGGGATAGGATACGACGTTTCTTCCCTAATTATAAGGATGGGAGTCGGATAATAGTAACAAGTAGGCAATCAAACTTAGCTTCTCATTTCAACAATGGCTTTACTATGGATTTTCTAGATGAGGTAGGAAGCTGGGTTCTATTCTCTAGAAGTGTGTTTGGTCAAGAAAGTTTTCGGCTTGAATTAGAAGATATTGGAAAGAAGATTGTAAGAAAGTGTAGTGGACTTCCTTTGTCGATTGTTACTGTAGGAGGTCTTTTAGCAAAATCCGAACAAACACGAGAATATTGGGAGCATATAGAGGAAAACTTAAATTCAATAGTGAGTTTGGAGGATGATGAGTATTGCTTGGGAATATTGACGATGAGCTATAACCATCTGCCAATCCATCTAAAGCCATGTTTTTTGTACATGGGGGTGTTTGAGGAAGACATTGAAATTTACGTCTTGGATCTCATGATTAGGTGGGTTTCGGAAGGTTTTGTAGAACCAACGAGTGAAAAAAGTTTGGAAACAATCGCATATGAATATCTTGAGGACCTAGTTGATAGGAATCTCATTATAGCTCATTGGCGGAGACCTATTGGAAAAATACTGGGTTGCAAAATTCATGATTTGTTGAGGAACCTGTGCCAAATAGAAGCTGCCAAAGAAAGATTTTATGGTGTTGTTGGCCAACATATTCCTCAAGGGATAAATAGCCTGCGTCGTGTCGTTATTAATAGAAGCACTTCAAAAGAGATATTTCTCGAGGCTTTAGAATCTATGCCCCATGCTCGTTCCTTAATATGCTACTGTGATATAGATGCAATGACTCCCAATTTAAGGTTGTTGAGGGTAGCAGATACTGAGGATACTTTCGGAGATAATGTGTTTGAATTAGTTAACTTGAGGAAACTTTATATTGGAGCTATGGGTCAATCCCAATTCACCTCTTCTTTCAATATCCTTTGGAATCTAGAAGCACTATTTGTTTATGGATCGGGGGATGCTACTGCACCAATTCAAATTTGGAACATGCCTTATCTTAGGCATCTAGTGGTAAAGAAGAATGTGCGTCTCTTGGACCCTCCGATCGACAATGTTTTCATCATGGAGAATCTACAAACACTTGGGACTATATTGAATTTCAAGCTCAATCAAGAGATTACTAAGAGAATTCCCAATGTCAAAGAACTGGTTATAGAATACGATGAAGTTGAGACAAATGGGGATTATTATTGTCTGAACAATCTTGATTTTCTGCACAAATTGGAAACGTTGGATTGCGACTTCCACAATCTGCAATTTCATGGCTGTCAGAAGATGCTTAGCTTCTTACAATCGCTGAAGCAATTGGTTATTCAGTTCAGCAATGACTTTGAGTTGGAAGAGATGTTGGAAAAGATAGGTTCACTACCTATTCTTCGAGGGCTCAATCTGACCGGTGGGATGTTTCGGACAAACAATTGGAAAACAGTTGAAGGACAATTCCGCAAACTCGTGTTCTTGGAATTGAAAGAGTGTCATGGTCTGGAGCAGTGGACGTTAGAGAGCTCCCACTTTCCACTCATTTAGCAAATTCATCTTTATGATTTAGGAGAGTTGAAGGAGATCCCGTCAGAAATTGGAGATATACCAACACTGCAATGTATTTTGATTGCAAAATGCAAGGAGTCGGTCTTGATGTCTGTGAAAAAGACACTAAAAGAACAAGAGGAAGTACAAGGGGAAGTATCCGTCTATGTTGGAGTATTTGTGAAGAAGGGGGAGGAAGAAGCTCTACTGAGATTTGAGGGTCCCAACTTTTACGTGATCTGTGAAGATTAGGCTATCTTGATGGATTAGGGAGGTTGAACGAGATCCCGTCCGAAGTTGAGAACAAAGAAGACTACGTTTCCATGTTCGAATTCGGTGTACGTGGATGGAGAACCAAGAAGCTCTGTATGGTTGGAGGGTTCCACCTTTGAAGTAACTTTCTTCTAGTCTGGTAATATCTATTACTTTGTTATTTCACTAGTCTTGTATGTCATTTATTTACTTATTTATTTGTCTTGTGGCATGCGTGTCACTTTGTCATTGGCCGTATGTGGCATGGTGAGAACTCCTTCCTGTTTTATTTTGGTTATTTGTTTTGTAAAGACTTCGATTTGGGAGCGAAAGAGCCTTCTTCTCTCGACCTAGGGTTCTTTTGTTAAATAATTTGTCAAATCTTGTTTTTTCTTTAAGTGAAACGTTATATATATCTTGAAGAACTGAATTGAGTGTAGAAGCTGGGGAAAACATATAGAGAGAGATGAAGAGGATGGCGGCCCTGCTCATTTTCATTTTGAGCTTCACAAATGCAGATACATATCCAAATGATGGTTAGTTCTTTTATTTTTTACTTCCTCCGTTACCACTCCATTAAAATCCACCTTTTTTTCCTTTTTTGAAGTCGTTCCACTCCATTAACCCAACTTTCTCTTTTTAACTTAAAAATATACTCTAATATATTCAAGTGCCCTACTTTATCTATTTTACACACAACAAACAACTTTCTTAATCTCCGTGCCGAAAAGAAAGTGGATTAATAGAGTGGAACGGAGGGAGTACATCTTATTTCATACATTCTCAAGATTATATATGGCATGTGTGAATGTATTTTGTGGATAAGTCTGCGTATGCGTAATGATTGGTCGAGGGTTTTGGGAGGGACAACACTTTTATTGATGTAATGAAGTATACCATTTGCGTTTGATTTCTTTTCCTATATATTTTCTGCTGGAGGTCTATTAGAATCCTATTTACCCGTAGTCACTAATCTGCATAGAGATGGCTCATCGCATGTGCACTTTTCACTAATCTGAAGATTACTAATGATTAATCAACATCACAAACAAAACTTATTCCAAGAAAATCATAATTATGCAAAAAAAATAATTTTTTTGTTAAGGTGATAGTTAGATTTCCTTTAAAATCAGGTAGATGGTGGAACTTATAGCCAACCATAATTTGTGTGTATCCAGAATTTCAGCAACAAATTATATGACAATATTTTATCAAACTTAAGACGGACAGTTTTTGCTAGTTTTGATATCTCGGAAAGGTCAAGCATTACCAATTAATATATACAGTAATTTTTTTCTATAAGGTGATGCTAAATGGATTAATTTGATCCAGACTTCAATTAAAATTAAAATGATCTTACTACCCTTTCAAATTAATATTGGTCAAACATCAATTAACACTAATTAATACTTCTACTTTTTATTAATATTAATCTAATTAATACAATGAAATGAATTCAAAATCACATTAATTTCATCCTAATACTATTTTGACTGATCTAATATTATAAGGTATATAAATAAGTAGTATCTAATACACTTCTTGACACTATTTATTTAGGTATTTCGTTTATAAAGTATAATTTCACTTCTTTATAGTTTATTATTGAAGGGGATACTAATAAATTATAAAGAATCAAAATCATATTAATCCTCTTGACTAAATAAGTAGTATCTAATACCGATTGATCATCGTTGCAAATGGTATCCTATATCCGAGTGGAACGAAGGGAGTATTACTTGACTAATCCGCTTCACTAGTTGGGAAAAATATTAAAAGAAATGTTAAGAATTGTAAAAAAAATTGAATACAAATCTTAAACGAAATGTTTCTTAAAAGTAATGTTAAGAATTGTAAAAAAATTGAATACAAATCTTAAACGAAATGTTTCTTAAAAGTAATGTTAAGAATTGTAAAAAATAAAAAGAGGAAATTATAGCAAGTTGAAAATATCAAAATAAAGGAAAAAAATGTTGCAATAAGAATTTAAACCTGAGACTTTTTAAATAAGTGCCACAAGTGTTAACCACTAAACTAGACATATTACTCATTTTAATTATTGCTACATTATGATGGTATACTTTATTATGCAAAAATTCTAGTGGCCGATGAGTCGATCGACCCTCTTGACCCCCTCTAAATTCGCTAATGTTTGAACAATAATAGAGACATCACTAATATTTGAACACTAAATATTTGACAATAAGACAAGCTTATTGGCATGCATATCATTAGAGTTGTTAACAAACCAAGCTTTATCTGAATAGCTCGGGCTCAAGCTCAATAAAGCTCGACTCGAATTTAAAATTTAAAGCTTAATACGAGCCGATAAATATTTCACAATTTAACTTTCTTCCGAATTTTTTTGCAACAAGTGTATTTTTAATATTTTGTAAATTTTTTTATAAGCAAATTAAAAAAAATGAAAATATTTATTAGGCTTCTATTTTTCTTTTACTTATTTATAAAATAATGATTAACTAAAGCTATTTTTTAGAATTAATTTCCTATCAAAATAATATATATATTTTTTACTTTTTTAATTTTTTCGATTTATTACAAAAAATTTATTTTATTTATAAGAAAAAAAATGGAAATATCAATAAGGCTTCTTGGAATTTTCCTTTTACTTATTTATAATATAATGATAACTTGAAGCTATATTTTAAAAAAAAATTGTAGAATTAGTTTCCTATCAAAATAATATACATACACTTTTAACCTTTTTTTCAAATTATTAACAAATTTATCTTATTTAAAATAATTATATATTATATAAATAAAAATGTCAGATTACATATAATAAATTATACAATCCAATTACATTTATTCAAAAAATAAAAAATGAAATTCTGTATTACTTAAAATTCAATACTCAAGAATTCAAAAGTTGAAGGAGATCCCATCAGATATTAGAGATGACAACCAGCCAATTGAATAAAGCTATTCATCAGTAAACAAAATTATCAGTATAAAACAGAAGCAAGACAACTTAGAAGCACTGGAGGTGGAGGATGAGTACTAACAACTTGCCTTGTTGTTTTAGAGTCCAGAGTACGAGAACAAGGGTTGTGAACTACACGAATCTTGCCCAAACTAGGAGAGGGAATTAGAATTACCTTCACACAGCATCCATTCCGAAGCAAAGTTTGCCAAGATAGTTTCTCTTTTTGTGTGTTTCTCTCTCTAGCTACTTGTGCTCTCATAAGTTGTTGTAGTCTACCATCAGAAATGAATAGCTTCAGCCACTGATGATCACACTCGAAATTCGAGATTTGACCCAGAAATCGCCCTTACATTAGCTACAAAGAAAATCAATCAGAAGCAAAGCAATTTGAAAGTTTAGGGAATTAGGAGAGTACTGAAAAGAGGTGAGCTCTTGTTCTAGGTCTAGAGTGAATACAGTATAATCCTAAACAATAAATGTACATGTCAAAGCATCATAGACAAAAACATTATCTAGCAAGAACGCACGAAATTGTACGGTCAAAAAAGATGTGATAGTAACCGAGAGCAGTATTTGATACCTGGAAGCTTTGCAACAGTGATCCAACAGTTTATCAACATCTTCTTCATTGATGCAGTAGCCTTCACCAGAAGAGATGCTCTTTGCACTATCATCTGATGATTTCCACCAGGTCAGAATTTCAAAAACTCTTTTCATCTATTAAGTAAGTAAAGGGAACAAAGTGAACAAGAAGAAGTTTATATAGTATACATGATATACAGCAAAATATGTATATCCAAGTCAATTTGCCCCTCATATGGTCAAGAGAAGGATACAGCAATATGTCTAGCATCAACTTTAGCACCAGAAGTATCAGGAGTAGTGTCGTCTACATGATCCAAAGGGTGGGCGAGGAGTTCGTCTTCAATAAGATCCAATTTGCTTGCAAGAATTGAGACGAGGAAGTTCAAGGTTGATGGAGTCATCTCCCTTTCCTGAACTACTGTCAATATTCTTGAAATTATACTCCAAATTGCATTCTGAGCTTCTGTCTCCTTGGAAGCAAATGGGAACACATCAAATAAACCCTGCAAGAAATTCATATCTGAACAAACCAAAGTTCATGGATGATCATTTTAAATTGCTAAGATAAAGAAGAAAATTGGAAAGTTTGCTCCTAAGAATTATAATAAGATATACCTTGTGAGAGTTCAGAAGCCAGATGGGTTGCATCAGTAAGGATATTTGCTAGCAACACTGCAGCTGTCACACAAGAACTGGCAACCTGCAAGGACATATACATTTTCGACAAGGGACGGGGATTTTATGAGATATAACAATATGTAGGTTCATGCGGAAATTGTACCTCAAATTTATCAGGAAGTTTGACAAGCTCTTTTACTAGTTCCAACAACTCTTTGTTTTCAGATATTTCTTCTGAATAGTTATCCATAGTGGAGAGCTCTTCAATTGTGCGTAGAATCAGATCAAGCACACTATACCTGATGCACCATAGATTGCATGAGTTACTCTAGCTGCAGCAGGGCATTCAGTTACACAGTGTATGAATTGCTCGCATGAATTCCAAAATGAGCTAATTCCGCAAAAAAAGTATACCTCTCGAGTGTCCTGTCTTCTTTTAGTTTGCTCATTTCAAAAGCCAACAGTTTGATCAGAAGACTTGAAAGGCGCAACTTCAACAATGGTGGAATGAGAATAGCTGCTACTTCCTGTCGACTTTCTAAAACAGCCAATAACAGACCTACACTCTGGAAAAGAAGAACTTGAGGTAACGGTAGAAACAACTCTCAGTAAAATTGCCTATTAAAATTTACACAATTCAAAGGACACTATGAAAAGAAAAATCTTCTTCCACAAAAATACTTAGCTAATCAGTATACTATATATAAGCATCAGTTTTTTTTTCTCTCTCTCTCTCTCCCAGAGGTAATATTCCCACTTGAGCTCCAAGAGAATCAAAATACACACGTCAGATTATAATCACAATCTTATTCCTATCTACCTTGATTTCCAGATATTTTAGACTGGAACCATCTTTAGAGAAAAAGCAAAAGTGATTGTAGTTAACTGGTAGGCTAAAACGTACTTTTACTGTATTTACCAACAATATGACACAATCAGTAGTATATTATTCTCAACCACCCTATAATGTTCATGGAAACTCCAAATATATTAAACACACCTCAGTGTCAATTTTAAAAAAAAAAATCAAGATCTCATCATCTGAAACCTAGTAAGATTTTCTTTATCAAGAAATACTGCAAGGGGAATTACAGCATTGCAAAAATGATACACTTTGGATACGAAGAACACATGGCAGTGTCATCTCTAGAATTTGGTAAATGTTAGAACAGGAAAATTCACAGAATTAGTGTATTTATTACTTATTACTTGCAGATTAGATGCTTTTAAATGGAGATAAGGGAAAAATATTGGTTTTCATGGTTTTCACCCTTTCAATAAGCTGCGGATTCAAAGCATTTTCAGCAATCCAGAGGATACGAGCGAGGATGTGCTCAGGCTGCAATGCTTCTGCCCAAGTAACTCCTTCACCTCCTTGAAGGCACAAGCTCAACACCCTAACTTGGCAAAGAAAAACACATGTAAAGTGTAGAAAACATAAGAGATGGGATAATTTCTGTGTACACTACAAGTATGATGGATACCGGATATAAAGAGGGAGTACAAGCTAGGTTACAATATGTACCAAGAATAAAAATACCTACCTGCCCTATAAAGGAGATACTATATCTAGATAAGGAGAGATATCAAAAGTGATAACCTTATACAATTACATCTTCAACAGTAAACTTAATGTACTCAAGGTCACCTCACTCACTAACTTCCATTATGCTGCTGAATAAATGGCATGGTAGAAATGAATGAACTCCAATTTACAGGTCATGTTAACAGACATCTTTATAATGGATAAATGTGCACATGCCATCCTATTTGCCTCTAACACTTACCATTCACTTGACACACATCCGTAACGTGAAACATCTAAATTTATTTAAAATGAAGTTGAGTAAAACCAGCAAGAGTTACATAGTAGTACTTTATATAGTATAGATTTAAATTACCTGCAGGCTTCACAGAGGCAAGGTACATCATCTAGAAACAATTTCTCCACTATGGATCCAACCAATCCATCTACAGAAGTTATAGATTTCCGAGATATTTCATGGCAAGCGAGGTTTCCAATAATCCCAAGACTTATCTCCTGTAACATGGAAAAGCAACCTTATACAAGACACCTGACAAACTTTATATCTCTTGAATCGTATTATAGAATCAAAAGATAGCTGTTACAATCAAGCACCCATCAAATTAAGTAGTTACTTACAGTAATACGCAAGGATTGAGAAACCACAAGAGTAGCCAAAAGTACTTCAAGGATAAGATTCTGAACCTACACATGGAATTAAATAATCGACATCAGCTAGTTTTTGATAACCTTCACATCAATATGAGTAGAAAGTTCAATATTTGAAAGTAACTGCCGCATAATTTTTGTATTTTATTTCAAGAAATATGCTTAGGAGAAAAAAAGGTTAACTGAATTAGAATTTTATCCTCTTCTATGGAGAAAAAGGGCAAGGGTTCTAGACATAGCACTTTGCCTCTTGAGATGACATACAGATAATCTGATATTTTTCGGTAAGCAAATCATTACGAGAATGAAGCAAAGAAATAACAGTTTGAACTAGTGGGAGGCACATGACAAGTACCATAAATTGGGCATGATCTTCACTGGCAGCAAGATCCCACAAAATGCAACCACATTCTTCCCACGTCTGTTCTGTCGATCCCCCTTCATTTTGATAATCATTTGTCGGTTCTTGTAGATCCAATTTATCATGGTTTTCAGAAGATTCCATTGCTTCAGCTTCTCCACCATTTTCAGGCAAGTGCACAACATCCTCTTTTCTAACTCCAGGTCTCCGTTCTCGACCAATCGAACCAGTCCCAGTGGCATATTCACCATCTTTCGCATCAGCTGGAAGAAGTTTCCTTATCAAAGATATAACATAACTAGGATCAACCGTTGTCGATATGTCGAATGCCTGCACGATGAAGTTTCAGAAACTAGTTATATATCTCCATATCGAAAAAAAGCAGCACAATCACAATTCCAAAAACAATAAATCTGGCCCTCGGAAGAATTCTAATAAACCCAACCTTCTCAGAACAATTTACTAACAGACAAGAATTCAGATTATAATCATTCCCACCAAAACGGAATTTTTTTTTCTCTTGAGCAATTCAACGAGCATATAAAATGCATAACGGAAGTTAATGTAAACTCCACATACGCTACAGAATATACAGATATACTGCAACTGGAGCAAACAGAGACCAACAAAAGATGAAAATAAACAGTATAAGAGTCTAAACTCAAGTGAATGAATACAGTACCTCGTGCGAAGGGGCGGAAGGGTGATGAGCAGGCCGCTGCCGGAGCTCTTCTGCTCCTTCATCTTGGTCTTCCGAGGATGAATTTGACATTTTCGACTTAAGCTCTCGGATTTCTAGTGATGAACAAATAGTGCCTTTTTCTCGTTTTTGCTTCAAGTTTTCCGCTATCAACCGCACTCGCTCCCTCTCTCCTTGTATAATTTCTTGAATAAACTTTCAAATTAGTCTTATTACACCTTTTCGTAGCATTCACATTTAATTCCGTCGATAGTCATTTTCATACCTTTATATTTTTTATAACATTAATATTATCCATTCATATAAATCTACATATCCTAATTTCTTGACATATCCGTACTTTCATTTGCCACTTTCTCTCAATTTTTAAACTATGAATCAACCCTAATTCTTTTAATCAAATAAATATTTGTTTTAAAATAGTTTTAAGGGGGTGTTTACAATAGCTTAAACTTTTTTTAAGTGCTTAAATTAAGGAGAAGTTAGTAAAAGTGATTTATTAGAGAATTTGAGATGTGTTTGCAAAAATTGAAAGTAAAAAAAGTTGAAAAAATAGTGTTAGGATCTTCGTACCCTCAAAATGTGACGAAAAGGTTATTGAAACCCAACGGAGACAATAACAAAACAGGAACATAAAGAGAAAAAGAAATAGGCACAGAGAATTTAACGTTCGATTAATCGACCTACATCCACAGACGAAGGGAAGAAAATTCACTATAAAAAAGGAGAATACAAATTCGGGTCTCCAGAATATCTAAATCAACAACAGTTTCTTTAAATGCTGAAATATGCTCTTGTAGAGACGTGTCTTCTACCATATGATAAGAGTAGAGATGTTTCTTTAGATGTGGCTTACTTGTGAGACTCTTGGTTATGCACAATTGTTTCAGCTTCAGCCATAGTCCAGCAGCGGTTGTCTCTTTCAGAACATCCTACAGAATTTGATTTGATAGATGAAGGTGTATGTGGGAGAGAGCATTACGATCCTTCTTTTTCTTCTCCTCATCTGTCCACGAATTTGGCTTTTTTTCAAATCAAAGTCTCATCCAAATCCATATGAGCGAGAACTGCGCAAATCTTCACTTGCCATAACGTAAATTCTTGTGTTCTTGTTAATTTTCTTGTATTTTGTTTACTCGTATTTTATAATAAATAGTGTTTGCAAATTTTATATGTAGAGCTTATTTTGAGATTTAGAACTAAAATGTTAAATCATAACTTCTCCTAAATTATAAATATATCATTAAGTTGAAGAAGTTGGTTAAAACCAACTTAACCAACTTCAACTTATTCAACTTAAATATAGATAATTTTTTAAAGAACTTAATCTAATTTAAGTTGTTACAAACACTCAAAATCAACTTTTTCTTAAATTAAGCTATGTGCTATATAATTTAAGGAGTTGCAAATACCCCTTAATGCTACGAGAAAATCATGTCAGCATAAAGAGAAGGTTAAGAGAAGTGGAGGACGAATATAACAAATGAAATTAGGTATTTAACCTTATATGATTCAATTGAAAAGTACTTGACCATTGTGGAAAAAGTACAGATGACTACTGTGGTGTTTACCCTAATTTCTTCTCTTGAAAATATAAATATACATAGTTTAAAAAAAATGATATTATCACATATTATGCAACTTTTGAGTAATTAATTTATGGTCACATATTCTTTACTCTTTTTAGAAACAAGACGTTAATGATGGAAATTCTCTTTTGGGAATACAAAACACTACGAATGAAATGTAGGGAGTAGCTAAAAATCAAACGTACCGAAAAGAAACATAACACTGCCAATGATAATCACACGAGTCAAAATTTATAAGCTTGAATCTCACCAACGTTAAGGTCTAACTACCAAAATACAACAACTAAGATTACACAGAAAGAAACAAATATAAGAATTGAAGAATCGTGTATGTGGTAACACAAACAAATTGAGGTCCCAGAAAACGACCAAATTCCACAATCCTCCTCCCCAAACAAGAATAGACAATATGCAGAGATGCACAAAATACACTCTAAAACACAGGTTAGGATTGTCTTTTCACCATCATTCTCCATTCTCCTCAGATTCTAACAATCGAAAGAATCGGTTACAACCATCATCGACAGCATATGAAGAAAGCGCCAAAAAACGAGTCCGGTCATCATAATTTTACAGGACTGCTGTAGATTTAGAATCTTTCCCTTTCCTTGTTGTACCATCGATAACCATGTTTCCAACTCCGACTTCCATGGCCTCCGTCTCATCCTTCTCGACCTCCTTGATGAGTTTGTTAGAGGGGGTGATCTTCCGGGGGGCTCCGCTGATCCATGGATGATCAAGACACTGTGCGGCTGTCAGCCTCTTCTCTGGCACAAAATCCAGTATCTGAGTAAGGAAGTCTGCTGTCTCAGTGGCATCTTGCTCATTGAACTCGTATTTTTCCATTAGGACCTTAGAGAGAGGCCAAAACCGTAATCTTCTGATATGCCTCAGATCACCAAACCTATTGAAGAAATCCCGTGAATAACGCCCACCCAATGCAACCTGCATATATGCTTATCAAGTAAGAAACCTATGTTTAATCAATTATTTGGGTATTATATTGAGTTGAGGTTCTATTATAGGGCCAGTAAAGTGAGATTATGGACGAACGCTTACTTTCCGTGGCATCATCCCGAGAAGTTCCATCATCAGTGCCAAATGATCCTTCAGATTAGAACAGAAAGACAATGAATCAATCACTCAACAAATAAACTAAGCAAGTAAAAATAATCTGACACAGCAGCATATGTATTTCATGAAATGGATGCTGAGAGCAACTTAGAAAGTGAAAACAAAATGTTAACACACAACCCTACATCTGTTTCAGGGGTGCGGGTTGGGATTTTTTGTTTTGTTTTGTTTTTGTTTCTTTAGTATCACAAACACACTCAAATCAACAAAGAAAGTATCCTCGCAAGCAAATGTTATATCATTGACCCAGTAAAGTATACGTGAAGCTTAAAGCAGCAAGCAACTATTGTAACATTAATTTTAGGTGCGTAAGAGATAACATGGCAGTGAACGAACCTCATCACGGTCATAATTGGCACTATTATGTGGATCAAAAAGAACATCTCCAGTGGCCAGTTCAAAGCAAATGCAGGCGAATGACCACATATCAGCTGATGTAGAGTATTTAGATCCTAAAATAACCTCTGGGCACCTATACTGCCTTGTTTGAATATCACTCGTGAATTGCTTATATGTCCAACATGCATTTCCAAAGTCTACCAATTTGCATTTTAAATCAACCTCAGCTACGAGCTTCTGTCTAGCTGATCTGCTGCCTCTCTTGTTGCCCTTTGTTCCTAGAGATGCACCATTTTCCACCTTACTGGCTGTTCCAGTAGCTGATGTTTTGCTTTGTTTCTCAATCGACTCTCCATTGGGTTTATCATCACTATGAGAATCTTCAGGTCCGCTTGCATCATTATCTGGCTCAGCTTCATCCCTCCCGACACACTTCTCAGCAGCCCGCTTAGCCTTCTTTCGAATCTTCTTTTTCTGGTTCTTAGTCAGATCACCATAATCTTTAGATGCATTGGACTCTGATACAATCTTGCTTTTACTTGAAGGAGGTACGAGAGCTGCACCTGATCTTCTTGGATCTTTAGCTGGATCTATCATTGAAAGAAGTAATATGTTCTCCGGCTTCAGATCTGTGTGTATTATTGATAGCTGACTGTGCAGATAATCCAATCCGACTAAAATGTGGTAACAAATCTCTTTAACCATGTGAAGAGGCATGCCTCTGTAGTCAGAATACTTAATTAGGGTCAAAAGATTATCACCCAAGTATTCGAAAACCATGCAGACATGTTGCCCATTTGGCCCGGAATGCTTGAAGTGATCTAAAAGTTTCACCACACATTTTTTATCTTCTGGATCCCCCTCAGCAATCTGCTTTAGAATAGTGATCTCATCCATTGCCGCTTCTGTATAGTGTTGTGCACTCTTTTGTACTTTTAGAGCTACATGTATCTATAATCAGATATGAAAAAAGAGAGGAAGAAAAATACATCATAACCCAATGACTAATCGCGACAATAAACATATGAGTCTTCTAAAGAAAGAGAAACAATTTTGGAAAATATAGCAATTTTCTGCTTCACTCTTTTGGATTCCCGAAACAGTACTTCTACCACTAATAGCAACTAAACATAGTTAAATTGAGAAAATAGATGAGAAAAGTCATTTTTCCAACTTCAGTCGATCTTTACAAGATACATCACACAACTTCCTAGCAATTAAATGAACAAGGGACCGCGATTAAGGAGAAAAAGACCTCTTCACGGGGATTCATCACTTGTCCTACAAATGTTGATCACTAACGAAGCATTTTCAAATATATAACCTTTATATAAACGAATAAAATAGCAAACAATGCAGATTACTAAGCAATGAGCCGATAAAAATATCCATCCCAAAACATGAATAATAACAGCAAATAGACAAAGTTCCATTTAAACAGTTGTATTATGTGGCGCCAAAATAAACAAGTATAATCCCTTCGCCGTACAAACACAGTCTACCCTACCAACCAAAGAGTATCAGAAAACGCCATCTGACCGATCATATACAAATCTGATTAAAAGGATAGAGAAACGTACGGATTTCCGAGTGTCCCAAGCTAGCCAGACGGTGGAGAAGTGGCCCCAGCCAAGCTTGCTCTGAACAACATATCTGCCGTGTTTGAAGGTATCTCCGATCCGCACGACGTGGTATCCGCCTCGGCGGTAGTCATCAGTCCCCTCATCCTCCGAAGTACAGTCGCTCGTCTCGCTCAGTTCGTCGCCGATCCTGTCCACAGCCGACGTCGCCGCCTCCTCCTCCGCCATCAGTCAATTCCAACCAAATCGGAGAATTGAAAATAGTTCGAAAGGAGATCGGACCCGAACCGTAGCCCTAGATTTGTCACTGTGCGTTCGACTGTCTCCAAGAATAGGGTTTACTATTTCTCTTCTTTAATTCGGGAAGAAAATCAAATTGGGTAAATTTTATTATCTCATTTCTTCTCGAATTATCAAAAGTAGTTCTGATTGGAAATGGAGTCGGGAATTAAAAATAATATATTTAAATTTGCAGGAAAGTGACCGCGTATCTTTTTAATAGTTACTAGAAAATTGGCACCACATTTGAACGGTGCCCCATCAAAATATAGTTTAATATTACGCGAGTTTTCGATATATTGTTGAAATTTCTATACCGGAGTTTGACGAATTAAATTTACAAGTATGCATTTTAGTTTTTTATAAGTTATGTTGTATGATGATTATGTGAGAAAAAATAAATTACTATATATTAGGATAAAATTAGTATTATTATGTTATTTCAACGCTATGCAAAATAAGATACATATGTAGAATGTACAATAGAACCTAGTGTTTGTTTAATGATATGAAAGTTAGAAAAATATTGGTATTGAAATATGAGTAAACTAAAATAAATTATTAAAAAATTAATGGCATATTTGTATTTGCTATTATAAAAGTTGGATAAAATGGTCTTTTGCTATATGATCATATTAATTAGATCTTGAAAGTTAGTGAAATATTTAGTTAGGAACAAAAAATTACTAATAGACATATATATTTGGGACAGACGAAAAAGGAAATATATTATTATTATTATTATTATTATTATTATTATTATTATTATTATTATTATTATTGTTGTTGTTATTCTCTAGAGACGAGTCTTCAGATGTAGAGGTAAATACAATCCTAAAATCTAGTTCTATAATTCACCTTCTAAAATCTCATCTCCCCTACGAATTTCGCCGTCATCGTCAGTTCCACATAATAAACACCCTTCCTCCAAAATAAGCAATGATGGATTTAAATTCCAAATTGGAGAGGGGCAATCCAGAAAATGGGGGGGGGGGGGGAGGGGGGATTGAACTGAGCAATTAATTGCTGGTCTAGGATGATGGAGATTCCGACGTCTTCGTCTTCTCCACCGAAACCCTTACTGTAAATAATGTAAATAATTATCTCTCATTTTTCTGAAAAAAGTCGATCGATATAAAAAAAATTGGTATTTTTTATTTCAATTACATTTTATACCAAATATGACAAAATGGTCGACGGCTAGTCAAATACAAAGATGATGGTCAAATCTACTCGACCGTTAGCGGTTAACTTTTACGGCAACTACGCAGAGTTTCCATTTCTTGCTTCGTGGCGTCGTCATTCACACTTTCTTCCCCCTCCAACCGACACGCCTTTTCTTAAACATTAAGATTGTCCACAAATATATAACTTAATCGACATCAAAACAAGAATCTCCTTTAATTAGAAAGGAAAAGAAAAAAAAAAAATCAAAGCAGAAAGAATCAAAATCATGTCTTCCGATCTTAAGACTCCCGGTTCTCTCTATCCAGAAATCGTCATGACCAATCCAGAATCGAATTCATTCGTGTCCAAAAAGCCATATTCCTCTCTCTATCCTTCAATCCAAATGGACTATTTAGCGGCAAATCTGTTCCCAGAAATCGAGGAAGAAGATCCCAAAGCCACGATGAATCAAGGAGGAGCCGCCGCGTTCGAATCTTTCGAGAAAGTGATTGTTACAGTCCCAGGCGCGATCGTCCACTTGATCGACAAAGATCGGAGCGTGGAGCTCGCGAGCGGTGATTTCACGGTGGTGGAGTTGTCACAGGGCGGGAATGTGGTGGCGGCGCTGGCCCGCGTCAGGGAGGAGATCCAATGGCCGTTGGCGAAGGACGAGGCGGCGGTGAAGCTCGAAGACTCCCATTACTTCTTCACTTTGCGAGTTTCGCCCGACGGCGGCTAGGTCAGCGGCGACAATCTTTTGAACTACGGATTGACGATAGCCGCCAAGGGGGAAAAATGGAAGATGATGGAGTTGGATTCGGTGCTAGAGAAGTACAGTGCTTTTAAGGTGGAGAAGGCGACGGCGGTGGTGGAGCAGGGGTGGCGGGGGCGGTGGCGAGGGAGGTGGCGCCGGAGGAGATGGTGAGGAAGAAAGATGTATCCCGTTAGATTGTTTTCTTGGTGGGTATCAATCAGCTTTTTAAACAAGAGAAATTGTGGCTAAATATTTTTAAAGAGAAATTAGAAATGACCAAAACGGGTCCTTGTAAAGAAAAAAGTTGTTGTACAAGGCAGGGGCATTTTCGGTAATTCACAATTACGGACACTGTAGCTAAACAGTGCAGCAGATGTAACATTTTATATGCATGGTTAATAAATTCGGGTTTTGTTGCCATTTGAAAATTCTACCTTAGACAGAGTTGTAGACCTTATGGTATAAAATAATGTCACCTCATTTATTTTTTAAAATAAGAATACTTATAAAATTCAAAATGTGATGTGGCATTACTCCACACCACAAGGTCTATTAAACACGGTCTAGGGTAGAAATTTCCGTCACCAAGGGTTCAAATTTTAATTTTAATTTTTTTTCTGTAAATATATCTCTAAAACTGAAAGTTTAAATAAAATTGTTTCTAAATAAATTTTAATTTAGATTATCTCTATTTTGTTAGAGATATTTGTAGGTCAATTCGGATATCTGTCCCACTTTTTTGTGTCCTCTCACTCACATTTTAATTATAAGTACCTAGGTGCTTATAATAATCTTAAAATTCAAATTGTAAGTACTTAGATACCAATCCGGATCCTCTGGCCCAAAATTCGTATCCCACTCGGTGGCCCACCAATCACGCGATGCCACGCGTGTATTGGTGGGCCATGTTAGCAATTAAAAACTATTTAAGTTATAAAAGGATGGCCCACCAATGCACGCGTGGCGGGGCGTGATTGGTGGGCCATCATATGGGCCACCATCATATGGGACAGAGGATGCTGAGCGCTTAGATACTTACAATTAAAAATGACAATAGAATACAAGTGGAGCACACGAAAAAGGACAAAAGATCATGTGGGCTGATAGGTAGACATGATTAGGGATGAGCACCGATGGTAGTGGTAAAAAAACGTCGTTACCGATTACCATACCGCTTATGAGTGGTAAATAATTTTTTTTACCGTTTACCGCACCTAAAACTATGGTTACCGTTACCGTTGGTAATAATAAAAATGTTTACCGTACCAATGGTAAATATAATTTACCAGTCACGCATCTCTAACATAGTTTCACGCTAACAAGGAAAAAAACTATTACCGCATTTCGACTAATGGTCTCTACTTATAAATATTAAATTTTTCAAGTAATTTTTTGAGCTAAAATATCAGCCAAATAATGTAAAACACCAACACAAACTATAGAGAATGAACTTCAAAAGTCAGACGCCGATGAACATAGGATTAAAAGTTATTATGGAAAGGTAAAACGCATAAATAGGAGATTTAGAGTATTTTTTACTAATTAGATAATTTTATGTATATAATAAAATTAAGATTTTTTTAATATTACACATTACCGTTGGTATTAATGGTAACCGCACTTATGGTATGGTTACCGTACCGATAATTGCGGTATTTTCAAAATCATTACCGTTTACCGCTTGTTTACGGACGATTACCGTTACCGATGGTAAGAATTACTGTTGGTAATTGGTAAACCGATGATAATGGTAATTTTTTGCTCATCCCTATACATGATCAATTGGGTTACTCGTTACCGTTCGGGGTCCAATTTCAATTTGAAATTGCCGGTTCCAAAAGCATGGGGAATCAAATAAATTAGAATCGAATGGTTTAGTCAGTTTTTGGTCTAATTTAAAACTTACACTTCCAATTTTCCTATTTTCTAATCTTCTTTCTTTACAAATATTGATGGCGATGAACGCAACACGGTCCATTTGTGACCTTTTGTGGTAGGAACCGTCCGGTCCCAAATCTAATGGTTTGAAACTATCTATTCACGATTCCAAAAAATTACGAACCAGAACTGAACTGTGAACCTATTTTTCAATTTGTGATCAATTTAGTTTCCGGTTTTTGCCCAATTTCAGCTGGTTTTTGTTCCACGTTGGGCATGTATATTAATAGACCGGTTATGTTCAAGTGTTTACCTTTTAATTCTTCCTTTTAAGCTTTGACCTCAACTTAGTGGGTGTTTGGAGCTGAAAGCAGCTTATTTGAGAATTTGTAGTTGTTTGGAAAGAAGTGTTAAAAGTTGATGAAAGTGGGAAAAATACTGTTTGGAAATATTGCTAATAACAGTAGCCTATTTTAATTTTTTAAATAAAATGTTTGTCTTATCCAAATATTATTAAACAATTATAATTTATAAAAAATAAAATAAAATTGAGAAGTTATTTTTTTACATTATAATTTTGATTTTAGTATTACAAAATATTAAATAAAATTAATTTTTATATTGCATAAATTTATAGTATATTATATTAGTATAAACATATAATACTATTATATCTTAAATATTATTCACTTTTTAAATGAAATGACGGTCTTATCCCCAATGTTATTACATAATTACTCCTTCCGTCCCGCTATTAGTGACTCATTTATTTCCAACACTGTTATTAAGATAGTAGATGATAACGTATGAAAGAGAAGTAGTTACAAAATATGTATGAGATTATGAGAAAATAAATGATAAAGTATGAGAGAGAAGATAATTAGATAATGATAAAGTAAATGGTAAAGTAAGAAAGAGAATATGATAAAGTAGGAGAGAGAGTAATAAAATTTGCTAAAAAATGAAGTGAGTCACTTTTAGCAGATGAAGAGAGTATAATTTATAATAAATAAATAAAATTGATAAATAACAGCTATTTTATGTTTATTCTTTTCTTTATAATTGTCATCTCAATATTATAAAATATAAAATTAATTTATACTAAATAAAATATTTGATTATTATTCATATTACATTTTAATTTATATTAAAAACATAATAATAGTTCATAATTGTGAAGTTATAATTAAGTTTTATGGAGAAAAGTTTTTTGTGAATAAAATAAATTTGTAAAGATAAATTTATCAAATGAATTTCATAATCTGTAAGCTATAAGATTAAGGAGGGGTGAAACAGCTTAAACATTTTCTCTAATTTATGAAAAGATATAGAAAAAGCTCTATAAACCGCTTATCATAAGTTAGCAACCTGCATTTAATCTTAGTATATCTATAACAACACAAAACAACCAAAAGAATTGAAAAAATTACAAAGCCTCTCCTAACAGGTAAAATCAAATAAACATCACAAGAATGGAGGGACGCTAAAGAATGCTGTACGCAGTAACAGAGCGAATACGATGCTCGGTATTAGCTTGAAGAACGCATAGTTGGATAAGTTGCTACTGTTGACTTGTCCGGCATTGAAGAACTCAGTTTTACCTGTACTCGTAGTTGTTGAGACGTTCACAGACGACGAGCCTGCACAAGAAGGTTGTAAACGAAGGAAATCGAAGGATTTCAACTCATTTTAATGGAAACTTACAGTCGTAGTTCGCCCATCCAATTCTTTGGCCAGCTAAATCATACACCACAATCTTATCTTTAAGAACTAGATCTGCAGGGGAAGTTGTCACATCTCAGTGAGTAGAACTATATTCTCACAGTTGTGAATAAGTGAATTATTTAGATCAAGAAAAGATCAAAGTTTATATATTATGTGCAGGGAAGAAACAATGGAAAGTTCAAGCAACAGGAAGCTCCAAGATGCATTACCTCCAAGAATTGTAATTCCTTGACCTTGCATTTTCTGAATGCCGATGCACCACGCAGCAAGACCACCCTACACAAGCAAACCATTAATCCTTACAAATGTTTATTAACAAAACGAAAATTGTAGACTTCCTTATCTAGGTTGGAAAGCAAGGAACTTCCTTATCGAATATATAATGCTAAAAAACACACTCAAAATAATATAACACATAAATGGAGATTAGGAATAGATGGACTCTCTATAGGGCATATTTTACACATGGGGTTCATCACTACTTTAGCTACTTTATAGTGGCTTGGCCGGTTACTCGTGATTCTCGATCATTTAAGTTCCTGATGCTAGCAGTGTACACAGGACTAGCAGCAGAATTTAATTCCTATTCAAGGGTCTAAACAATCTTTGAAGAGCTACATTTTCCATTATGTAATCGACTACATGTAGATCCAAGATGAATAATTAGCAAGACTGAGAACGTTGTTTACTGCATAATGTCGTTTTGAATTCCTGTAAGGCTAAATCAGAGATGATGCAAATCTGTAAGATTCTCAATGCAAAGGTGATGCAAATCAGTAAGTTTCTCAGTGTTGACTTACTATAGAATTCTGCTGGAGAAGATAGTCTTGGGGACTGAGAATCATTGATGCACCACCAGCAAAGTTTAAAGTAACTATAGGGAAAATTTCTGCAACACTGGAGAGGAGAAGGATAATGAACAAATAGATGAGAGGCAGCAATTGACAAGTGAGATACACAAACGAGAATTAGAAGTATCTGATGAAACACCTGGAGGTAGTTAGATAGCATTGATTTCCCCTGGAAGGAAGAGGGCGCACAGATCCTGCAATGGTTTCTGTGATCTGCAGGGCCAAAAAAGACAATAGGTATCAGGAATCAAATAATAAAAAGTTTAATATTAAAAGTTATTCCAGAAATGTAGACGACGTACTGCAGTAAGAAAAGGATCATAAGCCTCTTCCGCAAGGAATGCCAAACTTGTTCCTGAATCGATTATTGTTCCTCGGTTGTTTGAAGTCGCAAACACTGATGAGTCAATGTTGAGCGTCCGGCCATTTACAGCTATACTTTGTAGATTTACATTGTAATGTGGCCTGAGAAGTTGGAGATACATTATCTAAAATGCAGTGTTCGGAGACATCCAACAGGTTGAAATAGTAACTTGACAATATTTGGAATTTATAATTATGAAAATAATTGCAACATATTGAACAAATAAAAAAGAGAAGGCCTAATCCTTTAAAACCCACAATTTGACTGTCACAAAGAATTCATGACATACAAAGCCAGCATTCGACACTTCATAGTTCGTAACATTCTGAATTATAAAAAAGTTAAGTTCATGATAACTGAAGACATTTAACCGAGTCGTGACGTTGTTGAATTATGGTTGAATTGTAGCACTCTGTTTATTTACCAATAAGGCTAGTTTCAGAAAATAAAATTCTCAAGGAAAAGCCAAGCATCAGCAGTCACAAATCTATCAAGCTAGCTCCCTCGACCAATGTAATCTACTTGGAGGCAGTTCAGCATTTCAGAAGCCCTTTATATCGAGTACCTTTTTGGGGAAATGCCAACCAAAACTGATTATGAAATTCTATCAACACGAGGTGCTGGAAAGCATAATTTAATCTTAACTTTTCCAGCATGTTTTTGTTACTTCATTATGTCAGAAGTCAAACACCTCTGGGTATTGTTTAGTAGAGGTTAATTGTAGTTCCAGCAAACTATATGATAATAAATATCAAATATCAATAAACTTCAACCTTTAAGTTTGAAGCATCCTGGCCCCCTAAAACAGTATTTATATGATTTTTTTCTTTAGGGTAATATATTATATAATACTCATCAATTTAGAAAAACTCATACAAAGAGGCCTCCCAACCAAAAAGAAAAGAAAACCTTCAGATCAGCCTTTATCAAGGAGTCAAGGACCCAACGAATATTGGTCAATTGATGCCAAGTATGAAATGATGTTTCATCCCAAATTAACAAACTCTAAGCTTTGGTAACTGGTTGGTTCAAGATAGAATGTATACAACCTCATATAGCGTTCAACCTACATTCTTTCTAAAATCATCCTCAAGCAAATTCAAGGAAAAATGAATAAATTCTAGATGTATTCAACTTAGATCAGTTCACTAACGAACAAATGCAGAAAGCATATAAAATGACCGTATTGAAGTTTCTAGGAGGAAAAGGTGCATACTGTGATGGAACAAGCGGAGTGTAAACTATATTTGGCTCCACTATTTGACCAATCACCAATATACCACCACCACCATTCCCGCCTCTCAAACAATGAGAAAACGCATACGGTGTGACTCCCTGCGATGAAAGCTGTGAAATCACAGATAATCCCTGCTGTCCAAAACCAAATATACCATCAACTGCCTTATCCGGCTTGGTAAGTTCCCCAGTTTGTGATGTGCTACAACTGTGGAGCAATGCACCTAATCAAATCAATTGATAAACACACACTAACAATACTTTTATTAATACACATGAGAACTAACCCGAAAACAACAGGTGCTGAATTATTAGAAGTCAATGAATTCCCAATTATGGAGTCATAATACATCAAGTCATACACATAATATCCGGATGTCCCACTGCCATCACCATACTGGAAGGTGTATCCGCACTGATTCTGTCCCGAACAGCCAGAATCAGAAGCTTGAGCTCCTAAAGCACACCTTTGGTCAGAACATGAGATTGGTGAGGCCGTGGAGGAAGAGGAAGGATTAAAAAAATTGAGCTCTATCTGTTTGAAAAAGCAATACATATCACTAAACGATAAAGAAGAAATTCCAAAGTAATATAATTTGCAGTTGTTCAGACATACTTGGAGTCCACTGGATGTGGGGCAACCATTACAGGGATTGCAGCCAACCCATAGCACATTACTTCCAGTATCTATCTGTACATAGAATTCTTTTGCAGGAGTTCCCAGTTTAATTCTTGTATAATATAGTCTCCAAAAACGAAGGAAAAATATCAGTTATGCGAGAAAAGTAGAACATAAAAATTCATTAAAATGCTGATGTAAGACTACAAACTCAGGAAATTCATTCAGGTGATTTCAAGAAAGCATCAATTTCATAAAAAAACATAAGCGGTCTATAGTGAAAGCTCACTTATTTCCTTTATCCAATCGAAGTAATGGCTATTTAACTCATTATCAGTTTCAAAAAGAGGTAATTCTTCCTAAAACAAGTGCATGATTCTCTTCCTACACGGGCTACACGTATAGCAAACTACACATAATTTAAAGAAATAAATTATAAAAATATACCCAACAAGATAAGGATCGTAGGTCCCTTCAACAGAGAAATCAACCACTCCCAAAGGCTGCTGCTGCTGCTGCTGCTGCAATAATCTATCGTGTCTGACCCGATCCCGGTCCCTGAGTTGACTCATTTCGACTCCCTCATGACTCGCCCTCTCCAACCTCAGCACCACGCCCTTCCCCTCCCCACCCACCGCCACCGCTACCGTCAAAAGTAGCGCCGCCGCCGCGATTCCCCGAACCACCAGAACCCTCCCCGGCGGCATTCTCTAATCCAACACCACCTTTTCCCCCAGTTTTTCCTCTCTACTTTTCGTCTTTCCTTCTTCTATAAGCAATACAACGGCTATATGAAAATTGTCTATACAAATATATACGTGCATAGGTCAGATTATATCTGATCACATTGTTCTATATCAGCAATTCAGTATATGTATCATTAATTTTGAGACGAAACAGAATGGTGGGGAAAAAGCAATGAGACAGAGTGCGTGGAGACGGAGCAGCCGGTTTGATTCAAATGGAGAAATGTTGGGGTTACGCGGTATTTACATATGCGTGAAACACTTTTTGCTTGAAATGATTAGTACATTAAACGGTTGTACGCATATTGTTAATTAGAGTCCGGCGGTGCCCATTTTGATAAAGTCAAACACATTTCTACCCAATTCTTATATTTAACTACACCATATATCCAAATAGACTAAAATACTCCTACTTTTTAATAAAGTCAATATATTTTGAAAAAAAATAACTATTTTGAAAATATCATTGTCCGACCGGATGGTCCGATCACGGTCCGACTTGAGGGTCCGATCATGGTCCGACCGATCGGGCACTGTCCGATCACGGTCGGACACATCGGACATGGTCCGATCATGGTCCGATCACGGTCCGATCACGGTCGGACATGGTCCGACCGATTGGACACTGTCCGATTACGGACCTGACACTTTTCAGGTGAGAAAAGCGAAAAAGTTGGGGTATTTTATACAATTTGGGTATATAGTGGATAGTTTTTAGGGAGTTATTCGAATTTTTCTCGTCACAAAAATATCGTGTTTTAACACTGAAATATAAAAGATAATTAACAGTGAAATTATACAAATCTACCCACCTACCCTATATCAAATACAAAACTGAACATGGAAACTGAAATCAAGTGAGTGAAGATTGATGAACTCTTTCTACTTCCTTAGTACCATTATTTATGTTTAATTGAGATTGAGCATGAAGATTAAGACGATTTGTGTAGAGGTATAAATAATACATCTGTCCCATTATTACTGTCTCACTTTCTCAAAATAAACGTCTCATATTTCTGTGTCACTTCTCAATTTAAAAATAACTATCATCTTCTCTCTTTTACCTTATCATTTACTCTCACTCATCTCATCTCTCATACTTTATCATCTACTTATCTCTCATATTTTATCATCTAATATCTAACTTCCGTAGTGAATAAAAGTGAGACAGATTTAACAGGACATAGATAGTAATAGTTTAAAAGTATAAAATAGCGAAATCCACTTATTTAAATAATTGTGGTGCACGCATTTATTTGTATCTAATTTTAGAATGAAGTGGGATGGAAGTAGTAATAATCAACCTATCTATAAACTCTCCCTCTCTCTCTAACTTGGTGGGCTATCCCCTAATTTATTATAAAGTTGATCCATCAAAATTTAAAATCATTCAATAATTATTTATGTTTTATATGATCCACAACTTTTTGTGCACCCTTTTTTAAGATGGTAAAAAAGCTAAAGAAAATAACCCAATAGTTTTCTTTAGAAAAGCTAAAGAAGTAACCCCAAGAATATTTTCATACAATTTTTGGAAAAAGTTTTGAGCCACACTACCTTTATTTTTACTTTTGCATGCTTTACCAAACATGTAGTGCCTCAAATTATTCAAGTTTAATGTGTTGTTCAAGCTACGACGCCGTTCGACCCGAAAATCGGGCAGTGTCTCATTTGAAATAGAGCATGCCAAAAAAAGAAAGAAAGATGTTAGATAGACCAAGGTTCGACTCAGATCGAGTCATTCAACAACTCATAAGATCAACTATAATCATAAAGATTGATATGTTGAATTGATTTCATCAATATAAGCCTAAACACAAAACCCACAAAGCCATAGTTTTGTCTGCATCCTTAGATTTTGCTGCAATGGCAATACATTGAATAAAAGATGTAAAGGATTCGAATACATGACCTTCGAACTAGTGAGATCTCACTTGTCTTGTTTGCTCAACTAAAGGGTCCTCAAATCTTATTAGCTTCACACTTAATTCTCTTCAAGTAATATGGTTGTGCAAGTTAGAAGTGATAACAACTCCTCTTCCGTTGCCACTCCGGTACCTTGCCATCGTATTTTCCCATGTTTGTCCAGTAAGAAAACATATCTGCAGATCATCAAAGGTAAGCATTAAGAAGATGAGTACAAGATGACAATTTGATCTGGCTAATCATGAAGATTTATTATGTTTATCTATAATAGATATATCAAAAATCTTGATACCCTGTGAGAAGATTTATAATGTTTAGCTCCTTCCTGAAGTAATAATGATCGCCAAAAGAATAAACAATCTGCTTCTTCAGAGCATCTTGCTTTTCTGCAGGCGTGGGTTTTTTCATGAACTTAAGCAGTAGTTTCCTTATAAGGAATCGCGACAACAACCACGAATCTATGAAGGACACCTACACGAGACATTATCATAGGAAAATATTAGCATGATGGCATGTCTGAATAAGTAAAATGCTTCCTAATACCACCGAGTTTACGCATTTTACACATTGATTATTTTGAAGTCACGTACAAAATGCTCAATAAGGAAGTCACAATTTCAAGTTAAAAGGCGCGATCATCTTCTAAGCTACAAATATTCATCCCATCTAAGTTGGATTATCACACTGACTGCAGATCAACCTAAAATGGAAAAATTACTATTTCCCTGAAGAGAGTGACATAAATAAAAAAACTAGTTAATGCGTTTAGCATTATCTTGATCTTTTAAGATATAAGTCCATATTAAGCCTAATCGTGGTAGAGATAGAAAATCTGATCTCCCGAGTCATTAGAAAGCAAAGCATATTAAGAGTCAATATTATGGTCTGAGTTGATTAAAGGGAACTGTTTTTTTTACCTTAGTTTAACTTGTGGAGCCAGTATAAGGGCAAAAGACAAGTTTAAACTGTAACCGTCCTAACATATGATTAAGGTTTAGCAAAGATGAAATACCTCGTATAAACGGACATCACTGAAATTTGCAAATGCTTTAAGGAAAGGTGAGCTCCACGATTCAACCATAGACTGTTAGGGCAGCAGAAAAATTAAAAGTTAAGGAGCATATGATCAACACAGATCTCGAACAAGTCATAAGATAAACCAAACATTCTTCAAAAGCACAACTTATTGTATCAAGCAAGAAACTAACAAATCAAGATAATTCAATACTTGCGAAAAATATATATATATACAAATCTCACCTGCGAGTTTGCCCGAAATGATAAACATACTAAAGACGCCGTAGCAGTATCAGATGCTGACAGCTTCGTATCATTTGGTTTAGCGGTTAGGGACACATTAGAATTATTTTCTTCGGAGGTTAGGGGCAGCTTAAAGCTAGAATCGTCGGTGTTCTTCACTTCGAGTTTAGGAAACTTGACAGCTGATGTTGCAGGAACTATAATCTTATTTGCTTTTGATACCTGCAACCAAACCACAGAATCAACAAAATAACCCTAAACCTTAAAATCCTATAATCAAACTTAAACTTCTGCAAAAACTTCAATCAATAACAATGTAAGACTTACCTTCCCACCATGTTTCGCCAAATCTTTCATGTCCTGAATTAGGTAACCCCTATTTATCTCATCTTTACTGTCCTAACTCACACACAAACGTTTGCATTAAGATCAAAATTCACATGCCTCAATTTGAAATTTAAGGAAAAAAAACTACTCACACTCGAGCTCGTGATTGCTCAATAGCAGTCTTAGTCGCCAACTACGAACAAATCAGCCGAGAGGATGAAAGTCAAACAACGCAATAATAAGTTATTTGCCATGATCTCAATCGGAAACAAATTGAAATCAGCTCATCCAACACTCCGCGATGCAAAACTTCCGGTTTTGGTTTGATTCCAATGATCAATCCAAATTAGGGCCAGAATCACGGAATAAAACATAAAAATGTCAATAAATTCTCAACCGACCTCATAAACGTCGTTGAATCGAGCTGAAGTCCGTTGATGGGGATTGTGGAGAGGGATAATGGGGAAGATATGTTCTTCTTTCTTGAGCAAGTTTCCGCCATTAGCATATCTCGCTGTTGCTGAAATTACTCTCCTCAATCTCAGCATTTCTTCTTCGTTCTCGCCTAGATTCAACGTAAACCAATTTTTTGTGTGAAAAACGAAAACCCTTCTGCAAACGATTGCAGAAAACTTCAGTCAGTGAACGCAGCCATTTGGGCCCAACAGTTATCTTTAGAAGGTAAGCCCAATATCAAATTGGTGACCCAATACCAAAATACACCCTCGTCCTATTATTCTTATCTTAATTATGTTCGACACGAAGTTTAAAAAAATCTGAAAAAGGGTAAAAATGTGTTAAAGTGGCGGGATACACTTTTTAGATTGGTTGTGATCCACAATATTATTTCCCTTCCTCAAATGAAAACAAGAATAGTAAGACAACCAAAAAATAAATTAAGACAAAAATAACAAGACGACTAAAATATTAATTAAAAAGATTTTATTTGTATAAAAGAATTAAAATTTATTTCACAAATTGTGCACTCTTACATCAATAATAAAAATTGCTCGTAAATGTCGAAAGTCCAACAATTGGAAAAAGATGTATTGTAGGGAAAATTATAGTCGTGCTTCCCATTTTCTAAAACATTAGCTTTAAAACTCTCTTAGTCCCATTATCTCTATCTTGTTTTTTTAATTGTATTGTCCCATTATTTATCTTCTGTTACTAAAATGGAAAAATGAAAATGTTAATCCTAAAATAAAGTGGACTTCTCCTTACTCACTATCCAAAAGTCTTTTTCTTTCACAATTTCGTTCAGCTCCAAACTTATAAATTTATAATTATTAACTTTTCAGAAAACTTTAGATTATATCTTCAATTATACTATGAAAAAAAAGCAGACAAAAAAATTAATTGTTTCAACTATGTCTTATAATTTGGATGAATTCTCATTAATTGAAAACAACCATTACTCGAAAATTATGTTTATTTTTTAAGAAAATTATAACTCATAAAATAAATACCTAATAATAATTTTTTAATCTCCATATTGAAAGAAAATATAAAATAATGAGACAAAAGGAATAATATTAAGCAAATTAGTGTAAATAATTTGTTTGATTTTTTTGAGAAAAAAGTTCGATGTACCGGACTTAATAAAAGTGGAGTACAATTTTGTTCAAAAACACTATGAACTTCAAATGAATTTTCAGTTTTTGACATGACTTGTTTGCAAAACTGCACAAGCATGTTACTATTATTCTTCTTATATACCCCATGGTAATTGCAGCTAGCCCCTTATAGTGCAATTTTTATTTATGGTTTCAAAAGGAGTAATTTATGGTTTACAGGTGTAACTTATCCTTACTAAATTTACTTGTAGTTTGTAAAGAGGTAGAATCCGTCTCCACTCCAATGTGATAAGATACATGCATCGAGCTTCTTATGGCTTAATATGTGCAATATTTATGGTATTATTTTAATACATACATTATATATTTATATGTTTAAGGGTGTTTCCATATTTATAAGTAAAAAATCGAATAAAACACATATAGGAGATGATATACAATAAAATAGAAACCACAAAAATATCTCTCTAAAAATGATATAGCCGTTAAGGTGTGGTACTGGCTAAAAGTCACAAGTTGAGTGTATTGATTTTCCAATTCATCAAATAAAATTAATCACAATCAATTAAAATTATTAACCCAACCCCAAAATTCCACCACCAACGAGATTAACTCCCTCCCTCCCTCTCTTGCAGACACGCCATACACAGTGACTGCGAGCGCCATTTGCACGGTCACGTGATTACCGATCTGATCCGACCACAATGAGAGGGCGCGATCCATTCTCCGGCGGCGGGGGGGCGCGATGCAGTCGAATAACAATCTACAGGCACTTCTATTACCACTTAGTCCGTTATTGCTCTTGAATGCCGTTGCCGCCGATTTCGGCGACGGAGGGTTTGCATTGTCGAGGTATCTGTTCCTAGGATAGCGGCATGGACCTATCGAAAGTCGGCGATAAGATTTTCACCTCAGTTCGCACCGCGCGGTCGCTTGGCCTCCTGCCTTTACCGTGTGATCGTCCTGAGGTAGTGGTTTTCGTTTCAATGCTGAAGCTTGTCGTGTTCTCAACAAAAGTGCCCGTACCTTGATGTTTAATTGACTCAACTTCAAGTTATAAGTAGCTAATGCATTTTCTGTTTGTTGCTGCAATGAAACATATTATCATATTTGTATGTATATATATTATGTTGGTGGCATGGCCGTATCAAGTGAATGGACTGGTTTTCAAGTTCTAACATTGTTCACGATTTATGGAGTTATTCTGAAGATAAGAAAACGTATGGCCTTCACTCTACACCTGATTAAAGTTCTCATAATGCCATATTTATTAGAAGCCAGATGGCAGACACTTTGATTTTCTTTCGGTTAGAGCTGGATATTGAGGCCATTCCTCTCTTTTCTCCATGTAACTTTGAAATGTCCAATCTCGTATGCTAATAGATTGCTATGGTTTATGGTACCATTTTTTGGTAAATTTCCTGAATAATGAGTGGAAGTATAAGATGACCAAGACCAAATTGCATGCTGTAATTGCATATTGGCATTACCATGATTTCGTCGAATTTTTTCCATCTTTTGAATTTTCCGTGCCTTACTTTACTAAATAAAATGATATTAACACTTCATAACTACTCCATTTACTTTTCTCAAGATGTTGATTCTTATTCATGTTGATCTGAAATTTCGTATATATCCGACTTTATAAATGCAACTAATTCGACACACAGGTTCCTGCACGAGCAGCAGCAGCAGCGGCTGTGGCCCGTGTTCTTGCTGGAGTACCTCCACATCCGAGTCATAACCTCAGTTCATGCTCTGGAGAATTAACTTTCATATATGGGAGCAAACCTCAAGATCGAGCTTGGGATGAGCTTGAGAAGGAATTTTATATGGAGGTTTACTATTTCTAGTGGCATACATGTTTCTAGTTCCTCTGTAGTATAGGAGAATAATGGTGTCAAGAATTATCTGCTAAGATGTTGAGTAACTCAATGAGCATTTTTATGCAAGAAAGGCTTAGAACTGTATTTCACGCCAGACTTATTTTTTGGCTTCATCAATATGGTAGGAGGTGACTAGTTCTAAAATTACAGTTAACCAGCTAATTAATCATACAAGTGACCCATGGCATACAGTACATAGGAGATAATTCTTTGAACATGATTGTGGTATTTTCTTAATTGTTATTTCAATTATTTTTTGTTGTCAAGTTCCTTCTTTCGGAGAATGAACCTGTTTGTTGTTGCTTTTGCACCTCAATATAGTGCTGACATTCATAAATGGATTGCTACGTTTATATGGTAGATGGGTTTTGCATACGTATTTGCATTTTACGTGCAAACCATGAGATTAACTGAAAATTTTGTGAATATATATTTTTTTCAGGAGTTTGATCCTGTTAGACATATTTTTGAACAGATTCCCTCAGGTGAAAATGAATCGACATATTTTGAGGAACAGGTACTCTTCTTTATTGGGCCTATATATTGTTTACATTCTTGCATGTTTATGTTTTTATCCTTGGTTTTCTTAATGAGACTCCATGTTGTGTTATTTCTTCTTTTTTTCACTTTTCCTTTGTCCTTGTTTCCGTTTCATTCTAATATTAAAGGGGCATGAATGAAAGTACAACTGTTTTCTAGACGTTGACTGTAATGATGTATTATGGGCATAGAGTCTATGTTTAGTTATATTATTAACCTGCATGAATGTTTTCATCTAAAATATCCCCCAGGGTCACACGCTACACCTTTTATTTTGATATAGAATAGTACGATCTATTACAGATAACACCTGGTGTTTTTATTTTCCTTGATATAATTTACATTTGAGATCCAGAACTCCAGTACTTGACATTTACGGGCTACAGTCCTTTTTATTTTTTATATGCTCCAGAATAGTTCTTGCCTTGATCTTTTATCAGGTTTTGCGAGGATGGGTCTGGTGCTGCTATTTCTCAACTATGCTTCTTTTCACCAGAATCTTAAACACTTATCAATCCATTATTTACAGATGAATCTTCATTGCGTTCTTTTATAGGCCACTCTTCGATTAGCACAACTAGATAGAATCTCTGAGCTCTTGTCACGCCATGTAATGGAACATCATGAACAAATGGGTGAGTTTCCTGTCCGAGTCCCTTATCTTTCTGGAGTGTATCCACATTCTTCCAAAATATTATGGTACACCTATGACCTATATCTGTATATAAAACAGTCTACCAACAACATGTAGTGTAGTTGGTATTCCCACTTCTGTGTAAGTGGTTGATCTAGAATTGATCTAGTGTTCAATTCCCATTAGGGTCGATTTAATAATAATAATATATAAAACAGTCTACCTTGCTAGATTACTTTATTTCCCTCTAATATCTTTAGAATCTACTCTTCCAATCAAAGTCTTCAAAAGCTGTTACTTGGTAGTCTTGATTCACCCCTCTAGTTATGCAAACTGACAAACTCTGTTGCCATCATTGTAATATAAGGATCCTTCTATAGTTGAGAAGGAAAAAAAATCTGAAAATGCTTTGAACTAGTAGCTTTAATTTCAAAAAGTTACTTACTGTATTTGTAATACATGCTTTTGCTTTTAGTTTTACCTCCTCATTTAAAGCATTCTTCTGGGACAAAAGTTTTCAGGAGAACATTTCTCTGAAGTTTGATACCTTATTTGACATGCTTCTGATGTAAGGAGAGACATTTTGAAGGTCGTCTGAATTTTTCATTGCCAATGTCTTCTTCTTTGCCTTCTACCTTGCAAAATTGTTATTAGCTCTTGTGAGGAGCTCCTACTATAAGTTTCATTTTATACCTTGATTAATAGCAGATTTCTTATTTCTTATGTTGTAGAATTCCATAAATCATTTTGGAAAATTTAGCTAGTTTGTCTTTTGACCAGCTTGCATGACCTTAATATGATGCACAAGTATATTTTAATCTGTATCTTGTCCTTTAATTCCCATCTCCTTGAATCTTGGATAAATGGTTTCTGTTTTATTTGTCCTAGTTGCTTGATGCATGGAACCGATTTGCTGCATCTCATTTCTACTCTGATGCAGTATTTTTACTTCTCCTATTACGATATTAAGTTTTCTCTTATATGAAGATTCTGCATTTCTTGCACTTCTAAATTTTGGCAATTCACTTGTTTCAGTAAAAGGGATGAATCTGGTCAGAGAGTTGGAGAAGGACTTGAAGATTGCAAATGTTATTTGCATGGTAAGCAGGTGACTATTTTACCATTAACTGCTGGCAGTGAGTAGTGTAACTATGAGAGCTTGTTGGTACATGTGATTCACATTGCTGACTCGAAGTTTACATGGTTGTCTGTGCTAAACTGCTCAAGTCTTGCATATGTGGAAAATAAGTGCAGTGTTTCTTTTCCCAAAAGTTCTATACGTGAAACCATGATTCTTGAGCAATCTGTTTCTTGGTAATTCTGTCAGTACCCAACTGTGAGTAACCATATGTCCATATCACAAGGTTCTGTGTCAATTTGCTAACGAATGTTAGTTCTCTTTTAGAAACTAGTAGCTAAACAAATTAACCAAATGAAGTTACAGTCTACACGAACTTGGAAATTACAATATAGGAAGTTAATTGAATAAACATTTATCTACAGATGATGGTTTCAATGGAAAGCTGAGGTTCTCATTGACATCGTACTTACTTATTTATTATGTGCAGAATGGGCGAAGACACCTCACTTCATCAAGCAATGAGGTATCTAGGGATCTAATAGTTACGAAAAATTCAAAGAAGAAACAAGCACTCCTGGTAACATGTTCACTTTCAAGTGATGGTCGATTGTTTCAAATTGTTTTTCTTCTTTTGCTTCCCTTCCCATTCAGCCCTTGCAGAGCAAAGCTTATTTACAGGTTTTCTCAGGGCATCAAGAAAATGATTTACAGTGGACTTCACATATATTTTGAGTGTCATGCTGATAGTTATGTGTTGCGCATATGAAAGAACCAAATATGTGAAATTGATGAAACTATTTAAAGAGGATCCTGAGCATTATATGCTTATATCGTTATATTAAGTAAAGTTTTTGAAAACACTTGTCTGACTAGTGTTTCCATGTGTCAGTTATTCTTTTTGTTTTTTGTTTTTTGGTCCAATCACTATAATAGCACTTACCTTACTGACTTTAATCACACATTCTTGGTAAGATTTTCCTTACTTCAGCTAGAATCATGGGACTTTGAAAGGAAATAGTGGGAAGAAGAAGAGAAAGTGGATTAAAAATTTCTCCTTGTACTGAAACTAAATCTTTAACTTCTCGCAAATATGTTCAATGTTGAGTAGATTAAAGATACATTATTGATTGTTAAAAGTATTCATCAGGTATGCTTATTGTACTTTGCATTACATGCTTATGGTGGATTTTGTTTGTGGTTCTCATTGAAAAGTCAGGAACAGAGAAATAATGTATTTACTGTTTTAATATTCTCAAAACTAGTGCTTTGAATGTTCTAAATTGATTCTATTATTGCCCATATATTTTATTGCAACTTGCAGAACGTGCTTCCCATCCTATCTGAGCTTCGTCATGCAGTGGACATGCAAGTGGTTCTTGATACTTGTGTTGAAGAAGGGAATTTCTCTAAGGTGAAATTTGATTTTACACTAGGATCACTGAGGAGGAATCTTGTTCTCTGTTTTTTTCTTCTGCGTGATTGAAATATTACATCTAAATGCTTACCTTTACATTCTCAGGCTTTCCAAGAACTGCCCGAGTATTTACAACTCCTAGATAGTTTATCAGACCTTTCTTCTGTGCAGGAGATGAGCCTTGGTCTTGAGGTGAACTGAACATGCAAATACGTTAAATAAAATAATTTTCACTTGTTTATATTTGCATATAGGTTTCTTTGACTGAGTTTTATAGTTTCTTACAGTATTTGGTAATTTTTCTGCTGTATTATCTATTTAATTTATTTCATTTGCATCTCCTTGAGGTTCATTTAATTGCAAAATAGCCATTCTGATGCAGGTTTGGTTGGGGAAGACTCTTCAGAAGTTGAATTCACTTCTGTTAGAAGTATGCCAGGATTTCAAAGAGGATGACTATCTCACTGTTAGTTCAGAGTTGGCTTTATATAAGATGAACCTTTATTCATAAAATCCTACTTACTCCCTCATGTGTAGATTACTATTAAAATATAAATTCTTGCTGAAAATCTATTAAGCTGGTATGGGTGAACTCCGTTTAACATCTCGTTTTTGGATTGATGTGATTCCTGAGATTTGATGTGAATTATTTTATCCAGACCTCATATGTATCTGTACTTCCGCGCATTGTTTCATTTCATCACGTCAGAGACTCTGCTTCACCTTACCTTGTGCCTTGTAATTATATTATTATGTGTAAAACTATATCATCCTAGAGAATATGAACATACTATCTATGAATCTACCAACTATCATTATTGGCCATATATTCATAAGGATAAATAAAAAATTATCTCTAACTCATGCTAAATAAGTACAAAATTAAGATAATAAATCTTACGTAGAAGAACAAATTGCATGTCTCACCTTCTTGAATAGAAAGATTAAGTTTGCTGAGTTATGGCAAGAGGTAGCTATTAACATGCTATTAGTACTATTTTGTCCATGGGTTGGTATATTCCATCTGGAGGTGAATATTAATAAAATCGTTTCACATTTCTGAGAAATCTACAAAGTAAGTTCCGTATATGCTGTGTCTTCATGTTCCTGCTATGACCAGATTTTCATTCTATTGATGCTTGGATGTCAAAGATTGACTTCTATACCAATTTCTGCAGGTGGTCGATGTGTATGCTTTAATTGGTGATGTTTCTGGCCTAGCTGAAAAAATACAGAGCTTCTTTATGCAGGAGATTATCTCAGAAAGTCACTCAACCTTGAAGACCATTTTGCAAAAGGCAAGAAAATACTTTTATGTGAATCTAATTGCTTATATGCAGTAAGTGATTAAAAGACCATTGGACAAGAAAAGAGCCTAGAAAAGTACTTTTATTCAACCTCTTGGTAACTTCATCAGTATACCATAAACTGTAACTGTCATAACTATACAATTTTCTTAAGCTATGTTGTGTTAATCTCTGAGCCTTGTGATTGATAAATCATTACCAGAATACTAGTCTTATCAATTGTACTTTTATGCAATTATCTGAAAATACATACCCATAGTATATGACAAAAGAAGCATGGCACACCTGAAAACAACATCCGCATTATTGCTCATCAAAACCTTCTTCTCTACCCTTCCAAATACATTAGTTTTGGTGATTCATCTGAGTTGTATAAGCATTATAAGCTTTCATCAACTTATATGATTGAAATTAAAACTCGATTTGCAGGATGTTGAAACTCCCGATATCCAAATTACTAGGTACTGGTTAAACTTATTCTGTATTTTAAAGGCTTGAGTATATAATTTTTTTCTTTGTGGTTTCTTTTCCTCAGTTTTATGCTTAGTCGAGATGTAATCTTATGCCTTTCTTGGCTGGTTTTTCTATTTTTGACCCAGGCTCACATACAGTGATTTGTGCACTCAAATACCCGAGTCCAAATTCAGGCAGTGTTTAAAAGCAATACTAGCTTCTCTCTTTAAGATGATGTGTTCGTACTATGTGATAACCAACTTCCAGCTTGAAGACAAAGTAAGTTATCACTCTCCATTTACCCTTGTATCGTGGCATAGAGTAAAATCTTTGAGGATAAAGAAAATTTCTCAGAGGTAAAGTTTAGAGTTGCTTGGTGGGTCTCAACTCACAAAATCTTGAGGTCTTTTATGTTTCTTAATAAGTTAAGATGTCATACCTTCTAGGAGACTACTGATCCCTTCTGTAACGATTTAACTTTCCTAATAAAAGGTTTGTGTTTCTTAAAATCACATGGTGTAGATTAACTTATCTTGGTCAATATGCTTAAGTGGTGCAATGTCTATCTGAGTGTTGTCTTAAGTGTTCTCTCATCACGACCTTTGGCGTTAAAAACTCTCAAATTGGGCTAATTTTGGTGTTTGATATCATTTGGGTAAAATAATAAGTGTTAGTGAATGATTGCATTTTGAAATGCTCTATTTGCTGTGACAGGTGTCATCCGGCCAGATCCCTGGTGGGGTCTCTGAGGATACTGCTAGAGAAGTTTCTTCTACTTGTCCAGCAGAAGAAGACTCAATTCCTTCAACAACTGCCAGAGGACCTCATTTCTCGTCTGTTGAACAGAGTTCTACATCTATTACTGATACTAAAGGAACCCAAGGTTCCATACCCAATGACCACCCAGCTAATGAAGGAAGAGATGATGGAAGTGCAGCATCAAGTAGTGGGTCACCATGGTTCTTGCTGCGAAAAGATGCTGTGACATTTGTTTCACTTGCCTTACAGAGGGGTCGTAGGAATCTTTGGCAACTTACAACAAGCCGTGTGTCATTTCTTCTTTCTTCTTCAGCAGTTTCTTCCACTAGCATTCATCAATTTTTGAGAAATTATGAAGATCTAAGTAGATTCATTTTAGCTGGGGAAGCTTTTTGTGGGGCTGAGGCTATCGAGTTCCGCCAGAAGGTTAAATCCATTTGTGAAGGTTATTTTGCTGCATTGCATCGCCAGAATGTTTATGTAAGTCCAACTCTATGAGCTTGTAGGGTACATGTAGCATTCATTTGGGAACTACTTGATCGCCTACTTTGCTACTATGTTTGCTTGAATCTTTCATCTCATCATAGCATGTTGTAGCGGCTAAAATCATTTCATTATGCAAAATCTATATTCATCACCGGTGCAAACATGTGAAAATTACAAATATATCATGGATAAGTTTCTTATTTCCATACGAGATTTAGATCCTTATCTGGTTTCCAGGCCTTAAAAATGGTGATGGAGAAGGAGAATTGGCAAATTTTGCCACCAGACACAATTCAAGTAATTAGTTTTCCAGGACTGGTCGGTGATGGAGCATCTCTCCTTGTTTCATCTGACAGTTCTCATCGTTCAAGATTATTACATGAGAGTAAATCAGTTGGCCTAACGAGTGAGTCCAAGAAGGGTGGATTTTCACATTGGCTTGAAAATGGAAACCCTTTTTTGCCGAAAGTGACTGGCAGTTCTGAGGAGCATTCTGACCCCTTTCAGATAAATGGTGTGGCCACACGAGGATCTGGAAATACTGACAAGATTCCCATACGTACTAAATCGTCTTCTGAAAGTGGCAAGATGACCCATGTCAATGGGACTATTCCTGAAGAAGAAAATGAGGATCTCCATGCCGATTTTATTGACGAAGATAGCCAGCTTCCCAGTCGTATTACCAAAACAAGTCATTCAAGGCATAACTCTTTATGTGGGAACCATGAAGATGTGACAGCACAGACAGGATCCTCCCTCAGTCTCTTGAGGTAAGCTATAAATTCTTCAATAGTGAGTCTTCATAAGTGTCATAATTTTCTATATAAACATTAAGCAATATAACTATTTTTGAGTTAGGTCGATGGACAAATATGCACGACTGATGCATAAATTAGAGATTGCCAGTGTTGAGTTTTTTAAGGTAGGCTCATCTGTTGACAGTTTATGTGTGGAAAACTTCTTGTCTCTTCCTTATCTACCTTGATGTTCATAAATAAATGTTTCTTTGCCTGTTCTTGATTAGCCTTTTCCAGTAACCGTATTTTATTATGTAACAGGGAATCTGCCAATTGTTTGAGATCTTTCTCTACTATGTATTTGAGACATTCTGCGAGCATAATTCTCCATCCAGTGGGAAAGGCATTAATGTTTCTATTCCTCGTGAGTATTTTTAGCATTTGACGTATTTAAGCAAATTATATTTCAATTTTCTTCCAGACACGATAGCTGTTCAACATATGTGGAATAGGTGGCTTCTCCTAAACACTTTTGCTGTTATTTCCTTTAGACAAGCTAAAGACTGCATTGGCAAGAATTTCACAAGAGTGTGACCAGTGGATAAAACGTCTATCTTCGTCATCCCCAACATCTTTGAGCCCAAGGCTCACACATATGGATGTTGCACCTGCTAGCCCTCCTAGTCTCGTGGATCACACATCTTTTGGACTCAAGGTATTGTTACGGATGTTTTTAGTTGAGCTTATGATTATAACCAAAGATAATGTTGGGCCTTGTTTAGAGTTTATCATGCCAATGGAGTGCTGTCATGATGCTCGTGCTTTCGTGTACATCCTTTCCTTCGTTTATTTTACTGGTTCCTGTGTTTTGTCCGACGCTATGGTATGCACCTATAGGATAGCATTTAGTTGGTCATATGTTGGATTCTTTAAGGTAATGCCATTAAGTGCTGATCTGACAACTCTTCCGCGCTGCTGTGTGTACTGCTCCTTGAATAGCAATAGAAAGACCTATTATTGAGTTTGGATATGGAAACCTAGAGTAGCTCTGATAAAGCTGAAATCCTTTTCCATATGATCAGCTGCTTCTATTTCGATGGGGTTTAAGAAAGCGCAGTCCAACTTAGATTTTACCTTTGCTTAAGGCATTCTTCTTTTCCATAATAAGCTTCATTCCCAAGCTTTTATCATACAGCCATCTGAAGGTCTAGTCTGGAAGGATAATAAATCAAAAATTTGATACGTGGTTTCTCTCCCCTGTCGCTTGCTCATCCTTTAGCTTGTTTAAGCATTCCTTTACTTGCATGATGTGGCCCTGTGGTGCATGACCATATACTAGTAGTGTGATCTGTAAACTGTTTTAAACTCTTAGCCAAAAACAGAAACATGATTTTGCTGTTTAGTAACTTTTGAGTGGTGCTGTGTTTTGACTAAAATGCAAGTCGTGACATTGTCTTAATTCTGCAGGAAAGATGTGCTGGGGCTGACACTATGACTCTTGTTGCTCAATTATTGCGTACGTCTAAAACCAATCTGCAGTCAATGCTTCCGCGCAAATATGCAGCAGTAGTGGAGGACTTCTATGTTCACATGGTATGTTTTGGATGATTACTTAGTGTAATGTTACTACTTCATAAGTACTCAAACATGTATGCAATTATTTCATAATCCGAGTGATGGTCCGTCCAAATAAAATAACCGGCTATCAAACTGCCTTCTTAAGAAATGATGATGTAATTAACTTCCCTACTTGAAAAATGTTGTTTGCAGTGGGTTGACTATCTATTTTTTCCAGGTTGATGTTGTCCCTGAACTTACTGAGCTTATACATAGAAGAACAGCAAAATTGCTACTCCACATCAACGGGTGAGCCAATAAGGACAGTGCTCAGCTAATTATAACTTTAGGTGATTGAGATGAGATTTCCGTTTGCGAGATATCCCTAAGCAGCTCAATGGAGTCTCTTTAATACATAAAAGCCCTTCATTTTGCATTCCTCATATCAAGATAATGTTGATTTTGTCTACTTATTTTCATTTAAGTTGAAAGAAGCACAAGTTTTACATAATTTTTTTTTGCTTTATTCTGCCCCATTCTTCTATGTTGCAAGGTTTTTTGCCCTTAATTCTTCAACCTGCCTCATCTGAGCAGGTATGCTGATCGCATTGCCAGTGCTAAGTGGGAGGTGAAAGAGCTCGGAATGGAGCATAATGGGTAAGTTTTCTCAATCAGTTAGCCGCTTTCTTTTGTTAAATAGGTATTTCGGTTTTTGCTCGGAAAACTAATTCAAATATCTCACCTGTTATTAGGTATGTTGATTTATTACTGGGCGAATTTAAGCACTACAAAACAAGGATCGCTGAGGGGGATATCCGGCAAGAGGTAATGCATGGAAACTATGTAATGATATTTCTGAATCAACATGTATATACACAATAACATTAGCTTCTTCTGTATCTTACATCTTCATAATATTGTTGCTGTCAATCAAGCTCCAAGATCTCCTCTTAGAATATGGACTTGAAAACGTTGCTGAAACTCTGATCGAGGGCCTATCTAGGGTGAAGAGGTGCACTGATGAAGGACGGGCTCTCATGTCGTTGGATCTTCAGGTCCGTCCCATTTCACCTGTCTTCATTGTATGGTTCATGTTCCTTTTTCTGTTTCGGACTGTAACTATTCTTGTTTCAGGTTCTAATAAATGGATTAAAGCATTTTGTCTCAGTTGATGTCCAGCCAAAGCTGCAAACTGTTGAAACTTTTATCAAGGTAACATTTATGCCACTCATCAAACATGGTTTGTGCTGTTTGTTAATGAATCAAACATCACTTACCAATTCATTTCTGTAAACAGGCCTACTACCTTCCAGAAACCGAATACGTTCACTGGTCGCGCGCCCATCCGGTATAAACGTCTTGCTCTAACACCACACTCTATGGTTCTGATGAACTTGTGATTTGCAGGAATATAGCAAGACTCAAATAGTTGGGCTAATCAACCTCGTTGCAACGATGAAAGGCTGGAAAAGAAAAACCAGGTTCGAAATCTTAGAGAAGATAGAATGGAAAGTTTTGCCATGATTTTCCCCTATTTATTAATTTATTTATTTCATTCTCCACTGCACAATGTTTATAGGATGTAATTTGAGATTGTATATTTGTTTCATTTTGTAACATAGGGGTGCCATTCTGGCCCTAATGCCTTGGTAATTTGTCAATCCTACATGTTGGTGTGCAAATTCAGTTAAACCAAACCAAACCAAAAATTCGGTTAACCAAAAATCTGGTTTTTTATTTTGCAAAACCAAATACCAAATTGAAAAACTTTGGTTTGTTTTGGTTTTTAACCAAAGATTTTTGGTTTGGATCGATTCAGTTTCGGTTGTAACCAAAATTCTAAAGAGAGAAAAAGAAAAGAACTTGAAAAAAAATTACTGATAGGTGAATAATTGATACGTAAATTGAATTGTACTATTGTCATTTCCAAAAAAAAAAGTTAAAAAAAAAACCAAACAAACAATGATAGTCAAAATGACAATCAAAGAAAACAACTTACCACCATAATTGAGTCGATGAAGTTTAATACGTCTTCCATCCTGCTATTATTGTTCCTTTTGGTTTAAGCACAGAGATTAAGAAACTTTGTTTAAGTGTGTATTTTATAAATTTTAATTGTATTAAGAAATGAACACAATTTTGGAGGAGTTGTTGGTAGAAGAAATGAGAATTTATCTAAATTTTTGCAGGGCATAGTTGAGGCAGTCGATTTTTTTTTTACATTGTATTTTAAGAAATAATCTTAAGTTTCCAAAAAGTTAAAAATCATAAATTTCCGAGTACAGAGTGGAACGAAAATCGTGTGAGATAGATTTTTGGAGAGAGTTTAAGAGTAGTTTTTGTTATTTAGGAAATAGGACAATAATAGCGGGATAACTCAATTAGGAAAGTAGGACAGTAATAGCGGGACAAAGGGAGTATGTCTCATGCTTCGATAGAAGAAGTTCAGAACACAATAGAAACTCGCTTGACATTAAATCAGGCTATAGATTATTTGTGGCTTGAATCCAATTACATGAATAAAATAAAGTAGCAAAGATTGCGTCTAAGTTAGTCAAAGTTAAATTTATGTTTTAAAAGTATAATATTAATATAAATATTATTTGGTTCGTTTGGTTCAGTTATCCGATGCTTAAACGAAAAACCGAACCGAAAACCCCCAAAAAAATATATATTTAAAAATAAAAAAATCAAAACCAAGTACCAAACCAAATTTTTTTAGTTTTGGTTTGGTTCGATTTGATTTAGGTAGTGTTTGAAACAACTTAAATAAGTTGTTTTTGAGTTTTTTCACCAAAGACACTTTTTTTAATTTGAAATGTAGGCTTCTTTTTTTTGGAGCTTAAAATAAGCAACAATAAGCTGGACATTGGGTGTTTTTTAAAAGCAAAAGCAAAAAAAAATTGAAAAACAGCTTATAAGAGTGTTTTGAATACTGTTTTTTCTAAAGTTAAACTTTTTTCTTCTAATATTGCAAACACTAACAACTTTTGCTTAAAACAACTTTAAACACGAGCAATTAAAACCTACTTATAAAAGCTATTCGAAACAATACCTTAACGGATTACATCTTTTCATGCTTAGCTCGAGTTGACGACACATTTATACCTTTTCATGCTAGTGCATTATGTCTTCAATGTAGAGCATTTGATTGACAGCATTCTAAGTAGTTCGAGATGACTCTCTCCCCGTCACATAAAAGTGGTAGAATGAATTATCTTGTAATCAAATGTGGATATTTGAACCACGTTGAGGCCCTCTATAATAGAGCATAAATTCAAACATTTACAACGGGGAATGTAATCCATCTTCTCTTGAAAATGAAACAAAACAACAACCAATTTCATCTTTGTAAGAGTATATATTATCACCCAAAATAAATATTTCCAAGTGTCTCAAATCATACAACAAATAATGCAGCAGCAATCACTACTTGAACACTGCAGCAAACCAATTATCAGTTTTCAGTTTTCACCATATCCATCAAGCTTCTACACACTATTCCACCCAACGACTCTTTATTCAAAACCAAGAAGCCATCACTAATACCAATGGCATTCAGATCAGAAATATAATCACTACTTGCTCAGTCAAGAAAATCCAACTGCACATAATTATTCTGATTTGTGTAACAATAAATCAGAGGGCGCCATCTGTCCGGGAAAAAAAAACACGATTACTTGCTATAAATAGAAAGTTTTAATGCAAAAATGAGATGGTACTGAATTTACCTAGAGTGGATGCTCAAGAAACAAGAGCTAACTCATTAAGCAACTTCCTCATTATGATTCAGATCAATCTACTCTATGCACCTTATGTTTCTTTGGTCTTTATTTACTGGATGAAGTAAGCTCGGACCGCCTCGACTACTGGGGCCCGGCACATCGGACACTTCCCCGTTCCCTCGATCAATGTTTCAGCACACTTGGAGCAGGTGCACATATGCCCACATCTACAAAATTGATCAAAGAAAGAATGTTGGAGATAGTGGTGAATTTACCTAGAGTGTGGCTTTTGGCATCACTATTCGTTTTTTTCGTAATAACAATCGACATGAAATTAATCAGTTACCTGTACAACAAAGTATCGATGTTGCTGTCATGACACATGCAGCAGATCCCTTTCCTTACATAATCCCATTGAGACTCATCTTGAATAGCAGTTCCTTTTGATGCACCTGCATTTATATAGTGAATAGGTCAGGGCCTAAGCTAGACCTCTAGATTTACGAGATTTTCGCCCTCAGTCGCTATACAACAAAGAAATACTCCCTCCGTCCCTTTTTGATATGGCACGTTTCCTTTTTTTGGTTGTCACATATTATATGCCTATTAGCATATTTTTATGCCTAACTAAATGTGTAACACTACTTTAATTGGCCTAGTTAACGCGATAATATGAAAAAAGACTATTTTATTCAACGTTTCTAATAGCAAACATAATTACGTCATGTAACTTTTTAGTAATTTACTTCGATTTGCTCAAACTCCAATACCAACATTTATCGTAGCATTAGGGGGACGATGAAACTTTTATATCTGTTAATTTTTTTCTGAATATGTGTGGAAAAAGAAATGGGCATATCAAAAAGGGAGGGAATCAAAAAGGGAGGGAATAAGTTTCTACACTTGCCTTTTGTTAAGATGGACCGGTTTAAAGCAGCTGAAACCTCTTGCCTCACCGAGCGTTGCAGCTCTATTTGAATGTCCATGCACTGGTCCAGCATACTTTGCATGTTGTTCAACCTATGATGAAGCCTAGCCATGTCATTCCGCAACGCGTTCACTACCTCCCACTCCTAACACACATGTCAAGAATTTACACGATTATGCGAGGAAAAAATATCGAAAAAAGCAATAGAAGATACACGATTTGTTCCAGTTTGTCTTACACTACATCCGCCAACCCAGGATTTTAACTACGTTTAATAATGAGTTGTAGTTACAAATAAGACTACTTATCCTAGGGAGCTTAACTACACAAAACCAAGATAGATGAGAAAATCAAATTTCCTAGACACTGACGAGAAACAATAGAGTCAGATATCATGTCGAAAAGGATTATGTCGTTACCGTTCCAAAATGCTGGCTCAAGTTGTTGTGAGGCAAGCTTGTCCTCCGCATTTCCTCATCCCAGAGTGGCTGGGGAGGAAGGACAAAGGGAGAAGTGGGAGCAAATGGATTTCTTTCAGCAGCATCTGAAAGACCCGAAGCTCGATTGCCATTTGGTTGTTCCTGGTCTTGGTCTTGATCAACTAGGCTAGGAGAAGAGGATTCATTCTCCATTTCCCAATCATCAGAAGCATTGCCTTGCCTTTCGACGTGAGATTGCAGTATCTGGTCGAGACTCTCGCGGAAGCCACTCCGAAGAAGACTTGATACACGTCTCCTACATCATAAAATAAATTACAGAAATTAGTTGAAAGTTGTAAATCTGGAGAGATTACAAAAGCTTGATTAATCGAGTGAGATTTCATACCGGCTGGAAAGTTCACGAATTTCGATACTGTGAACATTGTCATCATCGGAGTAATAGATCGTGTCTAGTCTTCCATTGGCTGCACCTTCACCCGAAGGCATGCCTAGCCAACTGTCAATAGCCTCCTGCAAATCATCGGTTGGCCAGTCTTGGTGGGACTCTTGCATCTGATCTTGCTCTACACCATTCCTATGAGATGCTTGTTGGAACAATTCGTTACCAGATGTTTCATGCCAACTTCTAGCCATTGATTCTCCGTTCCCGTCCACCCATTCTGTATGTGCAAGATTAGTCAACGGTTGCCACGCCATATCTTCGATGTCGGTTATTGAGTCCCGGAACTCAACAACTCGTGCAGATGCATCTTGCGTATCGAATTGTTCTCTGACGTTTCCTACCAAGTCGGATGTATGAGAGGCAGATTCTTGAGCATAACTCATGCCACTTGTCGATTCAAAATGATCGTGAAATACATCAACGGGTGGTTCGGCATTTGTGTCTTCAGTTTCTTGCGGCAACTCATTGGTAATAGTCACATTTATCTCTTCGCCATGTCCATTATCGGCTACTTCAGTGGACACTTGCTCATTACGAGCACTTCCAACATCAACGGAAACATCTTGTAGACTTTGATCAAAATACGAAGATGCTTCTTGCACATGTCCCTCATTTTCTGGAGACGTGTATTGCTGATCACCAACATGTTGCAAAACCGGTACCTCTACTTCAGTTACTTCTCTTCCAAGTTCCTGCAGACTTCGGTTTCCATCAGCATCACTCTCCAATTCTGATGTTGCAGAAGAACTTCTGCTCAGTCCTCTTTCCACGAACGTAGACTCTAATTCAGAACGGTTTTGATCACTCAACCAAGAATCAGATTCAGCACTGTTTGCTGAAGTGGAAGCAGAATGCTCTAATTTGGAAAGGAACCCTTCCCTATTTTTGCAAAATGATGACACCGTTAGTTTAACGGGAGATTAATTATGCACATGACAGTAGATTTCAGTTTAAGATAATACATTAACCAAAACAAAGAAAATTAAATATGAGCTGCTTTATATTGAACTAGCAACAAGAATCAGAGATGGGATGATAACTTTAAACTTTAAAGCATTGCAGAGCATTACGTAATTTACCCGACTAGATGACCATAATCTTAAAATTACTAGTGACTAATCCTAGATGCATTATACATCTGTTTCGCACCACAAACATATGCAATGGAATAAAAGCTGCAATATCAAGATGGTAAAATAGTTTCAATCCCCCAAATAATGAGATATTAGAGGCCATTCTACGAAGTCCTAGTTTCTATGATTTATTCATGTTGCATATGAGCAAAGTCTGATAAAACAAATATGATCATTCCAAACCACTCAACTCATAAACATTACCTGAGGCCAGATACAGTATGTCGTTGTTCTAGCAAACCCAACTCCGTAGCAGCTACAGAAGATGGTTTGATATCAGGGACCATTTTGTCATTTCTTAAGAACCGACCCCTAAGCAATGCCTGAATTTGGTACAAATAAGTTGGTGAGATAGAAAAGTATACCAAATAATGATATCCTTTCGCAGGAAGACAGCGTTTGCCAATCAAATGCAATCTATCATTCTAAGAGGTAATCACGAAAGGAGCCTTTTATCATACTATGGATTAATGTAACATAGATGAACATAATATTCAAGAGGACGAAAAGTATGAATAATCACCTGAATGCGATTGCGATGGGTGAAATCAGACACGGGCCTCTGCTCCAGCAGAACCTGAAGTTCCTCTTTCCTCTGGCACTGAGCCCTCTGGAGAAGATCAAGCAGAGTTTGTCTACCACATAACCTGCGAAGCGGACGCCTTGCAACAGTTACAGGATGAGCAACTGTTAATCCTTCACGGATCTGCTCAATCTGAGCACCAACTTCAGGGCTTCCTTCTCTAGCTGATGCCTGATTGTTTCTCTGCTGGGCATTCATCTGCACCCATTCTCTAATAACTCTCACCCTCTCACACTCATTCTCACCAAGCCATTGTGGGCCCGAATGGTTATTTAGACCGAAACCATTCGAAGAATGACCCATCGAACCACTATTCATCCATTCTTGAAATATTTGTCTCACCCTTTCGCGTTCTACTTCACCCAAGTCACTAGATTGTTCAGACACGATACTATTATTGTCATCATTATCACGGTCTATCTCTGAACCCCTAACAACTCGATTCTTGTTTTCCTCACCATCGATATCCTGCACATTATCGCTCCTTTGAGCTGCTGATGCAGAAGTACCTAAGCTTTGAGAATCTGAAGCAAGTCTCTGCCCACCCTCAATTTCTCTCCACATCTGCAAGATAGAGGATGCTGGTGTACGAGGAGTACCCGATTCATCGTCCCATTGCCTCGACACACTAGATTGGGACTCCCTAAAGAAGGGACCTATAGCAGATAAATTATGCAAACCAGCAACCGCCATTTCTACAAGATCTATCACACTCAACACCAATTGCAATGCTTAACCATGAGAAGTCAATGCTAGGTTAAATAAACCACAAATTTGGGCATAATTTATCAAGAACTGATCAGTATCAGCAGTCAACCATACCAAACCACCGGAAAGATGAATCTTCATTAGCCCTTCTACTCGAATTTAGGGTCAAGAAACAAACAAACATCAAGTAGTGCCTGCAAAAGATCTTAAAAAATTAATTGGTTTGTCGACAATCAAGTACAATTTATGCTAGATTCTTGAGATGTTTACCCAACCCATCAAGGGAAAAATCTGAAGATGCTAACAAAAATTAAAGATTTGAAAAAGAAAAAAGGGTAAAAAGGTAGTGGCTTGCAGATCCATCTTGTCCCTGACCAATGACAACTCACCCAAAAGGAAAAGCGAAGCAAAAGCAACTGTCAACATTCAAATTGCTGACGCTTTCAAAATTGAAATCAAGAACCACCCAATTAAGGGTTTTACCAAAATTAGAGGTTAAGAACTAATTACGCAATCAAAATTGCATGTTTTCCTAAGTAAACCCCCAAATCTTTGAAAAACCTAATTTCAATAAATCTCCTAATTAGGAGTCAAAATTGTAATTGCAAAATCAGTCAAACAAGACCGATAACGATCATCATGTTGACCAACGGATGAAAGAGGGTTGAAATGAAAGAAAAACGAGAAAGATTACCTTTGTATCGTTCACCAATTCTTCACATTCAATGCACCGATATGTGCAATAAATATAGATAGGGGAGAGAGATAGAGGGAGGCGATGAAGAAGAAGGTAGAAAATTAAAGAAACGGTTGCAGAGGATAGACAAGTTAGAGAGAGAGAGAGGAGACGAACAGTTGCTTATGAATGTGGAGAATGTATAGTAGTATCAACTAAAATATAAAAATAATCATAAAATATTAGAAGAAAAATAAGGGTAGAGAGAGAACAACGTCGACCACGCCGTTGAGTTTGTTACCATCGGAAATTTAGCCGTAACTCTAACGTTAATTTTTCTTTTTATTACCAAAATCTGGGGGCCCTTTCTAAATTGTTTTTTGGCACTTGTTGTCACAGTCGTCAAATTGGAATTTTTGATTCTAGAATTTTCGATTTCTTGTTATAGTTAAACCTCGATAAAGTAATAGCATTGGGACTGAAAGAAAATATTCGTTTAACGAGATTATTACTTTATCGAACATTATTTTAGTGTATTTACCTTATCGGGACCGAAAAAATTATTATCTAAGCGAGATTATTACTCTATTGAATATTATTTTATCGAGGTTTAACTGTATGTGAATGTGATTCACATGTAGTTATTGAAGTACTCCCGCCGCGTTTGATTTGTCTTTTTTTTTGCCGAATTTTCTCACTTGATTTGCTCCGTTACTTAAAATGGACAATAATTGTTAGATAATCTTTCACTTTTCTTTATAGGATCGGCTTACTACACATAATCAATCATTCATCTTAATCTTCGTTCTAAAAATAATGAGACAATTCAAACTAAATTGAGATAGTATTAGTTTTTGGGAAATTGCATTCAAATTACGAAGTGAAATATTCCCTATAAATTGACTTTCGGATACTATTTAGAAGATCGAGAACAAAAATTAAGTTGAGGAAATTAATAAAATTGAACAAAATCCCTAGAACTGGTGGAGATTAAACTCGAGACTCTATGTTGATAAACAATTTAACCAAAATGTTTATTCGATCTCTTCCCACAAGGGAAATGATATGAGTATTTTAATAACTATATTTTCGTTGAATGTTTAATTATTGTGTAGAAGAAAGATCTCAATAACCATGTGGCATCAACTCGGTTTACATGAATAATTGTCGTACATTATTCTATGAGGGCGGATCCAAAGGGGCGTCTGGCGGCGGTCGCCCCCCGATTCATGTCGAAACTCGATTTTTTATGTGTAATTTTTGGATTTTTTTTTGTATTTCGCCTCCTCGAAATTTATACTTTATCCTCTTTTCAATCAAATTTTCAAATTTTGCCCCCTTCCTCGTAATGATACCCACATTTTATTATGCTTCAAATTGTTATCATTCGAGGTGATTTCTCTCGTAAAAAAAAAAATTAATATATTATATATTTCAAATTACTTGATCGAAATGTAAATTTCGTTGGGGGCCAAAATTCAGCTACCAATGAAAAATAGTTTAAAGCTATAGATAAGATATTGATTAATTTTATTGATATGCGTTCAAAGCATTTAAAAATAATGTATAGCTATAAAAGACTTGGTATCTTCATTGAACCGGTCTAGAGCGATTCAGATTCAACTACTCCACTTTCCCAAAAGTGTATAATTTATTTATTTTTAATATTTTAATTCATTTTTTGTTCGTTGAGATAATTTGGGCTTGGAGTAATTCATGCACTTATAGTTAGGTGAAATTGTATAAAATACTACTAATCTTGCTTAGAAATTACCAAACAATCCATGTGAAGGAAAAGCATCAAAAAGCAAGCCCCATTTGGGTATTGATTTCATTTTCTTCTTAACTATAACTCACAAGCTTGGTATTTAAATTCCATGTTTTACACTCATCGATCATATATATGATACTCCATATAACACTCGTAAAATTATTATAATGTAGCATGTGGTCGGAAGGTCATGAGTTCAAAACTCACATAAATCACTATGTGTGGTTGAACCCCTTCTGTGTTGTTTGCAGGCTAAAGCACATAAACGGAGTTTACCCAGTGCGCACTTCAGTAGTGGCTGTGGATTACCCTTATTATTAAAAAAAAAATATTATAATACAAAAAAAATATAACATATTAAAAGTTTAAATTGTGGGATATAGATTTTTCTTCGCAATTATATATTACTATATTAATTATTTCTCGTCGGCTAAAGTTGTTGCATGCAAAAAGCAACGTTAGAATCTAGTCGATGAGGTAATGACAACTAAAAGCTAGTGAGGCCCCATTTTTAGTCACAAAATTTAGGAAATTATATTATATATTAATGTCCTAATGATTAAAGAATTATAAAATTGCAAACTTGTTTTATGTATATGGTCTTCTAAGAAAAACCCTAATTTGAAATGCTCGATGTACTTCTATAGAAACCTTAAAAATCACGAAATGTTGAGACTAGATTTATATTCATTTACTTTAATTATGATTATTAAGAATTAATGATGAAGTTAAATCCAAAGCCATGTTTTTTATCTAATCAACCTAATTATTCATAGTATCATGGGACATTGTCCCTTCACAACACAACAATAATAGTGATTCTAGCAAATTAACAATTCAAAGTTAAAGAGACCCATATAAATAATTTGTTACACTTTTATATCTTGTCGGACAAGTCCAAGCCTTGTCGTGTAGTATAATTTTGTAACAAGATTATATATTATAAATTAATTGGATAAGGGGAGGATATGGTTCTCAACTCAATTGATCCCAGCCCTCACCCACCCACCCACAAAAATCAAGAATTAATTGAACCTAGAAAAAATGGCATGATATTAATATTTACATATTAAAATGAAAGAACATTATAATTCTCTAACATCCGATCCAGATGGAGAATTGTAAGACGTGGTAGCCTTAGTTTTTATTATTATTTTTTATTAGGATTGATACTTGAAGTATGTATTTGATAAATTTCGTTTATTTACAATAACCTATAAACCAGTGAATTACGTAATTAACATAAAAGATATAAATCATACTGAATACGATGACCCATAATTCCATTTCGGAAAATCCGTCGGAAAATCCGAATATGGACTGATATGTAGACTTTGTGGTATAAATCAATATAATATATTTCATCTCATCTCTTTTTAAAAAAAAATGAAAATGTTGCAACATGAGATGTCCATTTAGAACCACATTAAGATCTATACTTAACAGACTCGGGCTAGAGTATAATTTTTCACTCAATTAAAATGTTGCAACATGAGTGACAACTTATACATAATTAATTGAGATAGCATATAAGTTCGTGATCAATAAAAATTACACATAATAATATTGGTGAATTCAAGGATCGATAATTCTGGTTAATCCAAATCTAGGTTGGGTTGTATAGACCTTTGTTTTGTAAAATATATATCATCTCATCTCTTTTTTCAAGAAAATGAAATTGTTACAAAACATGTATCAGAAGATGACAGTTTGATACTACAAAATCTACAAGTTGAGTTATGTACTCGGCTTAGGGTTTCCACTCCATGAGTGATGAGAGACAACTTGAACATTAATCGTATATGTTGGTGATCAACAAAAGTTGTACTTATGTTGGTCCGGAGACAAATATCGGTGTAGAGGGGGGGGTGAATACACCGAGTACATTTTCTTTTTCTCGATGAAGGTCGGTTGAAGCCGTTAGTTGCACTCGATGAACGAGTGCCAAATACATCCTTTGATCGCGGGTCGAGTGGGTCGGCCATCGAGCTCTCCTCTCGACTTTTGTCAAGACTTGAAACTCGGTCGAAGACTTTAGCGTGCGGATAAGTGGGGGCCCGGAGTTTGTCTCTTTTTGAAAACGTGTTTTCGCAAATTAAGTTCTTTTTGTTCGTGCGACTTTTGAAATACGTTTTATGCAAACTTATGATTTTCAAAGGTTTGTATGCAATAAAACAAGACAAAGAACACAAGCAATTTAACGTGGTTCGGATACGCAAGATCCTACGTCCACGGTCCTGAACAAGGCAGGATAACTTGTTGATTAATCGAGCAAGTCTCAGGAAGGAAACTGTGCAACTGGACAGATCCTTCTAAGTTATAGTCCTTAGCGACTTTACAATTCAAACCTAAGTTCGAAAGGGAGCGAAACAATCTCCAACTAAGAAGGAGTTCTTTCAATAAGAACAATTCACTAAGTGTGAACTCCTTCGAATCTAAGCTATAATTATGGCAATGAGCTTAGGTAGAGAAGAAAGGGATCTAAAGACTCTAGAGAGAAGAACCACAAAATATTCTAATAAATGCAGATTCTTCGCTGGATGTTCTGATGAGTTTGCTAGAGTGTTTGAGAGCTTGAGCGATTTTCCCTTTTGAATTTCGTTGTTCCGTGTTTCGTGTTTTTTCTTGTGTGTTTCGTGTGTGGAACTTCAAATTCTTCTCTATTTATAGTTGTGAGCTATGGCATATGTCCGTTGGAGACGACGATGCCACGTGTCACAAGCTTCCAAAGTGTTGGATATGAGTCAGTAGATGATACTCAGCTGTTCGTGGTTAAAAGAAAATTGGGGGAAATCATAGTAGTACTATGGAATTGAAGATCCCAAAACCGAGCTGATATCAGTAGTTCAGTGTGTCGTTAGGATTAGCTGATGTATAGGTTAGACTTGTTGTAATGGTTTTTATATTCTTGTCTAAGTCCTGTACGGGGTAATTGTTGAACTGATCTTCTGTCGAAGATACTTTTCAGAACCCCACGTCATCAGTGTAATCGCTTGCGTTCTTCAGTCATCAGCTGAGTAGACCTCAGTAGAAGCCAATCCAGCAGCTGATAAGTCATCAGCAGAAGAACTCATGCAAGCCCAAGTACCTTCAGCCGTCACCGGTGACTTACTCGAAGTTAAATTCCTTGTCACCGACTCGGTCGAAGAAGACGAGAGACTTTGCGAGTCATCGTATCCGACGTAAAAGCGACCCAGCCTACTTAACTCTTTTCGAAAGTTCGCGAGAAGATCATACGAGGTTGTTTGAACGGTCAACTCGACATTCTCACCAACCACAAACCTCGACCAATGAGAAGCCGACAACGCCTTACCGCTCCAAACAAGAAAGCCTGCTCTCATGTACGATAATTAAGCGCCTGCCGCAACAAGTTCGAATTAATGGCCGTTTTCTTTGGAAGCTTGTGACACGTGGCATCGTCGTCTCCAACGGACATATGCCATAGCTCACAGCTATAAATAGAGAAGATTTCGAAGCTCCACAAGAGCGCGAAGCACGAAATTAAAAAGGGGAAATTGCTCAAGCTCTCAAACACTCTAGCAACTCAATCAGAATATCCAGCGAAGAATCTGCATTTACTAGAATATTTTTGTGGTTCTTCTCTCTAGAGTCTTTAGATCCCTTTCTTCTCTACCTAAGCTCATTGTCAGATTTATAGCTTAGATTCGAAGGAGTTCATTTTTAGTGAACTGTTCTTATTGTAAGAACTCCTTCATTAGTTGGAGAACTGTTTTCGCCCCCTTTCGAACTTAGGTTTGAATTGTAAAGTCGCTAAGGACTATAACTTAGAAGGATCTGTCCTGTGCATAGTTTCCTTGCTGAGACTTGCTCAGACTAATCAACAAGTTATCCTGCTCTGTTCAGGACCGTGGACGTAGGATCTTGCGTATCCGAACCACGTTAAACTGCTTGTGTTCTTTACTGTTTTATTGCATACAAACCTTTGAAAATCATAAGTTCGCATAAAACGTATTTCTAAAATCGCACAGCCAAAAGAATTTAATCTGCGAAAACACGTTTTCAAAAAGAGACAAACTTCGGGCCCCACACTTATCCGCACACTTAAAGTCTCCGATGAGTTTGGGCATCGACAAAAGTCGTAGGCGACTCACTCGTCCCGTGATCGAAGGTTTATTTGCGCACTGTTCATCGGTTCCAACCAACGACTCACTGACCTTCACCGAGAAAAAGAAACGGTACTCGTGTGTATTCACCCCCCCTCTACACCTGATATTTGTCTCCGGACCAACAATTGGTATCGAGCACACGGTGTTCAACCGACCACCGTTCGACATCGGTCTTCTCGAACTGATCCTTGAAAATGTTTTCTCTGCACAAGCATCTCTTCATTCATCCCTATACTCGTACACATAATGTCTGACATGTCAGGTATCAGGATGGTGCCGATGTTCTCAATAGAGAACTTTACGGTATGGCGTGTAAGAATGGAGGCACACCTTACGTCGCTGCACGATAGCATGACTGACGTACTGGAGATCGGACCCATCATTCCAATGATAAACAGCGTTCAGTTCGCTGAAGTGGAAGGTGAAGGTGCTTGTATCGGTCCGAAGGTTCCCAAGGATAAATCTGCCTTCACACCTGAAGAGAAAAAGCTGCATAACCTCGATCGAGTCGCACGAAATGCTATACTGACAATGCTCAGTGACTCACACCTCGGGAGGGTGCAGGACTGCAAAACGGCGAAAGAACTTTGGGACGCCCTGGCTGTACTGAGCCAAGGAACTCCTCAGATTAAAGAAAACAAGCTCGAATTAGAGCTTCAAAAGTTCGAAGCCTTTGCGATGGAGCCCAGTGAAACCATTGACGAACTGAGCGTCAGATTTACGAATCAAGTCAATGTGATAAACGGGCTGGGAAAGGTGTTCTCAAACAAAGAGATGAACACAAAGATCATAAGAGCGCTACCCCGACAGAAGTGGCTTCCTTTTGCTACTTATTTACGTCGCTCTGATCTTAATGCTCTAACTCCTGATGTTATATTTTCAGAATTAAAGACGGAGGAATTTGAGCATAGTCTACCTCAGAAGTGTTCCAGTGCTCTCAAATCGATCATGCTTTCAAGGCAACAGTCAGCAAAACTGGAGGCAAAAAGATTTCTTCCAAAAGGCGATGCCGCTACGGATACAAAGACATCTGAAATGTGCGGTGCGATCGGCTCGCACCGATGGCTCTCAAATACCAAAGAGAAAAGGAGAGAGTCGGAAAGGCGAGGAAATATCACGGAGATTCTCCCCCCCGGTAAGAAAGAATATTCAAAAAGGGAAGAATCTAACACTTCCTATCGAATGCGGGAACACGGAGCCCGTTGCTAGTCCACCAAAAGCTTCACTGGAAAAAGCAAGCAGAACATCCACGTGTTACAACTACAAGAAGGAGGGACACTATCGCACGATCGTCCCGAACTCTCACCGCTCAAAGAGCGAGAACGGCAAGCCGAAGAGATAAATTCGCCCGTGAAGAGGTAGGCCTACATAGCCGGGAGAGATATCCGACAACTCAATTGAAGAGGATACATTCATGTACTCTTCGAGGATGAAGCCGCATTCGTAGCTATTGAAGTCGGAGAGAAGGTTCCCTGAGGAATCGGTGAACAAGTGTCGATGGCCGGAGAAGAGGCCGAGGTAAATTCTAAACTTAATATAACCTCCTCTTCACACAACACACACGACACTTGCTCGGTCTCGGATGACCACTTTGGACATAGTACAAGCATATGAAGACCTGCTAGAGGAACAAATTAACCGAGCAGAGTTCGAAGTAGAACCATCCGGGAACTAGAACAGTAAAGGCCGAGAATCGGAGACTTTCTGGCGATTGTCGGGTCTCTACCGAGTCGGTGGATCTAGTTGCGAGACTCAAGGAAGAGATCGAATCTCTTATGACTAAGTCTCGATCGCAAGAGACTCGAGATCTCGGCCCCGACCAAGGACAATTTGGAGAAAGAGACCGAAATAGCCCAACTCGGCCGAAACTCTCGGACGTACAAAAGGATTATGATTCTCTCGGGAGAAGTGATGAGGTCCGGAGAGGCGTGATGACCGAACAATACACGGGAGCTAAGGAGAAACTTCGAAAGCATGCTCGTAGCACAACGACCAACTAGCCGTGAAAGAAGGCCTTGGCTATACCCACGAGCTTCTACCTCCAAAAGCTCAAGCAACATCTGGTTGATAGGTTCGTCGGAGGAAAGGTGCAAGCTGCCGACACCACACCTCGGGCGAAGAACAAAACGCAAAGTAATCGCACCTCGCCCGAGCAACAACAAACAACCGACCAAAGGTTCCGGCCCAGGACACCGAGATCGAACTCGGGGGGAACCAAGAAGGTCGAGATGGGCGTAACAGTACAAGGAGCCCTCGTATGAGCACTGGCTCGGTGACGGCTCGTACTACTATGAGCCCGGGGGTCAGGAGAAGCGCAAAGACTCAGAAGAAGAAAGCGCCTGAACCCAAAATCATCAGCAGAAAGTCAGTATCTCCAAGTCCTGTGGAGAATAAAGCTGACAAGGTTCAGAAGAAGAAGTCTCGGACTTCTAAGGTTCCGAGACAGATTTGGGTTCCGAAATCACCCACTAACCGATAAGGACCCAACCGAACCAAAGGGTACCTAAAGATGCTTCTATTTTGCAGGTGCATAAGGACCTATGGATAGTGGACAACGGCTGCTCAAGACACATGACATATCAGAAGAGCCTGCTGACCAACTATGTACAAGAAGATGGTCCCAGAATTGAGTTTGGAGACAATTCCAAAGGCTACACAAGGGGATACGGAACGCCGAACATTGGGACCGCTTGGGTTCAAGAGTAACATATGTTGAAGGACTTCAACATAATCTCCTTTCTGTCAGTCAATTCTGTGATAATCTTAATAGAGTTATCTTTGACGTTGGTTTCTGTGATGTTGTTGATAAATCTACAGGGAAAACAGTGTTATCAGGATCGCGGAGGAAAAAAAATCTATGTTGCGCATCGAAAACTGCGAGTAACCCCGAAGCTTGCTTACTAGCACGAGACAAAATCGGTGACAAGTCAGGATGGCTATGGCACAAGAGACTCAGCCACCTGAACTTCAAGACCATGAACAAGCTAGCCAAGAACTCCAAAGTCAGAGGACTGCCCAACGAATCGTTCGTTAAAGACAGAAATTGTGAAGCATGTCTGAAGGGAAAACAAACAAAGAGTAGCAATCCACCTATTCCGTCACCTTCCACTGATGGAATCCTTCAGCTGCTGCACATGGACCTATTCGGGCCAGTCTCTCCAATGACTATAAGAGGCAAGAAGTATGCCCTCGTCGTTATTGACGACTACTCGAGATATACTTGGGTCATCTTCATCGCTAATAAATCGATGTTCAAACCGAGTTGCCCAATCCGAAGAAGCTCAAGTATGGAAAAGGACATCAAGATTCAAAGAATTCGCTCGGACAGAGGAACAGAGTTTCTAAACTCAGTAGTTAAGACATACTGCGATAAAGAGGGAATTAAACACGAGACATCAGCTGCTCGCACCCCTCAGCAGAACGGACTTGCTGAACGAAAGAACAGAACACTCAAAGAAGCAGCAAGAACGCTCCTCGCAGATTCTCCCGGACTACCCTCGAAGTTACGGGCCGATGCTACTGACACCGCCTGTTACACTCAGAATCGCTCACTACTCACTCAGCAACACATGAAGACACCATATGAACTATGGAAAGGGAGAATTCCTTCTATTTCTCATTTTCATATTTTTGGTTGTCCTTGCTTTATCCACAATAATGGGAAAGATCAGATCAAGGTCTTTGATAGCAAATCGATCAAGGAGTTTTCTTAGGATACTCTCGAGTCAGTAAAGCCTTCGAGTCTTTAACTATCGGACTCTTTGTGTGGAGGAAAGCCCTCATGTTGTTTTTGATGAATTTGTTATGCGAGAACGGGGAAGATACACGGTTAAATACGATGATGTCGGCAGCAAGCTACGGGATCTCGAACTTACCGATAAAGCCGAAAAGATCCGAAGCATTGTTGGGATGATGAGTCGGACAATGAACAAACTCGAGACTCAACCAACAAGTCGCGTGGCGACCTAGTTGATTCTCCCGAACGGAATCAACAACAGGTAACATCGGTCGATGAGGAAGCCCTGTGTAACCGAGACCTCTACCGAGAATATGAACTCGGGGGGAATGATTAATGTTCCTGAGCTAAATGCCCCCGAACCCGGAAACTCGGTGGATCCTAACCTTCTTACCGAAATATTGCAATCTCGTAACGTACTACTCGAAATGCCTAACACTCCTACCGATTCTGCGGAAGTTGTATCGAAGAAGAAGCCGACTCGAGACGATCATGGCTAGATGCTCATTCTTCGGATCTTATCATTGGAGATCCATCAAGCAACGATAAGAACAAGATCTAGATTTAATCAAGGCGAAAGCTCACTATATTCTTGTTTCTTGTCTACGAGAAGAACCTCGATCGATAGAGGACGCACTTAATGATCTTGGCCCGGATCATCGCCATGCAAGAAAAGAGCTGAATCGGTTCGTTCGAAACGAAGTTTAGGAGCTTGTAGACAGCACCTAGACATCGCATGTCATTGGTACCAAGTGGGTCTTCAAAAACAAGCGAGATGAAAACAACGTCATTGTCGAAATAAAGCACGACTAGTTGCAAAGGGATACGATCGGGGCGAAGGAATTGACTTTGATGAAACATTCGCTCCGGTCGCTAGATTGGAAGCCATTCGTCTATTCCTAGCTTATGCAACACATCAAGACTTCAAAGTCTATCGGATGGATGTAAAGTCATCTTTTCGAACGGCGTGCGAAGGAAGAAGTCTACGTGGAACAACCGCCCGGCTTTCGGCACAGGGGACATCAGTGTGTAGACTTAGGAAAGCTCTGTATGGGTTAAAACAAGCACCCGGGGGCTTGGTATGATACCCTATCCAGACTTTCTACTTCGTAGAGGTTTTCGAAGGGGACGATGAGATCGCACCCTATTCAACATAAAGTCGGGAGATGACATCCTACTGGTGCAAATCTACGTGGACGACATCATTTTCGGCTGCAGAAATGAGATCATATGTCAGTAGTTCGAGAAGATAATGAAAGAAAAATTCGAGATGTCCATGATGGGAGAGATGAATTTTTTCCTTGAATTTCAAGTGAAGCAATCACCTGAAGGAATCTTCATCAATCAAGCCAAATACACTCAAGACCTTCTCAAAAGATTCGGCTGCGACTCTAGCAAGCCAGTCAAAATCCCCATGAATACGAATTTTAAAATCGATCTAGACAAAGAGGGAGCTTATGTTAACTCTATTGATTATAGAGCTATTATTGGTTCTTTATTATATTTAACAGCTAGCCGACCTGACATAACTTATGCTGTAGGTGTATGCGCAAGATTTCAAGCGGATCCCAAGCGAAGTCATCTCGACTCAACTAAAAAGATTATGCGCTATCTGAGAGGAACACCTGATGCTGGGTTATGGTATCCTACTGATGATAATCTAATACTGACAGGTTATTCTGATGCTGATTATGCAGGATGCAGGATAGATCGTAAGTCAACTTCCGGAACGTGTCGGTTCCTAGGTAGCAAGCCGATATCTTGGTTCTCAAAGAAACAAAGCACTCAGTAGCAACGTCCACTACTGAAGCTGAGTACATGGCTGCTGGAAGTTGATGTGCCCAGATCCTTTGGCTTCGACAACAACTGAGAGATATCTACTGTGACTCCACAAGTGCTATTGCCATAACTCAGAACTCGGTTCTACATACGAGATGCAAGCACGTGGATATCCGACACCACTTCATCGGAGACCATCTCGAGAAGAAGGATATCGAGAATGGAGAAGATCCATACTCGACAAACAAAGGGCGACATACCGACCAAACCACTAGGCGAGAACGATTCGAGAATTATCGGTTGAGCTAGGTCTACCGGATCCTCATGAAATGCATCGGTAGAAGACAACTACCGATAGCGATCGTGGAGACAATTGGAAATATTTGGTATCAGTAGATGGAACCAGTACGACAAGTCAGTAGACTCCGTGCAGTGATTCAGTGGGAAGAATCATACTGTACACAACAAGGGGGAACGTGCTTATCAGTACATCAATCACCCTCCTACGATATAACGGTAACCAGCTGATCGAAAGTTCAACTGAAGAGGTTTGCGTAGTATCATATACTTAATTTCTTTTCAGAAGCATGTCTGCATTTAGTATATCAGTCGCACGCAGTCAGTAGTTAATGTGCATTTATTTCCCGCCATTAATTAGTTTAAGGAAAGGTCAGTAGGAAACCTTTTCATTCGCATAAACTGAGTAATTAATGCTGTCTGTCGCGCATTTAATGCATGACTTCTCACTTACCTTTATTACACGTAAGTCTATGTTTGAGGCGGCTTTTGTAATCATTCCTTTTATAACTTTTAATCTCAGCCGTCTATAGATTTGAAGGATTAAAATAGGATCGTTGGATCTAAACTTATAATCAGTCAGATATATAAATCTTTCATCTTCTATCTTCCTCCTCACTTTTCGCCATTTTCAACTTAGAGCTATTTTCAAGCGTTCAGTTTCTTTCTCAAAAATCATCTTAACTGTCTCGCTTTTGCATCTCTCAAAGCTCTTTAGTACTCGGTAATGTATTGAAACCTGCTGAATACTTACTAACTTACTCTATTTTCAAGTGCTAACAAGTTATTTTGCAGATTTCAATGGCGACATCTCAAGTTCCTGAGAATATAGAGGAGATAATGGCATCCAGGATTCAGTTTGAACCAACTATGGCCTTCCGACAAGTTGATATCTCCTTCTTGGAACCCGTGTTTGATGCTCTGGAGCGTTCTAGTCTTCCGGAGCTGGTGACGAAGCACCCGAGATCTTATCTACCAAGGCAAGTGGTAGAAGTTTATTACAACTGGAGGTCTTTCGCGTCTGGAGGCGAGGAATCTTCCTTCGTCTATTTGAAGGAAGTAGATCAGAACTGTTGGGACACTACTCAGAGAGTCTTCAACGTCAGGGACACTCTGGTGCTGTCGTTTGATCTTCCAGACTACGGTATTTCTCCTATCGATTACAAGGAGAATGAGATAAACGCATATGTTCGTAAGTTCTGCGGACGCCTCGACATATCATTCAAGTCGCTCTCCGCGAAGAATCTTACGCTTCCCCAATACGGAGGACTAGCCTACATAGTCTCTCATATCTCGACGAGCTCAGTCGGATCATATGATCAATTATCCAAGCCAAGGATTCAGCTGATGATGGCGATAGATGATGGAGTTGAAGTGAAGCTGGGCCGACTATTATGTCTCGGAGATGAAGGCCCAAGCCCGAAGTTCACTACCCTACCCAGCTGGAGAGAGGAAGTTAGCCGGTGTAGGGAAGTTACTCTATGGGACTAAGATGTCGATCCTCATAGAAAACACTCGTTCGGTAGGCACTCGTCGTTTGCTTGATTCTAAGTTCTTCGATGTAAAACCGATTAAGTTCAAGACTAAAGCAACGCCGAGAAGTCTATCGGTAAGGGGCCACTCGAGCCGAAGAGAGCAAAGCATCCGCTCCGCCCCCACATACCGAAGTGCCTAAGAAGAGGCGACCGACTAAGACTGCACCAGCCGAGGTCTCAATTGCTACCGGCCCTCTCCGTTATTGAACCCACTCCTCCTATTCAAGAAGAGCAGTTTTTAGATTCTGATACTGGCATTGAGGGTGCGACCCTCAAAGATAAAGTCCAGGTAATTAGCTCTGAGGAGACACGGTCGGACATCAGGGAACCGACTGAGGAGACTGCGACTGAGTGGACAACTATTCACACCACTCGTCTCCGTGCCACATCTGAAGTACACGATCATATTTCTGAGATCGCTGGGCACTCAGACTTAGTCGACATAGCCATCAGGGCTAGGGTTCAAATGCTTCTAAGTTTTCTGAGTTGGGATATTCTAGAAGACATAATCAAAACCCACTCAGTCATCTACTTGCTCGATGAGGAGCAGAAGCTACAAGAAGTAATAGGGTACGGAGAACCAGCTGACTTAGCTACTCTTGAAGATCTCAGAGCCGCAATGCTTTACCTTCTAAGCTTGCGAGAGTAAGTTCCTGATAACACTCCTCTGCCCATATCTCCTCCTGCTGATAAGAAAGACGATGATAAAGATGATGATAACAATTAGAGGAAGGATCAGACACCCAAGGATACAGAGCTGGGAGGCTCTGCTGAGGGTTCAACTCCCCGTGAGAAGAGCAAATCACCACTTCTTGATACATCAGGTGATGCTCAAGGTGCTCCGAGTACGATGAGGGGAGCGGCTCCTCACGTTTTCGAGCAGAGGCTCGGAACCAGCTCATACCAGATACAACCTATCGGTTCCGTATCCTCGAAGTCCGTAAATAAAGTCATTCGACGCCAAGGAGAGAAAAACAGACTTTTGGCTAAGGACGTCCATCTGAAGTGGACAAAGTATACTAAGGCTCAGACACAGAGCTTAGACAGAATAGCTGCTAGCATCTCAAAGACTCCAGTACCTACTCCTCAACCCAACCTTCAGGAGATTATTGAGGCAGCCTTAGCAGCTCATAAAGTCGATCTAGAAGCTCAGAGTCAGCAGTTGCTCCAGAATCAGCAGAAGATATTTTCAGAGCAGCTGACTCAAGCTCTTGCAACTGTTAAGCTCGAAATCGATGAAAGGAATAAGATTGCCACCTCTAGCCTTCAGAAATCTATTACCCAACAGGCAGAGGCTCTGAAACTCATTCAGAAAGAAATGACAGAATCGCGAGGATCGGGGCTCGCTGAAACTCCGTCTGGAGTCAGCTGCATAGCTTAAAACATCAAGAGCTGATCAGGAAAAAGACTGGGAATTATATTGCGATCTCGTCAAGGACTTCGAATCCACAACAACTCAGATTAAGGATTCAGTCCACACTGTGGAAAGAGACATTCAAGCCATCCGCACCCAACTCTCTAAGGCAGATGATGCCAAAAAGGGGGAAGGTATTATGAAGGATGAACCTGATACGGATATGGCTGATGTCCAAATAGTAGAGGGTGGTCAGGAGGAAGGACCCTCTAATGCTCAGACTCAGGGGGAAGGTATTCGAGCGTAACAACCCTCAACCTCTAATGCTCAAGATACTTCGGTGGGTTCTCGCTACTTGAATTTCCTTTAGAACCTACCCCCATCTCATCTTCTCGCCGCCCACATAGAAGATGTTGCTCACTTCATTGAGCAAGAGTCTCGAAGGAGAACAGGCTCCTCCGAGGCCGGGGAAGGAGACTCAGCACCGCTATTACTCCTCCTTCCTCCCCGGTCCGAAAGTTCAAATCTAAAGCGGAACAAGAGGCCTTCGACCTCCGCGTAGCCCAACAACTACAAGACAAGCTGGACCATGAGCGACAGCTGGAAGAAGCTCAACTTGCTAAAAAGCCTAAGGGCAAAGTTGTTAAGGGCAGAGGTAAGAAGAAGCAAGAGTCTGTGGACGAAGAAAAGAAAAAGGCTCAGGAGGAGTTCGCAGAAACTCTTTCTACTAAAGGTCAAGCTACTGCTCAGAGTCACTATCAGACTCATCTTACACCTGAGCAAGAAGCTGAAGATAGAACCACGTGGGAAGCCGTGCTGCAAGGCCTGAATCTCAGGAAAGGAGACTGTAGGGCAGCGGCTCTTCGAGAAAAGAAGAGAATGGCTGATATGGCTAAGATGATGAGCCTATCTCAAAAGCCAACAGCTGATCCCAGAAGACAAATCCCACGAGGATCAAGGAAAAGAGCGCCTCATGTCAAAAAGGACCCTGTGCTTCATGTTGATAAATGGGTTCCTGCTCTGGTTAATGATCAATGGGAAGAGCTCAAAGAGGAATTTATCAAAGGCTACTACGTATGGAAATTCTATCCAAGTGAGCTGACTATCGAACAAGCCTTTGACGAGTTTTTGTTCAATTATAACTCTGAGCTGAGGGAACAACTTCTGGAGATTATGAAGAGAGAGAACATTCCTTTCAGAGCTCCGGCTTTCAGGCGCATCCCACCTCCTAGAACTGCGCGCGGAACTCTGTGTACAAAGGAAATAGAGGATGAGGTCAGAACTACAGCTTATCGCTTCAACCTGAGTGTCGACTTAGCTGAAGACGGCGAGGATATCCAGACACTGAGGAAGAGAATCTATCTATACTATGGTCCGCAACCCCCGTCGACGGATCTGGCCGATTTCAAGAAGCGCACTCAAGGCTTCGGGCGTCGGTAGTGTTTCCTCTTCTCTACTCTTGTGTAATAGTGATAGGAACCTGTAATTTCTTGATCATATATGCTATCGTTCCTATTGCTTGATAGACAATTACTCATTGTCTTACATCATTTTGCTTTGTGTTTTCACAACTGATCACTAAGTGATCTGACACACACTCACAATCAGTTTCTCTGATTTTGCCTATCTCTCACCTTGCTGATGTTTTTGAAGTCATCATATCGGTTTGTTTTCCTCGAGATGGATTAAGGGGGGAAATTGTTGTCGTAGGTTAGCATATCTTATAAGATGTTTAGAGTTTAGAAGTAGAGGTTTTGGCATCATCAATTAGGGGGAAATTATTGGATATGAGTCAGTAGATGATACTCAGCTGTTCGTGGTTAAAAGAAAATTGGGGGAAATCATAGTAGTACTATGGAATTGAAGATCCCAAAACCGAGCTAATATCAGTAGTTCAGTGTGTCGTTAGGATTAGCTGATGTATAGGTTAGACTTGTTGTAATGGTTTTTATATTCTTGTCTAAGTCCTGTACGGGGTAATTGTTGAACTGATCTTCTGTTGAAGATACTTTTCAGAACCCCACGTCATCAGTGTAATCGCTTGCGTTCTTCGATCATCAGCCGAGTAGACCTCGGTAGAAGCCAATCCAAAGCGGTGATAAGTCATCGCCAGTAAGAACTCATGCAAGCCCAAGTACCTTCGCGATCGCCACCGACTTACTCGAAGTTACATTCCTTGTCGACCGACTCGGTCGAAGAAGACGAGAGACTTTTCGCCCATCCGTGATCCGACGTAAAAGCGACCCAGCCTACTTAACTCTTTTCGAAAGTTCAGCAGAAGATCATACGAGGTTGTTTGAACGGTCAACTCTGACATTCTCACCAACCACAAACCTTGACCAATGAGAAGCCGACAACGCCTTACCCGCCCCAAACAAGAAAGCCGCTCTCATGTACGTAATTAACCGCCCCGCCTGCAACAAGTTCGAATTAATGGCCGTTTTCTTTGGAAGCTTGTGACACGTGGCATCGTCGTCTCCAACGGACATATGCCATAGCTCACAGCCTATAAATAGAGAAGATTTCGAAGCTCCACAAGAGCGCGAAGCACGAAATTAAAAAGGGGAAATTGCTCAAGCTCTCAAACACTCTAAGCAACTCAATCGAATATCCAATGAAGAATCGCATTTACTAGAATATTTTTGTGGTTCTTCTCTCTAGAGTCTTTAGATCCATTTCTTCTCTACCTAAGCTCATTGTCGATTTATAGCTTAGATTCGAAGGAGTTCATTTTTAGTGAACTGTTCTTATTGTAAGAACTCCTTCATTAGTTGGAGAACCTGTTTTCGCCCCCTTTCGAACTTAGGTTTGAATTGTAAACTCGCTAAGGACTATAACTTAGAAGGATCCGTCCTCGTGACAGTTTCTTTGTTGAGACTTGCTCGAGACTAATCAACAAGTTATCTCCGCTCTTCGTTCGAGGACCGTGGACGTAGGATCTTGCGTATCCGAACCACGTTAAACCGCTTGTGTTCTTTACTGTTTTATTGCATACAAACCTTTGAAAATCATAAGTTTGCATAAAACGTATTTCTAAAATCGCACAGCCAAAAGAATTTAATCTGCGAAAACACGTTTTCAAAAAGAGACAAACTTCGGGCCCCACACTTATCCGCACACTTAAAGTCTCCGACCGAGTTTCGGAATACCGACAAAAGTCGCAGGCCGACTCACTGCGTCCCGTGATCGAAGGTTTATTTGGCACCTGTTCATCGGTTCCAACCAACAGCCTTACTGACCTTCACCGAGAAAAAGAAACGGTACTCAGGTGTATTCACCCCCCCCCCCCTCTACACCTGATATTTGTCTCCGGACCAACACAAAGAAAACGGCCATAAATTCGAACTTGTTGCAGCAGGGCAGTTAATTACTGTACATGAGAGCAGCTTTACTACAGGGAGCAGGTAAGGCGTTGTCGGCTTCTCATTGGTCGAGGTTTGTGGTTGGTGAGAATGTCAGAGTTGACCGTTCAAACAACCTCGTATGATCTTCTGCTGAACTTTCGAAAAGACTTAAGTAGCTGGGTCGCTTTCTATCGGATACAGTAGACTGCAAAGTCTCTGTCTTCTTCGACTGAGTCGGCTGACAAGTGTTGGGTGATGATTCAATCCTCAGAATTATCATACTTGTGGGAAATGATTCTATCTTCTATACTGAATCACGCTCAGTAGCCTCGTGCTCTGAACTATTGAGAATATTTGAAGATCCCAAAACCCTATCTGATTGGTGAACCATTCCTTTGTATTCGTATTTGTCTCTGAGGTTTCAGACTCAGTAGACACTCTACTCTGGTCAAGGCGCTCAGTAGCTTACCTGCCTCAGCACCAGTGTAGAAGACTCAGTGAATACTTGGACTCGGCAGAGCAAGATATCGAGAGAGTCGGTTGAACCGAACTCGGCAGAGTAGTTCACTTGGACTCGTAGCCGATCTTCGTAGACCTATCTCGGCCAGCTCTCTCTATCGAATACAAGGTCGACTCAAAGAACGGCGGATAGTCTTCGGGGATCGCCGAATCTTTTGAAAGACAATCAGCATTGTCATGTACGAGGAAGAGAGAAGTCAGCTTCAGCCTGTCTTGAAGTTTGTGTTGTCTCAACCACTCCATCCACCCCGACGAATGACAAGTAAACACGTGTCGTCTCACCTGCTAAAGCTGCAGTCAACCTTTTACCTAAAAAGGTGGGAAAGCACTGTACCTACTACACAAAAGAGTCGTTTGCTACCACAAAAGAGGGAAAAAGAAGAAGATCGTCTCCAACGGATCTATTCTTCTCTCCTCTCTATAAATAGAGGGATCATTCAAGATTTAAACAACGAACGAATGCGCGCACCTAGAACACGAGAGAGCATTCAAACGAGCGAAATTAACGACTAAGTCTTCCGCAAGAATCAACTCGAGTTATCTCCGTGAAAGACTACATCCACTCAAAAGGAACCAAGCTAAACCGACATAAGCTTCTAGTATCCAAGCGACTGACACGAACCTATAGCTAAACCCTCAGCTGTTCGTCGCTCTAGATAGCTACATTCTCGTTCCTTATCCCTCTAACCCTAAGCTCACTTGTTATATCTATAGCTTAGACGAAGGAGTTCACATTTGAACCCAATCCTTATTGTATAAGGACTCCTTCATTGTTGGAGAAGTTTGTCAAACACTTAAAGTTTGATAAAAGTGTAAACTGGGACTTGCTCAGTATAATCCCCAAGTCACGGCTTTGTCTAGTGTACAAGCTGACTGAGACTAACTCAGTATAATAAATAGCCTCCTGATCTATCGGGACAGTGGACGTATGATTGTTGATATCCGAACTTTAAAAATATCTGTGTCGTTTACTTACTGTTTCATTGATTTTACTGTGCATATTGAACATCATATTTAAAATCGATTTAACCGTCTCGCATTTCGAAATTCTTATCTACCGAACCGAGACTTGCATAAAACGTTTTCCTCATTAAAACCGATTTGGGCCTACACAATTCCGCACACTGAACTCTCACTGATCGATACTGAATTCTGACCTAGTCAGTTAGCAGATCTCAGCTGAGTCAGTACTCTTTTAGCCTTTAACACGATTCAGAACAGTTGTCTGGTCTGCTGAACTATTTTAGTACGGCACCTTCTGAATAGGACTGTTCGTGTTCGAAAGTTGAGAAATTTGGATTCAAGTGTATTCACCCCCCCCATCTACACCTGAACTCACTCACGGGACCAACAATTGGTATCAGAGCAAGGTTGTTCTTTGACTCTTGTTATCTTTGAGACTGGTCTATTCGAACGGATCCGAGGGAAAGCGTTTTTCACTGCATATCACTCTACATTCATATCATTATTCTTCATGGCTGATATGTCAGGTATAAGGATGGTACCTATGTTCTCGGTGGAGAACTACGGAGTATGGCGAGTCAGGATGGAAGCTCATCTGACATCCCTCCATGACAGTATGACTGAAGTGCTTGAAGATGGACCTATCGTTCCTATGATTGATAGTGTCGTGACTCAGGACCAAGCTCAAGGAGGAGGAATGGTGACTGGGAAGAAGATCCCCAACGACAGAAGTCTCTTCACTCCTGAAGAGAAGAAGCTTCACAATCTAGATCGAGTCGCCAAGAATGCTATACTAACCACCCTCGGTGATTCTTATCTTGGCGGGGTTCGGGAATGCAAGACTCGCTAAAGAACTCGGGATGCTCTTGCGCTTACCGAGTCGAGGGACTCGGAAGATTAAAGCAAACAAATTAGCGCTGGAACTCCAAAAAGCCGGAAAGCTTGTCTCTCATGCCCGGGGACAAAATCGAAGATCTAAACGTCGATTTACCAATCGATGAATTCTATCAATGGGGTGGGAAAGACATTCAAGCAACCGAGAGATGAATCGAAGATCCCGAGGGCACCGCTGGGACGGACACTCGGACACCTTTTGCCACTTTATTGCGACATTCCGATTTAGATCTTTGTGTCTCCCGACCATATCTTTTCGTAATTACAAAGCAGGAGTATGAGTTCGATGACCTCAAAGAAAGCCGAGAGCTGAAGCCGATACGAAGATTGACCATGCTTTCAAAGCTACGTCAAGACAAAGATCTCCCGCTACGAGCAAGACGACGAGTAAGACCGAGCCTTCACTCACCGACCTACAAGAAGGAAGTCTAGCTCGGAAGTACGCGCCGCTCGCAAAGAAAGTATCGAAGGAGAAAGAAAGGCGTAGAAAACTGACCAAAGCATACCGAGATACAAAAGGTAAGTCGAATATACACCTAAACGCGCTCCCGATACTCAATCTTTCGAATGCAGAAAGAAAGATGACTCAAGCACCCTCAAGGGATAGTGTAACCAAAGAAGAAAAAGTCATCTCTTGCTACAACCGCAAGAAGCCAGGGACATTATCGGTATGATTGTCCCGAGCTCGTAGTGCCGAACGCGTAGCGACGCAAGGCAAGGAGAGAGAAATTCGCCCGTAAAAGACAATCCTACATAGCCGGGCGAAATCTCGGACGACTCAGAAGAGATCGACTCCTTCATGGATTCATCTGACGATGAAGCAGCTTTCATGGCCTTAGAGCATGAAGCAGATGAATCAACTGAAATGTGCATGATGGCAGGCGAAGAGGATGAGGTAAATTCTCATGAACCAGTTAACTCCTCTTCACACTGCACACACGACACTATTTCAGGTGCAGATGGGAATTTGGACATCTCGACCACATATGAAGATCTACTAGATGAACAAATTCAGATGAGTCTGCAGCTCAGTAAGACTTTTCAGGAGTTGGATGCCCTAAAAGTGGAGAATCAGAGACTTTCTCAGGAGAGTCAGGTTATTACTGAGGCCGAAGGACTTGTGTTGAGACTCAGGGAGGAGATAAACTCTCTGATGGCCAAGTCTCAGCATCAAGAAGATCGGATTTCAGTCTTGACCAATGACTTGACTCAGAAAGATACTGAACTGAGTCTACTGAAGCAAGAACTGTCAGGACTTCAGACCGAGCACGACGCACTGAAGAAAAGTGATGATGTCTGGAGGAACCTGATGACTGAGAGGTATATGGGCGCAGAGAAGAAATTGGAGGCTATGCTAGCAAGCAATAAGCCAAAGCACTGCAAGGAAGGACTTGGATTCAGTCTAGGAGCTTCCTCATCTGCCCCAGTACACTCAGAAGTACGGCTTGCTGATAGATTTGTTCGAGGGGAGACTATCAACGCAGGATATACCGAACCCCCCTAGCAAAGAACAAACAGAAGATGAAAGCACCTCATCCCACACATCAGCATTCTGACAATAAGATCAATGCCAAGAAACCCCAGTTCAGTCAAGGGGGAACCAAGCAAATCAAGCTTGGCGGATCAGTATGGACCTCCGAGCTGACGCATCCTGCTCAGTTTTGAATCATATATTAAGAAACTTTTGGTCGAAAGAGCTCCAAAGGTTCGAAGAAGAAAAAGGCCGCACGTAAGGCAAAGGTCGGCGATCCACCAACTCGGAAGATCGGGACTCCCGAACCTCGAAGCCTCGAAGTCAGTGATCACCAATCCGGTGGTCGATATGTTGACTCCAATGGAAAGAAAATGTCCGAAACCACCGGGGTTGTTAGACAGATTTGGGTTACTAAAACTAACATCTAAGGACCCAAAATCAAAAATAAAGGGTACCCTGAATATAATTCTTTTTGCGGAGTGCGTAAAGACCCATGGTATGTGGACAACGGATGCTCAAGACACATGACATACCAAAGGAGTCTCATCAAGAATTATATCATCGAAGAAGGACCCGAGACTGAGTTCGGAGACAATGCAAAAGGCTATACCGAGAGGATATGGAACACTCAAGCATTGGAACCGCCAACGTTCCAAGAGTATCATATGTTGAAGGACTTCAAAGCATAATCTTCTCTCTCGTTAGTCAATTTTGTGATAACTCAAATAGAGTGATATTTGACGCCGGTTTACGTGATGTTATTGATAAATCCACGGGGAAAACAAGTGTTATCGGTTCGCGCAGTAAAGAACATATATGTGGCCGATCGGAACTCACCGAACTCGAACCTTACTTATTGGCGAAGAATGACAACCGCACGGGGTGGCTATGGCACGAAGACTCAGCCATCTCAACTTTAAGACGCTCAACAAGCTTGCAAGAAACACTCTAGCAAGGGGACTGCCGAATGAAGTATTCAGCAAAGACACCCAGTGTGAAGCATGTCTGAAGGGAAAGCAAACAAGGAATCAAAATCCGCCTGTTCCATCGCCTTCCACGGATGGAATCCTTCAACTGCTACATATGGATTTGTTCGGTCCGGCCTCCCCAAGTGACGATCGAGGCATAAAATATGCATTAGTGGTCATAGATGACTACTCGCGCTATACATGGGTCATATTCATTGCCAACAAGTCTGACGTCAAAACAGAGTTACCAACGCTTCTGAAAAAGCTCAGTGTCGAGAAGAACACCAAGATCAGAAAAATACGTTCAGACAGAGGAACTGAATTCCTTAATTCCATGGTAAAGGAGTTCTACAAAGCAGAAGGAATAGAGCATGAGACTTCAGCTGCACGCACACCTCAGCAGAATGGCGTTGCTGAACGAAAGAACAGGACTCTAAAAGAGGCAGCTAGGACTCTACTCGCAGACTCAGGACTCCCAACCAAATTCCGGGCGTAAGTTACCGATATCGCATATTATACTCGGAATAGATCTCTACCGACAAAGCAAAGATAAGCGGACACCATATGAACTATGGAACGACGAGAAGCCTTCTCTATCTTATTTCCATATTTTTGGTTGTTCATGCTTTATCCACAATAATGGGAAAGATCACCAAGACTTTTGATAGCAAGTCGGATCGGGGAGTATTCTTAGGATATTCTTGGGTCAACAAAGCTTTCGAGTATTCAACTATCGGACTCTTTGCGTGGAGGAAAGCCCTCATGTTGTTTTTAACGAGTTTGCTACTGAAGACAGGAGCAATAACTCAAATTCTGAATCTGAGGACATCAGTAAGCAGCTACAGGATCTAAGCTTAAAAGACAAATCTGAAAAGATCCGGCTATGTTGGGATGATGATTCGAGACGAAGAAATTGAAGACCAATCTATCGAATCTCAACCACGGTGAGCAAGTAGCTGAGCAGATTGATTCTCCCGAACAGAATCAATCCTAGGTAACTCAGGTCAATGAAGAAACCATTGAGGTAACCGAGACCAACACTACCGAGAGCAACACCTCGGTGGGGAACGTCTAGTAATGTTCCCGAGCCGAATGCCCCCGAACCCGCCGACTCGCAGACCATACTCTTGTTACTTGAATTACTTCAATCTCGAATAGTACAACCGAAATGCCTAACTCACCTACTATCTCGTGTTGAACAAGTTTCGGATGAAGAGTTGAAACATCGTAGATCGTGGCTCGATGCTCACACTTCGCCGATTTAATCATTGGAGATCCTTCGGCAAATGTCAAGACAAGATCCAGACTCGTCAAGGAGAAAGCGCATTATTTTCCCCGCTTCTTGTCTACCGAAGAGCCTCGGACCATTGAGGATGCATCGAAAGATGCTTTGACCGGATCATTGCTATGCGAGAGGAGCCGAATCGGTTCACGAGAAACGAAGTATGGGAGCTTGTAGACAGCACCCGGCATCAACATATTATTGGAACTAAATGGGTCTTCAAAAACAAGCGAGATGAAAACAACGTTATAGTAAGGAACAAAGCAAGACTCGTGGCTAAAGGCTACCGTCGTGCCGAAGGGATAGATTTCGATGAGACGTTCGCTCCGGTTGCAAGATTGGAGGCAATCGGACTATTCCCGGCCTACGCAACACATCAACGATTCAGAGTTTATCAAATGGATGTGAAGTCTGCTTTCCTGAATGGCGTGCTGAAAGAAGAAGTCTATGTGGAACAACCGCCCGGCTTTCAGCAGGGACATCAAGTATATAGACTCAGAAAGGCTCTATACGGGTTAAAACAAGCACCCAGGGCTTGGTACGATACCCCTGTCGAGTTTCTTCTTCGTAAAAGGTTTTCGTAAAGGCACAAGTAGACCGCACTCTATTCAAGCATTCGACCGGAAGAAGACTTATTACTTGTGCAGATCTACGTGGATGACATTATATTCGGATCAAAGAATGTCATCATGTGTCAGCAATTTGAAAAGATGATGAAGGATAAGTTCGAGATGTCGATGATGGGAGAAATGAACTACTTCCTTGGTTTTCAAGTCAAGCAATCTAAAAAGGGAACGTTCATCAACCAAGGCAAATACACTCGAGACCTCATCAAAAGATTCGGCTGCACATCCGGCAAATCAATCAAGATCCCGATGAACACGAATATGAAGATAGATCTTGATAAAGAGGGAGTATCGAGACCAAACCCGAATACCGTGCTATAATTGGTTCTTTATTATATCTAATGACTACTCGCCCCGACATAACTTATGCCGTAGGTGTCTGTGCTCGATTTCGAGCGAATCCAAAGCGAGTCATATGGACTCAAAGAAAGAAGATTCTCCGCTATCTACGAGGAACACCGACATGGGTTTGTGGTATCCAAATGATGATAATATTGAACTAACCGGTTATTCCGATGCCGACTATGCAGGATGTAGAATAGACCGAAAATCAACTTCGTGAACATGTCGGTTCCTTGGCGGCAAGTCGATCTCATGGTTTTCAAAGAAACAAGCACTCGGTGGCCACGTCGACTACCGAAGCCGAATACATGGCCGCCGGAAGTTGTTGCGCCTGCATCCTTTGGCCGAGACAAGAACGGTGAGAGACTATGACGTCATTCGTAATGAAGTGCCGATTTTTCTGCGACGATGCAGTGCTATTGCAATCACTCGTAACACCGTACTTCACACAAGATGCAAGCACGTGGACATCGACATCACTTCATTCGTGACCATGTCGAGAAAAAGGATATCGGGATGAAGAAGATCCATACCGACAAGCAACGGGCTGATATACTCGACCAAGCCTCTAGCCGAATCCGCATTCGAGAGAACTTTCGGCAGAGCTAGGTCTATTGGACCCTACCGACCCCGGCCAAGTAAGAGGTTTCGGGGAGAGAGACATTTCAAGTAAGTGGGGAATGTTCACTCTCGCATCGATACATTCAGACGTAGAGACGAAACCATCTACACGAGGTATCGCTGACTACTATGTTCGGCCGACGGGTTTGCGTATCTCTACTCAATAGTAATTTAATACAACAAGACTTTGCATTTATGACAAAGATTCAAGCATTGACATTAATATCTTTTGGTCCTGTCTTTATTATTAACGGCTCACATTTAATGCACGACATTCCATACATAAGTTTGCTTTGAACTCGCACGCATTTAATGCATGTCTTTTCAAAGTTACTACTTAGGCTATTTTACAACCGGCTTTGACTTAGGTGGCTTTTGTGATCATTGCCTATTTTTAACTTCTAATCTTAACCGTCCATATCATAAAGCAAGTTTAAATTCGAGCCTTCGATCGAAAAGCTGTTCATCTTCATAGTTGATATATATATTCGATCATATCCTTGAAACTACCATTAGCATACTTCATAACTTTCAAATTCGAAAAATCCGAGATCCGCATTCGCAATCCCTACTTGCAACTTCACTCTCTTCTTATCTCGATCCATTGGTATGCTTATATCCCGTTAATGTATTTATTATATCCGTCGATTATCGCATTGTGCAAAGACCTGTTCTATCCAAGAATCGATATCGATAACAACTTCGTGTAACAGTACAATGGCGGAAACCAATATCTCTATGATATCTCCGGCGGATATGCGAGAACATTACGGAGAAGGATCGCGTATGGTTTGAACCCACCATGGATTTCTATTCATGCGATCCGGAGTACATGGACGATATATTCTCGCCCGCGCGAGTCGTGGCTGGAGAAATTTCTGTCTAGGAGGCCTTCGTTCTTCCTCCCGAGACAAGGTTGCGGGAGCTGTACTTGAATTCGACGCAGATGTCCGGAGACATAGTGGCGAGATTTGTTGCCCATTCTATCCAAAACGCCACTACGGAGCTGAAGCAGATGTCCATCAAGGATGCTTTGAAGCGGAGCTTTGATCTGCCCTCCGAAGGGATCGATACGATCGGGTACAGAGACGACCAAGTTGATGAATATCTTACCGTCTTCACGTGGAAAGCCCACTACTTTCGTAGCGCTTTTCCGAAGAACAAAGATGTTGCCTCGATTCGTGGCACTTGCTTATATAGTGACGCAACTACTCGACAAGCCAAGGTGGTCGTTTGACCAGTGTGTCGAGGCCTAAGATTCGGATAATGATGGCCATATACGACCGAGCCCGGATTAATTGGACGGAGTTCTTTCTCCGAGAATTCATGGCTCAGCCGCTAAATTCGACAAGGCATCGAACATGCTGAGCGCAAAGGGCAAATTGCTGTATGGACTCAAACTGTCCATCATGATCGAAGATTTATGTGGATCTGAGCCTATCACCTACAGTGACAAGGAATACTTCAATGTGAAGAAGGTCAGATTTCACAACAAGACAGCAGCGCTTCAGCAGATAGGGTCAGGACCCTCAGCAGTCTCTCCGCAATCTAAGCCTCAGCAGGCGACTCCTAAGAAAAGGACACCTCCGGCAAAATCACCTAAGGCACCAGCCCAAGAGGCCGAGGAAGGCCATACCGGATACACCCGTCGAACCGGAGACAACTACCGAAGTGGCTATTGAACCGACTCCTATTCGGCCACTACAGTTGGTAGATGAGTCTTCCTCATCTGAGAAGACCAAGTCGGTAGAGAAAGCCGTCTCCACTGAGGAACAAGTGCAAGAGGAACAGTGAGAGGCTATTGAAGCCCAAAGCGAAGAAGTCCAACGTCCGGATAGCCCTCTCTCTCGTGCCTCCGCTCAAAGATCGACCACTGCGACCACGAGGCCGACTTCGTTGATGTCGAGTCGATTCGCGTCTGCGCAGAAGAGACTCTCGGGATGGAAGCAGAGTTATCGTCTCTAAAGCTTCCCGAGAGATCATCCAGTTCATTCCAGAGCTTGCTGACCATTCAGATTTGCTCGTCCTAGCCAAGTCGGCAAGGCTCCATATGATCCTACGCTTTCGGGAGTGGCCTCGCCTTCAACGCCTTGTTCTACACTACTCCGTCGCCAGCTACACTTGGAAGAACTGAGATTACGTGAGGAGATAGGCTATTCGAGCCCGAGAATCTCAACATGATGGAGAATCTAAGGGGCAGCCATGCTTGCAATTATTGCCGATCGACGCCAAGGGCAGCTCGCCGCCCCTCGGATGGGTCGACCACGACGGTCGGGACCCACCCAAGGATTCGAGGCCCCGGACAACCCGATAAGGGATCACTCCGGGACAAGGATACACACGCCGAAATTCCCGATATTCCTCTCGGTATCCTTGGTCCCGAGAAGTCCAAGGCTGGTGCTTCGTCCTCGGCGAGCCCGCTCGGCTCTTCTTTGCCGATCGACTTTCGAAGCGGCGCCCGGCCCCGACCGCAAAGAGATCTCGATCGACGGCAAAAGCCTTAACCGCTCAAGGGATCAAAAATCGAGATCTTGCGAAGGCTATCCATAGGACATGGAAGCTGATCGCTCAAGCCACGACTAAAGAACTTCAGGGGCCGAAGTCTTCGTCTCTTCATCGCCGCCCCGATGTTTCCGCGCTTATTTCGAAGCGTTGGCTCGTCAAGCAAGTCCATTCGAAGCTCGGCTCAAGATCTTTCGAGAGAGCCAAGCCAAGCTACTTGATGAATTTTTGGCTTCTAAACTCGGCTCATACCGACGCTATCCGAGGCCACTTGAACAAATACTTGAGAATATCCAACCGGCCTTGGAAGACAAGATCATCGCGAAGCTGAATGAGGTAAAGGTATTGCCTGAACTCTCTTACAAGCAATTTGATGAAGTTCTAACTTTTGAGAGGAACGAGCCTGCATGAGGCTCGAGCGGACATCCACAATCAAATTCAGTCACTGTCAACCTCCTTCAACAGCCTTCAGAACACAATACTTATCCCTACCCCGGCTGCAATTGATGATGCCAAAAAGGGGGAAAGTAGAAGAGGGAAGAGTATTGAGCCGACCAAAGGCAAGAAACAGAGCACTGAGAAGCTGACCCCCACCAAAAGTCCAAAGTCTAAGGGGGAAGCTACACTGAAGTCATCCCAGACTCAGTCTCGGAAGGGTGAGGCCCAGGGTGTTTCGGCTGCGAGCACAGCTGAAACCGGCCCAAGTGGCTCAGGACCCCAGCAGACTACTCAGGCAACCCAGACTCCCAAAGACATTATTAAGGAGGTTGCTGAGTACGCTGAACAGGCGGTGGAGGACTCAGAAGAAGAAGAGGCTCCTCTTCCACCACCAGTTCAAGAAGGCAAGGGCAAACAGAAGCTTAAAATTCCAACCCCTCCAGCAAAGAGATTAAGATACATATCTGGCGAGGAGGAAGCCCAAATAGCTGCGGATGAGAGACTGGCCAGAGAAATTGCAGAGGCCGAAGCAGCTAACAAGCCAAAGTCTAAGCCTGCCAAAGGAAAGACTAAAGCCCCATCCAGAGGAGGAAAGAGAACTGCTAGACTGCCTCCGAGAAAGCTCATCATAACAGATGAAGAGGACAGAGAAAAAGAAAAGGAGCAAAGAAAGAAGAGTACGAAAAGGCGTGGTACATCCAAATCTAGATCTAGTACCCCCGCCGAATCGAAGCCCCTCAGCAAGCCACCGATACACAAGGAGAAGAAATCGAAGCCATATTTGATCGATGAACAGATATCTATACGAGAGGCGAGGAGGCGAGACAGGTGCCGCCGTGAGACGAATTTGGAAGCGCACCTTGACGCTATGATGAGAAGGATCGAAGAGGAGGCAAGGCCGAGAGTGCCTTCTAAAGCCGATATTCCCTACGGATACAGGAAATTCGGGAAGCCGGTGACACGAAATTTCAAAGATGGCCAAGAACGAGATGAATGGATACCAACTCACTCAATCAAAGATGGGAAAATGCAAAAATTGAGTTCATCAAGAGGAACTATTTCGGAGATTCGGTCCAACGAGACAAGGATTGAAGCTTACATGGAATGGATGTTCGCATCGAACCCGGACTTTACCCATACCTCAACAAAGCCATATCTCGAAGGTATAGAAGTCGGTGTTCGGGACCCGAGAATCATACCTCCACCGAGAAGACAGGATAACTCAGTACACTATGGGTACGATTGAAGCGGAAGTGAAGCATGCAAGCAGACGAAGAAAGAACTTGTCAAGATGAGCCTCGCCGATTTTGTAGAATTTCGAAGCTAAGGAAGATCACATACGGGATGTATGGAGTGCCGCTCCCGAAGATCGGACTCAAGAGTTCATAGACGTAATCAAGAAGTTCGGTGGCCCTCCTCCTTAGATCTTTAGCTCATTTTCTTAGCATAGCAAGATTGTATCGCATCTTGAATTTCTCTTATATTTATACAATCCGCTTTTGGCTCTGACAACTACTTGTTGTCTAAATAGCCGTGTTTGCTTTATGCTTTAACACTCGGAATCATCGAAGTGATTACCGACACACACTCACTTTGTTTATCTACTTGTCGAGTTTTGCTCGGTTAGATTTCTGATAGACTAGACTTTCATAGAGTTACTATTTCTCTTAGGGGGAAGTTGTTGCATGGGAATTTATTGTAAAGGGGGAAAGTGTTCTGCCCTGTCTCCCTCAGTAGTCTAGCACTTACCAGACAACTCCACTAATCCTACTTGTACTATTTGTAAGGAGCTCTGTTTCTGAGTAAGTCAGTGTTTAGCATAGTTGATAGGACATAGATGATAGGTTTTGGCATCATCAAATAGGGGGAAATTGTTGGGTGATGATTCAATCCTCAGCATGATCATACTTGTGGGAAATGATTCTATCTTCTATACTGAATCACGCTCAGTAGCCTCGTGCTCTGAACTGTTGAGAAGATTTGAAGATCCCAAAACCCTATCTGATTGGTGAACCATTCCTTTGTATTCGTATTTGTCTCCGAGGTTTCGGACTCGGTAGACACTCTACTCGGTCAAGGCGCTCGGCAGCTTACCCGCCTCGGCACCGCCAGTAGAAGACTCGGTGAATCTTGGACTCAGCAGGAGCAAGATATGCGAGAGAGTCGGTTGAACCGAACTCGGCGAGAGTAGTTCACCTGGACTCGTAGCCGATCTTCGATAGACCTATCTCGGCCAGTCTCTCTACCGAATACAAGGTCGACTCAGCAACGGCAGATAGTCTTCGGGATGCGCGGGAATCTTTTGAAAGACAATCAGCATTGTCATGTACGAGGAAGAGAGAAGTCGCCTTCGATCCGTCTCGAAGTTTGTGCTTGTCTCAACCACTCCATCCACCCCGACGAATGACAAGTAAACACGTGTCGTCTCACCTCGCTAAAGGCCGTAACCAACCTTTTACCTAAAAAGGTGGGAAAGCACCGTACCTACTACACAAAAGAGCCGTTTGCTACCACAAAAGAGGGAAAAAGAAGAAGATCGTCTCCAACGGATCTATTCTTCTCTCCTCTCTATAAATAGAGGGATCATTCAAGATTTAAACAACGAATGAATGCGCGCACCTAGAACACGAGAGAGCATTCAAACGAGCGAAATTAACGACTAAGTCTTCCGCAAGAATCAACCGAGTTATCTCCGGCGAAAGACTACATCCAATCTCAAAAGGAACCAAGCTAAACCGACATAAGCTTCTAGTATCCAAGCGGACCGACACGAACCTATAGCTAAACCCTCACTGTTCGTCGCTCTAGATAGCTACATTCTCGTTCCTTATCCCTCTAACCCTAAGCTCACTTGTTATATCTATAGCTTAGACGAAGGAGTTCACATTTGAACCCAATCCTTATTGTATAAGGACTCCTTCATTGTTGGAGAAGTTTGTCAAACACTTAAAGTTTGATAAAAGTGTAACCGGGACTTGCTCGAGTATAATCCCCAAGCCACGGCTTTGTCTAGTGTACAAGCCGACCGAGACTAACTCGGTATAATAAATAGCCTCCCGATCTATCGGGACAAGTGGACGTAGGATTGTTGATATCCGAACCACTTTAAAAATATCTCGTGTCGTTTACTTACTTGTTTCATTGATTTTATTGTGCATACCGAACATCATATTTTAAATCGATTTAACTCGTCTCAAGGATTCTCGAAATTCTTATCTACCGAACCGAGACTTGCATAAAACGTTTTCCTCATTAAAACCGATTTGGGCCTACACAATTCCGCACACCGAACTCTCACCGATTGATACCGAATTCGACCTAGTCGGGTTAGCGGATCTCAGTTGAGTCGGTACTCTTTTTAGCCTTTAACACGATTCGAACGGTTATGCAGTTGCCGAACTATTTCAAGACGGCACCTTCCCGAATAGGACTCGTTCGTGTTCGAAAGTTGAGAAATTTGGATTCAAGTGTATTCACCCCCCCCTCTACACCCGAACTCACTCACGGGACCAACAACAAGGAATGTAGCTTCGAGTAGGTACCGGGCGACCGCGAAGGTACTTGGGCTTGCATGAGTTCTTCTACCGATGACTTATCAGTCTTTGGGTTGGCCTCTCACCGAGGTCTACTCGGCGATGCGCTGTCTTCTACCGAGGTCTAGTCACTTGGCCGATCAAGAACGCAAGCGATTACACTGATGACGTGGGGTTCCGAAAAGTTTCTTCGACAGAAGATCAGTTCGACAATTACCCCGTACAGGACTTAGACAAAAATATTAAAAACGATTACATCAAGTCTAACCTATACATCAGCTAATCCTAACGACACACTATACTACTGATATCAGCTCGGTTTTGGGATCTTCAATTCCATAGTACTACTATGATTTCCCCCAATTTTCTTTTAACCACGAACAACTGAGTATCATCTACTGACTCATATCCAACAACTTAATTAGGTACCCTATCTATCTATCAACTCCCAATCACTTTCTTGATTTCTCATAAAAAAGTTGATCAACGTTAGGATGTAGTCTATTTTGCAACACACTTCAGTTTAGTTCTTCACGACTTTTGTGCATTGGTGCAACTTCATTTTCTTACCATAAATATCTTGTTATAAAGTTGATCAAAACTCATAATGTATATAGCAAGACTAAGTCATGTTCGTCTCCATGGAATGGCGTAGCGGTGAAGGTGGGTGACCCGAGACTGATGAGTGGTTTTTATACCATTTCATCGTGTTCTTTTTAAGCTAATTTACATCATTTTCTATCTATTATTAACTTTTGTTTTGCTTGAAATTGTATACTTTCGATGATTTTTGGTTTTGTAGGTTTCTTGTACGTTTTGAGCCTATTTGGTGGTATTTGGCACATAAATGAAAGAAATCATGACCATTGATGCATTGTTGGCAAATATGGAGTCTTTTGGATGAAGAATGAAGATGATTTGAAGTCAGATGTTGAAGAAATCGTATTTCGGAGCTCTTGTAACAAGGCAGTTGGGAAATCGCGTGGCAGACGGTTCTAACGATCTTAATTAGAACCCGATCTCCACCGTCCACATTGTACTTCTATGTGTTAGAAACATTGTGAGAAAGTTTCGTGACGATCCAACGGTTATCTAAGGAGATATTGCATTTTTCCCAAAACTGATCGGTACAGAAAATTGCAGTCGGGAGTGCCTCGGCAGAAGCAGTCGGACTGCGGTCCGCGTTTTGTACTGGACCGCGATCCCGATTGTTCTGACCCAAAAATTGCTTTTTCGTGGGGGTCGGACCGCGGTCCGCCTTTTATGCTGGACCGTGGTCCGCGTCTGTTTGGGCCCTAAATCGTTTTTTCTCGGCCCGAAACCTATATAAACCCTTCCAGACTTCTTTTCTTCGGACGACACACCATATTTTCGACCTCTTCCACCCTCCAAAGCAGAAAAACACCCAAGACATCCCTCCTTGAAGATTCAAGGCGAAGATTGAAGACCACAACCCGAGAACTAAGTGCGAGGATCAATCCGCTAGATTCTTGGTTGTATTATTCCTTCTCAGTTTTGTTTAGGGTTTTTGATACTTGAATTCTATAGATTCTTTTTGCATATCTTGTGATTATTTTCCTACGAATGTGAGTGACTAAATCCCCTTGTGTGGGGGTTTAGCAGGACCTATGTTTTTGATGAATTGATTCAAACCCTAGTTTTTCAATGAATGAATTGTTTTGTTTCTTAATTATCGAGCCTGCTTTTGATTTATCTATGATTCTTTAACATGATTGGCCATCATCTTAGATAATTGTAGAGAATATAGGTAATAGGTAATACGGCGGATCATACCTGGTTATTTATTTAGACCTGCAATTAAGTGTCTAAATTGTCACCATTTGTTTGGGATAGTTTAGATGGTTCTTTAAATCTTTGAGCATGATACGATCCTTAGGTTCATGATATGATCACTTAATTGACCCTTAGGATTATAAGTTAGAGATCTTCCGCCATCATACGGAATCCCTAGAGCCTTAGTGGATGAACCAACAAAATAAATTCATAAATGCTCGCTAGAGAATGATAATGAATCGATCATCTTAGACATAGTGATTGTTAAACCTCCGCATTCTTCATCAAACTTGAAACAACACTCATTAACCCACTTCGCTTTGCTCTTACTTGTTTTTCTACTTTCTTGCTATTTTAATTTCGTAATTTATGATAAACCAAACCCAGTTTAGGACTAAGCCCAGTTTAGGACTAAGTAGATAGTGAAATAATTAGGATAATTAGAACGCTGAGTCCTTGTAAGGTCGACCTCGGGAGTTGCTAGATTAGGTATTACACCGATTCATGCACTTGGGAGAATTGTAATTTGTTTATCAAGTTTTTGGAATGTTATGGGTTCAAATCTCACTGGAAACGCTATGTGTGTCTGTTACCTTAGGGTGGTTTAACTCTCATGTGTGATTTGCAGGGTGTGGCTTGCAGGCTATTGCACTTGAGCGAAGTTTACCCTCAGAGCATAAAAAATAGCGGCTGCGAGTTCCTCGTTAAAAAAAACGAAGTCATGTCAATGGGGCCTAAACGCATCAACACTTTTGCAGAACTCACGCATGCAAGAATTTCAATGGAATTGTTATCCTATAATTGGATGTCATTCTGTACTTTATTTGGCCCTTTTGTGTTTATAAATTTAAAAAAAATGCAATCAACTGACATTAATAAAAAGAATGTCGGCTTTTGGGTGTGGAGTTGAAAAAGAGTTTATCACTTCCATCTTCCTTGCCTCTGTCTTTTAGAAAGGATGTTGGATAGATATTTGTTATAGTGATACATTAACCCTTTGTTTGGAGGCGAGAGAAATTGAGAAGAAAGAAAATAAAGAGAGAGAAATAGGAAAGAAAAAGAGTGATTTTGAGTGTTATTTGGTAGGAGAGAGAAAAGAAAAAGAAAGAGAAAGCGGTGTTTTCTTATCTTTTTATCTTGTTTGGTTGTATAGAAAGTAATAAGAGATAAATGACATTATATTTTAAAAGATAAAAATACCCTCAACATAAATAAAGGTAAAAAAATGTTAATAAAGTGTTAATAAATCCCCATTAGTCACTAAACAAAATATTATCATATAGTCGGATATCTACCTAATTTATCATACAATATAACAAAAAGAATCATCATATCATATATAGTGTCACCTCGAGATATAAGGAAGATAGAACCAAATTAAGAAGAGATAAGTAGGTGACCAAAGAAAATAAAATTGAGAAAATGGATGAACTATCAGTTCCTCAAGAGAAGATGAAGATTGCTACAAGATTTGTTGGGAAGATAGTGTCAAATAGACGAGGGTTTCTGAGGATAGAGTTTTAAATTTATTCACCCCACTTTCTTTCCTTCCAAATTTCTTCGTAGTTGTGGAGAGGAAAAAATTTGGCTGGGTCCCACACAATTTGTTCTCTCTTTTCATTTTCTCTTGCAAACCAAATAATAAGGTAATATATGATTTTTCTCCCATTTTCTACTCCCCTCAAATTCTTTCTCCCATTTTCTCTAGAACTAAATGCAATAGTTGACTACAAATTCGAGTCTAGAAAAGTGTTGATTTGTTGAAAGAAATTATACAACGTTGAATTACATTTCAAATAGATGATTGTAGTGTATTTTGTTTCTTAATTTCAATTTTCGGTAAGTGCGAAATAGTGGTCCGAAATTGGTCGTAGAAATTTTGAAAATGTGGAGATTTATTAATACTTAGTGTTTTATTAAATGCACCCCACATTGAATAAGTGTCATTTATTGAAGTGATCTATAAGTCTACTTTTTAATAGGTAATAACGAAGTGGCTTATGGTGGGCTTGAGCCTACACATGTTTGTGCGTGAGCCTTTTTGCCAACCACATTTCATTCTATTACTGTTATATCAATTATTATTTTAACGATCAACTTCTCCCATAATAATCTATATTACTTAGTATTGTCATAATTTCTTTTCAAAGATCAACTTCTCTCATAATGATAACTTATATTACTATTATATCAATTATCATTTTAACGATCAACTTCTCCCATAATGATATCGATACTACCTAGTAGTATTGTCATAATATCGATCATTTTCACTCTTTTTAACGATCAACTTGTCTCATAATATTATCTATACTACCTAGTATAGTCATAATATCAGTCATTTTCATTCTTTTAACTAAAGGCGGAAGAATTTGCGAGTTGATAAACCCCGGCAAGCGATTTTCCATCTCCAAGGAAAAACACTTTAATTTCCGCCTTTTATTCTATCAAAGCGACGACTTTCTAAATTCTCATAACCCCTCCACTTTCAATTCGGGCCAAACGGGTCAAAATTTGATAATTGGATAGTTCATCTCTGTATATAATATGTATATAAACGATTTTCCAATATTTAGGAGTATGTCATATGTGGATAGTGAGAATATGAGATCGGTAATACACCACCTCTCGACTTGTATAGAATACCGATTTTTTATACTAGAACTTATTATTTTACATCATGAATTTCAGATTTCGCAAAAGAATTATAATCCTTGTATTAATTGTGTAAGAGAAATCAATTTAAGCCATATTTTATAGTTAGTATTTATGTAAATATGTCTGTTAAGTCGAATTAAAATTAATAATATTTATATTTGCCTTATTTTATTCTTTGGCCCACAGGAAGCTATATTGGGCGGGCTGAATTCTAAATTTTCAGAGCCTTTGAACGTCTGGTTCAACCAACTTTCCTCCCTGGGCCCAACCATAAATCATACATATAACTAATTACTTGAAGTCCAAATCATGATATATGCATTATATACACAATATTTTTTAGAAAACTTAGGACTCCGAGCACTAATATATAAATTACTTTTATATTATTTTTTAAAATTAAGTGTGAAGTGTACAAAAGCTATTGAATACGACAATTGAAATGCACTTTTATGTTAGACTGGTCGGCACTAAACATTTTTTGTGTGTAAATTATGGAAGCTCACATGACTTTTATGATTTGTAATGTTATTTTATTTCTTTTTATGGAAGTGAGATAATATTGGTGGGATAACCCAATATAGTATACTTCCTCCCTCCCATTGAACTTCTCTTGTTTCTTTCGGCGCGGTAATTTTTTAGATGAGTTGGGTGTGGACCATTTGTTTAATTAATTATTTATAATTTGTTTTTGTGATAAATAAGTATAATTAATTAATATTAAGAGTTGGTTTGGGTTGATAAAAATGTATGCGACTCATTTTCTTAATTTTTTCTAGTTGTTATTTTTCATGCACAAATAATTATCTTAACCCAAATTGTTAATTTCCATGTAAATCTTTATTTTAAGCCCTTGAACAGTTGAACCCTTTTTTTTTTTTTTTTTATAATGAGGAACTTACAGCCGTTCGCTCCTGTGCAATAGCTTGCAAAACACACATGAGAGTTAAATCACCCTAAAGTGACAGACACACATAATGTGTCCAGTAGGATTTGAACCCATAACCACATAATGTGTCCAGTAGGAATTGAACCCATAACCTTTCGATCCCGAACAACCCACCTTCACCACTACGTCATTCCATGGTGACTTTAAGCCTTTGAACTTTGGAAACATTGAACGGAAGAAACGGCAAATTTCCGCTACCTTTAAATTCCCGAGCTGATCCATGAATTTTATTTCTTAAAATCTGACCATAAATTCAACTACTTTTGTGACCTTTCTGACATTATATTATATAAAAAAAATTATTAGAAAATCAACATGAAATATTTCCCATATATTTTAAACAATATATTTTGTACGAACCAGATTCTCAAAGATACACTTAATATATTTTAATTTTAATATTTATGTATATCTAAAACTAATTATGAACATCGCACCTAATCTATGTTAGTCAATTTACAATTATGATATACTTAAGAGAAAATTAATTTCTAAATGAGAGAAAAGTGTATTTGCGTAAATAAGAGCCTCCACGTAATCATTTGTTATTCGTCACCGAACAGCAGATATCACTACGCTCCGAATCGCCGCCGTGCGCAAGCCGCCAAATGTCGGGGCACTCTCGGAAATGGATGATTCTGGTGGCGACGATTTGGATTCAGGCGTTCACGGGGACGAACTTCGACTTCTCGGCGTACTCGTCGCAGATGAAGTCGGTTTTGGGGATTTCGCAGGTGCAGCTCAACTACCTCGCCACCGCGTCTGACCTCGGGAAGGCGCTGGGCTGGTCGTCCGGGGTGGCGCTCATGTGGCTTCCGCTGTGGGCGGTTATGTTCGCGGCGGCGGTTATGGGATTGGTCGGCTACGGCGCGCAGTGGCTCGTCATCAGTAACGTCATCACTCTGCCCTATTTCGTGGTCAGTTATTCTCCCCCTATCAATTAGGTCTTTCAGAATTCAGGTTGTTCTTTTTGAGAAGAAAATAATTTCAAATTAGGCTTTTCCGATTAACGTCGCAATCTTAGCACTCGAATGTTATCGCATCTCCTTGAAATTGGTGATGAGATTCTCCAAATATTTATCATTGTCATTCAATTAAATTTCAGTATACTAGCTCAAGTATAATCAAGAGAAAATCATAAATGCTATGATGAAAGATGTTCTTCCAGGATTCATTCAATTTCAGATTTGCAGTTAGGATAATTAGTAATTGTCACACCCCGTTCGCTACGCGATTCCGTAGTACCGTATTAGTATTTATTTTTCGTATTAGTTTCCTTATTAATTCCTTTAGTTATATTTGGTTAAGTTGCTAGGGTTTAATTAAATTAGGTCTTAGTCGGATACTTATATATATCCGCTACTGCTTATTGAGTTGGTATCGAAAGTTAATTATCTCTTACTATTCTCTCTCCAATCTCTTTACTTTCAATTATCTCTCCTTTCTCAATCTCTCGTTCATCTCTCTCCCTCAATCAATACTCTCAATCAACAATCCTTTCTTTCTCTCAATCAAGCTTCTTCAATCGAAACAACCAGGAAATTATTCCTTCTCAATCATACGATCTGCACTCAATTATGTTTAACAAACCGGCGGATTCCGGCCGGTTTGTTACAGTAATTAGCTTCTTGATTGTTGAATACTCGAATGGATTATCCACGTACCATCATTCAATTGCAGTTAGGGTTTGTATCAGTGTGTGTTCTTCGTCATATACTGAACTACACTGATCATCTTCCCTAGCAAGAGTTGCCTCTTTAGTAAAAATTAGGTTTTATTCAATGGTGAATTCTTGTTGCAGGTATTCTTACTTTGCTTGTTAGCTGGATGCAGCATATGCTGGTTTAACACAGTTTGCTTTGTTCTCTGCATAAAGAACTTTCCTTCCACTATGCCACTAGCTCTTTCTCTCACAGTCAGCTTCAATGGCGTAAGTGCAGCTCTATACAACCTTGCAGCCAAATCCTTTAACCCTTCATCACCCTCCAATTATCTCCTCCTCAACGCTTTGGTTCCCCTCTTCACAGCCATCATAACACTAATTCCCATCCTTCGCCAACCTCCTCTCGATTCCCCTGATCCGGATGTTGCCAAACACGACCAACTAACATTCCTCAAGCTAAACATGCTAGCTATCCTCACCGGCTTATATCTCCTCTTCCTCCATCCATCAGATTCATCAACAGCCCGTTTCTTCTTATCCGGTGCCATTTTCCTCATGATTATCCCTTTGGTCATACCTGGGATTCTCTATGCTAGAGAGTGGTTCAACCAAACAATCTACTCCAACATCCAGATTCATTATGGTTCGGGGTTTATCCTTGTTGATGCCGATGATCTTGAACTGCATAAACAGCTCCTTAGTCGCGACAACAGCGTTGAGAATGGACTAGTCTACTCTGCTAATGGCGATGCATCAGCTCATTTGATGTCTAGACAAAGCTGTGAAGGAGGTTGTTCTTGTCAAACTCTTATTCAAAAAGACCAGCTGGTAATGCTTGGGCAAGAACATAAAGCAGGGGAGTTAGTTCAAAGATTGGACTTCTGGTTATACTATCTTGCATATTTTTGTGGAGGGACTATTGGTTTAGTCTATAGTAACAATCTTGGTCAGATTGCTCAGTCACTTGGACATGGTTACATGACCAGCAAGCTTATTACCATATACTCCTCTTTCTCCTTCTTCGGCCGCCTCCTCTCAGCTGCACCGGACTTCATACGAACGTAAGTAGGCACTCATTTCTAGCTGATCATGATCATTTACTTCCAAATGAATGGCTCTAATAAGTTTCAAATGCAGGAAGGCCTACTTTGCAAGAACCGGATGGCTTTCAATATCCCTCCTTCCCACTCCAATCGCCTTCGCTCTTCTAACTGCATTCGGAGGGAAGTGCATTGCTGTTGAAGCTGGGACTGCGCTGATAGGGTTGAGCTCGGGTTTCATATTTGCGGCTGCAGTTTCAGTCACATCGGAGCTTTTCGGACCGTATAGTGTGGGTGTAAACCATAATATTTTGATCACGAATATCCCTATCGGATCCCTTATCTACGGCTTCTTAGCTGCGATGGTTTACGACTCGAACGCGGTGCCGGGTTGGGGACTGATGGGCGAGTCATTGGTGTGTATGGGAAGAGATTGCTATTTGTTGACATTTGTGGGGTGGGGTTGTATTTCTCTTGTGGGATTGGCTTCTAGTGTGTTGTTGTTCTTGAGAACTAGGCCTGCTTATTGGAGATTCGAGCGGAGTCGAAGATCGACCGTGTTGTCGTAGGTTATGGGTTTATATACAGAGGTGATGAATCGTGTAAGAGATTGAATTCACACTCGAAATAGCTCCCATTTGGTAATATGTACATATTTTAATCTTCATAGAAACTTGTTAGTACTCCCATTTTCCTTATCGAGGCGTCCGACTATAAATAATATATTTCCTAAAATGATAAAGATTATGTAGATTACATTTGAAGGAGTATTAATTTAGGAATTTACTCATTATATTTAATTACTAAAAAGTCAAACAATCAAATGGAACGTATCGTTTCTAGTGAGATAGAGGTAATGCATAATCAAATGGAACGGATGAAATACTAATTTATTCTTGACTCCTTCATTTGCTATAAATCATTTCCCATCTCGCTCACCACCAAAAGAATTTCAAAACGAATAAGTACTTCAATAAATCATTTGCAAACACTCCCTTATTTAACAAATATCATAACAAAAAGAATAATGATGATAATACATCCAAATTCAATGTATCTTGATGATGAAATTCTTGATTCTTATTTCCTCATCCGAAAACTGAAACTCTTCTTCACCACCTTACCACTTGCTTTCTCTCTCCCTTTCATGGCCTCCTTCATCAATCTCTCTTTCTCTTTCATCGGAAAAACATTTTCTCCTCCATAAATATTTTCTTCCATTCCATAATCTCCATAATATGCATTCTTCGCCAAAATCCTTCTTTTCCTGCTCTCATCACGTCCCTTTTTCTTAGAAGTTTCCCAAGGATAACAGTAACAGCTCGGCTGTGGAGAAGAAAGAAGCTTGTCATCCATGTGAGAAAAAACATATATCAGAAATAATTCTAACTGCTATTTATATAATGTAGAGGGTGATAAATAATATAGATTTTGTGAAGATTTAATGAAATATGGTCTGTATCTGTACTTTAATAGTATCTGTTAGATTTTTCATAATACTATGATTTAGCAGCAGTTACATGTTCATTTAATATAATATATGGTTCTGTCAATCAAATAAAAGTACAACGTAGGAAAATTTATTGCTAGAACCAATTATAATAATTGCACTTTAGATTTTTTGTGGTCGAAACTTTTAATGTTAGATTTCATTTTAATGTTGCCTAATTATTTGAGTTCTACATTCAGAATCCTATTTTTTTTCAAAATAACAATAAGATTTTCTTGGCATATATGTAAGTAATTTGTCTTTTGCAATTTAATAAAATTAAAATAATCGATAATATGTAATATAGTTGGTATTCCCACTTCAGTGTAAGTGATTAATTTAAAATTTATCTATGGTTTAATCCCACTTTGAATTGATTTAAATTAATAGTATTCCCTCAGTCCCATTAGTAGTGTCCCATTTTTCTTTTATGGTTGTCCCATTAGAAGTGTCTCATTTCTAAAAAATGTAAGAAATATGTGGACAATAATGGACCACTCAAAAGTCAAACAATACACACCACAAAACACCGTTTTCTTAACAACCGTGTCAAAAATGAATGAGACACTAGGACGGAGGAAATAATATTTAATAAAATTAAAGTCTCGATCTACTGAAAATCGAAGATAAACATCAATTTCTCCTTTTTTTTTCAAGAATGTTTGTATAATAATTATATTACAGAATTTTGATTTTATTTTTTTAATATGACAATTTGTTCTTTCTTTTTCTTCCATATAATGTGGTTTTGTATTTTATTTAGTCTTAAAATGTGAGTACCTGCACATTTTATCTAGTGAGAGAAACTATACTCGTGCACCCATTTATCGAACGGATTGTGTCTAACATCGTGTTATCAATAAGACAAATGATCAACAATAATTAGGAGATGAAAAAGTGGTGTGACACTCATTAGGACAAAAAATAATTATTTGTTATAGGAAAAAAAAATATTAAATGATTAAAATTGAATTTATTTGAGGCCAAAATTAATTCGGTCAGTTTTTCAAGGACCAAAATGTAAATATGGTGCGTAGTGGTAGTGCCCACTTTTAAATAGCGGGCCCACCACCTTTTGACTATCATCATCAAAACGCCAAATTCGTGAATTAGCCGTTGCGAATCCATAGAAAACCAATAAGAAAAAACAGATCTCTCAAAGAAAAATCCACCCCAAATCCACAAAATCGAGTTGCTCAACAATGGCTGATTTCTTCACGGATAGCGACGACGACAAGGCGGTGGACGAGCTTCTGTCTCAGGCCATGGACGCCACCGTTCTCGAGCAGGTCGCCAAGGTCAATTGCGCCGGTTTCAACGACGACGGCGGCCTCCCTTCCCACCTCGAAACCCGCTTCCGGAAGCTCAAATCGTTCCCCTCCTCGGCGGCGAAGCCCGCTCCTTTGTCGACCAAAAGCTTCAATCTTTCGCATACCCCAGAATTGAAGAAAAATGACGAAGCAGAAGCTCCTGATTCAAGTGAAGAAAAGGCGTCCGCTAAGTGTTCGACGAAAGTCCCAACAGAAAAGAATTGTTCATATGATAGCGCGACTCCGTCGCAATCACTCTTCGAGGAAATCCCACAAGGGGAAGTGAAGAAAAGTGTGAGAAGATCGAGGAAATCGCCTTCGTTTTCTTCCGGCGATGGTTACTCGAGTCGGTCGGTTTCTCCGCCGGCGAGAAGTGGTTGCTTTTTGTGTTCGCCGAAGAGTAAGTCTGGGAGGAAGAGTAGAGGTTTGAAGAGGGATGAGTTGTTATTCGATTTGAGTAGTAGCGAGAAGAGGTTGATAAAGAAGGCTATGGAGGAGGAGGAGAAGATTTGCAGGGAGGCTGAGAAGATTGTGAAGTGGGCTAAGCAGGCTTCTGCAAGAATGGAGTTTTCTGGTGTTGAAGATGAGATGAGTGATGATGAGAATGCTAAGTTTCCATAATCTTTGATTCGATTTCTTCTTCTCCTTTTCTTTTACCCAGAAATGGATTCTGCTCTGCTTTGAGTTCAGTTTCACTTTCACGCACATATATATATTCATACTACATATGTTATACTATTAGAGTAGGTTATGATATGAACTACTGGGAATTTGTTGGTTCTTGTTTTTGAATATTAGTTAATTTATATGTGGGAATGTGTGCAATTTTGATCCAACAAATTTGGAACAATTGTTTCTATGCAAAATGCAATTGCTAAGTCTAAATTGGTGAATAAGCTTTGTACATAAAAGTTCAAGGACTGTGCTAAACCCGGCCATTTTCCTTCTCTTTTTTATTACTCTATCCGTCCCATAATTCTAGTTCATTATAATAATATTATTTTAGATTGTCCCAAAATTTTAATTTACTTTTTTTTAGCAAATTATTACACACTATTTTTTTATAAGACCCACAGTTTTATATAACTTTAAACACAACTAATAATCATCTTTAAAAGAAAATTCACAAGAATTATGCTTTTTTTCCAAATTGTGAAAAAGGTTTTTTTTTTTTTTTTTTTTTTTTTTTTTTTTTTAAGTTGGGTGGCGAGGGCAGCATCATAACTCTTTGTCATCTCATGGGAAAAAAAAACTCAAATTTGATTTTCTATTGTGGTTTTGGTTCGATTTTGGTCTTTTATTGTGGTCATATCTGATTGTAGTTCTCTAACTTGTAAAGGTGTATGATTTTTGTCTTTTATTATGATCATGTCTGACATTAATCTTCTAACTTGTAAAATTATACGATTTTAGTTCTCTATTGGAGTGCGTCGAACATGCACCTTTTTCGAGTTAAAAATTCATTGATATTTATTTTCTTTATATTAATTCTATTTATTTTGCAAAGAAACCGAGTGGTTTTTGGAAAGCTTCTGCTCCTCCCGCAATTGTCCGTTGGAATCAAAGAACGCTTTCATATTCGCAGTTCTAAACTCCTATCTTGTTAGAAATCTGACTAGAAGTTTGTCTACGCTCGTCAAATACGCAAGTAAACCTATTCACGTTGACACGCATTTTTCAACATACACTCTTCAAAAGAGGATCAAAATCAATATTTTTACAAATTAAAGGATCAAAATCGAACATACCATAATAATTGATCAAAATCAAACAATTTTATAAGTTAAAATGATTAAAATCGGACGTGACTACATAAAACAAAATCAAAATTCTGATTTTTCTCTCCCAGGAGACCACTTTCCTTGTTCTTATAATTGGAGGGAGTATAATTTTATAAAGGTGATAGATTTGTAACCATTTCATTGTTAATTTAATTTTTAAATTTAAAATTTTAAGATATATTTGCGGGATAATTTGGGCCGATAGGGTAACAGCCCGTGAACGTCTGAGATGGGCTTTGTTTTCATCAGCCCATTCACTTTTGGGTCGGCCAGACCCAATCCAGATTCATGAGATGGGTTGTTGAAATGGGTCGGATTGACCAACCTTTTCATCGGTTTGATTCTAATTCCGATTTCATTCGTCAATTAAATTGAGATTATAGTTTTAGCCGTACCGAATATAGTGTGACAACTTTCACCTCTACCGAAGATACTATATGAAGAGAGGTTTTCTGTATTTAGTCACATAGATTGTTCTTTCTAGTGCTATGTGTCTCACTATATTTGTTCGTTTGATCAAATTTGATAATATAGTTAGAGCTAATTAATTATGATCCGTGACATTAGAGTAATTATACTCAAATAAAAATAGTAATATTCCACAAATTCACATGGTAGCAAATTAATTTGTTCGTATTTATATAAACTTTAGGAAAACAATAATTTAGTGAATCAAGAAAATCACAATCGCTTGTTATTTTTGTGAGATGCGTAACGTTTAGGAATTAAATGCATAACATTAATTCATTAATGGTCTCGTACCCAAAATAAGCAAGAAAAATCCACGCTCTGATCATATCTAATCGAATGGATTCTTGCTCTCAAAATGCAATTATTTTGTCTCTAATTATTTATTTAACCACTCTTGACTCATCAAGAGTGGTTCCTAATTTGGAATTGAATTATGGTTATTTATTTAAGATTTAGAATGAGATTTCGATATGGATTTTCAGTCTAACATACCAAGTTGCTAGGCTTTGAGAAAAGAATTGATCCCCTTTGTAACATCTAAACTGGTCTCTTCGCTCTTTGTTGTTTCCACACTTTACCAAAGAATTGAATATTAAGATGTAGTTTAGATATTATTACACGTTAACCCCGTGCGGGATGCCGACCCAAGTATTTGAATTAGATTCAAATTTTGCATTTAAGGATTCATACGAGAACGGGTTTTAAATAAAACCCATCAAGTTCTAGGCTTTGAGGAAAAAAAACAAATCCATTTGGAATTGGATTGAGATTATTCATTCAGGATTTAGAATGAGAATCCCATAATCCCATGTGGGTCCAAGTTCTTAAGCTATGAGAAACAAAAACTTAGATGATTCAAAAATCTTAATTCCGATTTTAATTCGAATACTTACATAATACGTGATTCATACCAATTTTTGAATCTGAATAGGGACATGATTTATATCAATTTATAAGTTCAAAACCCTCTTACTACACAACACTAAATTTAGCAACATGTTCATATTCTCAACCCCTATAAATGATGCTAATCTTTCTTGCAATTCCATCATCACAAAATATTGTTCATCTTAATTACATGCATACAAACATGGCTGTCTTAATTATCTATTCCCTCCTCCTTTCCTCCATATTCCTCACACCCTTCGCTACCTCCTCCACTAACGTCGCCATCACCACCGAGTTGTTCCACCGTGACTCGCTCTCCGACCCACCGGAGTCTCCTTTCCGACGCCTACGAAACGCCTTCCACCGCTCCATCGCAAGAAAATCAGCCATGCTCAACTCCCTTCAAGCTCCACTCATCCCCGCCGGCGGCGAGTACCTAATGAAGCTCAGCATCGGAACGCCGCCGGCCGAGCAGCTCCTCATCGCCGACACCGGCAGCGACCTCCTTTGGACGCAATGCAAGCCATGCAGAGACTGCTACAACCAAACCCTATCCCTCTTCGATTCTTCTAGAAGCTCATCCTACAGTGCCATTCCCTGCCATTCCAGCCAATGCGCAGCAGCGGATACTGGCCCTTTCTCCTGCGGCCGGAAGGACACGTGTCAGTACCGCGTTGACTACGGCGACGGCTCTTATAGCAGCGGTGAACTCGCGTCAGAAACTCTAACTTTTGACGGAGGTGCGTCTTTGACTGAAATAACCTTCGGCTGCGGCCATGAAAGTGGTGGTCCGTTCGACCCGGCCGGATCGGGTATAATCGGTTTGGGCGGAGGATCCGTATCCGTTATTAATCAAATTAAGAGCTTAATTGAGGGAAAATTCTCTTACTGCTTGACCTTGCTGAATTCAAACTCCTCCGGCGAGATCAGTTTTGGGAGCAGTGCGGTTGTCTCAGGGGATAATTCAACTCCGTTGGTCGAGAAATCTCCGGCGACTTTTTACTTTCTCACTCTAGAGGGATTTAGCGTTGGTAGAGAGAGAGTGAACTACAGCTACAAGCCTACGAAGAGCGATGAAGAGGAAGAGGAAAACGAAGGTAACTTTATAATTGACTCCGGCACGACGGCGACTATTGTTCCGGCGCAGATCTACGGCGGCGTGGAGGCTGCGATGAAGAAGGCGGTTAGGGGGCGGCGCGTGCGGGACCCGCAAGGGACGTTCAAGCTGTGCTATCGAGTGGGGAGTGGCGGTGGGATCAGAGCGCCGCCGGTGACGGCGCATTTTAAGGGGGCGGATGTGGTGTTGCCGGAGGAGAGTGTTTTTGTGGAGGTGGAGGAAGGGGTGGCTTGTTTGACGTTGGTGCCGAGTGAGGGTAGTTTAGGGATATTTGGGAATTTGCATCAGATGAATTATCATGTTGGTTATGATCTTGTGGAGAAGACGGTTAGTTTTAAGAAAACTGATTGCTCTAAGCAAGACTGAGGATTAATTAATAAGTGATAATATGTGCTTTTGCATTTTGTGTTTATCAAATCTGGCTTGATTGTATCAACGATCAAATTAGAAGAATGAAATTTTACAATTTTAGGAAAAACAAATCCCTTATAAAAAAGGAGATATGGATTTTTTAAAGAGATATTAGCCAGTAAATACACAAACTTTGGATGAATTCTAATTTTGCACTTGACTTTTAAAACGCTCTCATTAATACATAACTTTTCAATTTGTTAAAATATGCGTACTTAAGAGACTTTTGATGCCAAAATTCACGACATAAAGATCATATTGTCTTACGTTGTTACTACTTAAATCATAAACGTCATTTTGGTATCAAAACAACATCATTTCTTTCATATTTCAATCATCAAAGGTTTCACTAGTGTGCAAATTTTAACAAATTAAAATATGGTGTGTATTTACATGAGCATTTTCAAAATTGATAAATCTTGTGCAAAATCAGAATCGCTCAAAGTTTATATATTTACAAGCTAATATCATTTTTTTAATTAGGTATCAAGAATCCCAACCATTCATCATCACATTACAGGCACAAACTTTAGAAATAGATAAATGAAAGGTCTTTCATATGTTTAAGAATATAAGAGCAGGATTTTCATGATATCATCATGCGTACAGCGGGTGCGAATTTTTTTCTATTTATATTGATTGGGAGAAATTCAGAAATTCAGATAAATAGTCGGCTTTTTTTTCATAGGTGAGAATTCGATTTGGGGGCAAATTAAAAATTGAAGAATTAGGGTACAGCTTTTTTGCGGGAAACCAATATCTATTCCACGGCACTGACTGAAGCGATATGGCGGCTGCGGAGATTCAGAGAGGCGGCGGTGGGCGGCGAGCGATGGAGGTAGACGACGCGAAGCTCGTCTTTGAGACGTCGAAAGGGGTGGAGCCAATCCTGAGCTTCGACGAGATGGGAATAAAAGACGATCTACTTCGAGGAATCTACAATTACGGCTTTGAGAAGCCTTCCGCCATTCAGCAGCGTGCGGTTCTTCCGATTATATCCGGGCGTGACGTCATTGCGCAGGCGCAATCCGGTACCGGAAAGACTTCTATGATTGCCCTTACTGTTTGCCAGATTGCCGACACCAAGTCGTCCGAGTATGATTATTGTGACTTTAATCTCCTTTTTAGTGGCCGTAATTATAGTAGTTGGTTGTTTGGGTTATTTTCCGGTTGATTATGGCTGAGTTACTTCTAAAAAATTGGTGATTTCTTTTGGTGATTGAGGGATTACAGTCTATTATATAACGGAGTATACTTGAAGTTCTTGCGGTTTTTTTTAATAGTTGACGATGCCACTAATTTCGTGTGTAGTGGTTGGAAATTTGGTACATCCCTCTGATTTTGTCATGCTTGTGAAGGGGTTCGTGCTAATTTAATGTATTTTCGTGGTTCTATGGTTAAATTGAACCTTTTTTTGGTTCGGTGGTGACTTTTTATAGTTTGTCTAATATTTATTCCATTGTTATTTCCTTAAAATTAGGGTTCAAGCCTTGATTCTGTCTCCTACAAGGGAGTTGGCTTCCCAAACAGAGAAAGTGATACTGGCAATTGGTGACTATATAAACATACAAGCTCATGCCTGTGTTGGAGGCAAAGGTGTGGGAGAGGATATACGAAAATTGGAGCATGGAGTTCAGGTGGTATCTGGGACTCCTGGTAGGGTATGTGATATGATCAAACGAAGAACTTTACGAACTAGAGCAATCAAATTACTGATTCTGGTAAGTTTCATTATCTGCTCTTGTTTCATGTACTTGATATACAGGGTGCTGGTAATATATGATGGCTTTTCAAACACGTGTTGGCTTATTATATTATATATGAGAACTTAGTTAGATTATTTTGGTTCTTATTTTATTTTCTCTTGCTGGCATTTTATTAGGATGAATCTGATGAAATGTTGAGCAGAGGGTTCAAGGATCAGATTTATGATGTCTACAGATACCTTCCACCTGAGTTACAGGTACATGGCTATCTATTGTTTATCTGCTATATTATCTCATCTTTATGTGAGGCATTACATGTTTCTAGGTATTGATATTCATGAATCATCTAAATTTTGATCTACAGGCATCTAAATTTCTAATTGTACTCTGTAAAGATTTTTTACCTTGTAGCTTGAAGGCCCTTTTGTAATTATTGTTAAAAGAAATTATAGCCAAGTCTGATAGACAGACTCATACACACATGTTTTTTTGTACGGGGGATCCTGAATATTGTAAAACATTAGAGCTTCTACATAACTAGTCCTTGCAAATTACTAACTGGATATTGTGTCATTGTAGGTTGTCTTAATCTCTGCCACACTACCAAATGAGATTTTGGAGATAACTAGCAAATTCATGACTGATCCAGTCCGCATCCTAGTAAAGCGTGATGAATTGACTCTGGAGGTGCGTTGTCTTTTTATTGTTTTGTGCTTTGATACAATTAAAGGAAATGAGAATTTTATTAGTCTCAGTCCATTTTATGTTATAAATCTCTAAACAACATTCTTTATTAGTTGGAGTCTTGGAGAAGCCATATAAGAAATAAAAACCTTTGGGCTTGAATATGTTAATCTCTATTGATGTCCTGCTCATTGGTTCTTCGAGTATGCTGATCCTTTCCCAGCTATAAGTTGATAGAAATGCCTCATCATTCTAGATGCAAAATTTGGCCTGAAGTTTTTTTCTCGTTTTTGTTCATTTTTCGTTTTCCTTATGACAGGGTATCAAGCAATTCTTCGTTGCAGTAGAAAGAGAAGAATGGAAATTTGATACACTATGTGATTTGTATGATACCCTTACGATAACCCAGGCTGTTATATTTTGTAACACGAAGCGCAAGGTAATTTTTCTGTCCCATTTGGTTCCAAGATACTTATTTCAATACTTGTGTACTACTCTTCATATGGAAAACAATCATGTCTATGCTCTCCTCATTTAATGTTTACTACATTATGCCCCTTTTTTGGTTTTACTCTGTTTTTGAATAATTTGAGCAGTCTCTGCTACTAACTCGCAAAAGGATTATGAATTTTTGATTGTTTATTCTAAAATACTACATACATTAGGATGGAATGTAACTGTGCAAGATAATGACTCTTATTCTTTTCAGTTAGTGACCTTTATGTTTTCCCTCTCTAAAAATCACAGGTTGATTGGCTGACAGCAAAAATGCGTGAGAATAACTTTACTGTCTCATCCATGCATGGAGATATGCCACAAAAGGAGCGGGATGCAATCATGGCTGAGTTCCGGTCTGGCCAGACTCGTGTTCTCATCACAACTGATGTTTGGGCTAGGGGATTGGATGTTCAACAGGTTCCTTTATTTTGTATCTTTTCCTCATTTTATAGCATTCTTATCCATTCTACCAGCACCAACAAAGCTTTGCTAGTGAATTCCTGAGTATCTTAAACGGTAGCTTATTTGTTGTCTTTTTATTGCGTTTCCATAGGTTTCACTTGTGATCAATTATGATCTTCCCAACAATCGAGAGCTCTACATTCATAGAATTGGACGATCTGGTCGTTTTGGGAGAAAGGTATGCTGCATTCCCTACTCTTTCGTCCTCTTAATCCTTGTTTAAGTGTTTCCAATTGCGTTATGGCTTGTGGGCAGGGTGTTGCTATAAACTTTGTTAAGAGTGACGACATCAAGATCTTGAGAGATATCGAGCAATATTACAGTACACAGATCGACGAAATGCCTATGAATGTGGCTGATTTGATTTAAAAGCATGCAAGATGACTGTTTGAAGGCTCATTCTGTGTGTGAATTGTGATCATGAGTAATTTTGAGGGCTCTGATTATTTGTGGTGAGAAAATCAATTGGATCGGATTTACAGCTTGGTGTGGCTTTGATCTTGCTGGGTGTAATTATGCATGAAGATTTTAGGACTGATTTCTTGAAGCTTTTTGGTGAGAAACAATTGGAATGCTGTAGGGTTATTTGTATAATGTCGCAAAGCGCTCGAGATATGTGATGTTTATGGGGTTTTGTTTATTTTTCCGCCCATCCTTTAGAGGTCGTTTGGTTCGAGAAGGGGAATTTAAATAAAACCCCCCACAAAGAAGGGGAGAGGACGATAGAAAAGTATTATTTACAAAAATTATTAGGCATAACTCATTAATTTATTAAATATTTTCTATGTACCACCAAATTTATTCATTTTCAATACAGTTATTAGGAAGATTAGAGTAGTGGTTAGTTGTGTGCAAAATATTGAAGCAACAATTTAAATTGATTGATTTGTACTTTATATTTTTTGTTATTTTGGGAAAGGAGATAAATTCGGTGAGAGGGTCCAAACAAGCAAATGAGACAAGTTTGGTGATACATAGGGAGCAACATTATTTTCAATTATTTATATATGCATCTATAGGATATGTTCGATATGAAGAAATAATTATATAGGAAGATAACAAATATTCATACTCTTTATACTCCCTCCATCTCAATATTTGTGGCTTACTTTTCTAAAAGGGGGTGTCTCAATATTTGTGGCTCATTTATAAAAAAGTAAAAAATGTGTGGACCAAATTTAATTAAAAAAAAAATCTACACCATATAATACGACTTTCTAAATTCCCGTGCCCAAAAGAAGTGAGCCACAAATTTTGAGATAGAGGGAGTATGTTTTATGCATTTTCCTTATTTTTTTGTTCATAAATCTTGTAACTTTTACATTTTTACCCTTATGTATAAAATATATAATGAATATTTTAGAGCACAACCCAAAATAAAAATGAAAAGTGCAAATTTCTTCTTATTTCTTATTTTAAGCAGTTTTCTTATATGATCCATTATTTGCATTTATAATATCAAAGTGCTATTATTATTTGTTATTGGATGAGATGTTATGTTCTTAACGATTGGTTCTTATTTGGAAGAAAACGACCAGCAGCAATGACATTAGGTAATGTAGAGCAGTTTTTATTTATATAAAAAAAACTATCTTTTATCTACAGTATTATTTCAGTCACATTTTTTTATTCTTTGACAATTAAAATTCGGAAATATCTATTGAATAAATGTGACACCCATTATAGTGGAAACGGAACCTCTTATAAAATCTTAGGATACTGTATAATTAACTGTATAGAATTTATTCAATTGAGTGTGTGGAAAATAAGAATTAATAATACCAAATTTCAATAAGTAGTTTGAGATGCACTATTTATATGAAAGATCTAATTATTGATGATTTTATGTGACAAAGTCTTGTAGAGGCACATTATGGATGTATACTCGAAGTGTAAGGTGAATACTAGAAGGACGCATCGGTAACGTGCTTTAGAGGTTTATGAAACACATTATACAAATCTAAACTTAACTATAACTTTCTAAAATTATATAAAATAATTGTTTAAAACTGTATAGAAGCATATGTAATATAACTGAAGGATCTCTATCATAGAAGACTGTTAGATCAAGTAGATTTCAATTTCAATTGTAAAATAATGTTTATATAAGTTCTTGACACGATTACTTCTAATTACTCAACTTTTATTCATAATATAAGCATTTCACAAGTTTTTATTGTACGAATCAAGCTTAGCATTCAAGAAAAGATTAATTAGCCACTTTAATTTGTTGAAACAAAATTTTGGTTATCTAAAGAAGAGTTTCATCATTAGATGAAAGACTGCAATATTGTAATAGTCTACCTATAATCCCATTATACGGGGCATACAAAGTTTTTAATAAACTTATAAAATATTATTCTCATTCTTGTTAGTCACCCCACAAATTCCAATGATAACAAATCTTGGGAAATGAACAATTCCTAACGGCCAATGAAATATGAGTAACCTGGTGTGTTTATGAAATGGAGGTCGTTTGCCCACGAATGTGTGAAACGAGTTTTGTCTGCAAACAAGATATCAGTTGCTCAAAAAAGTATTTGGTGGCAAGAGCTATTGAATAAGTACGAATTTCAACAATAGTACATATGGTCTCATGCCATTCATATTCCAACCATGATAGAAGGAAGAGGTGAGCAAGACTGAATACTACTCTCCAAACGTTATCCATGTCTTTGTTCCAGTTTAAGAACAAGATCATACTCCATATGCTATGAAGGAAAAAAATAAATAAACTTTTTATTTGATGAATTCGAGCAAAAACATTTCTTAACAAGTCTTCATTTATTCGTATCAATTCTTTACAATCGCATGGATGCATGCAAACATTTAACTTTGTAATCAAATCTCGACTTCGGTGGTGTCCGACCATTAATTTCCTCCATCCCCCCTCCAACCGCCTCAAAAAATTAGTATGCTTCAAACAATTCTTAGTATAAACGAAGTCGTTAAAGGTAACCAATTATTTTAAACGAAACCGGAAGGAAACTCAACAAACCACCGATTTCCTTCGAAAATCAGGACAACAATAAACAACAATGTAAACACGTCTATTTCTTGCTGGAGGGGAAGAGATATTTTAAAGCTCACTTAATTTCTACATAAAAAGTGTCCGGACTCGACTGAATCTGATCCACCCTAACAGCTCCGGATCGGGCTGGATAATAAATAGATCGAACTGCTGAAAATCTAATTCAATCGGAATCCTTCACGGACTATCGCCGCCGAGCCAACTATACATACTAGAGTATATTTTCATGCATGTCCGTAAAAATAATACAATTTGCTTGGTTTGGTTGGATGTTTTACCGGTAGTATTCGTAAAATTAAATTGATCATAATGAGATTAAACACTAGATCAATTATTTATGCATAAGTAGAAATTCTAACTACACTACATATTGTTCAATTTCCTTTTGCACTATTATTGATTAGCAACAAAGTATTTTTCTAATTATATTTTATGATATTAAAAAGCTGCTTTCAGCTTTAAGCTGTTGCGGAGGTGTTTGAGACACCAAGCTTAAAGTTGAGATTCTCTAAAATTGAGTCAAAAATAGAGAAACAGTTGAAGCTACTCCACTCCAGCTTTTAAACGATTTATCGCTTTATAATTTTTTTGGACCAAATTACCTTTAAAAACTTTATTAAATTTCAAAAATATCTTTAACCCTAATATTTAGGGATTTTTTTTTCAACATACTAGCCGTGCCTCTTCCCATCTCTATCAATTATTCCCATCTCTATCAATTATAGTATTATAATATTTTTATTAATTTAATATTTTATAATATTAGATTAAAAATATAAAGCAAAAAATAAATATAGAATAAGAATCATTTTTAAATTTTATTTATTTATTATAAATTATAATTATTTAATAATATTAAGAGTAAAATAAATATTTTTTTAAAAAATAATAATAAATTATTTCTATTACAAATATTTTTTTTTTCAATTTCAATTATTTTCAACACTTATTTTCAAACATTAACTAATTTTCAAATAAACTGCGCTATTTTAACAATTTTAACATTTATCAATAGCTTCGACTACTACGAACACTCACTAAATCACACTGAAAAACCCTAGCGATAACTGATTCTCCCTCTTCCTTTCTCCATCTTCATCAATGGAGAACAATGACGAACAAGAGGATCAAGTTGTGACGCCGTGGGAAGTAACGGCTGAGAAGGGCGGCAAAATCGATTACGACAAGCTCATCGATAAGTTCGGATGCCAACGACTCGAACAACCCGTCATCGACCGCGTCGCACGCCTCACCGGCCGCCCGCCCCACGTGTTCCTCCGCCGTGGCGTATTCTTCGCCCACCGCGACTTCAATGACGTCCTTGATGCGTACGAGAGAGGTGAGAAGTTTTATCTCTACACAGGCCGCGGACCGTCTTCGGAGGCGCTGCATTTGGGCCATCTCGTGCCGTTTATGTTCACCAAGTACGGATTTTTCAATTACGTTGCTTCTGATTCCTGTTGTTGTAATTGTTGTTATGGTTTTGCACATTAGTTTTGAGTTAGTAATGAGTTAGTCAATCAATTTTTGCAACTACGATGCTTTTGAGTTGGTCCTAATTTTGTTGCCAATCTAATTGAGTTACTTCTTCTTTTATTGCTTTTGATTCTTGTTGTTGATTTCTCTGTTGTGATTGTTGCGGATTCCCGAGTTATGGTGTGGTTCTGTGATCTTATTTGTGGAATCTTACGGAATGTGGATGTGATTCGATTTCATGTTTGCATACATTAGCTTTGAATGAGTAACGAGTTAAGTGATTAAATTTTTTGCAACTACGATACTTTTGAATTAGTTCTCATTTTGTTGCCAATCTAATTGAATTAGTTCTTCTTTTGCTGCGGATTTAATTCAGTTCGTTCTTATTTTGTTGGCCCGATCTAATTGATTCGTGGCGTGTTTTTGATTTTGGATGTTTAGATATTTGCAGGAAGCATTCAAAGTGCCATTAGTGATACAACTAACAGATGATGAGAAGTGCATGTGGAAGAATTTGACGGTAGAGGAGAGTCAGAGGCTCGCGCGTGAAAATGCTAAAGACATAATTGCGTGTGGATTTGACGTTTCAAGGACGTTTATCTTCTCTGATTTTGATTATGTTGGAGGGTGAGTGCATCTGTCGTGTCTCACATCAATAGTTCTTAAGTTGTTGATATTATAAAATTACAAATTGGAAATCCCTTTTGACACGGCGTGCATAAATTATCATACTATAGCATACTTGATTGACCTGCTGTAGTAGCTAATGCAAGGACCAAATTTGTCATGGAGGATCTGTTTCTCTCTCGTTTGTGCTATCCATATTTATTCGTAGAAATTGTTGTGCAGTTCATTTTACAAGAACATGGTCAAGATCGCAAAATGTGTTACATATAACAAGGTGATGATAGTATACTGTGGAGTTGTTTGAAAGATTATATTCTATATTTTTACACATTATTGTTTCTATTTGATCGTAGGTTTCAAGCATAAATAATATTTTAGGTGTATTGTAGGTGGTAGGCATTTTTGGGTTCAGTGGAGAAGATCATATAGGAAAAGTCAGCTTTCCTCCTGTTCAGGTATCAACGTCTACCTCATGTAGATTAGAAATCCAACTTCTGCTACCTCTATAGTTTCTTTTTTTCCGCTAATGTAATTATTTTTAGTTGTTAAATGGGATTCTAGTTCTTTCTTCTAGTATGCATGCAGCATGGTACTAACCAAAGCGGATCTTCTGTCCCATTTGTGGTGGACCACTCAGTGGCCCACCACAAATGGGACAGATGATCTTTTCCGGGTACTAACTTTTAAGTTATTTCGACATATCTAGGCAGCCCCATCCTTCCCAAGTTCTTTCCCACATCTTTTCTCTGGCAAAGATAGTCTCCGTTGCTTGATTCCTTGCGCTATCGATCAGGTTTGTTCTCATTTTTATTCAGATTAATATTCCAGTTCTTATATAATAGTCTCATTATTAGCATTGAGTTTTCCTTGAAATGCAGAACACAAACAACCCGAATACATATATTACTTCCACCTAGTTCATGGAGTTAAGTTCTGAAAGAACCATAATAAGTTATACGATAGAGGACATCCGTTGTCTTTTAGTCCTGTTCCCCTTTGGAAATATTCTTAACATGTCATTTTCTGCCTTGTTTGCAAGACTTGGAATCATTATATTTCAAGCATTCTGAAACCATATGTCTTGTTCTCCTATGATTTAATTCTAAGGTTTCTTTCTAATTCTAAATCTGAAAATTTTATTTCAGGATCCTTACTTCCGAATGACACGAGATGTTGCTCCTCGAATGGGTTATCACAAGCCTGCGCTGATTGAATCATCATTCTTTCCTGCTCTTCAGGTTTCATATTTATTTTCATATACAAAACGTCACCTGAGAATTGTCTGAGTGTCTATAATTATATGGTATATTGCTTTGGTCTTGTGCCTAACACGTGATTCGATTTTAATTATCAAGTATGAGACTATAATTAGCATACCATTGCATCTTTATTTATGGCACAGTTTTTAGTTATTGCTCTGAAAAATCACCAACAACTAACTTTCTTCATTAGTTAATATATGCTTCTGCAGTTCCATTTTCTTTCCTTGACTAGTTTTGTTGTATTCAATTTAATTTCAGGGAGAGACAGGGAAAATGTCTGCAAGTGATCCAAATTCCGCTATATATGTGACCGATTCTGCAAGGACATAAAGAACAAGGTTTTGCTTTCAAAACTTCTCTGAATTCCTTTCACTCATCTCCATTAGACTCTCCACTGTTTGCTCAGTTTTTTGTAGCACAAGTATTTGTTCAATACAGGTAAACAGATACGCGTTCTCTGGTGGGCAAGATTCAGTAGAAAACCACCGAAAATATGGGGCAAATCTTGAGGTCTTGGACATCTTATCCTCCACCTTTGGAGTTCGTCATTTTTCCTGCTCTTTCACATATAGAACTAATTTCTCACCACATTCTTCCGTTAATTGTATATGTTCCAGGTGGATATACCCGTTAAATATCTTGGCTTTTTCATGGAGGACGATGCTGAGCTTGAACACATCCGAACAGTGAGTATCTGCTTCTGCTATGAGATCTTTACCATGACCAACCCTTTTCCTTCTATTTAAGTAAAAACGTCTTCCTCGGCTATTTGTCTAAGTTAATTTCATGAACGAACAGGAATATGGTGCTGGACGTTTGCTTACCGGAGAAGTTAAGAAACGGCTTATTGAAGTTTTGACTGAGATAGTCGAAAGACACCGAAGGGCCAGAGCTGCTGTGACTGATGAGGTAACGTAGTGTATAGTTACAGAGCTTGATTTTGTTGAATCTACATTTAGGTTAAGGCGTAACACAAAAATCGAGTTCACTCATCGTGTAATTACTTGACAGTCCTTTTGTTTTCTGCAGATGGTTGATGCGTTCATGGCTGTACGGCCACTTCCAAACATGTTCAGCTAAGCCAAGTGAAAATCTCCCTTGAGTTTACCGCTCATTCATCCACACTTCTTACCATAGAGATATGTAAAGAAAAGTTTTACTTTTTTCTTGATCTCGATCATTAAATTGTACTCCCTCTGTCCCATAGAAAGTGTCTCATTTCTATAGGGCACGGAGAGTAAGAAAATTGGATTGTGTGGTGTATATTATTTGACTTTTTGGCTTGTTAATTTTGGTCTAAATATTGTTTGCCTTTTTAAGAAATAAAACACTTTTTATGGGACGGCTCGAAAAAGAAAATAAGACATTTTTTATGGGACGGGTGGAGTATCTAGGTTGATGTGTTTGAAGGTGTAATCCTAGAAAAATCCAACTAGAAATGTTTGTGGATCGTAGTTCAATCACTCTACAAGGCTTAATGTCGTGTTTTTCCCCCTACATATAGTGACCACCTAGGTTGTACAGATACGGGACACGGTACACGATTCAACACGGATACAGGACGTGGGATACGATATTTAAAAAAAATCTAGGATACAACATGGACGTTAATTTATTTAAAAATATAAAATCAAATGTGAAATAAACTAATTTTGTATATTTTTATTATAGATGTTATGTGTATATAAATTTATTAGACACGATAATTGAAGTATCGTGTCGTATCCAAGTGTCTGATACGTGTCCGACACGATATGTTGATATTTTTAAAGTGTCCGTTCAACATAGGTGACCACAAACTTCTCTCGTTAAGAAATTTATATTTACAAAGCAATTATTTCTCTTGCTAAAGTTCTATGTTCTCTATTACAATTGTCTATTTATGAATGACGACAAACGAACTTTATTTCTTCTCAATAGTCACTACAAACGAACTCATGTATGGGTTAAATTTAATCTACAATTTTATTTTTAGAATACCCAAATTATTTTTATTTGTATATATCTTCGTATTACTTTGCATTCTTAATGTACTTAACATAATTTATAAGTACAATGGCCATAAGAATATCATAAACCCAATAAAATGCTTTTATTTCAAGAAATCTGAATACTTGTAGCAACACTATATTTGTAATTTATTAATAACCACCGGTTAGAGTTATACTCCCTTTCTCTCTCTCATCTCTCTCTGTTCTTCATCTCTCTAAGATGTCCGCACTGATATCCATGGCCACATGTAAATTCCACTCTGCACATTCCCACCGTTTTCAAGAAGACTTCAGAAACAGGTACATTTAATTCTAGTATTTAATATTCTTCTGTTCAAGTTAATGATTTTGCAACTTTAGTGAAGATTTTGTGTGTGCGATCTTATAAAGAAAGTATTTTCTCAAGGAAGAGAAATGGAGTGATGAAAGTGAGAGGAGAGAAAGCTAAGCTTTCAGAGAGAAATGTAAAGAAAGCGAATCTTTGTGCAAGGAGGAGGGAGAGGATAAAGATTCCCAATCATGGTAATGGTGAGAATAATATTTATCACATTAGTCAGTTTTTGAGTCACCCATCTGGGATTGAAGCAATCTTGAATACAAAGGCCTTGCAGAGTTACCAACCCCTTGATTCCAATTTGTACAGGTAAAATTCATGCGCTTTTTCCTTTTTTTTTTAAATCTTTTATTATTGTTATTCTGTTTTCATGCTTCATATTTCATCAATTGTCAATTGATGTCTATTTCTGAATGTAATAATGAAATTATGAAGTAGATGAATTTCTGATAAGAATGGTGTAGAAAGTAGTATCTTGAGTCTCATTTTGAGTTGGGCTTCATCCAATTCTCTTTATGTATATTTTATTGCATTTTTAAGCTAATTGTTATGTTTGAACTTGTTATTATGCATCAATATTTAGTACCCAATTTTTAGGAGAGTAAAAGTTTTCATTTATGTGTGATTTTAGAACAAGTGGATGATGAAAATGCAGACATGGTATGGCCCAAGAATGTAATTGCAAGTCAATGGAGGTGATTGCATTGTATAAATTGTTTAATTTGAGTCATAATATTGTAAAAAAAGGAAGAGTTTGAAGAAGATATGTTGCAGAATGAGAGTGAATTTGCAAGATCAAACATAAGTATGAAACTTGATTAGTGGATAATCTGCAAAGCTCTAAATCACCTCTAATTTACTTGTGTGTGGGAAGGTGTATCCTACCGCAGGTTAAGCTTCTGAACTTTGAGGTCGCGCCAGTTATCGACTTACAAGTAACTCCAACTGCACAAGATTGTGTGGTAGAGATGATATCTTGCAAGGTAGGATTCTTTGCATTGAGCCAAAGCCATCTATATTTGCCTTCACTTGTAATCTCTTTTCATACTTCTGCTTACATTCCAGTTTGAGGGTTCTGATGTGGTGGAACGCCAGAATGAGCACTTCTCAGGTACATCAAATTACAATATTCTTTGGCTTTTAAATGCTGTCTCATTTGATGAGATTCGGATGATTTTCGATTCGTGCAGCTTCTATGAGGAACAACATAAGATGGGAAACCATTGCTTCCGAGCAATTTCTTGATGTTGATGTGAGATTAGATCTTGTCCTTGAGGTTGGTATCCAACTTTGGTTATCTTTTATTTGCATCACAAAATGTAAGGACAATAGGTTGAGGATTGGTTTCATAAATGTTTGGATTTTGATGCAGATATATACCCAGCCATTTGTAATGCTGCCGCCATCAACTGTAGAGGGTCCAGGAAATATGCAAGTTATATATTTTAGCTATGTTAGACTCCCTCCGTTCCGCCCAACTTAGCTTCTTTCTTTTCGGCACCGAGTTTAAGATTAGTGGTTGATTGCGAATAGATAGATGGGTCCCACGAGAAAAAGTGGAAGTATGAAGTAATTATTTTCCCTTTGAGGGAGTGACAGGTCGAAAATAAATAGAAGACAAATCTGACGGGACGGAGGGAGTACGTTTTTTTCAATCTACAGACATTAATGTCATTCTTTTGTGGGAATAGGATGATGCAAGCTCTGGTGGATCAGCTGCTACCATTGCTTCTACAACAACTGCTGCAAGATTATGAGGATTGGGTTTCCTCCCAACAAACCAAACACCTCAAATTATCATTTTCTTGACATGTTAATATTCATATAATAGTCAATGCCATTTCTCTCTCTCATACATATATCAATAGTGAATGAAACATCATTGTCAACCTCCTTAAATAACACTTTTCATGACAAATATGAGAATTCATAATGCTTTGACAGAGCATCACATAGCAATTTGAAACACAAAACATACATTCAGATCATAAAATAGAAGGGTGACAAGCCATAGTAAATCAAACCATAATGGCATTACAAAAACAGATTCTATCAAGTCTTCTGCTGCCAGATAACAACAGCAAATTCATGTTTAGCATTTTATATAATATACTCCATTGCTCTAAACCATCAGCCCCTTCACATTACAGCTAGTCCCTTCAACATAAGCCAGCCATATCACACTGCAAAAGTAGCTCAAATTGTCATAATACTAGCACATTAAGAAAAAGAGAGCCAGTTCATGGCAAGAGAACTTACAATTTGTAAACTTCAAAGACTGCAATGCAAGCCCATTTGTTAACTACCGGCGCCTAGACCGCCTATCGTCGTTCCTATCATCCTCATAGCGTCTCCTTCCGCTAGAACGTTCTTCATCATATCTAGCCTTCTTTGAGTTGTGTTCACCACCTCTCTCATCTTTATTGGTTGTGTGCTCATCTTCACGGGTTCGCTCACGGTCTCTCTTGTAAGAGTCTCTATCACCATGTCTTTCATGCTTTCTTCCATGACGATCTTCATCACCCCCTCTTTCTCTACTGATTTTCCGGTCGCCTTCATCACCCCGTCTTTCTCTAATGATTTTCCTGTCGCTTCACATCCCCTCTTTCTCTACTGATTTTCCGGTCGCCTTCATCATCCCCTCTTTCTCTACTGATTTTCCGGTCGCGTTCATCCTCATTATTTCTCTTTTTCTCATGTCGAGGTTCATTCCTTATATCCTCGCTTCTATCTCCACGACCACCTCCCTTCATTTGCTGCAGTTGCTCCAATTTCCTAAACGTGTTCGACACATCATCCTCATTATCCTTCTGTTTCTTCCTTTCATCAATTTCACCTGCAATATCCTTCTCCCTGCCTCTGGAACCTGGATGATCATCTCGACTGCTTCTTTCCCTTTGTGGCTTTGCATCTTCAGCTCTATCTCGATTAATGTTTCTATCTTGTCGACCACGCCTAGAAGCTAAATCATACTTATCTTTGTCCTCTTGTTCCCTTCTCTTTCTTGGTGCTTCATCAGAATCACTGTCCCTGTCACTTCCTTGACCATATCTATCAACAATTTTATCTCGTCTCTCACTCGTGGGTTTCCTACTACTATCATAACGACGGATCTCTGGGATATCAGCCTGTTTCTTCATCTTTTCAGGTCGGCTTCTTTCATTCTCTAATCGATCATCAACATCTGAATCACCATCACGCCGTCTGCTCTTCTCATAGCCATCAAAATTGTCTTTTCTATCGCTTGTGGATTTCCTACTACTATCATAACGACGGTCCTCTGGGCTGTCAGCTGGCTGATTCATCTTCCCAGGTCGGTTTCTACTACCTTTCTCTAATCTATCATCGGATTCACCATGCCGCATGTTCTGATCATAACCCCTCCGACTCCTATTCTTGAGAAGTTCATCAGAATTTTCATCATCTGAGTTCAATTCTTTGTTCTTCTGATTTCCCTTGGGATAGTTTATACGGTTATAATCTTCATCTCCCCTGTCAGGATTGTACCTATCATCAAAATCGTGTCTAATTGGCTTCCTCAACTCCTGTTTTCTCCTCTCAAGGCTATCATCAGAGCTGTACTCATCATCAGAACCATGGTGTTTGCCCTTTGAAGGTTTCTTTATCTCTGGTCTTTTCTTCTCAGTGCTGTCACCAGAGCTGTAGTCATCATCTGAATCACGTCTCTTGCTCTTTAGAGACGTCTTCTTTTGCTCTTGCTTTCTCCTCTCGGGACTTTTACCAGAGCTGTAGTCATCATCTGAATCATGTCGCTTGGTCCTTAGAGACGTCTTCTTATGCTCTTGCTTTCTCCTCTCGGGACTTTTACCGGAGCTGTGGTCATCATCTGAGTCATGGCGATTGCTCTTTAAAGGCATCTTCTTTTGCTCTTGCTTTCTCCTCTCGGGATTTTTATGACCTTTATGAGGTTCATCATCTGAATCATGCCTCTTGCCCTTTGAAGACTTCTTTGCCTCTTGCTTTCTCCTCGCAAAGCTATCATCAGAGCTGTACTCATCATCAGAATCATGTCGACTACTCTTTAAAGACTTCTTTTCCTTTTCCTTTCTTGTCTGGGGACTCTCATGAGAGAGCTTGCTCTTTAAAGACTTCTTTGGAATTTCTTTTCTCCTACGGTCATCATCACTATCCGAATCACGGCGTCCACGAGCTCTCGTATTTTTCTTGCCATGATCAGACTCCGAACCCGAATCAGATTCCGATTCAGATTCTGAACCAGATGAACTACTATCCTTTCGCAACACCTTCCTCTGCTTCCTGGCTGGCTTCACCCTCTTCTTCCCGGCATCAACATCAGAATCCCCACTACTATCAGAATCCTTCGCGCGCCTTCTTTTATCCATACCAGATTCATTCTTCTTTACAATTTTACGCTCAGAGTCCCTCAGATCAATATCACTATCATAATCCCTTTTCTGGATGTCCACCAATTCGCCCTCCTCAGGAATCACCTCTAGTGCCTCAGCATCCATGCGCTTCTTCTCTCTCTCAGCTTCAGATTCTATTCCAAGTGCAGCCTTAAGAGTTTCCATCTGCCTTTCCTTCAAAGCAGCGATCTGGTGACTCTGTGTCTTGGACACCCTAATCACCGAAAAAAGAATATTTAGCACCATTATCCGTACAACAAACACCAGATTACTTAATCAATTCCCATAATCCAAAGAAACATCATTAAGCAGTTAACTACGCATTACAGCAAAAATCATAAAATATACTACTACTACAATTAGAAGCGAATGATACTCTTTCCTATATTTGGGCTAAATCCTAGCATTAAAGACTGAAACAATAACTAATTTTAACCTAGCGCGTTCATAAATCAAAAGGAACAGCTAAACCAATTATATATATGCAACACACACGCAAGCACCAAAAGGAGACTAAAGAAATACGCACTTATCCGATGTAAGGGATCGATTTCCTCCATCAACATCATCGTTGTCCTTCGCTTCGAGAGACTTCCTCGCTTCATCGAGCTTCTCGGCGATCTCGGCATCCGTATACCCTTGCTCGATCAGCTTATCCTCCAACACAATGAGCTTGAGCTCAATTTGACGCTTCCGGTCGTGCTCCAAAATCTCCTTGTTGGGTTTCCGGGTCACACCTGCGGTTCCTTGATCCGAGTCAAAGCCCCTGCTCGAATCGGTGACGACTTTGTTAGTCTTCGGCCTCACGAAGAACTTGTTCGACTGGATGTAGCCATTCGTTCCAGATCCTCGAGCGGTGGTTAACCCTATTCCGTTGTACATGATTCAAGGCCGATATAATTTCAAACGATTACAAGAACTAATCCGATTCCAATCCCCAATTCTAGGGTTTCAATAATCTGGATCTGTGATTTGCAAGGAGATTGGAACGAGCGCTAGGAATTGCAAATCGTGAATGGATGGGAAATAAAGGAAAGGTTAGGGTTCGCGGTACTGAGATAATGACAGCAAATTTCTGTACTGGGCCCTGCTTTAATGGGTCTGGCCCAATAAGTAAATAAGAATTGTACAATATATAGTAATGGTTTAATGGGCCCAGCCCAATAATTGCTTCTATTCATTTTGTCTTACTTTCCTAATAAAGATTGTTTCACTCATCTTGATTCCTTTTTCAATATAATACTCCCTACATCCCATAAATTTAGTCTAATATATTTTTTCGGGCTATCCTATTGAAATAGTTCAATTTCATTTTTGGCAATTTATTATAAACACTTTTTGAAGGACCTACAAGTTTAAACAACTATACACACATTAACTACTCTCATTTAAAATCCGTGCTCAAAAGAAGTGGACTATATCTATGGAATAACGTGAATAAGTTTTTACTTTTAAATTCAAGAAAGGACCCACACCTTAATGTACAAACTCACCTCACTTTAGTAATCGCACCGAAAAGAAGTAAGTCAAGCTCAATGGGGCGGAAAGAGTATAAAAAATAATTCTTCCGTCCACTTCACTAGTTCACTTTCTTTTGTTTACTTAAGATAATACACTAATAGTATATACTAGTGGATCTTATTACTTTATGCTTCATCCGTTTTACTCCAATTGTCTAATATTCTTTTTCTGACGATCTCTCTAATTGCCCATTTTCCTTTTTTAGTAAAAGAATATTCTATAATTTAACGGGTCCCGCTTTTTATTACTCCTTAAATCACATCAAACAATTTTCTTAATATTTGTATGGAAAAAAATTGGAGAATTGGAGCGGAATGAAATGAGTACTCCATTCGTCCCGCCCGACTTGTCTAGTTACTTTTCGGCACGAAGATTAAGATTAGTGAATGATTGTGTGTAGATAAGTGGATGATTGTGTGTAAGAAGATAAATCCCACAAAGAAAAGTTGGAGTTTATATAGTAATTATTTTTTTTAGGAAATAAAACAAATCGGGTGGACGGCTCGAAAAAAAATACAAGACAAATCAGGTAGGACGGAAAGAGTATTACTTTATACTTAGGTAACAACTTTCTTAATTTTCGTGCTAAAAAGAAAATAAATTAATAGAGTGAGAGAATGAGAATATGTATCCTATTTTGGACTCCCAATAATTTACAAACTGCAAAATATACATTCCAGCTACACGGTGCTTGGAAACAAAAATTACGATGCATAATTTAAAAAAACAAAAAAATCATAAAAAATATGTAGGAAAATGGTAACAATGTCATCTCATGCATAATTCTCCATAACAACATTTCCCATGACGAAAGCACCTTCACAAACCGAAGACAGCAAAGTTTTTAGACAAAATTCTTCTCTACTCAGCTATCAACTAATATACAACATTGCCATTTGGCCTTCTGTTGCACTCGAATTGAAGCTCTCTCCTGCCAAAATCTTCCAAAGCCTACAGCCCGACCCAGTACGAACGACCGTTCGTGTTGTGCAAGGGCGAAGCTGATGGAGAAGTCACGCTCCACTCGTACCACACCTGCCATAGTTTCACCAAAATAAAGAGTTTGCATTCGTTATGATTATCAAGAACATTATGGTGTTTCTCTGTAGTGTGAAACAAATAATATCTCAACGAGTTCGTGAAATCAAATTGGAGATCAATAGAGGTGGAGAGGAGGAGGAGGAGGGTACCTTGGTAGAAGCACAACAACGCCAGAAATGGACTTCTAAAGAAGCGCCCGGTTTGGACAAGAACGGGTGTTCTCAATGGGAAGAATATTGGGAACCTGTTTATATGTAGGAAAGTTATGCTTGAAACAGAAACTAATAATAGTCTATAAGCCAGAGCCTGATGGTTTCTTTATACTACAAGATTCACCGATCATCATACCAGCTAAACATGTTTGGGGTACATGTTGAAGGTTCGATACCAAGATGTACATCTTTGTATAGTGTTGCATCAAAATAACCTGCGAATCCTGTAAAGAGAAGAGTGTAATGAATATGCAGGTTGATACACAGACTCTACTCGTGTAAATTCCAAACGCCGAAAATGGAAGAAGCCAACAAAAGCAGATAATGTAAACAGATCCACACATAAAGTAATCATTCTGATCAATTTTTGTCACCAATTCTCTGAGTTGCCGTATTTGGTCGTTAGATTCATGAATATCGAGAACACATACCATGAATCAAGGATGAACCAGTGTTGATCGGAATATCAAAATGAAGCTTTTTGTAACGCTGATTGCTTGCCGTAGTTGAGTATTCTGGATGGGTAAATGTGAACACCTATTTAAGAAAGTGATGATGTGAACCACTAGAATCAGTCCAGGTAATTAATATACAACTGAAGAAAGATCTATATGCATCCAGATGAAGCAACTAACAGGTTGAGTATGTGCAAGCTTGGCAACGCGATGCAGCTTGACCACGTAAGCAGTTTCAAAGTGCACGAGATCGTTATGTGATTTGATCTGTACAATTTACAAATACAAACACAAACACAAGTAAGCAATTGAAAATCGAGAGTTAGCAACGATAAAGCAGAATAACAAACATGGAGAATCAGAATGCCAGGGGTTTTACATCATTGTAAAGTTTGCAAGCAGTCACAGGTTGAATGAAACTTGTATACCTGTCAAAAAAAACCACAGCAAAATAAGAAAGGCGAGAAAATATTTTTCAAGGAAGGAAACAAAGAAAACCCTAACAAGTGACAAGTCGAGTGTAACTTGAAAGGGATCTTTCAAGGTAATACGTCCAAGTGAGATCAGACAACTTGAGTGTATAATAGATTAAACACGATGTAGGCATTTCCTAAAGCCCCCTTTTATACACTACCAACTAACAAATGAAATAGCTTAAACATCATAGAGGCCTAGTTTAAGCAGCCTTTGTGTCAATGGCGAATATCATTGAATAAGGGGAGGGGGGACAAACATTATAAAACCTACGATGATGGGATTGATATTCCATCTTCCTTCAGAAATCTCTGGGCACCATCAAGACACTCAGGTGATAGCTCATTGTCGCCGAAGGAACCCAGCAACTCACTGACCTACCAGGTAAAAGAAACTCATAAAAACAGTGTTATACGAAAGAGACTCGACTTTACAATAAGAATTATACCAATATGTCAGCTTTCTCAGGTGCGTCCCAATTACGCATGTCACTAGAGATGATAGTAACAATATTTTCCCAACCCTCTAGCTTCACCAAACTCTGTCGCAAGGAAATTAAGGTAGTATTTTAAGTGTATTTTTATCTGGAAGAAAAAGAATATCATGAAAGGTACAATACCAGTAGAAACGTACTTCATCTATGAATTACATCTAGAAAATACACTTGATTATAAAGGAAATATATTCAGGGAATCTACTTATGATAGCTCAAATAACCATCAGATGATACCATAATACAATAGAAGAGGGACAGTATGAAAAACAATGCTACTCACATGAAGAGTTACTACTGCATTTGGATTTTTTTCCACAGCATATATTTTCAATTTTCGTTCTGTTTCTTCAGCTGCCTGTCAAATAAAAAGAGAAAAAAAAAATGCATCACCAGTAAGTTTTCAGCATTTATCATATAATCTCTTCTAGTTCCACATATTTTCTTGGAAAAGGAACAGTGCAAGACCTGTAGTGATGCTCGGACAAGAGGCCCTCGTCCAGCACCAACAACCATCAACACCTAGAACAGGGAGAAAGAGCATATCATTGAAAGGTCTACAGCGTTATCAAACTTGTGCTGTACTATGAGTATTATCTTCTACTACAAATATTCATAGTATAATTTCTAAAGCAGAAAAAAGTATATAACTTACAGTGGTCACTGTAGAAGCCTTTTCATCTGGAACACGGTCAACCAATGCTTTAGCTACTGCCCTTTGATACTGCCATGATTAAGAGATAATGATATAAATCAAATATCGCAAAGAAAATGATGCACTATGTTTGAAAAAAAAAGGCAGGATTTGTCCTCCTGATTGAACAGCAAAAAGTGAAGCTTAATGTCGAAGACACCACAAAGAAAGAAAATCAATCCTTAGAAGAATCAAAGTGATCCTCAATTAGAAATCGTCATTCTGCCAACAGATGCAAGCCAATACACCTTGCACACATGCATGATGATATAAGAAGAGCTTTATGCTTTTCTGGATAAGATACTACCATATAAGACTAAACATCCAGAAATCAACATTATACCTGGCTATATTTAACAGTGTCTTTTTCAAATATTTCATACGTTTGGGCCTCCAAATTATCCATGAGAGGCTGTAAAGACAGTGGAAAGATTACATGGGTGAATTGAAGAAACCGAGGGTAGAAGAATAAAAAGAGAAAAAAATATAGAGTATTGTCGATAGGAAACTAACCTGCAGGGGTGATTGTAGGTAATCTCTATACCCATGCTGGAATGACGCATTAAGGAGTTAAACAAAAAAAATTATCACAAGTATTGTGTTTGACAAACTAGAAGTACATCAAAACAAGGCGGAATACCTCAAAGCGCTCCTGTTCAGGAAGGGGATCCATCTTTTGATAAAGGAAAGCGACATAATCTAAATATGACTTCAAGGGGTGTCTCCAACCTGTTAACAAAGAAAATAATTATAAATAATAATATTATAACCTACGTAAACAGAAACATCTCTATTGATATTGCTAGACTGGGCTATCTTACACACCCTCAATTTGCTTATCAACATTTGATTCAGAAGTGCCCACAGGTACCTTGTGTACTGGTCGCCCGGAAATCACAATCTGCCGAGTAAGCAGGGAAACAAATATTATATATATTTAGGTTTTAAATCTAACTCAATATCTACCATATCTAAAAGTTGAAACAATTATCCGTAACCACATAACAGTACTATTAAGAATTTAAGATAACTCAAGTTTTCTTATGCTAGAGGAAATTAAAACGTGTAATGACAGTGAACAGGTGGAGAAACCTGTTTGGTGAAATAACCCTCAAGTTAACAGATCAATTGGAACACATTACACCTCTACTCTAAATATATATGTACATATTAAAGCATTGTGAATCCAATTTTTCTTCTAATATGTTTCAGCAAATTCAACATTCTAAGCTCAATATGCGCAGGAGCAAGTTGAATCCTGTAAATATGCAACTGTACGTTCTACAACAGTACCTGAACCGAGTGATCGAAAAATGCAGTGGCTAATCCCTGATGACGCTTCGATAGACAAGGATGTCCCTTTGCGTTGGTCAGAAAAGACTACAAAGACAACAATCAGTTAATTACAATAATTACACCTGCAAAAACCAATATTACATATTTAACAACCATAGCAGAATATGTAGGCTTACAAGGTTGTAAACTAGTACCTTAGTCAATAAACATTGGAAACATAAACTAGAGAATGTTTGTTTACAACAGAGTCAAAGCAAGGATCCAATAAAATGATAGAACTACAAAAACTGTGGGAAACAAGACACAAGAGCTATAGATATTAATGATAGTGCTCCTTTTAGTATGCAAGAATCTAGCTTAGAATACAGCTGTGTTCCAAAAAACAGCAGCCCCGCTTCATACTGCTTCAAGTAGTCAATGAAATAGATAAGACAGCTAGAGGGTGTGTTTTTGCTTTCAACAAGGGTTTTTTTTGTGTTTATTTTAGAATATGCTTGGAGAAGACTGAAGCTGATACCAAAGAAAATGCATTAACTCACTGAAGTCTGAACATATAGTTTCTGCACAAAAAGTGGACGAAATCTACAGAAAGAACAAGAGTTGAGCAATAACGGTATAAATGTATTGCTGAGAACGATGTACGATTACATTTGTATTAATTATGACAGCCCTAACAGGCTCTCCAAACCATCGTGCAACTGAAGATGCAGAAGGTAGTGAGGACCTGAAAGCATATATGAAAAACCTTGTCAATACAATCAACATAGAATTACCCACAAAAACCATAAGACTTTATAAGCTTACATAATATCAAGTGCAACTGAGAGCTGACTATGATGCTCACACAGAAGCCGAAAGGAATTCCACAGCTCCCATGAATCGACCTTCCCTTCACCCTGCAGGGGAGAAAGAGGCAAATGTCAGACAAAAATTATTTGATGATAGAAAAAATGATAAGAACACGACTCTGAAGCAATATTAGTAAAAATCCCAAGATTCCTGACCACTGTGAGATATATTTAGCTTTCTCTTACAATACGGTAACTAAAATAAACAAAATAAGGAGAATATCGAAGTTCATAAAGAAATAAACTCATAATAGATTGCCATAAGAAATCAGTCTATGTCAAAATTAGGTATAAAGACTCAAAAACCCATCTGCTGAAAGAAAAAATTATCTGATTGGAAACCTTGATATCAACACGTAAAATAGCATTCAGGAGCATCTACTCACCATGGAATCTGGGTTCCTGGCCTCTGTGTCATCTTCAGACTTCACCAACGGAATCCTAAGCCACAACTTTAATGTGGAAGTAAATATAAGAATTAAGACAAAGCAAATTTACTCAAACACATGTAATATTTACCGAAGCTATATATACCAAAAAAAAGCTCATGGAAATGTTGAAAATGGTTTGATGTGTACCTGCACGCGGCTTAAGTTCTGCAGTATCTGATTCACACATCTGGCATAATTAGCACAAGAGGATCCCTTAGGCGTAGGCAGAAGACAAGCCTACAAAACAAAAGATATAGCTGCTTAAGCATGTATAACTGGTTTGAAGCATGGAATGTAAATGAAACAGCTTAAAAATTAAAGGAAAAGGCAGTGTCATCTGTACAACAATTATGCAGGTGGGAAGAGGCCCAAGAGGGTATACCATATCAATTATAAGAATGGAATTATTTTCAAAGACCACAGTGCCAAATTCAAATATAATGATTCACCTGCAATGATAGATGAGAAGCCCAAGCTATTTCTTGCTTCAATGTAATCTCAGAATCCTGGCGAAGTGTTTCATCTTCCGAGTCCAAGTCAATCCAGGAGCTAATTTTGCCTAGATAACAAGTGAACACATTCAACCGATTTACAAAACATACCAGGAACATATATCTCAAACAGAATATAATTAGTTAAGTATAAAAGACATAATGGAAAATAACTATCAGGCAACAGTAGGAAGAGTCACTATTCTACAAAGTCTGGTTAAGACTTAATGTAAGGTTAGTGAACTACACAGGCACACCGTAACAGATACAAAACCAGGATAGTAGGAAGACAGTAAGTCAAAATAAATTTACAGAAAAATGAAATATTATAGAATTACAGGATGAAGGACAGACCAACAACATGACTGCTCCACTGCGAAGGGCTTAGGACCAAGTCCGATCCAGCAAATGGAAGAGCACATGTTCTGCTAGCATCGTTTTTCACTAGACTAGGCCTATAATCAGGATCCATCTGCAGCATGAAACTTTAAGATGAGAGCAGGATTCCTGCTTGTTAACAGCATATTTTGTGCTGTTTTAATCATGGGTGATGTGTTCTGCTTGTTAACATCATGCTTGCTTCATGATCCATGATTAAAACAGCACAAAATATGAAAGTAATCTAAAGAAGTCATCATAAACAAATGGCAAAGAGAAAAAAGGAAACTTAATTCACAACAATCAATGCAATATGTACAGTACACGACGACAGCGTACTAAAACACAGAGCGAAAACCGAAATGAACTGACCAGAGTAGCAAGAACGAAATCGAATCCGCCATGAATGTTGTAGGATAGGAGGTTAGGCATGTCGTCATCGAACTCCGTCTCGACGCCGCAGTAGCGAGACTCGCTCTTGTCGCCAGCGTATCTCTCCCCGAGCGGCATTTTCTCTCTCTAGATTGGGGATTCCGAGCGTACACGGAAAGGGTTTAAGGGAGGGGTTTGCAGTTCTAACTATATGCGGGCTACAAATGCGCCTAGGGTTTTGTCACTTTCAGTTCATTTCCTTTTTTAGAATTATTCAGAAATTATGAAAAATCCTTTTTATATTTAAAATCAAAATTCAACTTTTGTTATGTTAATTTTAGTCATTCTTATATTCATCTTTTATTGGATTTGTTTTCTCTCACATCATTTAAGATTAAGAAATAACTAAATTCATATAATGTAGGAAATCCATATTCTATGCATTTAATAAAATACGAGATTATAGAACAAATCATGTAATGTAAAACATTGTTTTCGAATCCTCAACTAAACCATTATTCACCTGCCGAAAGTTCGCTCACTCCAACTATACAACTAAATGACAAACGATCTAACCAGATAAATAGGACGCGGTACACCTCCACCATGTAGATGAAGCTCCCACGACGACAACTACAATTTCCGTCCACCGCCCAAGCCTACACAAGAAGGGCCAAAACTTGCCTACCAAAGAATTACAGACAAAAGGCAACACCATCAAAACAGTAAGACAGCTTTTTTTTTTAAATCTTTTTAACGAGAGTAATCAATGCCGCTTATGTAAAAGAGGTTAAAGCAAACCTTGCATTAACTAAATAAAGTAGTATACTAGCTTCAATTTTCAAGATTTTAACAACCTCTTAGTTCTTGAATCTCAACGCCTTGAGTAACCACTTCTTCTAGTGGGCTTCTTTGCTTTTCCACTGCGATATGGTATCAAGATTCAAGAATAATAATCTTAAACATTACCAGAAAAGCATACTACATAGAAAAAGTTAAGTGAGGCAAGGCTGACCAGCAAACAGCCGAGCATAATCTGAAGAGGAAGATGACCGGCAAAGCCAGAAGCGCCGAGGCCTAAAACAGCAACACATCCGTTAAACTTCACTAAATTTGAAGAGAAAGGCTTATGAATCAGCTGCCAAAAACTTACAGCAAACCAAACAAGTTCTTTCGTCGCTAAATGCTTCGTAAGTTCGTGGCTCTTAAGCTTCTTATGGACTGTATCTTGAACCTGATCACAGGAAGAAATTTAGTTAGGAATAATACCCAAGAACAGGCCCCATTTGTTGCACTTGATTAGCCAGGATTTCCATCGAAGGCATGATTTTCGAGGATAAAGATATGCAATTTCGAGGGCTGAGGGGGGATCTGAAATTTCAGGGGGAGAAATATTAAAATTTTAAAACATATAAAGAAAATTTGGGTCATCATACCTGATAATGGTATGTAGTAGCGGACTCAAGGATTTTCCCATATGCACTAACGAGGCCCTTCGTGTAGGGATGCAAAGCAATGCGTAATCTATGAACATGAGGTCGTGCTGCAGTGGCCACCTGATCTATGTATGGTCTGCTGACTCTCCTTAGTCCCTGCAGTCAGATTATTTCACTTGGTAGGCATAATGGGAGAATAAGTAGTCTGAAGATCAATCACCGTACCTGAAAATAAGGATCAGCAAGCTCCACAGCTTTAATGAAATAAATGGTTGCAGTGTTCTTAGAGACTTCATACATCTCTAGTGTCTTTCTAGTAAGTCTATGCATATGCGGCTCAATATCGTCGCCCCACTTTTCCAGTTTCTTCATACAAGAAAGGGGTCAAAAAAACCATCAGAGTGAAATCTTTGGTTGCAAAACAAAGAGTTTTGTAGAATTCATACTGTCTACAGATACTCTAAAGTCCGAAAAAAGCATAAAATACGCGACAATCTTATGGAAACCTGACTCACAGTTCTCACTTTCGCCAAATGTGGTGCAATCCATTCTTCAGCTTGAGCCTTCTTCTCAAGAAGCTACAATAGGCCAAAAGTTGATAGTTGATTCATAAATCTTGTGTATTATGCTTGATAAATAGTGGGTCTAAATGCATACCTTCTGCATCCACGGCTCCAAAACAGGCTTTCCGTGCAATCTCCAATTCTTTTCCAAAAGAGACTGGAAGTAGAACGGCAATAGAATAATATAGTAAATCCTTCAGAGAAGAAACGATAGTGCATTTAGAAGGAAACGAATACCTTATAGTAAGTTAATTGGAGAGCCATCCATGGTGGAAACCAAGCACCATGAACCTGTATGTGTCTCATAAAAAGAACCAATCTTAACCAGTAAACTTATGGGGGGAAATGCAGCTAGAACGTAAAGGTTGAAAGAGAATCAATAAAAAACGCGTAAGCTGATCCTTACAGACAATAAAAGGGGTTAACAAACAAGAATGAGTTAAAGAAACTACACCTCCATCAACTCCTTGGTTTTGGATGTTGCCTCAAACTTTGCTTTCATCATTTCTTCCTGGCCAGGGAGTGTATTAACAAAAGCACTATATCTATACCGACAAGCAGTAACTATTGACAAAGCACCTCAGCTATTTGAAGAGCTCGTTCGGTTTTACGCAACTTAGTTTTCTGTTCATCAACAATCTTCTCAAGCTGTAAAAAGAAAGGCAAAAACACAAAAGTAGTCCATGAAATGAGATCAAACCAAAAAAAAATGCTACTTTCCTTCAAAACATACAGATGAAATCAGATTATGTACATTTAATCTGTGCTTACAATATGACAGTGTTCCTCCACCCCTGCTCATTAAGCTTTTACCAGTTAAACTCTGACCAACCTTTGGTCAGAAGGCTAATAGCAGGCTAAGTCTTAGACCCCTAATCCACTTAGAGTATTTGAAGGATATTTAAGCTCATATATATCATATCATATAATCTTTTTAAAGCTTATAAGATGCTAGATCTTATTTTAAATGTAAATTGTCAGTGTTTGGTTGAGGCATTTTTTAAGAAAAAGATTTGAGTTCCCTTCTTCAATGGGATTAATAAAGCCCTAATATTTAACTTGGAACAAATACTTTGAAGGATCTTTTAATCTAAAACATCTCTGAAGCTATTTAGAGAACTTATAAGCTCGGACAAACACCCTCTTAGACTCAATGTTATAATCTTATTGAAGGTTCATGCAAGCAAATCAATAACTCTTAACAACATTTATAAACAGCGAAGTTAGATAGAAGGTAGCATCAAAATGTAAGCAATAGGGGGGTGGAGGCATTGAGCGGGTTTGGTTGTTGGGGATCACGGTAGGCATTGAAGGCGCTACTAAGCATCCTTCTAAATACGTTATGCCAGCAGGGGACTTACTTTATCAGCTTTGGAGTACAATTCAGATCCCTTTTTCCCAACTTCATTAGCCTGAGCTTCCAATTGATGCTTATCCATGATTTGTATAGCAAGCTCTTTCTTCAGCTTCTCCACCTGCTTTTCCAATTCACCGGCTCTTGTGTTAGCTCTACCCAGCTGCTCCATGGCGTCTGAATTCCCCTTTTAATGGACAAACAAATGGAAATAGTCAACATGACGTTAAAGAATGAGACCTCAATAATTTTGCAAGAATAAAAGCCCCAACTATGCTACAAGATTTTATAAATTGTATGTTCATAGAATCTAATGACTCACTTGCAGAGAAGCAACCTCACTCTCCAAAGAGGCAATGTTTTGTGACTTTTCTTTGATTGCTTTGTCCTTAGAAGCAATCAGTGCATCCTTATCTATAATTTCTCGAGTTTTCTCCTTAATACTGCTCTCTGCATACATGAAACATGTGAGGAAACACAAAAGGGAAATATCAATTACTACCAAAATGGCATGGAAAAATATCAAGTAAACATCAAATCCTCTATGCTCAAATTTATTCTTCTTCTGCGGAAGAACCTCTCTCTCACTCTCTGTGCCTCTCTCTCTCTCTCTCTCTGAACATATTGTTCATCAATTTATCAGGTAAAAAATTATCATTCCACAATGCACACTCCCTTCAATTCTTTGACCTAATTAAACATGAACTTTTTTTTCACTCAACGCAATCATTGAACGCGATTCAGACATCCATGAAATGAATAAACACGCAAACAGCGAAATTGCAGAATTTTGGAAATGTTGAGGTGATGACATCTCACTTACCGAGACTACGGATCTTAGAGCTGAACTGATCGTGGCTATTTGATCTGGCCTCAGCCTCGACGTCGGACGATGAGCCATTGGCGTCAGCCACGTTGTGAATGAGGACTACGGAGAGAAACAAGGCGGATACGAACAATCTCAACGCCGCCATTAAGCCACCACGGCGCTCCGGCGATCAAAATTCGAGCGATTGAACAGATTTTCCGTTCGTTTTGTAGTATGGAATGTAATTCGTACTGTGTGTTATTACGAGCTGTCTAAATTTAGATATTTACTTTAAATAATACCCTCTTTGTTTATCAACTATACTTTTTTTATTATCGAATTCATGAAGATTGACTAATTTGTTATTTTTAGGATTAACCCAAAAAAATGCATTAAATCGCTAACATTTGACGGGTATAGCAAAAATGCATTGGGGTTCGTGGAGTAGCTAAACTTAATTAATAAGTATTGAAAGCTGCTAATTTGAATTTTTTTTATGTTTTCTTGGAAAAATATTGTATGAAAATACTGCTGATATCAGTAGTTTATTTTAAATTTTTAAATAAAATGTATGTCTTACCTAGCGTTATTAAACAATTATAATTTATAATAAATAAATAAAATTGAAATTTTTTTTTGCATTATAATTTTGATTTCAGTATTAATAAATATTAAATTAATTAATTTATATATTATATAAATTTCTAGTGTATCATATTAGCATAAATATGTCATACTATTATATTTTAAATATTGCTTATTTACATAAATTTACAGTAATAATATATATATATATATAATGATTATATAGATAAAAAATAATTATCATTAAAATAAAAATATTAATTTAAAAATCAAGATTCTCAAAACCAACCATTTCAATTAATTTATATTTATTTGTAATAAAAATAATTTATTAAACTTGAAGAGTTTATAAATATAAATAAGAAATAATTATTATTAAGCTGCTAACTAATATATTTAAATATAATTATAATTAAATTTGTAACTAATAAAATATATTACTTTTAGAACGAGTGATTTTGGGGGAATTATAGAAATATTTATAAGACAAAATAGTTTAATAAATTAGATAAGCTAAAAGCCTACAATTGAAAGGTGGGTCATAACGAACAAGCGAGCCTTCTCTATCTTGCCTATATTTGGTAGAGAATTTCAGTTGAAAGCTAGGTTTTCCAAACACTTAAGCTGCAGCTGAAAGCTATAAAGTTGCAATTGAAAGTTGTTACAAACACCCTTTATACTCACCAATTTATGAATACAAAAGAACATACGCCAATTTTTTTTAAGTATAGCACATTATATCTCTTACTTTAAAAAAAAGTAAAATATTGTCCCTTTAGAATGACATAAGGGTTAAGATGTTTACAATAAATACGTCATCAATTTGAGTAGGTGGTACGATGAGGACGTATCAATAACATGTTTTGGAGAGGTACATGCATTACACAAATCCAAACTTGAGTATAACTTTTTGGAATTGTATAGAGTAATTGTGTAGAAATTTATAAAAGCATATATAATAACTGAAGGATCAAATCATAGATCTAGACGGCTAGATCAAGTAGATCACAGTTTCATTATAAAATAGTGGTTGTATAAGGTCTTGGCATATTTATTTTGTAATTACTCAACTTTATATTAAGATCTTTAATAATATAAGCATTTTGCAAGCTTCTGTTCTTGTTTTATTTCTGGTCATATTTAGCATGATAGTAAAGACTAATCGGCAATCTTAATTTGTGAAAGTAAAACTTCATTTATATCAAAAAGCATTTCATTATCCAATGAAGTACGTATGATCCCAAATGTCAACTAGTGATCCTTTTATATGAGGTGTACGAAGGCCTTAATAACTTTATTCATATTATTTTGATTTTCGTCAATCAACCTCACAACTCCAAGGATGATAAATTTGGCGTGGTGACCGACTTTATAACGACGAACATTTTGATTCATGATGTGTTCTTTAGAAGTTGCACATAATTAATATCCGCCAGATCAAAGTCGTGGTTTAGTGAAAGCGAGACCTCCATGACTCCCGCGCAACCTTCGTTCAAGGCTACTGGTCTTGTTAAATATAATACTCCCTCCATCTCATAGAAAGTGTCTTGCTTTCCTTTTTGGGTCGTCCCATAGAAAGTGTCATGTTTCTAATGAAAGTAAAAAATGTATAGACCGAAATTTGTTGGGACTTTGTACACTGGAAGCAAATTTTAAGCTTGCATACAATGTGTTTTTCATTTCCACTGTTTTATTCTTATACAAAAGACTACACAATTAGTTGAATTTACCTCGACTTCGTTGTTGTCCATCAGACAGATTTTTGGATGTTGATTCCGAGTCAGGTTCAGTTTCAGCATGCATGTCAAAGTATCCTTCATCAGCATCGGATTCACTGAACATTTTTTTGCTCTTCTTTTCTTCTTCAGACTCATTGTAAGATGAGGATGAGGATGAAGTGTCATTCTCAGCAATGAATGATTTTCATTCCTTAAGGAACTTGTCTCGCTTTGCTCTACTTTCAGCTCGTTCGTTTGTGCTGAGTTCTGTTATACTGATAGTGTGCAGTGCAGTAATTACAATCAAACTAACAAACTATCAATATATCTAACTATCAAACTATCTATCAAACCAAATTATCAAGAATATCAGGTTAGGGTTTGAGACTGTTCAACCAAATAAGAGTATAAATACTCTTGACTATAAGCTTGTGATGTTTATAAGGATACACTTGGAGTATAAACAGAATGGAATTTCTAGTAATGGAACAGTAAGAAATTAGAAGCATAATCGCTTGTTCTTTGCTTAGAGAGTTTTATGTTTGAGCTCGTGAAATCTCATTAGCCTCTCAAGATGAGAGGCCTTTTGTATTTATAGACGAGCTAGGAAGAGATTCGTTGAACAAAGATCAACTTACTATTGACGTCGTGTTGACAACAATCTTCTGCATTGAATGCATGGAGACGTGTCGCGTTACGCTTGTTTCGCAGATAGCGTGATCGAGGTATTGTGTTGTCCCCTTTAACTAGGGCTGACATGCCGGTCTGGTATTGGTCAATGTTGATTTGATAGTTGTTTTTTCCTCCGTTGACCATCTTGTTTAAAGTTCATGCCTCGTACTTGTCTCATAATAAAAAAGGGGGAACTGTTGGAAAATTGTTGGATGAACTTTACCTGCAGAGTCTGTTTTCAGGTTAGAATAGGGTTTTGACATCATCAAAAATGGGAAAATTGTTGGGAAATAATATAAGTTTTTAATTATCTCAAACCCCTATTAATAGATAAACTAGTCTGATGTATTTTATTAGGATTTCAGTATGTGACTGTATAGTCAAGTTGATAATTTTTCTCAAACTAAGTTGTTCAGGTTGTAACTTTTCAACTCGTGGATCTTACTGAGTCTAGGTTTGATAAGATGACTTCTCCAGGCTGAACTGATCGATAGATCAGATTCTTCACCAATCTGAACTGAAGTATTCAAATGTGAAGATACTTTGAGGTATGAGGCGCGACATTCTTAGAAGAAGTCAACGGAAGAAACGACAATTATCATATCAACTTTGACCAATATAAGACTGTCATGTCAGCCCTAGTTAAAGGCGCAAAATAGTACCACATTACACAATCTGCAAAAACAAGCAGAGCGAGACATGTGTCCATACATTCAATGCATAAGACTGTTGTCAACACGGAGCCAATAGGAGATCAATCCTCATTCAACGGATCTTTCCTCTACCTCGTCTATAAATAGCTGAAGGTCTCATTGAGAGGTTGCGGAATTTCAAGAAGCTCAAGCCTACTGAAGCAAAGAACAATACCCTAACTTTCATCTTCACTGCTCCATTGCTAGAAATTCCCTTGTTGTTATTAGGATACACATCATAAACTTGGAGTCATAAGTGTTTCATACTCATGATTGTTGAACAAACCCAACCCAACCTAATATCTTTGTTAGAACAGCCTCTGATAGATAGATTGATAGTTTGATAGACTGTTAGATCAATTTATTGTTTGTATTGATCTGCACTCGTTGCTCGACGAGTATCCCTTAGTGGATTTCTGCAAGAAAGTAGAAATATGGACGTAGGATCTTGTGAATCGGAACCACTATAAAATCTCTTGTGTCATTTACTATTTTATTCATTTCAGCTTACTGTTCATCATCACATCTCTCATCAGCTCACTGTTGCATACTAGAAAAGCGTTTTCATAAAAGGGTCTAACATATTTCCGCATTTACAAACTGATTCAGCATCTTTGATTTGAAAGATTAAAGTTTGGCATCAGGTGTATTCTCCCCCCCCGACTCCCCACCCCCACCCCAACCCAATCATCAGTACACCTGAAAATCATACCGAGACCAACATGTGCTATTACGGCTTCTCGCTCGATTAAAAACTTCGAAAAAGTGGGGCGGGTATGTGGGTCTAAGTTTTAAACTAGAAGGGACTTAGTAAAAAAACTAAGGCAAATTGGCAAATATAGTCTTCAATCAGCGTGATTTTGCGATTTGTCCTCAATCTTTTTTTTGTTACTCTACACTACTTGTTTTACGATTTTTGTCCCACCGTTAATTTTTCTGTCAATTCGATTGTTCATCAAATTTTTATTAAAAACAAATAAAAAATAGAAAGGGAAAAATTGGAATTTTGATATATCTAATTGGCAAATCTTGTTTTCAAATTTTCCGGTTTGTATAATTAGTCCCCAATCTTTTTTTGTCTCCAAACCTTTTATTTTATTTTATTTTTTGCTATTTTTGTCCCGCCGTTAAATTTTCTATAAAATCGAACGTTAATCACTTTTATTAATAATGATAAAAAAAACATACCCCCTCCATCCCATAAAAAAATATCTTTTTTTTTTTTGTTGTCCCATAGAAATTGTCATGTTTCTAAAAAAGCAAAGAATGTGTAAACCAAAATTAACAACCCCAAAGTCAAACTATATACATCACACATTACAAGTTTCTTAATCTCTGTGCCCCATAGAAAAAAGACACTTTATAAGGGACAGAGGGGGTATTAATCAAACTTCCATCTTCTCGGTGGTTGCTTTTTCTTATCGCTTATACCGCCTTCCGACTGCTTATCTCAATAACTCTGCACGAAAGTCAGGGTCGATTTTGAAGATAAAAGGACTCAGAGTGAAAAATTAAAGTATGCCCTTTATCTGGATAAGGGAGCGTGCATTTCCCTCAAGTGTGGTTCCAAAAATAGTACAAAAATCCATTTTTGAGTAAGAAAATTTTGAATAAAATTATTTTGCTCCTCATTATCACAAAAATTATTTATTCTAAATTTTTATTTAAAAGAATCATTATAATACTATTTTTCATAATTATATATGTATATATATATCATATGTAGGCTATACCAAAAAGAGAAAAAAAAAACTTAATTTTTTTTAATTAGTAGAAAAGCACACTTAATAAATTTAGGAGAAGAATTGGTGAATAAATGGAAGAATTAAAAAAAATGATTTTTAATAGGAAAAGGGAAAAACTCTATTTTTATTAAAAGAAGAAAAGCATAAAGTGTAATGACATGAAATTAGAAGCATAATATTGCAAGGAATCGAACGCAAGACATTTTCATGTTAAACACAAAACTTTGGTGATAAGAGTAACGCCTAATTACATTATTAGAAAGACAGTTTTATATTTTTTCTGTTCCACTAGATTTGGGGCTCTGTGTTGGTGGATTGCCCGCATATGCCCAGAATTAGGGCTGCTTAAACGGGTATAGGGTATTCGGTTAATACCCGTACCCATACCCATACTATGGAGGTATCGGATACCCGATTAACCGAAAATCGGTTAATCGGGTATGTATCGGGTATTAGTTTTTGGAAGACAACGGGTATGGGTAAATAACCGATACTCGTTCGGTTAACCCGATACATACCCGATTCAATTAAAGTCACTAATTGATTTTATATTTTTATTAATTTGTCTACTAAATCCTAATTAGCTTCCTAATCCTAAGTCAAACAAAACAAACTTCTTGTTGTTGGCCATCGACGACTACGAGTCTACGAGACAGAGACTTATTATTTTGACTTGAGTCGACTCGCGTCTGGGTTCTTCATACTTCTTCTTCTTCATTCTTCTGTTCTTCATAATTTTTGTGTTCTGTTCTTTCCTGAAGCACCAGAAAGTCCAATTGAAGAAAAAAGAAGCACCAGAAACAGAAAGTCCGTATTCTCTTGATAATGATTTTGAAGACAAGGAGGATGTAAAGAAGGTAAAGAGGATTGGAAGACATAGAGGGATAAGGGGTTGTCCAAGGACGGAGAGATAAAAATGGTGTCTCATATCGAGAAGAAGGAGAAGATAGTGATTGATTGCAACGATTCTGATGAAGATGAAGAATTTAGGCCAGATGAGAATTTGTAAGGTTAATTTCGGTTAACCTTATAACCGACCCGATCGGGTACCGAGTTAACCGATAATCGATCGAGTATGGGTACGAGTATATGAAATTTTGGGTTTTTCGGGTACGGGTAACCGATTTTCGGTTACGGTTAACCCCTACCCGTACCCGATTAACACCCCTACCCAGAATTGACATGACGAAAATCCTAACCATGATATAATCATGCGGAATTGAATGGATGAAGCATTATTTAGACAACACATTGTGTTTCCCCATTGATAAAAGCATGATATAAAGATTTTTGAGAGCCTATTTTCCAAAATGAGGGGCACCACACTAATTCTCATACTAATACTCATAGCACTATTTCTCCCGTCGCCGACATTGGCGGAAACGCAACATGTCGGTGCAGAAATAATACGTCATATGCTAAATTATGTATGATTTCATCCTGATTGGGGTTTTCGTGTAGAATTATTGATATCAGCGGTATAGTTATGTATTGGGGCAACGACTGAGTAGATAAAGAAAAGCAACCGCCAATAAGATAGAAATTTGATTAATTCTCAATTTTACCCTTTTATTTTTATAATTTAATAAAAGTTTGATTAATGCTCAATTTCGTAACAGGACGAAAATCGCAAAAAATAAAAATTTTGAGGCAAAAAACAAAAGAAGAGTGGACACTAATTACACAAAACCGAAAAGTTTAATGACGAGTTGCCAATTAGCTGTTCCCTCAGTCCCGTTTGAAACGACGCATTTTTTTTCAGCACAGTAATAAAAAAAAGTGGATTTTAAAATTTTGAGGAAGAGTAGATGATAAAATAAATGAGAGTACATGAACTATATTGTATATGATGGTTAGTTTGATTTATGGGAGGCATACCACTGGTCCTCCATCTCCCAGATTTCGACACGTGTCTTAAATAAAAAAGCTTTCTCTCTTCTTACTTTTGTTCTATTTTATTTTCTTTATCATTTTCTTCTTTTATTTCTTTAACCTTGGTTAGTCTTTCTCCTCACTACTCTCTTTAAAATCTAACTTTCGGTTTCTTCTCTCTCACCTCGTTTTTGCCTGGAAATGGGATTTTGAATTTTATTTCTTTAACCTCCATTTGAACAATAAAACCAGAGAGAAAAGAAGAGAAATGGAGAGATAGGAGTCGGAATTGAATATTCATTAGCTATCGACTTTCGGTGATGCCGCCATTCCAATCATCAATGTTATAAAGATAAGAATCACCGAGATCAGGGACGTATGCAGAATTTTAACTAAGGGGGAGCAAGATTATAAAATACTAAAATATATTATGATCAAGTTATAAAAATTGTTAGGCGAAGAAATTTTGCATAATTAAATTATATATATATAAATTTGAGGGTTTCTAACATAAATTTTCAATAATACTCAAACATAATTTTAATTTTTTCATCAATTTTTATTATAAGATGTGATTAATTTTTTTTAATTAATATACATAAAAGTATTATAATAATTTAATATAAAAAAGAAAATTGCCACCCCATGCCTGTGCATCCGTCGCTGCGAAATCCACCACATTTTGTCTCCACCGTTGCCGTATATAATGCCGCTAGCTTCGGAAATCCCTCGGAATTTGTTCAAGACAACTCTTTTCTTAGTCAATATGTGCTCATTTTCTGCCTTCCTCCTTTTTTCTTTTTTTTCCGCCCTTTTTTTTTTTTTTGGTTTTTCATGACTTGTATTTCATCTGAATAAATGACACTTTATTTTTTTTTTATATTTTGATATTATATGCTTTAATAAAAAATGTGGTTGATGGTTATAAAGTTGTTTGTAAATGCTTATTTTAAATACTTATTTACTTATTGAAAATATAAGTAATTTTTTTGTATTTGAAAAATTAAGTAATTTCTCTAAAATTAATCAGTGGCGAATTATATGAGAGGGATAATTTCTCTAAGTAATTTTATTGGCGAATTATATGAGAGGGATAATTAAATGCGTGGCTAAATAACATATACCAGTGGCGAATTCTTATTTCTGGAAATTGACAGATAACCCATTGATTGATCTACACAACCACTCCGTCGAACGTAGACCGTTCGATACCAAATCCGAATCGCGTGCTTGTTTTAGATCGGACGGCAGATAAAGTAAAGGGTGACTTGTTCCTTTTTCTTTTCCACCCATCAACACTTTCCTTACACAAACCCAGACACTTGATCATCATTCTACAGTTCCACAATCTGAAATCTCAATGAAAGATGAAAAAGAAGCAAAGCCACTACCTGGTACAAAATTAAAGTATCATCCGACAATATCCAGAATACAAACCTAACATCATCACGCCAAACAAGAGTGAATCAGGATATTTGTGCAGTCAAGTTACAGACTCGAGTTCCTGAACCGAGATGCCAAAATGTTCCGAAAAACCAAACAATTTGGCATCTCGGGTTCTGGAAATAGAGTTCCAACTTGAGAAAAAAGACTAAGAGCGACTTGGATGCGTTGGGCGGCAGCGGCGGACAACTAGGTTTATGTTGGGAAGCAAGCCCTACCTACCTCTCGTATATGTATGTATATGCAACTTACGAGAGGCTTGGGCTTGAAATATAAGAATGTATTGGGCTTCAAGTTGAAGTCCGATTGGTATTCAGTTTTAACCCCACTTCCAACCTGAAAGAAAATAAAAAAATTCTGCATCATCATATCATTTGCGGGTAGTTAGTTTCTCTCTCTTGTGTAATTTGTAGGTTATGCACGAGTGAAGATTTACCAGAAGGGGTTGCTCAAATCGTTTGGAAGCACATCATAATAAACTCTTAATAATAATAATAATAATAATAATAATAATACAATGAGTAATGAACCAGATATTGATTTCGACCTGCAACTCAGATTAAGAAGATTTTATACTGTGAAAAAACAGTAAGGAGATGAAATTTAAACAATAAAAACAAGGCCAAGATGAATCAGCGACTTTGGCATCTCGGTCCCGGAAGCTGAGTTCCAACGTCTAGACGGGGGGTTTATTTATAGATTGGCAGTAGCGCTGTTTCCGGAAATCGATCTCAAACTGTGGGCTTCACAATCAATGCCCAACAACTACTCTCTCCCGTCTCACTTTAATGGTGTAATTTCTTTTCGATACGCAAATTAAGAAAGTTATTGTTATAATTAAATCAGTCCACTAAATTTATAGTGTATTATTCTCTCTGTCACATTGATAATAACTCATTAACTTTTCGTTACGAAAATTAATAAAGTAGAGTAAGTGATAAAGTAAGAAAGAGAAGTAGTGAGTGAGATAATAAGAGAGTGGATGAAAAAGTAGGTGAAAGAAATAATATAATATAATTTTTTTTTTTTTTTTTTTGGAAAAAGATAATTTAAAATTGAACAAATCGAAAAGTAAAAAAGACAATCATCAATGGTAGTGAGGGAATGCTGTACTAAAAAAGCAAAGTGGAGATTTAAAGTGGGATTACCAAAAAAAATAATGGACAATTGAAGCGAAAGGGAATGAGTAATATTTTAGAAAAATAACTATATATAATAATAATCCAATATGATGTCAATTCGGGACCAATTATAAATAATAGAAGTTAATGAATTATACATTTTAAGATAATATTTTTTTTAGATACAACCTTAACAAATTGAATTTAATATACTAATAAAATTTATTAAATTTCTATTATAATCATTAAATATTTAGAACTAAATAACTACTCCCTCCGTCCCATTTTTAGTGGCGCATTTCTTTTCGGCACGGGAATTAAGGGAATATATAATAAAGTATGAGATATATAAGTATGAGAGATGAGTTAGATAATAAAGTAGGAGAGAGAGATAAGTGTGATAATGAGAGAGTAGGAGAGAGAAGATGATAAAGTAGGTGAGAGAAATGAGTATAATAATGAAAGTAGATGATAAAGTAGGAGAGATAAGATGATAAAGTAGGAAAGAGAATGATAATTTTTTACCAATTTGGGACGTCGCCACTAATAGCGGAACATCCGAATTAGGAAAAGTGGCCACTAATAATGGGACGGAGGAGTAGTATTTAATGTTCATAACTTTGTAACTGTTTATCTAGAGTAAATTGTGAAAATAGTTTTTTTTAGGTTAATGCTTAATACTTTAGATTGTGTGTTATTGTAACGCTTCACAACAGTCATCTTTTTTTTTTATTTGAGGAACCCGCAGCCGCTACCTTCGGTGCTCAGTCATCTTCTTTTAATTCATGTTACATTATTTAATTATTTAAAGTTAATTTAAGTTAGTGGGATTCATTTCCTTATTTATAAAAGTAGACAATTGAGATTAGACCGTTCGGAAATGAATACTGAACAAGTATAATGAGACGAATGAAGTATTTTTTTTCAATTATTTTTAATTTATAAAAGTTTATTGTAGTTTGTTTTCGGTCAAATTTGTACTCCCTCCGTCCCACTCCATTAGTCTAGTATTCCTTTTCGGGCTGTTCGACTCAATTAGTCCACTTTTCTTTTTTAACTTAAAATAACACTCTTATATATTCTAATAGACCCCACTAGTTTATATTACTTTAAACACAACAAACAACTTTCTTAATTTCCATATAAAAAGAAAGTAGACTAATAGAGTGGGACGAATGAAATATTTTATTACTCCTCTTTAAAAACCTAATAACCTATATTCGCGCCAAAATTCCTTCACATTTCCCGCCTTTATTACGTAATCACTATCACTACTAAACTTAATAGCCTACGTTCGCGCCAAAAGAATTTCACATTTCCCGCCAAAACATCTTCGTCCACTTTCTAACCTACACTCTACAGATGCAGTCAGACAACACTTTGTCCACATGCACCCCTTCAAAGCCCTCTCGTCAAACTGCCTTTTGATGATCATTGAATTTTTATATTAATATTTTTTTAACAGTTAGAATGATATGTCAGTTTCATTATATTCCTCTCTCCTATTATACTTATTCAATACTCCATCCGTCCTATAAAAAATATTTCTTATCTCTTTTCTATAGGGCTACGAAGATTAAAAAACTTATATTGTGTTATGTATTTTGTTTGATTTTTGAATTGTTAATTTTGTCCCACACATTATTTATTTTTTAGAAATATGACACTTTCTACTTGACAATTCAAAAAAAAAAACAAGATTCTTTCTATAAGATACTCGGATATCACGCGTTTTTTTTTTTTAATTCGTGGAAACCGCAGCTGCTATCTTCAGTGCGCAACTTCAACAACTCGTTGGTAGTAAGCCCAGCTCATTAATTATTCATCTTGATAGCTGAAAATTTGAGCGGACCCTCTGGTTGTTTGCACAGCGGCTTCTGAAATAGGCCCCTATAGGATAGGCAGCCAAGAGAGCGACCAAGAAGTGCGTAACAAGGCCAAAGTAAACGGCCACGTAGAGATTGGGTTTGGAAAACTTGAGGGAGAAAGTGCACAACACCATCTCCACGACGGCGGTGGAGGAGACGAACAGCAGAACAAGCCCTCCAAATAAGATGTGTGGAACGTGAGAGAAGTGTTCCACACTGAAGTTCCAGAAACCGAGATGCCAAAATTGTAAGACGGACAATAATGATGTGTAGAGAGCAAGAAAGTATGCCGTTCCGAGATGTTTGCTTTCGAGGAAAACTTGTTTTTCAAAGGTCTGGATGGAGTTGAGGATGAGGCCGTAGGCGAGGGACATCACCAGCGTCGCTAACATGAAGCACCATCTGGCTGCCCTCCTCAACCATTCTCTGTTCCATTCCAGCATCGCTTCGTGTTCTTTTGCGAATAATTGGATGGGGGTGAGATTGTCGTTGTTAATGGCGTCTCGACAACTCAACGGGAGAACTTCACACATGTCCTATGAATGAATGTGAAAAACATTAAATTAATATATATATATATATATATATATATATATATATATATATATATATATGGAGTGGTTCCCGTGTGAACAGTCTTATCGTGTGAACACTGTACTTTAAAGATAAACGTATTGCACTTTCAAGATAAATATATTGTACTTTAATATCAAGATAAATATATTGCACTTTAATACTGTACTTTACGAATTACACTTAAAAACAAATGTACTGCACTTTAAGTATTGCACTTTAAAATGCAGTATGTTTGTCTTTAAAGTGCAGTACGTCTTTAAAGTGCAGTGTTCACATGATAATAAGTGTTCACATTTGAACCTTCTCATATATATATATATATATATATATATATATATATATATATATAAAAGAAGAAAAACAAATTAATGATCATATATATCTTACCCTAAACCAATCGATCTCTCTCTTGAGTTGCATCAGAGGATACATCTCATGATGAGTCGAAGCGAAATCAACAACCTTTGCTGCGCGATGGAGAAGATTGTTCCCGTGGCGATCGGGCCTTACAAAGATTGGGACTATGAGACTTCCGACCAGCTTCTGAAACCTCACTAATTCGAGCCTACGACATATCACTGCCACGTGGAATATGTCGTGTCCGTCTTCATCCTCACACAAGACGAGATTAGGGAAATCCTTCAAAAGTCTGGATATAAACCCCAAATTCCCAACTTTTGCGGCAACCAAGATCACGGGGCGGCTACCCCCGACCAAATCATAAATCTCCTCATACCCAAAAGATACAACGATGTCCCAAACTTTGTCGACGAGGATGGAATAAGAATTGGACCGTGTGGACTGTCTTGCCAACACGTGCAAAACGGTGCCGTATTCATCATGGGAAATTTTTAATAAAACATTCGCCTCCCTCCCAAATTTAGAGATGATAAGACTTGCAACATCTTTCAAAGAAAATGGTGGAAATTAAAATCAGTAGGAAGATAATTAAGTAATTGAGATGAATTTTCAAATAAAGTTTGGATTTTACCGTAAAATTCAGCTTCTATTAGGACGACGAGAAACTTGAACCACAACCTTGGCTCGAAATCCCCACTTGTCGCCGATCTCACAAGTAAGCTCGCCACGCCCTCGTGGCCGTGGCGGGCGGAGAGGTGGAGCGGAAGATCCCCGTTCCGATGGGCAGTCCGGAGCAATTCACGATTTTTCAAGAGTAGCAAAGTGGCAATATCGTTGCGTCCGGAAATTGCCGCATAGGTGAGCGGAGTGTGGCCGGATCCATCAAGCGATAATAGCTGCTCGTAACCAGGCATTTGCGTCAGTATGCGCTCCACGAACTCTATGTGGCCCATCCTCGCCGCGAGGTGGACGGCTCTGTCGCCGGAAACATTCAATTGACGAGTCAGGACTCCGGGATCTGATGTGAATGCTTCCTCCGCACTGCGAATGTCGTTCGAGAACGCTGCCGCACGCATCTTCTCTGAGGGGTCGCCGCGTACCGGCTGGGAGTGAGCACCGCCGCGACCCGAGACTGGAAGAGACTGCCGTCTGAAAAACGCCATTGGGCGGAAGGAACGGATTTGGATACTGGAGGAAAGAAAAAGTTTAATTAGAATATATTGGCGATTTCTTAAGTGACAAGAATTGGAGAGTATTTCCGAATTTATAAACACACTACAGCAGTACGGACGACTGAATGCATGACACGTATACATCAATCTCTAAATTTAGAAATTCGAGCCACTCTCATGAAATAGTACTTCCTCAGTCCCGCTATTTGTGATCACTTTCTTTTCGGCACGGAAATTAAGAGAGTAGATGATAAAGTATGAGAGAGAAGATGATTAAAATAATGAAAGAGTATGAGAGAAATGATGATAAAGTAGGAGAGAGAAGATGATAGAGTAGAAGATGTGATAATAATTTTTTGCTAAATTAGGAAAGTAGCCACAAATAACGGGATATTCTTTCAGAAAAGTGAGCCACAAATAGCGGGACGGAGAGAGTAGTAAATTAATAATTTGATCATATATATTTTGAATTGAATGGTGGTAATAGATAATACTACCCAATAGTATCCATCTCTTATATTAGTTCACAAAATATATATATATATACATGTATTTTTTTCTCCCGTGCCTAAGGGATGCTTTCATTAGCACTCCATCGACACTAGAATTTTTTCAAAATAAATGTCTTAAATACGAAAATTAATCAGTTTTTGAACAAAATCTAATAAAAACACGTCTAAACTGAAAAAACAAACTCATAAATGAAAGCATTTTGCTAATAATTAATTACTTTGTAAAGATAACTTAAAAGGTCGGTTCTTTTATTTTATTTTATTTTTTATTGGGTGTGATTATTCTAGCAAATCTTTTGAATGTCTGAAATTGACCACGGCGAGTGGTCGGCTAATAACTGCCATGCACATGCACGTGGGTCCCACTCATTAACCCTATCCAAATTAAGGTTCATTTGCTTCACTTGTATGCTTGATAATTGATTATTGCATAATCACGACCCAAAAATAAATTTCTAATTAATCTTCACTTCTCTACTATTAAATCTTTGATCCATCCCTTAATCACAACTATGATACAATTATAGATATTGAGTAAATGGACGGAAACATTCATTTTGTTTATTTTAATATTCCATCCGTCCCATTTAAAACAATCCCTTTCCGAAAAATGAAATAATTTTCCAAAAAAAAATATTATTTTCTCTCTCGTTTTATTATTCACATCTCATACTTTATCAGATGCTCTCATTATATCATTTATTTTTTCTACCCTACTTTATCACCTACTTATCTCTTATATTTTATCATCTACTTTTTGAATTCTCGCGATGAAAAGAAATATCATGCCAACTTTAATTTCACCGGATTTTTGGCCCATGTATAATTTCTAAATAATCGAAAATTTATTTATTGACACCTATATTTTAAAATTTGTGTGCAAAACAAGAATTTGATAAAAAGTTCGTCTATCTTGAAGCAAATAATCCTTAATGAATCTTGGAAAGTTTGGAATTATATACAATTAAAAAAAAATTGATGTGCTCATTTATTCTACTCCCTCCGTCCTAAAATTCTAGTCCATTTTATGTTTGACATAATTTTTAAAGAGAATTATTAATTGTGTGTAGAATTATGAGTCTCATAAAAAATTATGTGCAATAATTTATTAAAAAAGGAAAGTGGACAAAAATTTTAGAAAAATTTAAAATAAAATAATTGACAAGAATTTTGGATTGGAGGGAGTATATAGCACCTAATAACCTCAATTGACAAATCACGCATTCACGCGTCTTAAACACCGTGTAAAGTAATGAAAAATCTAAAAAATTACTAAAGCTTCGAAATTTATAGAAAAGTCGTAAGAGGAAATTTCGAGGAAAGTGCTTCGTATAATTCTTTAGATTAAATAAACTTTACGTTTCATGGCACTTCAAAAACATTAAGATATCGTGTAGGAAAAATTGTTTACTACTACAGATCCTCTAATAAATATAGAGTGTGAATTCTGAAGTTGGATATAAAATTATGTTAAGATTTGCAATTTAAAAATAATACAGCTGACAAAATAATAATTATTTGAAAAATACACAAAGTCAATATATTTTGCACGATTTAGAGGCCCGACACATTTTATATATATGACTACATGGTAACTATCCCCTGGTGGTTGTGAGACTGGAATTCAAACAGATGGAAACAAGAAAACAAGTTATACTTTCTAATGCATAGGGATTTTTCGTGGGTGTTTGGAACAACTTATTGAAAGATGCTTTCAGCTTTTAAGCTGGTGTGGGGGTGTTTGGGACTCCCAGCTTAAAGCTGAGATTCTCTAAAATTGGGTCGAAAATAGAGAAACTGTTGAAGCTGCTCCACCCCAGCTTCTAGCTCTCAGCTTATATTTAATGTTTTTTCCGGACCAAATTACCCTTAATAATTTTATCTAATTCCATAAAGATCCATAACCCTAGTACTTGTGAGAATTCATTTTTGTCATAATCCAACCGCGTCTTTCTCTTGTCTCTCTCTCAATTCTTCACAAATCACAATGGCATTAACTTGAACTTGGTTGAATTGAGATGGGGAGGGTTTTGGAGGAAAACGTGGTGGAGAAGAAATGGGGATGGTGGTGGTTAACTAAATTGATTAGGTAGAAATAAATTCCACATTTATTGCTGACACCAATATAATTTATTAGATTAGATATAAAATTTATGGAGGAATTTTTATGTATTTTGTTTGTATGATAAATTTATACAAACGGTTGTATATATTAAACCTCCAATGTAAGAGGGTTGATAAACCCTTGAAAGAAACAATTTTAATAGAAATCGTACTGGGACCAATAATCAGTTTAACACATTTCACTTATTCTCATCAGTTTTCAACAGCAGTTTCCATGGCACCTAAAGCACAATTGAAGGAAATCACAATGAGATCGTCTGTCTTCTACTTGGACATTGAAATAGAGCTCCTCTCCAACCTGACGTATGACTCTCCGTTCTACTTCAACACTGACATTCTGGACGTCATGGACCGCGTGTTTTAGTCTCTTTGAAGCTCTGGCCTGAAGCGCTTCATTTCCGCAGAGTCGGATATTCTGAATCCTGGCCACGTTACCGACTTCTACTTTTATTTGAAGGTCGAGAATGGGAAAGCCCTCTCAAAGTTCAACATCGCGTGGGAGTTTGATGTCATTGAAGGCATCTAGAAGTATTTAAGACTTCCGAATTACAGTCTTCTACCATTCAAGTACAAGGCTTGTAGGTCCGGAGACGAGTCTCAGGCGGAGGGGGGGGGGATTAATACACCTGAGTACAAGTTTTTCCTCAAACGCGAAGGTCAGTTGAGCTGAGAATTGCGACTGAATGAACAGTGCCAAATAAGAACCTTCTGATCGCAGGTCAGAGTGTCTCAACTACTGAGTTTGTTCTACTGATTTCTATCAGTATAGAGAGGTCAGTCGGAGAGTTTTAGTTCGAATAAGTGTGGGGCCCGTAGGACTTCATCTCTTTTGAAAATGTGTTTTCGCAAACCAAAGTTGTTTTGGCTGGTGCACTTTTAAATACGTTTTATGCAAAGTATGAGTTTGTAAATCGGTTTGAGAACAATGCAATAAAACAGTAAATGACACAAGCAGTTTTTAACATGGTTCGGATACGCAAAATCCTACGTCCCACGTTTCGAGAACGGGAGTTCTTGTTGATTAATCGAGCAAGCCTCATCAAGGAATTTGTACTATTTGGACAAATCTTTCTAAGTTATAGTCCTTAGGAATTTGAACGCATTTGGACAAACCCTTCTAAGTTATAGTCCTTAGAGACCTTCTCCAACAATGAAGGAGTTCTTACAATTAGAATTATTCACAAAGTGAACTCCTTCGAAGGTTCTAAGCTATAGATATAACAGTGGATCTTAGATAGAGAAGAGGGAACTAAAGAATCTCTAGAGAGAAGAACTACGGATATTCAAATAAGCAAGTTCTTCGCTGGATCGACTTTAATGCGCTAGAGAGTTTGTATGCAATGAGCTTGTATTCCCTTTGATGTCCCGTGCGTTGAGCTTGGAGACTCTTCTCTATTTATAGTCGCGACGTAGGCATGTATCCGTTGGAGAGGACGATGCAACGTGTCACAAACTTACAAGGAAAACGACCATAAGTTTTCGAACGAGCGCCGCAGAGTGGTTGGCTTCTGTACATGAGAGCAGCTTTAACGTCAGAGCAGGTAAGACTTTGGTTGCTTCTCATTGGCCGAGGTTTTGTGGTAGGTGAGACTTGTCAAACATCAGTCTTCATCTGAGTTGACTCTCACTGATCCTCGTATTGAATAAACTCTGTTGACTTTCGAGTGATAATAGTCGGGCAGTTGTTTCCTTGTCGGATCTGCAATTGAGTTGCATGCGTTCAGTAGATATGGACCGATCATACTGACTTCTTCATCTGAGTCTGCTGATAAGAATCTTCTACTGAGAATAAACAGCTGGTGACTCTGAAGATACTGAGCTCTTCTCACATTCAGTAGATAAAGAATCGTACTGAGTCTTCAACGGAGGTCTGCTGAACGAGATCTTTTATTGAGAACAGTTAGCTGGAGGACCTAAAGATATGAGCTCTACAAACTGATGACATGGGGCTTTGGAATTTAACTTCTCTACTGAAGTTCAGACCAACAACGCCCCTTACAAGACTTAGACAAAATAATCAAAGAATATAAGAACAAGTCTAGCCTATTACATCATCATGTTCAAAACACACATCGGGTTCAGAACAGGTTTTGGATCTTCAATTCTATAGCGATGAAAATCACTACAATTTCCCCCAATACTGAAATATTACAATATGTCCTAAGTACATGAACTGCTGACGTCAGTTCTAAGTACCTCTGTCAATGATCTAAACGACCATTGTCTCATAACCCAACAAGGCTTCCCATGAAGATGCCTATCTACATGAGTTCACCGGCGATAAAAATGCCCAATTTAAAACTCAGGTGAAGAAGAACTCATTCGAGGGACGGTATAAGGCACTACTATACATTCTCATCACTGCCTTTTGAGCAAGGCAGACTCTGGCGAAAACGCAACATGTTGGTGCAGAAATAATAAGTCGTACTCTCAATTCTGTATGATTTCATCATGATTGGGGTTTTCGTGTAGAATTATTGATATCAGCGATATAGTTATGTATTAGGGGCAACGAATGAGGATATAAAGAAAAACAATCGCCAAGAAGATAGAAGTTTGATAATTCTCAATTTTTTCATTTTATTTTTTAATTTAATAAAAGTTTGATTAATGCTTAATTTCGTAGAAAATTTAACGACGGAATGAAAATCGCAAAAAATAAAAATTTAGCTGCAAAAAACCAAAAGAAGAGTGGAGACTAATTACACAAAACCGAACAGTTTGAGGACGAGTTGCCAATTAGTTGTTTTTTTCTGTCCGTTTGAAGCGATGCATTTCTTTTAGACGCAATAACCAAGAAAATGAATTTTAAAATATGAGGAAAGAATAGATAATGGTTAGTTTGATTGTGGGCGGCAGACTAGTGGTCCTTCATCTCCCATATTTTGACACCTGTCTTAGATAAAAAACTTCTCTCTCTTCTTTTGTTCATTTTTTTTTTTAATCATTTTCTTCTTTTATTTCTTTAACTTTGGTCAGTCTTTCTCCTCACTACTGTCTTCAAAATCTAACTTTCGGTTTCTTCTCTCTCACGTCGTTTTTGCCTGCGAAAGGGATTTTGGATTTTATTTCTTTAACCTCCATTTGAACAATCAAACCTGAGAGAAAAGAAGAGAAATGGAGAGATAGTAGCCGGGATTGAAGATTCCTTGGCTATCGACTTTCGGTAATGCCGCCATTCCAATCATTAATGTTGTAAAGATAAGAATCATCGAGATCCACCACATTTTGTCTCCACCGGTGCCGGAGATAATGCCGCTAGCTTCGGAAATCCCTCCGAATTTGTTCAAGACAACTCTTTTTCTTAGTCAATATGTGCTCATTTTCTGCCTTCCTTTATATTCTTTTCATTGCTGGGACCCTTACTTTTATTGTTGGGTGGTTTTTCATGTATTCGAGGAAATGCTTTAGTGAATACTGGTTGCGGTTCATCTGAATAAATATGATGATATCTCTTGCTTTTTTTTATTTTTTGGTATTCGATGGTATATACTTTAATAAAAAATGTGGTTGATGGTTATAAATGGTGTTTGTAAGTGTTTATTTTAATCACTTATTTACTTATTGAGAGTATAAGTATTTTTTTATGTTTCAAAAATCTATTTACGTAATTTTGTTGCTAAACTGTTTAGTTAAGCAATTTTTTTAAAGTATTTATTGAAATATTTTTTATGCTTAAAACATCATAATTTCTAAAACTATACTTTTTATAATTAATACTAAAAAACTCTAATTTATCTTAAAAGTAATTATCTTTAACTTTTAAAAAAACAAATAAAAAGTGTGTACAATAAACATTTGCAAAGTATGAAGGTAGTTTAGGAGAGTAAAAAGTAATTGGGGTTAAAAAGGAAAGAAATAAAAAATAAATAAAATGGAACAAAAGTAAAATATAATTTTTTTTTTTTTAAAATTGAACGGGTGTCTAAGGTCTGGAGAGGAAGACCACTGGTCTGCCTCCTAGTCTTAAACAAACCGAGTATTTTAAATCCAATTTTGCACAATATTTGTCAATCTCCCAACTAAAGTGTGAGATCAACATAAATTTAACCTATAAAAAATTCAAAAGTAATTATATGAGATTTATAATTAAATGCATGGCTAAATAACATATACCAGTGGCCAAGTTCTTATTTCACTGATTGATCTACAACACAACCACTCCATGAAAGCAAAATATATGTTCCTGCGAAGGTAGACCGTTCGATACCAAATCCGAATCGCGTACTTGTTTTAGATCGGACGGCAGATAAAGTAAAGGGTGTCTTGTTCCTTTTTCTTTCCTTACACAAACCAGACACTTGATCATCCATCATTCACACTGAAATCTCAATGAAAGATGAAAACGAAGCAAAGCCACTACCTGGTACAAAATTAAAGTATCATCAGACAATATCCAGAATACAAACCTAACATCATCACGGCAAACAAGAGTGAATCAGGATATTTGTGCAGTCAAGTTACAGACTCGAGTTCCTGAACCGAGATGCCAAAATGTTCCGATTGCCAAACAATTTGGCATCTCGGTCCTGGAAATAGAGTTCCAACTTGAGAAAAATCTGAATATCAAGAATAAAATCTGGATAAACACAAACTACCATACAAGTATGTAGATCTTTGACCGCAGTTTATGAAATAATGCGGCTGCAATGAGTAATGAAACATATATTGATTTCGACCTGCAACTCAGATTAAGAAGATTTTATACTGTGAAAAAACAGTAAGGAGATGAAATTTAAACAATAAAAACGAGGCCAAGATGTATCAGCTACTTTGGCATCTCGGTCCCGGAAGCTGGTGAGTTCAAACTTCAGGAAAATGATAATCGGAGAAGATTCTAGACAGGGGATTTATGTTTAGGTACATTAACTAAGTTTGGACGTTTTATTTATAGAATTGGCACTAGGGCTGTTTCCGGAAATCGAGGGCTTCACAATCCATGCCCAACAACTACTCTTTCCTTCCGGTTTTATCTAATTTCTTTTCGGTATAGAAATTAAGAAAGTTTGTTATTATAAGTAAATGAATAATAAAATATTGTCTATTAAATTTATAGAGTATTATTTTATTAAAAGAAATGGATAATTAGAATGGAACAATTCGAAAATGAATACTGGACAATTGAAATAATACGGAAGAAGTAATATTTTTGGAAAATATGATGTGAATTCGGGATCAATTATAAATAATAAAAGTAATGAAATATACATTATAATATAATATTTTTTTAGATACAACCTTAACAAGTTGACTTCAATATACTAATAAAATTTATTAAAAATTTCTAGAGTGAATTGTCATTTTGGTGCCTAAACTTCCAATTTTTTTTTTGCAAATTTGATTCCCAAACTTAAGAAATGATTGTTATTTTGGTGTCTTTTATTAATTTAATAATAAATAATACCAATAATGATTTTGAGAAGGGTACAATCGTAAAATATGTAATATTTTCATTAAATTTCTTTTTTGATGATTTATTAGTAAATACAATTAGTAAATGAATACTCTTAAGAATTAAAAACTAAATATCATTAAAATTTTTGTAATACAGTTTTTTTACCTAGAACAAAATATTTATGTATATGGTTCAATTTTATATAAAGACGTAATTTTTAGACCTCATTTTAGTATTGTAATATTTGTGTAATATAAGAAAATATTATTTACCAAAATTAAAATAAACTATTAAGTTATTTTAATAGTTGAAAATAAAAATATAACTTATTCAATCATTAAATAAATTAACATAAACTATTAAACTATTATAGCCTATTTTAATAGTTTAAAATCATTATAATTATTAAAATTATATTATATTATAAATAAATATTTTCTAAAAAAATTATATAATCTTACAATTTTACCCTTCTTTAAATCTCCATTAATATTATTTAATCATTAAAATAATAAAAGACACCAAAATTGCAAGTATTTATTAAGTTTAGAAACCAAATTTATAATTTTTAAAGTAAAGGCACCAAAACTAAAAAAAATTGAAAGTATAAACACCAAAATGACTATTCACTCAAATTTCTATAATATTCATTAAATATTTAGAACTAAACAACTAGTATTTAATGTTCATAACTTTGTAACTGTTTATCTAGAGTTAATTGTGAAAATAGTTTTTTTTAGGTTAATACTTAATACTTTAGATTGTGTGTTATAGTAACGCTTCACAACAGTCATCTTCTTTTAATTCATGTTTTTTGGTGTATAAAAGATATACATTTGCACGTATATATAGATTTTTATATTATAATAATTATCTGTATAATAAATAAATCTTCTAAATTTAATATATACACAGTGTACATACATAAATGACGTACATATATCTTTTTTACTAGAATTTATGTATGTATTTATATAATTTTCAAATTCAAGTTTAAAACATGAATAAATAATTTTTCAAGTGTTACGCAATGTATATTAGTTATTTTTAACATAATATTCATTCCCTCACAAATATATTATCCAATATACCATTTCGAGTCGTCCCAAAGATATTGTCCATTTCATTTTTTAGCAAATTTATTTGCGAAACTTACAACTTCATCAACAACTAACAACTCTCCTTAAAAACCGTAGTGAAAAGAAAATGGACGATATCTTTGGAACGGTGGGAGTATAATTTTTATGTACAAACTTATACGTAATACATTCCCAATATTAATACTCTCTCTGTCACACCTCACCTGTCCAGTCGGGACATCCCTTAAAATTGGAATGATACAAAGAAGATTAGCATGGCCCATGAGCTAGGATGACACGCATAAATAGAGAAATGGTCCGTCCCATCTAATTTTTCTACTTTCTTTTCGGCACTATTTGATTTTAGAGGGGAATGTCAAGTATATATATTTCCATGTTTGAAAATGCAAAAATATATAAACTTTTCTATAAATGCAATAATATACAAATGACCCTACTTCACCTCAAGTGTGTGTGAAGAGTGTGTGCAGGTGTGTGTCAGTTTGTGTTGGAATCTTTTTCTTTTAATAAGTAGTCTCGAAATTAGCAAAATAAAAGTTGGTGATTTTTTTTAAAAATGCTAAAGTTATTTAAAAAAAACTTTTTTAATTGATATTTTCATAAAACAAAAAACCTAAAGATATTCGTTTAAATATTTTAAAAACCTGAACGAAAATTCAATATTTTTGTATATTTAATTTAATTTAATGAAAATTTAATTTTTTGTTAATTTAATTTATGAATTCAATTTGAGGAAATTTTAATATTTTAGTAAATTTAATTTACGAAATTTATGCAATTTTGATAATTTAATTTAAGCAATTTCATTAATTTAATTTAGGCATTTTCGTTAATTTAATTTAGACAATTTCGCTAATTTATTTTTTGGAAATTTCATTAATTTAATTTAGGCAATTTCGTTAATTTAATTTAGGCAATTTCATAAATTTAATTAGGCAATTTTGATAATTTATAGAAGAACCGGTCACTACAAAAATTATCAAATTTACCGACGGATTTACCGACGGAACAGAAACACGGGTCGGCTTACCGACGGAATACCGACGGAATATGACTGTTAAACTTACCGACGGAATACCGACGGAAAAAAGCCGTCGCTATTTTTACCGACGGAATATTCCGTCGCCAAATTTCAATTTTGCCAATTATTTTTTTTTATTTTATTACCGACGGAATATTCCGTCGGTAAATATATCGTTTTGATTTATTTAAATCGAAACTATAATTTATTTTTTGAGAAAATCATTAATTAAATGTACCGACGGAATATTCCGTCGGTAAATATATATTTTGATTTATTTAAATCGAAACTATAATTTATTTTTTGAGAAAATCATTAATTAAATTTACCGACGGAATATTCCATTGGTAAAATATATATTTTGATTTATTTAAATCGAAACTATAATTTATTTTTTGAGAAAATCATTAATTAAATTTACCGACGGAATATTCCGTCGGTAAATATATATTTTGATTTATTTAAATCGAAACTATAATTTATTTTTTGAGAAAATCATTTTTTAAATTAAAAAATGTTTACCGACGGAATATTCCGTCGGTAAATTTATTTTGATTTATTTTAAATGAATTTTTAATTTAAATTGATTAAAAATGTTTTATAATTTACCGACGGATTTATCCGTCGGTAAAGCCGTCGGTAAACCCTAGATTAATTTACGGGCGGAGGAGCAGAACAGAACAGAACAACGCAGGACTTCTTCCGCTCGCTCGTCGCCGCCGCCAGTGGAGCCGCCGTCCGTCGCTCGCGCCGCGCCGTCGCGCCGCTCGCCGCCTGGCCGCTCGCCGTCGCCGGTCGCCGCCCGATAGCTCGCCGAAGCCCCTCTCTCTCCGAGTTACCCTACTACTTTTGGGATTCATATAATAATGAAGTTACGTTGCCGGGATTCTTGAAATAATAGTATTGGGACTTTGTTGTTTTAGAGCGAGGATTATTTCTTGGTCTTGGATTGTTTGATTTAAGTTTTGTAATTATCTTACCGCAACTAGTTGACTTGGGACAATATTTTTGTTTTTGCGAAAGTGTATACACATAATGTAACGGCAAGTACTTGAGTATATACGAGGAAGTACAACTTAGTGATCGAATATAGTGGGATAGAGGTAATTAGACCATATCAAGCCTATGGAGGCGAAAAAACTATCAAATATCACTTATTTCGTTTTTGAGCTGTGTTTTCAACTAAATGTTTTGTTGAGCTAATGCGATATACTGCATATATATCTCTTTTGTATTCATTTTGGTGGCTGATATTTTAACGCAAACTGTTGAGCTAATTTTTGTATTCATTTTGATGGCTAATTTATGTCACGTTCTAGCTCTTGTTTTGGTGTTTTTCAGTGGCTCAACTTCTCTAACTATGTTTCGCAGATTGTTTGTTTTGATTGTTTAAGTATAAGAATGTTAAATTAGGAGATTGATATGATGAGAACCTAAGAACTAATACCCTTCATCTTACTTATTTAATTTTGGATCCCTTTTGCATAAAGATATAAGAATTGAAATTTAATGTCCTATTTCTTCTTCTTACATAAAAAATCAACTGTTAGTTCCTACACTTGACAATCCATAAAAAAATTTCAAGAAAACAATCTTATTTAAATAGCACTGATTAGTTGATTGATTATAAGAGTCAAATGACAACAAATTTCAGACAATTTTTTCTCACTAAAGACATACCAAGGTCGAACTTCTCTTGATAATCAACTTGTTTCTCCATTCGTACAATCAGGATTTGAAATAATGAGTCGTTCGTGGATGTATACACGGTGGACAATAGACGGTTCATTGAATCCTCAATTTGTGAATGGCATTGAGGCTTTCATTGATTGGGCAAGTAGCCAGACAAATTATATGGACGGGGAAAAAATTAGATGTCCGTGTAAAAATTGTAAGAATAAGGTGTTTTTGACTACACAAGTTGTAAGAGAGCACGTTTATATGAAGGGATTCGTTAAAAATTATAAAGTTTGGTCATCTCATGGGAGAAACACGTAACCCTAAATGAACAAGCTACGAGAAATGTCAAAATGACATACTAAACCCACCAGTATGTAACCACGCGACAGTACAAGCGCATCAAGTTTGGTCATCTCATGGGGAGTATGTAATCCTAGAGGGACTTATATACATCCACAATACAAGTTGGTTTCTATCGATCAAACGAAACCGCTGCAGAATTATGAACCATTTGTCCTTGCATCACAAGCGCATCAAGTGTATTACTGCTCATATCCTAGTGTGAACAAATCTAGGAAGGCATGGTTGGAAGTATGTAAAGTTAAACCGAGATTTAAGATAGATTTGCCAACTAAATCTTCATTAGACGAAGCATTTCAAGAAGATGACATACTAAACCCACCAGTATGTAACCACGCGACAGTAGAACCTGATATAACATTATCTCATCCACGTCAAACAATAGAACTCGATGAGGAAGATTTTGACGAAGGAGATGATGATGAAGAAGAACATGTTCTGACATCAGAAGATGAGGAATTTAGTGATGACTAGTACACCTTACAGGTTTTAAAAGAATTTTATTTTATTTTTTTGGCCAAAAACGATTAATGATTATTCTTTGTTTTCAGGTACATGACGCCTCCTAGAGGTCGTGGCAGGACTGTATCAGCTCCTGCTGGGCGTGGAGCACCCCCATCGACATCTGGCTATGGGGGCAGTCCCCCTGAGTCGGGTGGACCCCATCAGGGTTCTACCGACTCTTACTCGGTGGATAGCCGCCGATGTTTCGAGATTTCACCTGAGGGGTATGTAATAATTGCTTTTATTAATTTTAAATATATCAAATTTCACTTGGATTAACCAATTTTCAATAATAGGCGATTGCTTGAGCCATCTGGATTGGCCTCGACAATCGTTGATTGTTTTAAAAAGATCAATAATCCGACTGGGTTCACTTGGAAGCTGACTCCTCCTGAAATTAAGGAGCAGTATTTTGAAGAATTTAAGGTTAGTTTTTCTTTCAAGTTTACAATCTTATAATTTAGCATTTATTTATATATATCTAACATGTATAAACATGTAAATTGCAGAAGCACTTTCGCTGGCCTGCTGACTGGGACCAGGCAGTCCACCACATGTGGCAGAAGAGGGCATCCAAGAGGTTCAGCGACTGGCACTACGAAATGAAGATGGGCCGCCCTCAAAAACCGGACTACATCAACACAGAGAGGTGGGCGGCCCTCAACGAGTACTGGATGCGGCCAGAGGTGCTCCGAAGTCGAGATCGCTTCCCGGGCCGCCGCAGTCGAGCCCGAGCCGGGCGCCGGGATGAGCAAGCACAAAGGAGGGTCCCGGTCGGCCACGCAAGTACTCGCGTCTACGGTAAGTCTCATTTTATATGTTTTTTAGCTTCTTATGTCTTTGTTTTTGACATAATTTTGTTTATGCATGTTATCAATAGGCTTCTCAGAGGGGATGCTCCTTAGAGTCCACCGCCTTTGACACTTTCCAGAGTCTCCATTACAAAGGTGGAGACTTCTCCAACATGAAGGCGGCGAGACTTCATGTAAGCACACAATTACAATATAGAATATTATTCTACAATTCTGAGTTTGACTAATTTCTTTTTTTATATTGTAATAGGCGGAGGTGGAGCGGATTCTTGCTTGAAGAAGGCCCCCACGCGGATAAAAACGCGATTTATCCGCGTTTGGAAGGGGTTCGGGACAAGAAGCGGCTGCTACGGTTTCGGCGAGGAAGGGAGCGGCTACATCAACGCCGCCCACCGCTCTTCTACTTCCTCACTTGGGCCATCCCAGAGTAATGCCGAGATCATGCGCCGACTGGAGGAGGAGTCGGCAGCTAGGAGGAGCCTCGAGGCGCAGGTCGCATATATGAATGCGCAGATGACCCAGCTTATGGAGACGATGGGCTCCTCTAGCCGACGACAGCCTCCGGACGACAGCGCTGATCAGTCCCCTCCTCCCACCTCTTTATGATTTATTTATTTATGGTTTATGTATATATACTGAATATTTGGATTTTAGGATTTATATATTTATATTTCGGTTTGCTTTTTGAGTTGATTTGAATCGTTATATGTGATGCGTTGGTTGGTTAAATATATGTGATGTGTTGGTTGGTTAAAAATTGCAGGTTGTCGATAACTGGGTACAAAAAAACGAAAAAATTTATATCTAAAAAAAAAAATCTACCGACGTTTTACCGACGGTAAATAAACCAAAAAAAATATTACAAAACTATTTTAAATTTACCGACGGATATTTCCGTCGGTAAAAAAACTTAAAATTTATTTAAAAAATTATATTAACATTACCGACGGAATATTCCGTCGGTAAATAAAAACAAAAAATTTATTTAAAAATTATTTTAAATTTACCGACGGAAAATTCCGTCGGTAAAGAAAAAAATTATTTAAAAATTATTTTAAATTTCCTCCTCCTCTGCGACAGAGTATCCGGTGACAATCTCCCGACGATTTATTTCTGTCGGCAATCCGTCGGGAAATATTACCGACGGAATATTCCGTCGATAATATTTACCGACAAAGCCTGACCCGACGCATTTATTCCGTCGGTATTCCGTCGGTAATTTTTTTACCGACGGAATTTCGCGGTTTACCGACGGAATTTTCCGTCGGTGTACGGTGAATTTCTTGTAGTGGGTTTTGTTAATTAGGCAATTTTGTTAATTTAATTAGGCAATTTTGTTAATTTAATTAGGCAATTTTGATATCAACAAAAATATACAAATTTAAAAAAATAAACATAAATTTAAAAATATATGTATAATGGATCGGGCATAATTAAAAATATATATTTAAAAAAATATACATAAATTAAAAAAAAAATTATTTGTGCCGATCGATCGGGCAGTGCCGATCGATCGGCACAAATTAAAAATATATATATATATATATATATAAAAATGTGCGATATAAATTAAAATATATATATGTATAAAAAATTATACATAAATTAAAAAAAAATTATATGTGCCGATCGATCGGCACGGCCCGATCGATCGGCACTTATATATATATACACACATATCTATCTCTCTACATACACACACATACACATATATATATACAGACACACACACCGAAATCTTTCACATCGGGACACTAAATCGGCACACTCAAATCGGCACACTGAATCCGAGAAATCTATCGGCACGAAAGCTACTCACGTCGGCACGCTTACTACTCACGTCGGCACGCTTACCGCTCGAAACCGCTCGTATGGAAGAGGTTAGTATTTATTTGAAATTAAATAAATTTTTAGATGTGAAATTAATGTATAATTACATGTTTAAAAGTGGTTTTTTATGAAATATATATGTTGGGTTTAGTGAGTATAGTATAGATTTGTTTGGATTTGGTGAAATTGAGGTAGAAATCGCCGGAAAAAAGCTTGAAATCGCGGCGGCCGTTACTGCCGGCCGGCTCGGACCGGTTTGAACCGGTCCGGCCGGGCTCGAACCGTCCGACCGGTCGGCACGTAATATTTTTTTTTTGAGTTTATTTTTAATTAATGTAACGAATATGGTCAGGAATGGTCCAAAGCTCCAATGCAGGTAACAAATTAAAGTGGTGTTCGTAAATATCCCTGTGGTTGCTTGTGGTGTACATACTGTGGACATAGTTGTAAAATTGGTCTCCGCTCTCCCTGTCAGCGACAACAAGTTTGTAAAACAAAAATGTATTAGATATATAATAAGTGTAATAGAATTCATACAGAATCGCAGCGGCAGCGTGGGAGCATGGTATTAGGTCCATATCAAATTCGTGACACGTGCACGTTTCATTCTCCAAATCCACCTTATAGTTGTGATTTCTCCCGTCGTTGACTTTGTATCTTCCTCTGCCGGTTAAGGTGACAGTATATGAGCGTGCAAGGTCAATCTGCGCGCTTAACTTCCTCTTCGCAACGTCCACCAACGGATGGCTATTCTCACTCAGCAGTTGACGCCTTTCATCCCACCAGGACTCCATAATTGCTCGTATCGTGTCTATCATCGAGCAAATCGGCAATCGACGGGCCCACAAAAGTCTTCCGTTGAAAGACTCGACACAATTTGATGATAGAAAGCTGTAGCGACGCCGCGGACATTGCGACCGTGCCCAACGTTCGGGACCAACCTCTATCAGCTTGTTGTATGCTCCTTCACTCGCCACCAGGATTGATGCCATGTACTTCCTAAAGTTCGACTCACGGTATGCGGTGTCGCCCTGACGGAACATGTAGGGTACTTCATTCTTGTAAGAAGTGAGCTTGTTATTAAGATGGACGTTGCAAAGGCAGTGAGGAACTCCAGGAAACACTGTTTCGACTGCATTTTTAATACTGACGTGCTTGGTCGGACACGATCGCAGGTCGCCGCTCGAACCGTACACTCGCTTAAGATTCCGTAGAAACCACGCCCATGAGTCATTGTTCTCATTGGTCCAATGCCAATGGCGAGCGGTACAAGCTATTCGTTGCGTCTTTAGTAACTGCAAAGAAAGAGAATGCCGGTATTCTTGCCCTTCGAGTGAGTTCCATCAACTACAATCACCTTCCTCAAATGCCACATAAATGCGGGGATGCGACGGCCCCATGCAACAAACGCGTACTCGAACCTCCCGTCGCGCCGGCACGAACATTAGTTATCATTCCGGGGGTTTACCTGCTTCAACATGTGCAAATATCGAGGGAGCATCTTGTACGAGTCTTCGTGACTCCCATAAATCAATTGAATCGCATTGTTTCTAGCACGTAGGGCCTTATAATACTCCACCTTCACACCAAATTTCAGACGCATCTCATTGATCATGTCTCGAGGTCGCAACATCGTTCCCTCCATACGCATTCTTTGCCCAAAATAGGCTCCGATAGTCTTCGCAGAATGTTGATCGGTCCGGCATTATCAAAGTCGTATCGACATCCGTGCTCAAGCACAAAATCGTAAATTGTCCAATACATACCATTATGTCGTGCACGTACTCTGAATGGACAAAGATCGCCCAATAGACATTCAAACCACTGATACTGAGGACTTGCCCCTCTTCACTTTATAAGACCGTCGACACTCTAAATGCCAGAGACCAACGGCTATTGTTAGGGCGTCCTTCTTCCAAAAGATGTTGCCGTTTTCGAGAATGCCCTCTTCAATCTTCTCTATATCCGTACAACCAATGACACCCGCTTGACTGGCGGAATAATTGGCACTAGCCAATTTCGACTTCGTCGACAACTTCATTATCTTCGTCTTGTAGGATATGTGCTTTGTTCTGTGGCTGCTCTAGAAGTGTCATTAGCCGGTTTAAACCGCCTTCCCCACGAATCCATGATGCAAACTCATACATGGTTCCATAAAAGTTTTTAGCGACAACATGTTCGTCTTCCTCATCCTCTTCCTCTTCCTCTGCCGTATAATCCTCGTCATACGTATCATCATCTTCATCGTTATTATCATCCGCACCTTGATCCCTGCCGTTATGCTTCTTCTTGCTCCTCTTGTTGCTCTTCTTCTTGCTCCGGTTGTTGTTCTTGCCTTCCAAACTCATATGCATCTCCGCTTTGACCATATGCATCACCAAAAATATCTGGGAAACTAAATTGGTAATCAAATGAAGGGACGTAATGTCCTTGTTGTGATGTTCCGGCACAATCAGCCGTCAAAATGACGCAAACAGTTGGATCGGCCTCTAAGTTGATAAGTCGAACCAAGTCATCATCCGTCATCATTAATGACTTAATCAACTTTCCAGATTGAGCATGCACCAACGAATAAAGCGCATAGGGGGTAAGCCGTAAGTTAATTTGTGTACGGGCTTCGATGCTTGCTCTTAAGGATAACAATGTTAATTGGTCGGTCCGAAGTGGGGCAAGCTGTTCATCCCCACCTTTGTAATCTGAACATAAGAAACAACCTCCATACTTTACAGTTACACGTGTCCAGGTAGACATCTGGAAAGATTTAAAAAAGAAAAAAGTATCTTAGTTCTCCGCAAAACCATAGATATTTTATAACTAATAATACGTACATATTTACTCCTCAAATCAAGTAAAATCAAGCAAAAAAATTCGTTCAAATCAAGCATAGATATTTACCCTCAAATAAAGCAAAAATCATACGTATATATTTACCTAAAATCATACGTATATATACATAGATATTTACCTAAAATCAAGCAACAAATATAACAATTTATGGAATAGAGTTACCTTTAAAATTGTTTCACACTCTCGCTCCCTCGCTCTCGTTCTCTCTCGCGTTTAAAGGACCCTCGCTCCCTCCCTGTCGTTCTGAAATAAAATTCTCGCTCTCTCGCACCCTCTCGCTGTCTTGCTCTCCTTGTTATAGAGTTCAATTTTTTTGCATGTCAAAATAATCATGGAAGAGTATAACTGTGTTGCATGTGAAGAGGAAAAGAATCAGATTCCTCCTACTTGTATAGAGTTCAGTTTTTTCTGCATCTATATTGTTGCATGTGACTAGGTAAAAAGGTAAGTGAATATCTTTCCAAATTATTCTGCATGCATGAAGACAAAAAAGACTGGACTTTGCTGTAGAGAAAGCTATATTTATTATCAAATTTTTATTTTAAAATTTTTAATTTTTAAAGAGTTTATTTCAAATATATTGATTTTTTAAGTATAATTTTGATTAATAAAAAAAAAAATTTGGTCCGATCTATCGGCCTTGTCCGATCGATCGGACCATATATTTATTTTTTATTTTTTTAACATGCTCAGTAATTAAAAAAAAAATGGTCCGATCGATCGGCCTTGTCCGATCGATCGGACCATATATTTATTTATTTATTTAAAAAACATGGTCAGTAATTAAAAAAAAAAAAATGGTCCGATCGATCGGCCTTGTCCGATTGATCGGACCATATATTTTTTTTAACATAAAAATAAATATTCGGACCATATATTAATTTTTTTTTAACATGGTCCTTAATTTTTAACATGTATAGTTAAATAATTTCCGAAAATAAAAAATCACAAGCTCAACAGTATTTAAAGTAGGAAGAGACACTTGCTGCAAAAGTAGGAGGAAATAGCAGAAACCTATTAACGTAGGTAACATTATAGGTTTTAGAGGACAAAATGTACATTTTTGTAATTATGGAATTTTATGTATATTTTTGCATTTTCACATGTTTGTTTTGTACATTTTTGCACATCCCCCTTGATTTTACATAATATAAGTGTGGGACTTATATAATTAATTAATTATTTAAAATTAATTTGTGTAGTAAGATGTGAGAAACTCATATAATTATTTAATTATTTATAATTAATTTAAGTTAGTGGTATCCATTTCCTTATTTAAAAAATAGACAAGTGAGATGAGAAAATTTGAAAAGAAATACTGAACAAGTATAATGGGATGAATGAAATATTTTTTTTTTCAATTGCGATATTTTTAATTTATAAAGGTTTACTGTACTTTGTCTCGGTCAAATTCGTATTTTATTACTCCTCTATATAAACCTAATAACCTATATCCACGCCAAAATTCTTTCACTTTCCCTGCCTTTATTACGTAAGTACTCTCTCTGTCCCGTTATTTGTGGCTCACTTTTTCAAAATGGGTGTTCTATTATTTGTGGCCACTTTTCTAATTTGATAAAAAATTATTATCATATCTTCTACTTTATCATCTTCTCTCTCCTACTTTATTAAATTATCTCTCATACTTTATCATCATTTATCTCATACACTCTCTTATACTTTATCATCTACTCTCTCTCTCATACTTTATCATCTACTCTCTCTCTCATACTTTATCATCTACTCTTTTAATTCCCGTACCGAAAAGAACGTGACCACAAATAACGGGACGGAGGGAGTACTAAACTTAATAGCCTACATTCGCGCCAAAAGAATTTCGCCAATTTCTAGCCTACACTCTACAGATGTAGTCAGAAAACACTTTGTCCACATGCACCCCTTCAAAGCCCTGTCGTCAACTGCCTTTTGATGACCATTGAATTTTTATATTTTAATATTTTTTAAATGTTAGAATGATATGTGTTTCATTATATTCCTCTCTCCTATTATACTTATTCATTATTTTTATTTTTGAATTATTTCATCTCACTTATCTAATTTTTGAATAGAAAATAAATTTCACACCTTTATCAACTTAAATCAACTTTATATTAATTAAATAATTATATATGTTTCATATATTTACCACACAAATCAATTCTAAATAAATAATTGACCTCGTATAGACAAATCAACTCATGTTGGGTGATGATTTGTAGTGCAAGATTTGTATGATCCCAAAATCATAGATGATTGATGAACCTATACAATGTAATCGATGTTCAACTTAGTTGAGCTCAACATGTTAGGAGCTCAGTAGGTTAGATTGTTGTATTCAGTAGCTACTCATAGTTTAGCAGAATATTTCGTTCAATAGTGTCTGAAGACCGACGATCTGCAGACTCGACATGATTCTGTTCAGTATAAGGAACCTACTAAACGTGTGAAGTGAAGTCAGTAAAGCAACGGTCAACTGATAGAAGATAAGAAGAATGCTAGTAGATATATCAGTTTAGTAAAGTGTCCGAGGTATCTTATCTAAATAAGTCAACTCAATATCAGTTTTGGAGTTTGAGAAAGCCTCAACTACCCGCTTAACCCTGACCAAAGAGAAGTGATCTTGTCCTACTTAGACCTCTACCCACAAGTGTATAGGGTGTTGGGATACAGGTGGTGAGCAAGGTCGTCTCCCAAAGGACTATGTGGTTAATCGTGTAACTACTCCTATTCGGATGCTTAAACTCTATCTAGACGATGAAAACTTAGCGGGGTGATTAATCTTAGGCAATAATTGAAATAAATTTAAGCTAAGGGCAATAAATAAGCTAAATGGATGAAAATCTAAGAGAAGATATTCTAGGGGTAGACACTAATGATATGTAAAAGGATATGGCTTACTTGAACTTGCTACGGTTAATTACATCTATTTATGAGCGACGTCGGATATAGCCTAACTACCTCTCGGCGAACTTAGACTGTGGATTCTAGATTAAGACTATCGTCTCCAATTCATCGAAACCTAGAACTTCCAAAAGCACTCGAGTCTATTGCCCTCACCCGTATCCCGCAACCTCTCAATCTATTGGAAAGAGGCGCTCTATGCTCCTAATCTAGAATTACTTCTCAACTCTAGTTTATTGAATTAGTTCCATGGATAAATTTAAATGGTAATCAATCATTCAAACAATCATCAAAGCAAGAGCATAGAGAAATAGAGTAAATTAACCTTAAGTAAATCTAGTAAATATCAATTCTCAAACAATATCATCAAGTCTAGCCCCTAGAATAGGAAATTTAGCTACTCATATTCTTGATTAGCAAAATACTCAAATCATAGCAAGTCAAAGACATGAGAAAGCAAGGGGAAAAGAAAATGCAAACAAATCCTAAAGCCTTGTCTTCAATCTTGATTGCTTGACTCCTTCTTCTTCTTCAATCTTCACACAATTATCAACTTCAATGGTGGAGAATGGAAGATTTTGGGTGTTTGGGGGTGAAGGAATGGATTTGGAGAGTGGAAATGGTGAAATTTCGCGTGGTAGATGAGTTATGGTGGCTAGAGTTTTAAGTTTTGGCTTTATATAGTGAACCAGGTTGAAACCGGGTCAAAAATTGGATAATCCGCGAAAAGGGGCGGACCGCGGTCCGGAACTGCTTTTTTGGGATAGAAGGTATCGGACCGCGGTCCAGTACAATCTCCAGACCGCGGTCCTGTTTCTACTGTTGCGTAAGCTATTTTGTTTTGGCTCGGTCTCCCTCGTTTCTTATCCAAATCTCGATCCGTTTTCGGCCACGTGACCCCAACGAGCTGAACTTTAAGACCCAACTTCCCTTACAAAATAGCTCTTCATTCTCTGAAAAATCAATGGGAACCAACTCAAGTAGCATGTTCTTTGAAAATGATGAAAAATGCGAACACAATATGTACAATCATGATTTTCTTGGTAAATAAACATGTAAGCTTTCTAAGACCTAGAAAATCCATGTTTGTCAATAGGGATGGCAAAATGGCAGGTCGGGTCCGGGTATCATACTACCCGGACCCGCCCCGCGCAACGGACCCGCCCCGCCCCATGGACCCGTACGGGTCTGCACCTTTGGCCCCGGAACCGGACCCGCACGGGGCGGGTCCTACCCGCCCCGCCCCGTTTTTTTTTTTTTTTTTTGCTTCTCATTACTACAAAAACACTATTCACTACGAACTAATCAAGTTGCAAAACCTGTTATCGTCAATACTACTACAACAAACATAAAACAAACACAATTTCATATGTTCGGATATTACCAAATAAACAAAATACAAATTATAAAGTCATAAAGATGTCCAAATCATAAAGTCATAAAGATGTTCATATCCTCATAGATAATTACAATTTAAATATAATATATTGAATTCTAGAAAATTAATATTTATATTTTATAAGCTAATTTTTTGTTAGATGTATCAATTTTTTGTTATTTTAGTATGTAATATTCTTATATCTAACTATACATGTAAAATATTAACAAATGTGAACATTAGCTCAAACGACATAAGTGCATATAAAGAAATTATTGATACGGGTTCGAATCTCACAAGTAACACTTTTACACTTCTAAATTCTAATTTGTTACGGGGCGGGTCCGGGATGGGTCCGGGCGGGGCGGGTCTATACGGGTCTATACGGGGCGGGGCTGGGTGGGTCCGCGGATGGAACCGGAACCGCCCCGGACCCAGTACGGGTCGGGTCCGGAACCGCCCCACACTCCTACGGGGCGGGTATTACCCGCCCCATTGCGTGCGGGTCCAGGTCGGGTCCGACGGGTCCGGGTCCTTTTGCCATCCCTATTTGTCAAGAAGCTGCCAATAATGTATTGAAGGATTGGAAGGACTAATTACATATGTGTCCTTGGAAGGCCTCTGATTCTTGCTCATGTATGGAGCTTCTGGACTGTGTCCCGACCTTTCTTTCCTCCGTGTGGACAGAGATCTAAGAGGAATGTAATTCTACTTTCTCTCACAAAACTCACATTCTCACCTCACTCACAGATGTGCCTCACTCACAGATGTGCGTCTGTATTTTCTGAATAAATAATGGTGTGTGTTCTGATCTAAATGTATGTATACTTTATAATATAATATATATAAATATTATATTATAATTGTGGCCAAGTAGTAATTATATTGCTAATGGGCTTCCAATAAATTAATATCGTCCCATAATATAATTAATAATAACTAGGTCACGTATTTATCAATTAATTGACACAGCTAATTAATTCCAGATAAATAATTTCCATATTATTAAATAATGTATAAATACATTAATATATTAATAATAATTCCCGAGAGAGCATAATAAATACTGGACATCTAGATCCAATACAAGAAATAAAGTCGAGCCTCAAATTAATTAATGATCTATTTATGGTTAAAGCAACAACTTCGAGATTATCAAGTCACTACAGACGTTGTTCCTATTTTTTGTGACAGCTCCAGTGACATATCTCTCACCCAAAATCCAGTTCTTCATACACGATGCAAGCACGTTGATATACATCATCACTTTATAAGAGATCATGCTGAAAATGGGGATATCAGACTGGAGAAGATTGAGACTGAACGTCAACGAGCTGACATCTTCACCAAACGTCTACCTGAGACTAAGTTCCTCCAACTCTCTATGGAACTTGGTCTATTAGACCCAACCGAACAGAATCCCAAGCCTTAATCAAGGGGTAATTTAAGTCATATTCAATCTATCAGCGGCTATTACTCAGCCTGACATCAATCATGGTATCAGTCAGTTACTATATCTGACTGAGATGTTTGCGTATCAGACTCAACTTGCATTTATTAAACCTTATTTATTTCTCGTTCTTATTTAAAGCAAACATTCCGCCCAATTCCTCATGCGCATTTAGTGCACATCGTATTGCATTTAATGCGCCAGTCATATTTAGCCTATAAAACCATTAAATCTTATTACTTTGTTGTTATTTTCATATTTATAACTTTTAATCTTGGCCACACATCTTATTTTATAAGATTTAATCTCGACCGTTGAATTGATTATGTTGATCCAAATACATCCCACTTTTCGCCCTTACCGCACTTTCACTCTTCTTTCTTTGGATCAAGCATCTCATTTTCTCTGCTCATCTCAAAATGATCCTAATACATCCCACTTTCCGCACTCTCTAACCGACTCAACATTAGTTGGATTTTATGATATGAAAACAAGCAACATTTGTGGTGGTCCAGAGACAAGCCTTCCAGTGTTGGGGGGGGGAGAATACACGTGAGTGCAAATTTCAACCCAAACGCGAAAGTCAATATCTACTGAATTGGGCTACTGATGAACAAGTCAGTGAGCCAAATAAGCTTTCTCGATCGTGTGGGTAGAGAATATCTGTCTATTGAAACCTATCTACTGACTTCAGTCAGTGAGCAGTAGTTCAATATAAGATAGAGTGCAGAAGTGTAGGCCAAAAAATAATTTTAGCCTTAGTTTGAAAACACGTTTTATGCTGAGCGTGATTTTTAAAGTTTAGTTGTATGCAATATGAACAATTAATCAATGAAACAGTAAATCAACACAAGCAATTTTTAAAGTGGTTCGGATACGCTGGATCCTACGTCCACTGTCTTGAACAAAGCAGGAGCTCTTGATTATTTATACTGAGCAAGTCTCAATCGATCTGTACGCTGGACTATAATCTAGTTATAGTCTTAGTGACTTTACAAGTTCAAACACGAGGTTTGATTTTCTCCAACTAAGAAGGAGTTCTTACAAAAAGAACAATTCAGTAAGCTGAACTCCTTAAAATTCTCTAAGCTTAAGATATTACAAGAATTGTTTAGAATAGAGAATGGAAACACTAAATCTCTAGAGTGAAGAACTAATTAATCTCTCTGTGTATGAATTCTTCGTTGTGTAAGCTTTTTGGTCGCTAGAGTGTTTGAATACTTGAATATGCTTGGTTCTCGTGTTCTTCTCTGTATGAAGACTCTTCTCTATTTATAGTCTCGACTCATAAATAGATCCGTTGGAAGAAGGTATGGACACGTGTCAAAAACTACAAGAAAACGACCATCTTGAGGTTTGAATATCACCGTTTCTGCTGAACCTATCAACTACTGAATTCTAGCTAGCCTACTGAATTCCTAACATGCTGAACTTAACTAAACTATTACATTATAAGGCTCATTTTTTCAAATCTTATAATACTGAATCTCATACCCAACAGTTTGTAATAAGGTCTATTCTATTCATCCCCCCCCCAATACACCTGAAATTGTACCGGGACCAACAATCAATTTGGCACATTTCACTTATTCTCATCAGCTTTCAACAACAGTTTCCATGGCACCTAAAGCACAATTGAAGCAAATCACAATGAGACCGTCCGTCTTCTACTTGGACATTGAAACAAAGCTCCTCTCCAACATGACGTATGACTCTCTGTTCTATTTCAACATCGACGTTCTGAAATCATGGACCGCGTGTTTGAGTCTCTTTGAAGCTCTGGCCTGAAGTGCTTCATTTCCGCAGAGCCGGATATTCTGAATCCTAGCTACGTTATCGACTTCTACTTTTATTTGAAGGTCGAGAACGGGAAAGCCCTCTCAAAGTTCAACATCGTGGGCGAGTTTGATGTCATGGAAGGCATCTAGAAGTACTTAAGACTTTCGAATTATGGTGTTCTACCATTCAAGTACAAGGCTTCCCATGAAGATGTCTATCTACAGGAGTTCACCGACGATAAAAATGCTCAATTTAAAACCCAGGTGAAGAAGAACTCATTCAAGGGACGATATAGGGCACTCCTATACATTCTCATCCACTGCCTTTTGAGCAAGGCAGACTCACATGATCAACTTTTGAAAGTTGGTCTCCGTATGATGATGGTCATTGACGACGACGGCAAAGTGGATTGAGTGACCCACTTTTTGATGGAATTGAAGCATGTCTCTTCTGGCTATTGAAGAAACAAACTATCCTGGTGTGTTTACAGGATCACTCTCTCAGAACTTCTCTTTCAAATGGGCTACAAAGATCTCCTATCTATTGATTCGAGTAGCTGAATCGATGGGATTCACTGGAATCTAGCTATTTTTAATAAATACCTTGTTTTGACTGTATCGCACTATGTATCATTTGATAACTCCCGAATCTTCTACATTTAATTCATAATTCAAATCAAAATTTATATGGAGAAAATCCAAAGATATTTATAATTAAAGAGATCTCAATAACACAACTTCTTATGTCCACTTATTTTTCAGGAGTATATTTACGTGTTTGATCATAATCGTGCTTTGAATAGATCAATTTGAGATGTATACTACATTCTTTTAAAGATCATAGAGTATAGCGCTATACACTTAAAGATTGGCATTGTTAAGTTTAACCGTATGGTGTTATATGCTTCGGTATTAATAGATTGGATGCTAATTGCACTTTTTTGAATATCAGGGGTTAAAATGGAATATAACCTAAAGAGTGGGGTTGGACCAAATCGAATAGCCTAAAACCCATGAAAGAAAGTACCGAAATACCTCGGCCGCCAACCAAATTCGGCGTCGCGTATTCCTGCTTCCACCATAATCACTAATTCTCACAAAACCCACGAGTCCCTCTCTGGAGATGTCGAGCGAAGAACTCTCTCAGAGCCCCGCCGCGGAAGAGACCGGCGAGAAGAAGCTATCCAAGAAAGAGCTCGCCAAACTGGAGCGCCAGCGCAAGCGCCAAGAAGCCGCCGCGGCATCTGCCGCGGCCGCCATGGCAGCCGTAACCGTCGAATCCGAGGATCCACTGGCGGCCAATTATGGCGAAATCCCGCTCAAGGACCTCCAATCGAAGGAGGTTTCGGGGAGAAAGTGGACGGAGGTCAAAGATTTGACCGACGAACTGAAGGACAAGTCGGTATTGATACGCGGCCGCGCGCAGGCGATTCGCGCAGTCGGGAAGAAGATGGCGTTCGTGGTCGTGAGGGAGCGGGGGTTCACGGTTCAGTGCGTTTTGACGGTGGCGCAGGATGTGGCGAGCCCGCAGATGGTGAAGTTCGCCAACGGATTGAGCCGGGAGAGCATTGTTGATATCGAAGGGATTGTATCGGTACCATCTCAACCAATCACCGGCGCCTCTCAGCAGGTTTGATTGTTTGGTTCGTATTTAGATAATACAATTGCAATGTATTTCATCTATTGATTGATAATTGTGACCTAATTTTATTTGAATTGGTTTAATTGGATCGGAACTTGAATTAAGTAGGATTGATTTTAACGCATAGGTAGGAATTCTGTTTTTGATTATTGCAAACTGTAGATGGTGTCATGGTGATTCAAAACGAGGAAAAGTAGCACAGAGATGGATATTGATTTTTTGTTCATAATTCTATTACCTTCTTATATCTGTATTTGTGTATTTCTTTAGGTTCTTGCTTAATTGTTATCTAGTTAGTCTACTGATCTTGGTGATTATATTTTTGCGGAATTTGTTGAATCTGGATATGGTGTTTGAACCAAGTAGAATTAATTCAATGCTTGGGTAGGGTTCTGTTTCTGATTATTGCGAACTGTAGATGGCGATGCAATGCGTGGAGAAGGAACGCAAATGGATATGTTTTTTTTTTTACACAATACGTGTGTATTTCTTTAGGTTCTTGCTTATAATTTTCAAGATTTATGTACGTGTGTATTTCTTTAGGTTCTTACTCATTAGTCGAGATCTTTTATCTGCTTCTTATTCTGTACCTTTAGGATTAGGAATATGATTAGGGCATCGTTTTGTTTGCCTATATATGGTAGGAGATGTTCAAATGATTTTGTTTTAATATTGTTGTAGGTGGAAATTCAAGTGAGGAAACTTTATTGCGTTAACCGGGCTGTCCCCACACTGCCTATCATTATCGAAGATGCAGCTAGAAGTGAGGTTGAAATAGAGAAGGCTCTGCAGGTACCTAGCTATGCTTGAATAGGATTTGGTTGTGTACTTTACTCCTTTTTTGCTAGAAAACTTTGTCCCCACAAATTGTATTCTGAATGCAGGCTGGAGAGCAACTTGTTCGTGTAAATCAGGATACCCGCTTGAATTACAGAGTCCTTGACATGCGTACTCCTGCGAATCAAGGAATTTTTCGCATTCAGTGTCAAGTTGAGAATGTAAGTGCAATGTGATTTATTTTATACTGTAGGTGATTTTCCATTTCTGTAGGATCTATATATGGGTATAAGGCTGTACAGATCATGCAACTTATTGCTTTGGAATCGTTATCCGATCGTTGAAGTGATATCAGCATCTTTTGTTTGGTCAAATCTACGTTGATTTATTAGATTATCTGTTTATGATCTTTTTGGTCACATTTTGCACGAGAATTTATGTCGTGTTCATTCTTGTTTAAATTGTATACTTAGTAATACGATTATGTTTGAGGAGGACAAGTTTTTGCTTCGTGTTTCCCTTTTTGGTTTGCACCATTTCCATGTTGGTTTAGTTTAAGTCGCTGACAGAATTATAATGAAATCTTGAGCTCGGATACTTACCGTTGTTAAATGTTGGTACAGATATTTAGGCAATTCTTATTGTCCGAAGGTTTTGTGGGGATCCACACGCCGAAATTGATTGCGGGTTCTAGTGAAGGCGGGGCAGCTGTTTTTAGATTGGATTACAAAGGAACACCTGCTTGTTTGGCTCAGTCTCCTCAGCTTCACAAACAAATGTCCATTTGTGGTGATTTTAATCGTGTGTTTGAGATTGGTCCTGTGTTCAGGGCAGAGGACTCATTTACTCACAGACATCTGTGTGAATTTACGGGTCTTGATGTTGAAATGGAGATTAAGGAGCATTATTCAGAGGTATGTACAATTTGTGAAAGCTTCAGGTGCTTCATGATCGGTATCTGTTGATCGTTAAACTATACTTTTTTCTTGCAGGTAATGGATGTTGTTGACCGTTTGTTTATCGAAATATTTGACGGCTTGAATGAGAAATGTGCTAAGGAGCTTGAAGCCATCAATACTCAATACCCATTTGAGAAGCTGAAGGTTGGCTCATTATCTTGTTCTTTTGCTTATACATTAAAATAATATATTTTTTTTCTCTGCTAATGGGAAAGCTATAATCAATCTCTTTCGCAAAATGCTCATTATTGGAAATTGAATTTTCAGTACTTGCGGAAGACCTTACGGCTTACATTCGAAGAGGGTGTTCAGATGCTGAAGGTAAGAGGACAATATGAATGTTTGACATATTTTCTTATAAAATATTTTATTTCAAAGAAATATTCGAAGATCAGTCGAATCAAAATCTATGAAGAAAACAGCATCTACTCATATAGGAGTGTAATACATGTGCATAATTAACTTGTTGCATGTATCTGCATTACGCTTTTGCCTTTTATTATTCCTCAATGCCTTCCCTTGGTGCAGGAAGCTGGCATTGAAGTCGATCCTTTTGGAGATCTCAACACAGAAACAGAGCGAAAGCTTGGCCAGCTTGTACTAGAGAAGTAAGCCCATCGCTTTTATTTTCGATCAATTACATCAATAGGAACTTAACTGGATGAAGGTGCAGTATTTGGTGTATATAACTCTCTCTCTCTATACTACTCCATCCTTTTCCTCACAGTTTTATTTTTGTTTTTTCTGATATTTGTATACAGTTGTGATATTTGATCGTACTGACATTTGCAATATTAGGTATGGCACCGAGTTCTACATACTTCATCGCTATCCTCTGGCAATTCGACCATTCTATACCATGCCATGCTATGATAATCCAAAGTATAGCAATTCTTTTGATGTCTTCATTCGAGGTAAGCATGAATTTATGTTGTGCTCATTTCTTTTCATCCGGGAAGCACTCTATAACGTTTTCTTGTTTTACTTCATGCTACATGGAAGGAAACATATGAAAACTTGTTTAATTTCTTAAAATACAACAAGATGAATGAGATTGAGGGAGTATTAGATTATAAAATTTTCACCGGTATTCTTGAATCTTGTACGTCGATTTTCTTGGTAGGTGAGGAAATCATCTCGGGAGCTCAACGTGTTCACGTACCCGAGTTCTTGACAGAGCGTGCGAAAGCATGCGGGATTGAGGTTAACACTATATCGACATACATTGATTCGTTCAGGTTCCACTTCTTCATCTCCTTCCATTCTTGATGATATAAATTACAAGAAGTGATGTGGTTATGGTTGTATAGCTGATGTGGTTGGTTTGTGTGTTGAAGGTACGGTGCGCCGCCGCACGGTGGATTCGGAGTGGGATTGGAGAGGGTGGTGATGCTTTTCTGTGCGCTCAACAACATCCGCAAAACCTCACTCTTCCCTCGTGATCCACAGAGAATTGCTCCTTGATTCTCTCTCTACACATTCTTGCTCTCTAATTATTGTTCTGCTATTTGCTCTACTGCTGAATACTCATTGCCAGTTTTCCTCTCTCTCTCTCTCTCTCTCTCTCTCTCTCTCCAAGATGAACTTGTATGATGTGATGAAGCTTATTTTTGTGGCCTTTTTTCATTCACTATGTTAATGAGACTGCTTTCATTATTGTTGTTTTTCAATCTTTTATGTTTAGTTAATTAGATTCACTCATTTGTTTCCATAACAATATTAATAATTTAGAAATATAATACTCTTTTAGTGTAGGAAAATATAATTTAAATGAAATATAAAGTTTGCGTAAATTTATATGAAATTTAAAATTAATGTAAATACATAAATTATTATAAAGTTTGTATATTTATAAGTGTATAAAATTTTAGAGTTTGTGACTCAACTGTCATGTGTATAGACACATTAGACCAGAATGTGGAAAATTCATTAGTGTGCAATTTGAAACAAATTAAAAATTAGTGTATTTACGACGAATTTTAAAGTTAGTGTGCAAAATACTAATTTGGAAAAAAAATCCTATATTTAGAAGATAATAATCCTTTTAATTTTGACTTTTTTAGAGAAAATTACTACTCCATTATCTTATTAGTGTCTTAAAAACTTTCGGCACAAGAATTAGAAAAGTTGTTTGTGTAAAGTAGTGTAAGTTTGTGTTTGGTTGGGAGGAGAAAATGAGAGGAAAGAAATATGTGAGAAATAAAGTAAAAAAAAGAAAAAGGTAAGAAATATAGTGGATTTAATACTTTTTTTATGGATAAATGTTGTGTATTATACTATAAAATATGTACAAGCTCCACACGGGTATTCCCGCGGCCAATACATTTCCAAAATGTATTGGGAAGATAGATCGCAAGTCTAAACTATACTACTATCCTAGAACAAAAGAAAAAGCAAAGTGAAGTCTTAAAAATAAGCGATGACTTCTATACCTACCAAAGTGAAATTCCCCATAAAATGACAAAGTGGGGGTTTGACCTCGTTAAAACCTTGTACGACGAAAAATAATACCCCAAGGTAGGTATAGGGTGTATCTAATACATGGAAGCATCCGTATCACTATATCGGATGGGAATAATGAGTACAACAATGTGTATACGTCCCGTTTGATCTTCCATGTAATCTTGCTTTCTTCAAAGGGCTCCTTGTCAAAGACTTCTCCATTCCTCGCCTTCCAAATGTAATTAACGGTAGCCACCAAAGCGATCATTTTTGCTCGTTTGGCCACCGCCGAGCCGCATTGTTCTTTATCGAACAACTTGATGGCGCTTTGAATGGTAGTGAGTGCTCTTGTAAGTTTCAATCAGTCCTTTATTTTGCTCCAAACTTTCCTTGTGACCTGACAATCAAAAAATAAATGGGTGTTAGATTTATCACAATTGAAACAAAGAGGACAAGTAGGAATGATATCAAGATAAGAAAGTATATCGTCCCCTTGGGATGGTGTAGTGGTGAAGGTGGGTGGCCCGGGACTGATAGGTCCTGGATTCAAATCACATTGGAACCGCTATGTGTTGCCCGTCACCTATGGTTAGCCTAGGGTGGTTGAACTATCCTGTGTGGTTTGCATGCTATTGCACAGGAGCGGGGTTTACCCAGTACGCACTTCGGTAGCGGCTGCGGGTTACCCTCGTCATCCAAAAAAAAAAGATAAGAAAGTCTATCAAGAGTAGCGAGTCTCCCTCTTAAGGCCATCTATGTCAAAAAAGACATTTTAGGCGGAAGGTACGGCTTCAAAATGAACTTGTGTCAAAACTTGATCTCCCCTTTCGGTCGAAACCAATTATAAGCAGCCGTTGTGCCCTTCGAAGTGTACCACTCACAAAGGAGACGAGATCCCTCAAGCTCCGAGTTGTGCACTCCGTGTAAAATACGATCTCGTAAGACATCGAGCTTCTTGATTAAGGGAGAAGATCCTTTTTTCAATCTCCATTGCCAAATGGATTGCCCTTTAATGCAGGGGCGGATCCAGGATTACGAGAGAGGGGGGCGAAACTTAAAAATTCGATAGAGAAGAGGGTGAAGTGTACATTCGGGGGGGCGAAATACGAAATTTCTTAAAAATTACATATATAAAATCGCGTTTCGACACGAGTTCGGGGGGGCCGCCGCCGCCGGGCGCCCCCCCTTGGATCCGCCCCTGCTTTAATGTATTCTCCATGCATCCATTGGATCCATAGGGAATCTGCCTTCTCGTGTATATTCCATAAAACATTTGATAGCAAGGCAGCATTCCATGATTCCAAGTCTCGAAATCCAAGGCCGCCTTCATGGGCTTACAACAATCCCTTCCATGCAATTTGGGAGTCATTGGATCCCCACAAGAACTTCCTAGCGATTGCATTTAATACTTGGTTTGGTACGATTGAAACAGAGAAGAAAGAGGAGAAGAAATATTTATTCTCCCTCTTCCTTATTTAGTTGTATAAAAAATGAGAAGAGATAAATGAAGTTTAATTCAAAAAGATAAAAATATTCTTATTTAAAAATTTACTAGTGCCGCACTCGTGCGTTGCACGGTATTGAATATCATCAATATTAAACTAATTAAAAATGACATAAATTATTATGAAATGATCAGTATTTATCCACTGGAAATGCGACAGAACCGACTACAAATACTGGATTTTCGAGGGATGACACAATTTTAACATTGCACAACTGCAATCAAGCTTGACGAAAATTATATTCACACATGAATATAATAGATAAATGAATTAATCCGAATTAAAATAAATATATAATTTGATCTCCGGAAAATCTTCTAGCCTTGGATCAGCCACATACAATTCAAATATTCTTATGCACAGAAAATATAAGCAAAATAAGAATATTAAAAATATAAACATAATAAAAAGCATAGGACAGTAAGCAGCTAAACAACAGAATAGAAACATACACAATCCGTTATTTAAAACTTTTACAAGTTCGAAAAACAAACTACAAAATAAAGATGTCCATTAATAGAAAGACAACACGAACAGAACATTTGAAATAATCACATATTCGCTCCAACCCTAATCCTCTTCATCACCAGTATTGCTATTCAACAAAGGCAGCTCAGTCTTCAAACATTCATTGACACCAAAGATCTTAACGAAAATATGCGTATCAGAACGAGAAGCAAATGTTAAAAAGTTCTGCAACGCCACATCATTTTCACGCAAAAACCGTTTTCAACCATGTTTAAGACACCAATTACCATTTGCACCCACTTCTACGTTGCATTTCCATTGCCTAAAGAAAGTCTCTAGCACAATATTTTCACAGTTGATCGATCGAAAAAACGGTCCAAATTCAGATGGAAAAACCTACATACAATATAAAGAAGAACATACATCATCTCCACATTTTCCATAAACACACAAATCATATAATCAAAATATTAATAAAAAAACAAGCAAAGCAATGGAAGAAATAAATTTACAGATTACCAAATACAACATACTTACATATTTATCACCGAATCCTTCTTTCAAAAGTTCACAAAAACCCGCATAAAACAGTGCACGCGAATCTCAGACAACCAACATTTTTAGAACTGGGACATAATAAGGAAAATAGAAATAACACAATTATAAATTAGGTTAAACAAAGAATAATCAGAACATTACTCCAAGACAACAAGATACAACAAAATCACATCATATTTACAGCATAAATATGCACGTATAGAATCTCCAATCTATTAATTATAGAAACAACCATTGACTTTGGATATACATCTGATACCTATTTCACTAATTAGTAAAATTCTTCGGATATTAAAACATAGAATAACAAGAAATTCATTTATTTTAATCTCTATGTTACATATCTAAAATTAAATACAAAGACAATCACAATCAACAAGTAACGGCATACATAATCATAAAAACTCACAACAAGTAAAGCATATATACTAATCCTCTCTAAACAGAGTAATCCGATTTGCACCATCAAATTAAATTGGAACAAGGGAAATCACAGTTTGCTAAATTAATTACAGAATAATTACTAATCTCAACAATTAAGTACTTCCTACAACCAACACTGTTTCGTGTACAAAATTTAAGACAATTATATCATCCAGGTCAGTGGAACATGATATTCGAAATCAGCTAATATGACAAATCTTCCATAAAACGAAAAGAGAGCCAAGTATTATAGCAATTCTTCAATAACTAACGAATGCGAATTAAACAAAAAAGCGTATTGTAAGAACAAGCAGCGCCGCGCAGCAGCGAACTCTCCAACCGGTCAGAAGGTTTTGACGGATAAAAAAACCCTAGACCCTTTTCCCTACTTAAATATAAATACAAACACACAAATCAACATAAAAATATATATATATACATATAATAAAGCATATTGGGCTTCATAAAATCATAAATTGATGTATCATGAGAGATATAGAACTGGCTTATTGGACCCGAAAATAGCCCACTTAACATGTATGGTTGTAACTCTATTTTATTAAGTATATATATATATATATATATATATATATATATATATATATATATATAAGACCATTTGTTGGGTTATGAGTCAGTAGAGGATACTTAGTAATATTTTTGGGAAAACAGTATTGGGGGAAATCTTAGTGTTTCATGCTATGGAATTGAAGATCCCAAAACCCACCTTGTATCCGTAGTGTAGTGTCGATAGGACTAGATGATGTAATAGGCTAGACAGATTTTATTTTCGTTGTCGTTTGTGTCTAAGTCCTGTACGGGGTGAATGTTGGACTGATCTTCAGTAGGAAGCTTACTTTCCAGAACCCCACGTCATCAGTGTAAGAGCTTGTGTTCTCAAGTCATCAACTGATCTTCGCTCAGTAGAAGACATCTCATCAGCTGACCGACATCAGTAGAAGAACTCATTATACAAAGCTCAGTACCTTCGGAGTCATCAGCCGACTACACTCAGTAGAATATCTACTATCAGCCGACTCAGACGAAGAAGACAGAGACCATATCAGGTCTACTGTATCCGATAGGAAACGACCCAGCTTTTAACATCATTCGAAAGTCAGCAGAAGGTCATACGAGGATGAGTGAGAGTCAACTCCGATGAAGACCGATGTCTGACAGATCTCACCTACCACAAACCTCGACCAATGAGAAGCCGTCTAAGCTCTACCTACTCTGACCAACTAAAGCTGCTCTCATGTACAGTAACCAACAACTCTGCTGCAACAATTCGAACATATGGCCTTTTTCCTTGGACGCTTGTGACACGTGGCATCGTCCTCTCCAACGGGCAAATGCCTAGGTCACAACTATAAATAGAGAAGCACTTCCGAGCTCCACGCACGGGATATCAAAGGGACAATACGCTCAAGCTTTCGAAACACTCTAGTGCATTCAAAGAAGATCAAGCGAAGAACTTGCCTAACAGAATATCTCTTAGTTCTTCTCTCTAGAGTTTCCTTCTTTAGATCCCTCTTCTCTATCTAAGCTCAATCGTTTATATCTATAGCTTAGAATCTCGAAGGAGTTCACTTTTAGTGACTGTTCTTACTGTAAGAACTCCTTCATAGTTGGAGAAAATCCCCTCCCCTTCAAACTTAGGTTTGATTTGTAAAGTCGCTAAGGACTATAACTTAGAAGGGTATGTCCAGTGCACAGATACCTTGTTGAGGCTTGCTCAGATAAATCAACAAGACCTCCTGTTCAGCAGGACCGTGGACGTAGGATCTTGCGTATCCGAACCACGTTAAAAATTGCTTGTGTTGTTTACTATTTTATTGCACTGCATACAGATATCTTACTCACTCATATCTTGCATAAAACGTATTCGAAAAGTGCACAAGCCAAAATTATTTAACTTGTGAAAATCACGTTTTCAACTGAGACGAAATCTCCGGGCCCTACACACTTATCCGCACTAAGTCAGTGACTGAGAATCAAGCACTGACAAAAGTCAGTAGGAGAGACTCAGTAGTTGGCACACTCTGACCCGCGATCAGAAGGTTACTATTTGGCATTGTTCATCAGTAGCAACCTACAACTCAGTTGTCCTTCGCGTTTGAGAAAAAGAAACAGTACTCAGGTGTATTCACCCCCCCTCTACACCTGACTCTCGTCTCCGGACCAACAATTGGTATCAGAGCAACTGTGTTCTTCTGATCATCGGTTCTGAAACTACTGGTCTTCTCGAACAGATCCTGAAAACGTTTTTCACTGCACAAGCATCTCTTCATACATCCTTATACTCTTACCCATAATGTCTGATATGTCAGGTATTCGGATGGTGCCAATGTTCTCTATAGAGAACTATACGGTTTGGCGCGTGAGAATGGAGGCGCACCTTACATCGCTACATGACAGCATGACGGACGTCCTCGAGACAGGACCCATCATTCCCATGATCGACAGCATACAGTTTGCAGCTGTGGGAGGTGTAGGAGCACAGACTGGTGCTAAAGTTGCAAAATACAAATCAGCCTTCACGCCAGAAGAAAAAAAGCTGCACAACCTCGACCGAGTTGCGCAGAATGCAATCTTGACTACGCTTAGTGATTCACACCTCGGAAGGGTGTAAGACTGTAAGACGGCAAAAGAACTTTGGGCTGCCCTGGCTGTACTGAGCCAAGGGACCCCGCAGATCAAAGAAAATAAGCTCGAGCTAGAGCTACAAAAGTTTGACACATTTGCCATGTAGCCCAACGAAACCATTGACGAGCTAAGCGTCAGATTTACCAACCAGATCAATGTGATCAACGGGCTGGGGAGGACGTTCACCAACAAAGAGATAAACACGAAGATCTTGAGAGTGCTACCTAGACTGAAGTGGCTTCCTTTTGCTACTTATTTACGTCGCTCAGATTTTAATGCTCTAACTCCTGATGTTATATTTTCAGAATTGAAGACGGAGGAATTTGAGCACAGCCTACCCCAACGATGTTCAAGCGCTCCAGCTGACACACATATAGATCACGCTTTCAAAGCAACAGTCAGAAAAACTGGAGCCAACCCTATTTCTTCCAGCAAGACAGTAGCTACGACTGATGCTAAGTCCTCTGAGACATCTACTATGACCAGCTTGCACTCATGGCTCTCAAATATCAAAGAGAAAAGGAAAGAGTCAGGAAGCTAAAGAAATATCACAGATATTCTCCCTCAGGTAAAAAGGATTATCAAAAAAGGGAAGAATCTAAATCATCTACTGATTGCAGGAACGCAGAACCTGCTGCTAGTCCATCCAACGACTCAGCTGGAAAAGGCGGCAGATCTTCTGTGTGCTATAACTGCAAGAAGGAGGGACACTATCAATACGATTATCCCGAACTCTCAGCTGCTCAAAGAGCAGAACGGCTGGCCAGACGAGAAAAATTTGCCCGAAGGAGGTAGGCCTACATCGTCGGAGAGATATCCGATGACTCAATCGAGGAAGATACATTCATGTATTCTTCTGAGGACGAAGCTGCATTTGTCGCCGTTGAGGTCGGAGAATCAGATCATGAATCAATAGCTGAGTATTGTCTGATGGCCGGAGAAGAGGCTGAGGTAAACTCTAAACTTAATATAACCTCTTCTTTACACAGCACACACGACACGTGCTCGGTCACAGATGAACCTCTAGACGTGGTACAAGCATACGATAATCTACTAGAGGAGCAGATTCAGCTGAGCAGAGAGTTCAGCAGAACCATTCAGGAACTAGAACAGGTAAAGGCTGAGAATCAGAGACTTTCTTCGGATTGTCAGGTCTCTACTGATTCGGAGAATCTAGTTGTGAGACTCAAGGAAGAGATTAAATCTCTTATGACTAAATCTCAGCTTCAAGAAACTCAGCTATCAGTTCTGACCAAGGATAATTCTGAGAAAGATACTGAAATAGTCCGACTCAGTCAGAAGCTCGCAGAAGTTGAAAATGATTATGAATCACTTCGGAGAAGTGATGAGGTTTGGCGAGGACTAATGACTGAACAATACCTAGGAGCTAAGGAGAAGTTGGAAAGTATGCTCAGAGCGGTCATGAAAGAAGGACTTGGCTACACTCATGAAACTTCCACTTCAACATCGAAAAGCTCAGAAATGCTGGCTGATAGGTTTGTCAGAGGAAAAGTTCAGGTCACTGAATCAACACCTTAGGCGAAGAACAAACAAAAGATGATTGCACCTCAGCCGAGCAACAAGAAGCAACTGACCAAAGGTTCTAGCCCCAGGACACCACGATCAAATTCAGGGGAAACCAAGAAGGTCAGATGGGCAGAGCAGTACAATGAACCACTATATGAGCATCCAACACAGTATGATTCGTACTATTATGAGCCCAGGGTCAGGAGGAGCACAAAGCCTCAGAAGAAGAAAGCTCCTGAACCCAAAACTACCAGAAAATCAGTATCTCCAAGTCTTGTGGAGAAAAAGGCTGACAAGGTTCAGAAGAAGAAGTCTCAGACTTCTAAGGTCCCGGGACAGATCTGGGTTCCGAAATCACCCACTAACACTTAAGGACCCAACCTGAACCAAAGGGTACCTAAAACTGTTTCTGTTTTGCAGGTGCATAAGGACCCTTGGATTGTGGACAGCGGCTGCTCGAGACATATGACTTATCAAAAGAGCCTGATGACCAACTACGTACAAGAAAATGGTCCCAGAATTGAGTTTGGTGACAACTCTAAAGGCTATACAAGGGGATATGGAACACTGAACATTGGGACTGCTTCAGTTCCAAGAGTAACATATGTTGAAGGACTTCAACATAATCTCCTTTCTATCAGTCAATTCTGTGATAATCTGAATAAAGTTATCTTTGACACTGGTTTATGTGATGTTGTTGACAAATCTACAGGGAAAACAGTGTTATCAGGATCGCGGAGAAAGAATATCTACATCGCAAATTGGAAAACCGCAGAACCTGATGCTTGCTTACTTGCTCAGACGAAATCCAGTGATAAGACAGGATGGCTGTGGCACAAGAGACTCAGTCACCTGAACTTCAAGACTATGAACAAGCTAGCCAAGAACTCTAAAGTCAGAGGACTGCCCAATGAATCATTTATCAAAGACAGAAACTGTGAAGCATGCTTGAAGGGAAAACAGACAAAGAATAGCAATCCACCAATTCCGTCACCTTCCACTGATGGAATCCTTCAACTACTACACATGGACTTATTCGGGCCAGTTTCTCCAGCGACTATAAGAGGCAAGAAGTATGCCCTCGTCGTTATTGACGACTATTCAAGATATACGTGGGTCATCTTCATAACCAACAAATCTGATGTCATGACTGAGTTACTGAAGCTGCTGAAAAAGCTCAGTGTGGAAAAGGACATCAAGATACAGAGAATTCGCTCAGACAGAGGAACAAAATATCTCAACTCAGTAGTAAAAGAGTACTGGGAAAAGGAGGGAATCAAGCACGAGACATCAACAGCTCGCACCCCTCAGCAGAACGGACTTGCTGAACGTAAGAACAAAACACTTAAAGAAGCAGCAAGAACGCTCCTAGCAGACTCTGGACTACCCTCAAAGTTCTGGGCTGATGCTACTGACACCGCCTGCTACACTCAGAATCACTCACTGCTTACACAGCAACACATGAAGACACCTTACGAACTATGGAAAGGGAGAATTCCTTCTATTTCTCATTTTCATGTTTTTGGTTGTCCCTGCTTTATTCACAATAATGGGAAAGATCAGTTGAAGGTCTTTGATAGCAAATCTGATCAAGGAGTATTCTTAGGATACTCTCGAGTCAGTAAAGCTTTCAGAGTCTTTCACTATCGAACTCTTTGCGTGGAAGAAAGCCCTCATGTCGTTTTTGATGAGTTTATTACTAAGGACATGAAATCTAAGAAGACAAATACTGAAGATGTCAGCAGCAAGCTACAAGATCTAGCACTAAACGACAAAGCAGAAAAGATCCAGCATTGTTGGGATGATGAGTCAGACGATGAAGAAATTCAGACCCATCCCACAGCATCGTAGCGACTGGTTGATTCTACTGAACAGAATCAACATCAGGTAACAACGGTCGATGAGGAAGCCCCAGTGGTAACTGAGACCTCTACTGAGAATATAAACTCAGGGGGAACGTCAAATGTTCCTGAGCTAAATGCCCCTGAACTTGGAAACTCAGTAGATCCTAACCTTCATACTGAACTGCTGCAGTCACAGAATAGCACTACTGAAATGTCTAACACTCCTGTTGACTGAGCAGAAGTAGTCTCAGAAGAAGAAGCCAAACTCAGACGTTCATGGCTTGACGCTCATTCTTCTGATCTTATAATAGGAGATCCATCAGCAACAATTAGGACGAGATCCAGATTAAGTCAAGGAGAAAGCTCACTTTACTCTTGTTTCTTGTCCACAGAAGAACCTTAGACGATAGAGGATGCTCTTAACGATGCTGACTTGATCATTGCCATGCAAGAAGAGCTGAACCAGTTCGTTCGAAACAAAGTTTGGGAGCTTGTTGATAGACCTAGACATCAGCACGTGATCGGTACTAAGTGGGTCTTCAAGAACAAGCGAGATGAAAACAACGTCATTGTCAGAAACAAAGCTCGACTTGTTGCCAAGGGATACTGTCAAGCAGAAGGAATAGACTTTGATGAAACTTTCGCTCCAGTCGCCAGATTGGAAGCTATTCGTCTGTTCCTAGCCTATGCAACGCATCAAAGATTTAAAGTATATCAAATGGATGTAAAGTCAGCATTTCTGAACGGCGTACTGAAGGAAGAAGTCTATGTGGAACAACTGCCCGGCTTTCAGCAGGGACATCAGGTGTACAGACTTCAAAAAGCTCTGTATGGGTTAAAACAAGCACCCAGGGCTTGGTACGATACCCTATCACACTTTACGCTTCGGAAAGGTTTTCGAAGGGGACGATAGATCGCACCCTCGTTCAACATAAAGTCGGGAGATGACATCCTACTCGGTGCAAATCTATGTGGACGACATCATTTTCGATTGCAGAAACGTGACTATATGTAACAATTCAAGAAAATGATGAAGGAGAAGTTCGAGATGTCTATGATGGGAGAGATTAACTATTTCCTTGGATTTCAAGTAAAGCAATCACCTGAAGGAATATTCATCAATCAAGCCAAATACACTCGAGACCTCCTGAAAAGATTCGGCTGCGACTCAAGCAAGTCAGTCAAGATCCCCATGAATACAAATTTCAAAATCGATCTAGACAAAGAGGGAGCTTCTGTTAACTCTACTGATTATAGAGCTATTATTGGTTCTTTATTATATTTAACAGCAAGCAGGCCTGACATAACTTATGTTGTAGGTGTATGTGCAAGATTTCAGGCGAATCCCAAGCGAAGTCATTTGGACTCAACAAAGAAGATTCTGCGATATCTGAAGGGAACACCTAACGCAGGGTTATGGTATCCTGCTGATGATAATCTTATACTAACAGGTTATTCTGATATTGATTATGCAGGATGCATGATAGATCGAAAATCAACTTCTGGAACATGTCAGTTCCTAGGCAGCAAGCTGATATCATGGTTTTCAAAGAAACAACATTTAGTGGCAACATCCACTACTGAAGCTGAGTATATGGCTGCTGGAAGTTGCTGTGCCCAGATCCTTTAGCTTCGATAACAATTGCGAGATTATGGTATTTCTCAAGATGAAGTGCCCATCTACTGCGACTCCACCAGTGCGATTGCTATAACTTAGAACCCAGTTCTTCTTACGAGATGCAAGCACGTGGATATCCGACACCACTTCCTCAGAGACCATGTCGAGAAGAAGGATATCAGGATGAAGAAGATCCATACTGACAAACAAAGGGCAAACATACTGATCAAACCACTAGCTGAGAACAGATTCAAAGAACTATCAGTTGAGCTAGGTTTACTAGATCCTACTGAGTCGAGTCAGTAGAAGGAAACAGTACGACATGTCAGAAGACTCAGTGCTTTGATTCAGTCGAGTGAATCAGACAGTACACAGTAAGGGGGAACGTGGTCATCAGCACATCAAATGTCCTTCTGAGTCTTAACGGTAACCAGCTGATCGTAAAAGTTCAGCTGAAGAGGTTTGCGTAGTTTTAAATACTTATCATTCTCAGAAGCATGCTCGCATTTAATATATCAGTCGTTTGCACTCAGTCGATTAATGAGCATTTATTTCTCGCCATTAAGTTTTAAGGTTTAAGTCAGTAGGAAACCGTTTTCATTTAAAAGGCTTAGACTTTAATGCTGCCTGCAACGCATTTAATGCATGTCTTCTCACATTACTTTAACTGCACATATCTTACGTGGGTCTAGGTTAGAGGCGGCATTAGTAATCATTCCGTTTATAACATCAGATCACAACCGTCATTAAAAAGTGAGTTTTCTTCCCAACCGTCCGATTAAAACCGGATGATCTTCATTTCTTATAAAATCACTCGTCTTCTCCTCTAATCTATCTTTTCGCCATTTTCACCCTTAGAGCTTCTCTGCATTCAGTTTTTATCTCCTATAAACTGTCTCTGTTTTTCACTCAAGCTCTTCATATACGGTAATTTCTTCATTCTCTGCTTAAAACTCAAACTAACTTACTCTATTTTCAAGTGCTAATGAGCTTTTTGCAGATATTCATGGCGATCGTTATGACCCCACCCAATGTTGAGGAAATCATCAAGTCAAAGGTTCAGTTCGAGCCGACGATGGTTCTCCACCAGGCGGACCTTCCGTACCTTGAGCCTATTTTCTCGGCTCTGGAAGCGTCTGACCTCGAGCTTCTGATCACGAAGCATCCCAAGTCGTATCTCCCCCGTCAAGTGGCCGAAGTCTATTACAACTGGCGTATGGTGGAAGGTACCGACGGAGAGGTATCCTAGTTTGCTTACATGAGGGAGGTGGCCCCTCAGAAGTGGGAATCCGGTCACTCCGACATTAATATCCGGGCAGCGTTGAAGGCCTCGTTCGACCTTCCTGCCTATGGGATATCTCCAGCTGGATATAAGGAGAAGGAGCTCAACTCCTATGTTCATCGTTTCTGCGGGAGAGACGATATCTCCTTCAAATCCGCCTTGCCGAAGAACCAATTGTTGCCAGAGTACCGCGGGCTCGCTTACGTCGTCACTCATATACTGACGAGCACCACCGGCTCATTCGATCAGCTGTCCAGGCCGAGACTTCAGCTGATGATGGCAATCATTGATGGTGTCCAGGTTAACTGGATGGAGTTCTACGTGGTCGAGCGAAGGCTCGAGCACGGTTTGTTGCCGCACGTCCGAGAGAGAAGGCGATTAGTGTGGGCAAACTCATGTATGGGATGAAGATGTCCATACTCACAGAGGACTCGGTATCGAATCATGCATCATTTGCTGATTCAAGATACTTCGACAGCAAGCTCATCAAGTTCAAAACCAGAGCCGCTGCTGAGAAGTCGGTCGGCCGTGGACCAGCTGCACTGAAGAGGTCTACTACTGAACTGCCTCCACGTGCCGACCCACCGAAGAAAAAGAGGCTTACGAAGTCTGGAACGTCTGAGGTTCTAGCAAAGCCTGCTTCTCCTCCACCACCTCAGGAGGAAAGCATACTGGACGCTGATACTGGTATAGAGGGCGCGACCCTGAAAGACAAAGTACAGCGTATCAGTTCAGAGGAGACTCAGTCGGAGGAGGTTGAACCGGCTGAGGAGATCTCTCCTGAATAGACGACATTGCAGTCGGCTCGTCTCCGAGCCACAGGAGAAGTGACTGCACAGATCCCTGAGATTTCTGAACATAAGGATCTGGTCGACATAGCGATCAGGGCAAGGACGCAAATCTTTGCTTGAGGTTCCTAAGGCTGGGACATCCTCGAAGATCTTATCATGCAGCGACCGCACTTGTCCTTCTTCGGCCGAAGAGCACGACCTTCTGATCCGCCTATTGGGTTTGGGGAACCCGCTGACTTAGCCTTGTTCGAGGATATGAGATCAGCAATGCTTTATCTTCTAAGCCTCAGATCCTCCGAACAACATGCCAGCAGCCCATCGCAGCCATCCCATCATGATGACGGCAACGATGATAATGATAATGATGAGGATCAGGCACCCAAGGAAGCAGACCAGGGAGGATCTGCTGAGGGTAAAACTCCCAGCGACAGGGGCAAATCACCACCTCCACCATCTACATCAGGTGATGCTCCGGTTGCCTCGAAGCCCAGTCGAGAGCAACAACTCGCAGCATCTGAGCAGAGGCTCGGAACCAGCTCTTATCAGATCAAACCCATCGGTTCTGTGTCCTCCAAGTCTGTCAACAGAGCCATCAAGAAGCAGGGAGACAAAAATTGTCTCCTCGCTAAGGATGTCCACCTGAAGTGGGCACAATATACTAAGTCTCAGACGGAGACGATTTACAGACTGGCCAGTGAAGTGAAGAAGGTCTCGGAAGCTCCTACTCCATCTCTTAATATTCATGAGATAATCGAGATCGTGCTCGCTGCTCAGAAGGCGGACCTGGCTGCTCAGAGTCAGCAACTCCTCCAAGTTCAGCAGAAAATATTTTCTGAGCAGCTGACTCAGAGCCTCGCCACAGTCCAGAAAGCTATGGATGAGCGCAATAAGATGGCCACCTCCAGCGTTCAGAAGGCCATTGAAATTCAGGCGGCGGCCCTCAAGCTCATCCAAGCTGAAATGACTGCTTCTCTTGACGCATCACTCCTGAAGCAAAGACAGGAGACAGGAGCCCAGATTCAGCAGATTCGCGCTGACCAAGAAGCTGACTGAGAGAATTATTGTGATGCAGTCAGAGACTTCGACACCACTGCCACTTCCATAAAGACAATCCTTTTCAATCTAGAAAAGGAAGTGGTTGTCATTCGTACTCGTCTGACCCTGGCTGATGATGCCAAAAAGGGGGAAGATAAGGGAGAGGCATAAACAACTCAGGTGGGCAAAGAAGCAGAGGCAAGGGTTATTGCCAGAGGGGGAAGGTTCGATTTGCACAAGCGAGAACCGGCTCGGCACCCCCTCCCGAAGTCCAAATCCCTATTGTCCAAAGCACTCAGGTGCATGAGCCGGCTGGAGGATCAGGTGAAGGATCCTCAGCTCAGCAGCACATTGAGGAGGTCACACAGTATGTGGACCAAGAGGACGAGCCACTGCCACCGCAAAGGCCGGGGAAGGAAAAGGCTACTGAATCAACTCCTCCACCTTCCCCGACGCCCAAATTCAAAATAAAAGCGGAGCAGGAGGCATATGACAAGCAAGTCGCTCAGAAGCTCCAGGACGAGCTCGACCATGAGCGACAGCTTGAAGAAGAGGCTCAGAAGGTCAAAAATAAGAAACAGCCTAGTGTCAGAGCGTCCAGGAGTCAAGCTAAAAAGCTCCTGGAAGAGCAGAAAAAGAAGAAGGCTCAGGATGAGCAGACTGCTTCTGATACTGACCTTCAGCCCCTTGCTCAGAGACTGAAAAATCTCCCTACACTTACTCCTGAGCAGGAGGCAGAGGACAGAGCCACCTGGGAGGCGACGCAGCAGGGACTGAATCTCCGAAGAGGAGACACTAGAGCGTGGCCCTCAGAGAGAAAAAGAGACTGGAAGATTTGGCCAAGATCGTAGAGCTGACTGACAAAATGGCCAATGAACTAGTTATCGACTGGAGAAAACAGGTGCCCAGGTCTTCCAAGTATTACAGGCAAGGTGCACCAAGAGCTACTTATCAGAAGAAGACTCCTCACCGCCATGCAGACAAATGGATACCTTGGAACCTGAACGAGGAATGGGAGGAACTGAAGATAGAGTTCATTAAGGGATACTACGTTTGGCAATGCTATCCGACTGAGGTTCCGGCTGATCAACTCTTCGATGAATTCCTTCATCAATCCAACGCCAACCTCAGAGCCCAAGTTCAACTGATCCTAGCAAAGGAGAAGCTGCCTCTCGTTGCTCCTGCCTACAGGAAACTGTCTCCTCCCATGACCTCTCGTGGTGTACTATGCACCAAGGAGATAGAAGATGAGGTCGACGCGGCTGCAAGACATAATTATCTTGATCCTCAGCAGCCCAGTGATCTTGAGGAAATCCAAACACTCCGTGCCAGAATCTACAAATCCTACGGTTTGGAGCCTCCTGCTGCCAAGTCTGCTGATTTCAAAAGCAAGACCAAGAAGTTCAGGCGATAGCAGTAGTTCTTTATCTCGTGTATAGAAGATAGGACTGTGTTATCCATTCTCATATATATGTCAGTCTTTCTTCTGGCCAGACAATCACTCATTGTCTTACGGCTTTGTTTGTTTTATTTTTTGTCACAACTGATCACTGAAGTGATCTGACACACACACACACATAACCGTTTCTCTGATGTGCCTATCTTTCAGCTGCTGACTACCTTGAGTTATTTGCTCAGTTTTACTGAAGTCCTTATTATGTCAGTAGTTTGGGACTTAATATTCTTAGAATTTATAGAGGTTTTGGCATCATCAATTAGGGGGAAATTGTTGGGTTATGAGTCAGTAGAGGATACTTAGTAATATTTTTGGGAAAACAGTATTGGGGGAAATCTTAGTGTTTCATGCTATGGAATTGAAGATCCCAAAACCCACCTTGTATCCGTAGTGTAGTGTCGATAGGACTAGATGATGTAATAAGCTAGACAGATTTTATTTTCGTTATCGTTTGTGTCTAAGTCCTGTACGGGGTGAATGTTGGACTGATCTTCAGTAGGAAGCTTACTTTCGGAACCCCAGCGTCATCGGTGTAAGAGCTTGTGTTCTCAAGTCATCGACTGATCTTCGCTCGATGAAGACATCTCATCAGTGACCGACATCGGTAGAAGAACTCATTATACAAAGCTTCGGTACCTTCGGAGTCATCGGCCGACTACACTCGGTAGAATATCTACTATCGGCCGACTCGGACGAAGAAGACGAGAGACCATATCAGTCTCATGTCAGATCCGACAGAAACAACCCGGACTTTTAACATCATTCGAAAGTCGGCAGAAGGTCATACGAGGATGAGTGAGAGTCAACTCCGATGAAGACCGATGTCCGACGGATCTCACCTACCACAAACCTCGACCCAATGAGAAGTCGTCTAAGCTCTACCTGCTCTGACCAACTAAAGCTGCTCTCATGCACAGTAACCAACAACTCTGCTGCAACAATTCGAACATATGGCCATTTTCCTTGGACGCTTGTGACACGTGGCATCGTCCTCTCCAACGGGCAAATGCCTAGGTCACAACTATAAATAGAGAAGCACTTCCGAGCTCCACGCACGGGATATCAAAGGGACAATACGCTCAAGCTTTCGAAACACTCTAGCGCATTCAAAGAAGATCCAGCGAAGAACTTGCCTAACAGAATATCTCTTAGTTCTTCTCTCTAGAGTTTCCTTCTTTAGATCCCTCTTCTCTATCTAAGCTCAATCGTTTATATCTATAGCTTAGAATCTCGAAGGAGTTCACTTTTAGTGACTGTTCTTACTGTAAGAACTCCTTCATAGTTGGAGAAAATCCCCTCCCCTTCAAACTTAGGTTTGATTTGTAAAGTCGCTAAGGACTATAACTTAGAAGGGTATGTCCAGGTGCACGGATACCTTGCTTCGAGGCTTGCTCGGATAAATCAACAAGACCTCCTGTTCGACGGGGACCGTGGACGTAGGATCTTGCATATCCGAACCACGTTAAAAATTGCTTGTGTTGTTTACTATTTTATTGCACTGCATACAGATATCTTACTCACTCATATCTTGCATAAAACGTATTCAAAAAGTGCACAAGCCAAAATTATTTAACTTATGAAAATCACGTTTTCAACTGAGACGAAATCTCCGGGCCCTACACACTTATCCGCACTAAGTCAGCGACTGAAAATCAAGCACTGACAAAAGTCAGTAGGAGAGACTCAGTAGTTGGCACACTCTGACCCGCGATCAGAAGGTTACTATTTGGCACTGTTCATCAGTAGCAACCTACAGCTCAGCTGTCCTTCGCGTTTGAGAAAAAGAAACAGTACTCAGATGTATTCACACCCCCCCCCCCTCTACACCTGACTCTCGTCTTCGGACCAACACCATTTAATTTTAATTAATAAGTATTTTAATAATGACTTGAAGATTATACAAGTTAAGAATAATTTAAACTACATAGTGTATTCAATTATAAATAAATTGTTTTTATAGATCTTTGGTCAGCTTATACGAAATGTATTTGTAAAATTATATTTTATATTATATATTATTTCATAAGCAACAACTTAGTAAATATATTAGTGATATAGAGTAAGAACACAAAATATTAGAATAGTTAAAGAAGGACTGCCACGCTCATCGCATAGACCGGAATCAAAGGCCAACTTCCCATCAGCAATCTGAGAAACACTTACTGGAGTTTTAGTAAGATGGCATCCAAAGTCAGAAACACCAACACCTACAAGCTCAACAGAGGACCGCGAACTAATCGGAGTACCACCGACATCCCTTATAGAATCACAAATCGAGCTATCAAAACCCTCACAATGAATTGGACTCCTAAAACACAAATAAAAAAAATGATAATCAACAAAACCAAATTAGCAAAACAAAATTCCAAGGGGAGAACAAATACCTGACTCTCAACACAATCTGTAGGTAGGGGTGTAAGTGATTTCGCTCCGAACCGCGAAATCGATCGGACCGAACCGAACCAAATCAAAAAATGCGGTTCGGTTCAGTTTCGCGGTTTAGTTCGGTTTATTTTTTTAGAAACCGTTTACATTCGGTTCGGTTCGCGGTTCCAAGAATTTTTGAACGGTTCAAACCGAACCGAACCAATATCATATTTATTAATTTTTTTATTTAATATTGTCCTTCTTATATGAGAATATTATTGAATTTAGATATTAGATTTAAGTTAAGATCAATTCTAATCTATATAAATGAAGAGAAAAGAGTAACAACTTTATACTTATGAGTTTGGAATGAGTGAAATCCTACAAACTATTATTCTTGCATTATTTAGGATTTTAAAAATAAAAAAATAAAATAAAAAGGTGAACCGAGGAACCGAATCGAACCAAACCATTTATAAGCGGTTCGGTTCGGTTTCGATATTGAAAAACCCATCGAACCGAACCGAACCGAACCATTTATATGTGTTCGGTTCGGTTCCTAAAATACATAAAAAACCAAACCGAACCGAACCGTTACACCCTTATCTGCAGGAGGTCCCACAATACCAGATACTCTAGTCACGTTTTACGCCCCGTTGAAATTGTAACCCTGTTCAGTCCATAACTGGATACAAAACAGAAATTCACGATTCAAAACAGAACGTTCAACTGTTTCAGCACACAACTCATCATCCACCTGAACAAATAAATTTGAATTATAACTCCCAAACTGGAGACAAAAGCAAATATCGAAAGGTAAAAAAAATACAAGGAAAACACCAGTTCTTTCTTCAACTCATCGACAGACTTCCCAATCACCTCAACACACTCTCTATCCCAAAGCATCAAAATAACTTCACCAGTTCCATCTCTAACACGAATTTTCAAGCGATGCCTACACCCAAAACAGTGCACGAAAGTAAGTACACCATTCACAGACTTAAAAATAAATTCCCATACATTTATAGACAACTGACCTCAACACAGGAGAAACACCACCAGAATTACACTTCTGGCAAAAAAAACGAGCATCAAATTCATCCATCTTCCTCCGACATTTGGAACACGAAACATAATTCCAACCATTTTTAAAATCTACAGACTGTATAACAACGCTCATCTAACAATACTTATCCTACAAAGCAACCAAAGAAACTAAATGAAATACAACTGAAATCAACATAGAAAAAACCAAAAAAACACCCAATACACGGCACACACCCCATCATCATCAAATAGCTGAATAACCGTCTTCCAGACGCTGACCCCCTCAACATATTGTTCAGTAGAAGACCGGGGTGTTCCTTGTGAGAAACCAACAGAAACAACACTAGCAACACCAAACTTGGCCACATACCTAACCGAAGATATACATATAAAAATACAATAAACATACACAACAAATAATAAGGTATAACAAAGCAACAATAACCAGCAACAAACCTCATATGAAAATCCTCCACCTCCACAAGATCAGAACCTAGAAACAACTTCGTGGCATGCAACACATTACTCACTTTCCTCGAAGCTACACACAATCAAAAGGATATAAAAAACAGATGCAGCAAAATTAAATACCCCACAGACCTAGATATTTTTTTCCAAAAAATATAAAGCCATACCTAAATATATATTTGGCTTACAGAGCTGCACAATCACAACAACATGCTCCACAACTTGCTTCATAAATTCATTCTCAAGATAAACAGCAAAATCATCCCAGAAAGTACAGGACAATTTCCTACCTCTGCAACAACAAAACAATCCAAATGATAATAAAATATGGATATTCCTATGAACAATTCGCAGGAAACTAAAAGTTACAGAATACAATGAAAAAGAATACTCGGTATCCTGAAGAACAATATCAATCTTTTTTTTTCTCAGCTCCACTACTTGTCGTCTGCGGCAGCACATCACCAACTTCTACCAGTACACCAATGACATCTACAAACCCATATATATACACGAATAAAATACAATCACATTATTTGACAAGTCAATGAAAACAAATATAAACATAAACCGAAAAAAAAACCTCACCCACTAAAGCAAGGGACTCAACATCATCCAACTGAAGCAAATTATCAAAAGACTGAAACCAGAAATGCCTCTTTGGAAAATCCGGAACAAGAATCCGGCGCAGCTGAGTAGTCTCATAAATAACAAGCTTGAACTTACATGTCGTCACCCTGTACTTTCCAGCATTCACAGCAACTCGAAAATCCTTTAATCCATATATTTCACCTACCTCCAAATCATCCTTAAATACATGTATGTTGTTTTTCGGAATAGTCGCGTGAATACGATCCTCCTAAAGACGAAACCCAGAAACAACCAAACAACATTAATATATATTTCACTACAAATGTATACATACCTCCTAAACAACAATTATGTATTCCATGATGCAATTGTTCTACATAAGGAAAATGTAATTCAACGGCCAAAAACCACACTAATAATAACAGTTAGATAGTAGACTGGTACAAATGTATACACACTTCCTAAACAACAAACCACACAGTATTGTAACAAATATATGCAGTTGTTCTACATAAGGAAAATGTAATTCAAATGCAAAAAAGCAACAGTAATAATAACAGGTACATGGTAGGCTGGTGGAAATGTATACACCTCCTAAACAACAAAACACACAGTATTCTATTCAATGATGCAGTTGTTCTACATAACGAAAATGTAATTCAAACAAAGCACACACTATCAACACAAAAATATTCACATACAGAGCCCACAAGCATGATAATAGTAATAATCCATTTAAGTCCGTATAAGTCTATATAAAGGTCATAACAACAAACCACAGAGGCCACTGAAATTTTAATCTTATTCCATGCAACCATGATCCTAATAAGGTTTAGGCAAAAAGCAATATCCATACATAGGATTACAAACATAAGGCTAATCAGATAAGATTGGAAACAAGGGAAACCAAACAAACCAACGGGAACTGTCATCCGAAAATTGAAAAGCATAACCATAAGTCTAAATAGAACAAAAATAATGCACAAAATACTTCCACTCCCTCAACCTTGCCAGAATTTCAAGATTTTTTGTAGATTCCAAGAAAATAAAAAACAAGAAACCAAGTAGTTGTACATATAATAAAAATAAAGAACCAGCTAAGCATCCACCAGTAAAACAAATGGTAAAAATCCAAACTGAAATACCATCATCCAACACATGTACCCCTGCATCGTGCCATACGGTCTCCAGAAACTGTACATCCTTCTTAGTGAATGAGAGAGATTCGTAGAGATGCACAAGCCGGAGTTTGAGGCCAGTGGATCTATCAGTGTTTCCGTCTAGATTGCGAACAAAACACCACTGCGTCGCCATTGCAATTTCGAAGTTGATAACAATCAAAGAGAACAATCAAAGAGAACCGAAGTTGATAATAATCGACGACAAATACTCAATCTCGTAGGGAACGAAACAGTATTGGCAATCAATTTTTTTTCCAAATCAAGAAGACGATCTTTCCAAATAAAGAAGAAGACAAATATTTTAACTCATCCACAATCGAAACAGTAAACACGGACCTAAAATTCAACGAAGAATGGGAGAAGGTATGGGCAATCACCAACCACAACGAAAACAGCGACTGGTACGGAATTGAAAACCTACTACCCTGGAATTGAGAAGAAAATTGAAAACCTACTACCCTGGAATTGAGAAGAAGACGATGGAGGAAAATGATTAGAGTGTAGCTTGCAGCAGTAGGGCAAAAGAGCATTGCGTCCGGACCAAGCAAGCGCGTGGGATCCGTCTCGGGACTGAGGACCAACGCTCAACGACGCCCTGGACGCGCCGAAGAGTAAGCTAACGCGCAGAAGAGTACATGTCGAAAAAAGTAAAGGGAATTTCCTGTATGAATAGGGTTTTTGTGAGGGAAAGGCATACGAATTGACTGGAGGAATAGTGGCGTATTGTCTGCTGTTTTAAGATGATACAGGATAGAGTCTATCAAATATTTTGTACGTAAAATGTTCATTTTTCTCTTTTCTATTTTTTTCCTCTTTAATTCTCTACAGCGCGACTTTTATGAGTTATTTTTAATGAGACGATTTAAACATGAATATGAGAAATTTATAAATTATAATAGGACGTGTGAGGTATTAACTAATGTTTGATTTACAAATTAATAATGAAAAAGTACCAAATTCGTAGCAGTTTTATGAATCATTCATGTCAATTTGTCCACATTATAAACATATTATACTTGCACAGATTTTGCACGAAATTGATTAAATATACACAACTTTTATTAGAATTATATCTAACACGAAAAATTAGTGTATTTTGTGGGAGTTTTGAGGGAGTGAACAGAATCTCTATTGTGATCGTCAATGGCTTCCTCCGTCCCTGCTCAAGTTTCTAATGTCTTCGTCTATGGCAGCCTCCTTGCAGACGACGTCGTTCGAGCACTCTTAGGTCGAGTTCCTCCTTCTTCCCATGCCGTCCTTCCCAATCAGTGAGCATCTCTCTCGCTCTCTTTCTCGCTCTTCGGCGATTTAAACTTTTTGTCTGATAGTGTTGATCTGAGCTGTTCCCGTTTCTGTGGAGGTAGAATTGAAAATTTGAGAAATTTTGCATGGTACAGCTTCTATTGCTTGATGTACAACATAGATGTTGCTTCGTCTCTTGTGTCTGAGTAATTAATAACTCGGAGGTAACTGTGGAGTAACAGATTTTCGAATTTTTAAGGCTGATTTTAGGGCTAATGCTGCAGCAATTGATGCCATCAATTATAAGAGTTTTATGTTTCATGCTCGACTTCTGATATCGAGATTGAACTACTACAGCAGGAAAAAATAAATAAAAATTGAAGTATCCCTGGTTACTGTTGTTGGTCTTTTTTATTCTTTTTATAAATCAGATCTTCATGAAGATTGTTTACACATTTTATCCTTTGAGAAAATCTCACTAACAATGTCAACGATGTCGAATTAGGATTACAATGAATGGCGTTGCATTCTTGCTATATTTGAGTAAGATGAGTAAGAGAGAGACCACACTCGCCGCAAACGAAGATTTGTTAACGTAGCCTCTTTTCGCTTTGTTTTGCGTTTAATTGTATGTTATGTTTTTGCAGCCAACGGTTTAGCATCAAGGGACGTGTTTACCCTGCAATTCTACCAGTTGAAAATAAGGAAGTTGTTGGGAGGGTTTGTTTCTACCATTTTGGCTTTTAAACTTTATCCTTAAATGTGAGTTTGTATGGGCAATATTCATGGGGAAGGGTGGATATTTAGACACCCTTTTAGGTCTATGTTTCGGGTTTTCTAGAATTACCCGACACACCTATTCCAGGTATATGTATTACAATCATCCTCTGGACTACACATCGTTTTGGGTATTCGTACAGCAACCATTATTTGGCTATCCGTTGTTGTATAAACCAGTAGTAATATGAATACGAGCCTAATTCTTGCTTTGTTCAGATAAGCTATTTTGATAATGCTTGAAAACAGAGCACCTCACATATCTCTTCTTTGCAAAATGTGGCTTACAAGTTATAAACCTTTTTTACTTTTCTAACTAGTTACGAATCGTTGTAGGTTCTCCTGAACATCACACCTCCGGAACTTCATATCTTGGATGAATTTGAGGATGTTGAGTATGAAAGGGCGACTGTTGAAGTTACTGTGAAGGTATGCCAATTCAGTTGATTTATGCGTATCTAGTCTTTGAGCAAAGACTTTTAACGAGACGTTTTATGCACTTGTTGCTTGCATATATGTTGCCTTACAATAGTTTAGTAGTTACTACTTGCTGATAAGCTCGTCTGAGAAGTTAGATTTCTTCATTTTGGTAGGATGGTTCGGAGAAATTGGAGACCTACACATACGTATGGGTAAACAAGACGGATCCAGACTTATATGGCGAGTGGAATCTTGAAGTAACTTCTCACCATATGGCCTAGTTTTGTATGATCATTTAATTTCATTTCACACACTTCCCTAATGCCTTTGTTGTTAACTATGATTGCTCTAGGAATGGAAAGTACTGCACATGGAGGGCTTCTTGAAGATGACAAAGGGTTTCATGGAAGAAATCGAGCTTCCTGATCCAAAGACACGAGTTGAAACGTACGATTCGTTTTACGAAAAAATAGATAACAATAGTTCCAACCCTTAATAATCTTAGCATTACAGTTTCCTTCATTGAACAATAGAGAGAATCAGTTACCACTATCATTGTCTTCAATCATGTTAGAAACAAAACTGCTTCGTGCAGGTAATGGAAGTGACTCAGAAATCTCCACTTCACAATCATCAGGTATCTGCTACACAGTTATCCCAACATAGCTTGATGATGCAAATTTATGATGTTATGAAATACTCATGAAATAACACAATGATGTATTAAAGTGATTTCTTTGCTGAAGATGATCCGGAATGTTCTGCATTTTTATGCAAGTAAAGTAGAACTGTTGATGAGATTATTGTACTCCCTCCGTCCCGCTTGACTCGTCTTTTCCTTTTTTTAGGCATGTACGACTTGTCTTGTTTTCTTAAAAAAAAAAAATAATTACTATACAAACTCCCACTTTTTCTTTGTGGGACCTACCTATTTTACACATAATCACCAACTCATCTACACACAACCACTCACTCATCTTAATCTCCGCGTCCAAAAGAAATAGGACAAGTCGGACGGGAAGGAGGGAGTATTTAGTTTGTGAAAGATGAGGTGCAACATCATTTGGGGAAAAAGATGTAGTAAGTGGCTTCAAATGATGCTATATTAGATATTTGTGTTTCTTTTTTAATTGTAGTTTTTAGGCGTGTTTGCAATTGCTTACTATAAGTACTTCTTATTTGTTTTTTGTTAAAGTTGAAAAAAACATTGCTTTTAAGCAAAAGTATGGAATTTTTGGAATTAACATGAAAAAATGATATTTTTTGTAGTTCTCGAAATTATGGTGCTTTAAGCACCAAAATCATCTCAATAGATGCTTAAAAGAAACATAGTTGTTTAATTTTAGAGAAGTTAATTCAGAAAATAGATTTTATAAATATTAAAAATTTAATTATCCGATCAAAAAATAGATAAGTGCTTAAACTAAGCTCTTGCATACAAACCTTATATACGTGTTACTAAAGAAAATGAGAAGGGATTCCTCGTCTCGTTGTAATAAGATAGATTACAACTGGCTACTACTTAAGGTGCGCACCTAGTGAATATTAAAAATTTAATTATTCGATCAAAAAATAAATAAGTGTTTAAAATAAGCTTTTACATACACACCTTAAATACGAGTTGTTAAAGAAAATGAGGTGGGATTTCTCATGCACCCCCATTGGTCTATTACCTAATAATCCTTTAATAATTGAAAATACAAATGTTTTGATTTCTCAACTACTTTCCAGACTTAGAAAATTATTGGATGGCTGAGAATTAAATAAATATTCACTTTTCTTAATGAACAAGAATGTTCAAAGTGTACCTACTATATCAACTCACTTGGACCACTAATTGTTCTACAAAGTGCTTTATGCTTAACTCATAAAATACAAAAGCTTCTCCATCATATATGATTTGTTTATAAAAGTTCTCTCTCTCTCACCACAAAGAAACTAAACCACCAACTTGCTATAAAAGATTAAACTAATCCAAGCTATCAAAATGAATTGAAATAGACCTAATTTCTCAAGCAAGTTGGTCACAAAAGCAAAGCAATGCTAGGTGAAACCGATAATTTTGAGTACGATATAATAATTTTTACAAGTATATAATAAAATTTGAAATCTTGCACGATTTAAACGGGTATGTATACAAACCATATATCTTTAACTAGAATCAGATACAGATTCATTCGATTTACGATTGATAGTCCTTTTGAAATTTCAAATTCAAGAATGATAATTAAACATGAAAGTTTGAACTAGTTAAACCCGAACACATAAAAAGTTGAAAGTGACAAGATTTACACTCCACACTTTCAACTTTTGCAGCATCAAAATAAAGTACGATCATCTTTATGTCCCACCCCTATTTGAGTTCCGTGTGCTTTCCCATGCTTACTAATTCTACATTAGAAACAATATATATATTATATATATATATATTGCAAGTTGGAATTCTTTTTGTGGACTCTTAACCTAATATCAAGATTTGGAGATAAAATAAATTGTAACAAATCTCTGATCTCCAGCAATTAGTAGGGGGTGACGTTTTCACAATTAAGACATTTTGTGATGAGGCTTTTCCACCACTCCAACCATGCACATTAAGGGAGTTTATTATAGACAATAATCTTAGTGTTTTTAATAATAAATTAATTCTTTGGGACCGGTCCAGAACTAAAAATAGAGAGGGAAATTTATAATTTCATATTAGATGCAATAATAATTTGTTAAAAAATATATAATGCGGGATTGTTCACAATTTGAAGGCGATGACTCCGCAAACACCCTAAATTCGGAGTGCTCATTGTAGTATTTACTATTCATGTATGCTCGTGTACTTAATAATTCTCGTTCTCGAAATAATGATCCAATTTAAATTTTGACTTTTATATTTTCAAGAAAATTATAAGCCATATGTCTTATTATTAATGTTACATTTGTCTTTTTGAGTTCCACTATTTATATATCTCATTCCTAATACATGAACCACAATTAATCTAAATAAAACAACACCCAATATTTTTATAACTTTATACTCTTTGTTTTAAGCTCCATGTCTAATTCAATAGGCTATAAATAATGGGATAGATTTATATTTTAATACATAAAAATTTGTAGAAAGAAAAGAAACTGATTGGGAAAAGCCAAGGGCATGGGAGTAATTTCACAAAGAAGAAGTACATGTTAATGTTACTTCCAAGAAAATGATTAGAAGGAAAAGCCAAGGGCATGGGAGTAATTTCACAAAGAAGAAGTACATGTTAATGTGACTTCATGCAATGATTCCCACCTTTTTCTCTTTTCACCACAAAAGCCACTTTGTTTTCTTCCTCAATTCACTTCCACCCACCTTTCCTTTTCTCTTATATACTTCACACATCCCTCTCTCCTTAGCCTCCCTTTCCTCCCCCTCTCTCCCTCTCTCTCACACACGCAGCTCAGACCACTGTGAGTGAAGTGACTAAAAACCAAAAGAGAGTTAATCTACAATACTGCAATGGATAACAAGAAACCAATTTTGAAGAACACTTCCAATCTACGGCTGCAGCGACATGAAGAAGAGCCAATCAGAATTAGCTCTGCAGGAGCTTTTTGCCCCTCAAGACGATAGAAAAATTCACAACTTTGATGGGTCTGAATCTTATCATGCTTTCTTTGCCATGGAGAACGACGATCATGTCTCTTTCCCTTTCAAGAATTTGGTTAGTTCCACAATTAAGCTAAAAAAATTCAATCTTTTTATTTTTTTCTTGAATCTTTGTTATGCCGTCTTGATTATGCTCTCATGGATGAATTGTTTGGTGGGTTTTTATAGAAAATCGAAAGTGTTAATGGGTTTCTAACTTCTGATGAGTGATGCTGATTTGGGGTTTTTAATGGAGGAATATAAATAATTGACTTGTGGTTGTTATTAAAGAAAGAATCAAGAATAAAGAATTGATTGCAGTAGAGATTTCAAGATTTGATTTTTGGAATATATACTGTGATTATCAAAGATGCACTCGTTCTGTCATTACTTTTCTTTATTGAATTAATACTTTTCTTCTTGATGAATTTCGATGTGGGCCGCCTCTAGAACACTGTATGGTTTGCTGATTGTTGGCTTGTCACTTGATTTTTGAGTATTTGGTGAAGAATTGACAGGATTTTGAAACAAATAATGCCAAAGTAAAGTGATGCTTGGATCTCTATGGGCCAGGCTCCAAAAGTAGCACCTAGCTTTATTAAAGCTCATGCTTTTAGCATTGTTTATCATTATGGTTTAGGCAAAGCAATGGCGTTCAATCTTCGTGTCCACGTTATCTACATCACTAGTAGCACTTCGGTATGCTTGTCCGCGTGTCTATCTATTCCCAAGTGTTTGACATTCAAAAGGTGCATGGAACATGTCTTCCTCAAAAACAATCTAGGCCCCCCTTTCCTTTTATCTAGTAATCACGGATAAAACGAGCCGCTTTCTTTTTGGCATCCTAGTTAGTTCTTGGGTTTTCATGTAGTCTTGCAAGAATCTTGCAAAATTACTTTTTAAAAGATGGAGTATTTGGAAGGGGAGATGAAAACATGGCTGGATTCTTTGGTATGTGCAGTATGTTCTTCCTATCCTTTGAATTACATGGTTTTCTTGTAATTAGTCGTAATACTTAATTTTGTTCATCGGTTGATCAGATCTGGTGTAAACTAGTATCAGCAAACTATAACCGATTCTTGTAGCATGTCGGTGTGAATTGAGAAGATGTCAAAAGCTTGAGTCTTCCCCTAATTTCTTTCTACGATTGGCTGGCTTCGTGCTATTAGATTTGCCATGTAAACACCACATGGAGAGAGTAGATGGTTAGTGCGAGTTTCGATCTAATAACACTCTAGTTTAAATACAAGACTTCAACATCCATTTGGGTTAAAAAAATCTTGAATTCTTGACATAAAACAAATGATATGCTTTGTTGGTTATTTTGATTGTTTAACCAAGAAGCATTCTTGAATAGTTTTGGGATTTGGGAATTTGGAACTCTGCAATTTATGATTCGTGGGACATCCAATACGTTTGCCCTCGTTCTTGGCTTTTGCGTGAAGCTTTTAAGTACTCAATTTGCTATGGCTGCACATTATAAGCTTATCATTTGTACCAGATTGAATTCAGAAGAATCTCTATGTTGAGAAGAAGGTTTCAATAAATTATTGATCCTTCTCTATTCCTCTAAAACACCATAGTCCTCTAGCCATGGTACACTTCTGCTTTCTACATAAATGTCCAATTATGCCCTCACTACAAACAAAAAATTCCAACTTTATCACCTTCCTATATACCCCTTGTTGATAAAATAGCTTGCTCAATTGCCAGGAGATTCGTAGAGGACTGCCGCCGGGTTCTAATGCATTGGCAGAGGCTCCGGTTTGGCCTTGTAACCCGATTGAATCCCAATCATCGATATGTGGTACAAAAACCTCACAATATTCTACTAAGTGTTGCAAATTTCATAATGGCTCTTTACTTTCTTGATTTTCCAGTTGATAGCCCAACATCCGTTTATACTTCAAAGGGCGTCAATAATCAAGGAATCGGAGCTAGTAGTGGCTCCTCCCACGAACAATCGGATGAAGAAGATATCGAGTTGGAAGGCGGTTCTTGTGGAAACAGCACAAACCCTCTTGATATTAAACGCATTAAAAGGTATGTATATACTATACGGGCTGCAGCCACTACTCGAGATGTGATATTGACCTGGATAACATCGTGTTAGGATGGTTTCGAACCGGGAGTCTGCTCGAAGATCTAGGAGGAGGAAGCAAGCCCACTTAGCAGATCTTGAACAACAGGTATGCAAACATGTGCCTAATTCAAGAAGTGTAATAACTATTATTATTATTATTATTATTATTATTATTATTATTATTATTATTAAATCGACCCTAATAGGGATTGAACACTAGATTAACTACTTACGCAGAAGTGAGAATACCAACTGAGCTACATTCAGTCGGTTCAAGAAGTATACTAAAAACACATAATGATGTGACGAATCTACCCTTTTGTCTTATCATAGGTGGAACAGCTAAGAGGAGAGCATGCAACTTTGTTCAAGCAACTCTCCGACGCCACTCAACAATTCAAAGACTCAACGACAAATAACCGCGTGCTTAGATCTGACGTCGAAGCTCTACGAGCAAAGGTACTTAGAAGTTAGAGAGTTGGAATCTTTTATTCTTTCCAAACCACATCATTTTACATTAAACAAAAATAAAGGTAAGAAATTAAGAATATACTTAAACTACGCTGTGTTCAGGTGAAATTAGCACAAGATATGGTGACTCGAGGCTCGTTAACGTCGAGTTTGAGCCATCTTCTTCAAAACTACCTTAACACGCCGCAGGACTACATGAACAACAACATGAATGGTATGGATCAGGTGACTCCTCCACTGATGGGAGCTCCGGCTGATGATAACTCGCCGTATTCCGGGATATCGGGATCTCCGGTCGGGCTCGAGAACCATGAGGGCTTCGGAAGTAATGGAGTTGTGGGTGCTGATGCGGTGGCTCGGCTGCCGGATATGTGGCCTTGAGAAACTCAGTTTCTTGATCTCTTGGTTCTCTCTCTATGTAATCTTTGTGTATTATGTACTGCTACTTAATAGGTTGTTTGTTTGGATTTCTGAAACTTTGATTGTGGATGTGGTGAGATTTTTAGTAGGTTTAATAATAAGTCTTGTTTATGGTTCGTGATAGTGTTTAGTGTAGGAAAGAGAAATTCGTACTCGCTATTATTAGCTTATTTGTAGGTGAGATTTGGATAAACTAAATTCGCATAAGTAGTTTAAAAATTACGATAAACTTGACTATGGACCACCGTATAACAAATCTCGTAAAAAGCAACTGAAACAAATTATTCCCTCTGTTTCACTTCAAACTTCATTAGTCCATTTTCTTTTCGGCACGGAGATTAAGAAAATTGTTTATTGTGTGTAAAGTAGTATAAAGTAGTGGAGTTCATTAGAATATATAAGAGTGTTATTTTAAATTAAAAAAGAAAAGTGGACTAATGGATTGGAACAGTTCGAAAAGGAATACTGAATTAATGGAGTGGAACGTAGGGAGTATGTCGCAATCTAAAGACGTAATAAGGGCGAATTCACATTGAAATAGTAACCATAATGTTAATGACGGAATAAAGGTCAATACCGACCGAATATCTGATGAGATTGGCCGTCAAACAACACTGACGAAATATCGACGGAATACTTCCATCACTATTATCAACAAAGCAACGCAATAGCTATAGAGTACTTCCGTTGCCATCTGATCAGACAACGATTTGGATGAGTGACTCTATTTACGAATGTCCATTGCCAAACAATACATCGATAGTCGCGGCGACTGAGCACTAATCCCGACAACATATTATCGGACCGTCATTATTGCAACAAAAATTGTCCATCGATACTTCGTCGGTAAGAGAAAATGATTTGTTTGTAAGAAGTGGGATCCTCTATCTCATTAGGTGTCCTAATACATGTCCCACCAATAAGGTAGGAACATGTGTCGATTTATGATAATTTGATGGCCCACCAATGCACGTGTGGCACCGCGTGATTGGTGAGTCACTCAATGGGACACCAACTTTTGGGATAGAGTATCATTTCCAGTTTGTAAGGCTTAAATAATAAATTTATTGCATTATTAGTAAGCAAATTAGGTGTGTGTTGACACTCAACACTCAACGCATAACCACTATCATTCCGATTAAATGCTTCACTAATTAGCAGAATAAAAGATTAAAATAAAACACAATAAAACGTGAATTAAAACAATTTCAAAATAAGACGCGGCTAGAAATTAGAAATCCCACGAAATTCAAATTAGGGCACAGTCGGCGAGCAACCAAATTCATCCCCAATTTGCGCCTCCGATTTCCCCCTCTCCACGAAATCCAAATTGTAGAACACCGGCACCATCGTGACGGAGCAGAGGAAAACCAGAACCGGTCCGAAAACCCACAGCATCATCGGCACGGCGCTGTAGAAGATCCTGTTCCCGACGGCGTTGAGCAGGAACCCCCTCTCGAGGATCTCCGCCACGTAGTCCGGCGCGACGGCGGCGGGGCAGTTGATGAGGAAATTGACCTGGTTGATGAATCGAATTGAGAGCGAATGGCAGGTGAAGGAGAAGAGGAAGAGGAGGAGGAGCGTGACGTATTTCAGCGCCATCATGAACTCGCCGTGCGCGCCGTAGACGGAGTCGTTGAGAGGTTTTTTAATGCTGTAGGTGCTGCTCAGCACGGCGGCGAGGGCGGAGGAGAGCAGGATCGAGGTCGTCGCCATCAGTGTGGACCCCATGATCGTGTTCCGGAGGGTTTGGACGGCCAGGATGTTCTTCTTCTCGTTGTCCTGCGCTCGGCCAGATTGCTTACGTCATATTTAATTTAATTCTTATTTACTAAATTACATATTTTCTTTTATTTGTTGAATTTAATCACCCAAGAATAATTAAGTCGAATATATTTGTTAAATATGCTACTAAAAGCATTTTGGTAGAAAGTTGTGAGCTACTTTCATGCTTGTATATCGTTCTTCGATTTTTAAATATTCTCGACGAGATCATTTATTACGAAAATATGTATATTTCAAAAGTAGTAATATAATACTAGCTCCAAATAAGAAGATTTAAAGAAGATTTTAATACAATTTGACGGTTGAAATATGAGATGAAATAGTAACACATTTGTACCTTCATGACGGCGGCGACCCAAAATCTCCGGCCGCGGGCATTGGTTCCGACGACGGTGGTGAGAGGGTAATTACGAACCCTATGCCATAGCCATAGATGATATCCCATGCATATCATGAACCCCATTGGCACTAGTAACACATCTAGATAACATTTTCTCCATTCCATCTCTCTCTCTCTCCTCTCTCTCTCTTTTCAGACACAAAAACACTCAAAAGTATGGTTTTGCGTCTGCACTTCAGTTTTAGTTAAGTTGGCATTGAAGAGTCACTTATATAAGTGTGATATGTAACAAACACATGCATTCATAGAAAATCATATATAATATTAGTATATATTTTGTTATGGCAAAATAGATTAATGTGTTACTTTCATTTGTATTATCCCTCTATCTCACTCCACTAGTCTAGTTTCTTTTCGGCATAAATATTAAAAAAAAATATTAGTTGTGGTTAAAGTAATACTTCATCTATCCCACTAAACAAATATAAGTGTGATATGTAACAAACACATGCATTCATAGAAAATCATATATAATATTAGTATATATTTTGTTATGGCAAAATAGATTAATGTGTTACTTTCATTTGTATTATCCCTCTATCTCACTCCACTAGTCTAGTTTCTTTTCGGCATAAATATTAAAAAAAAATATTAGTTGTGGTTAAAGTAATACTTCATCTATCCCACTAAACAAATATAAGTGTGATATGTAACAAACACATGCATTCATAGAAAATCATATATAATATTAGTATATATTTTGTTATGGCAAAATAGATTAATGTGTTACTTTCATTTGTATTATCCCTCTATCTCACTCCACTAGTCTAGTTTCTTTTCGGCATAAATATTAAAAAAAATATTAGTTGTGGGTAAAGTAATACTTCATCTATCCCACTAAACAAGTCTCGTGTCTTTTCGACACGGGAATTTAAAATTTAGGTGGGAAAAAATAAAGTACGGTATAAAATTATAAATTGGTAGAATCCGTTTGTTTAGAGTGATTGTGGTCTACTCATTTTTTTCATTTTCAAAATGTGACTTGTTTAGTGAGACACTTCGAAATGAAAAATAAGACTTGTTTAGTGGGGACATGTAGAGAGTATGAAGTAGTGGGGTCACTAGAAAAGTAGTGGAGTATTAGAGTACTCCCTTCATCCGTATTTTATATGCCCGGCCGTTTGCTTTTTTTCACAAGGATTAAGAAAAAAATTAATTATATAAAAGTTAGATAAATGTTGGTATTGAAATTTGAATAAATTAAGGTAAATTATTAAAAAGTTAATGACATAATTGTGTTTTCTATTATAGAAATTGGATTAAATAGTATTTTCTATATTATCATATCAATTAGATCTATTAAAATTAGTGAAACATTTAATTAGACATAAAAAATTGCTAATATGCATATAAATTATGGATAGACGAAAAATTAAATTAGTCATATATATTTGGGACGAATAGAGTATTATTTTAAGTTAAAAAATGAAAGTGAACTAATGAAATTGGACAATTCGAAAAGGAAACCTGGACAAGCGAAGTAGGACGAAGAGAGTCTTAATTAATTAGTATTATTTGTAGTATACATATAATTATGGAGTAACATATATTAATAGATAAAATATACACTAAAGTAAAAGCATAATAATTTTTATATGTCGCATTCTGAAAACCTAATGTATTATAGAAAGATTTGAGTTATTTTTGGGATTAGTTTAGTTAATGTGTTTTTATCATTATTACATAAATAGTTGAGTAATTTGTCCGGTATCACTTTTACCTTTTGTTCATGTCTTGTCTATTACAAGAGCTAATTGTATCTAGGTCGTTTTGTAATTACTTTACCATAATTATCAAGACTTAAATATTAATTACAATTACTCACTCGGATTAAGATAAAATATAATTTCTCCAAACTATTATGGTCCATCAATTGTGCCAAACTGGTATGCAATGAATGAGTGGAACTCTGGCTGGACATAGCTTATACAAAACATTTATATTATTAAAATTATGTAACAAGAATAATAATTGTACATTTGAACATGTATATTTCATGAACCATGACATGAAAAAGTTTGATTTTATAAAATGTAAATTACTTTTTTAGTTTGTATATAAATCAAGCTTTTTGCACGAGGTGGAAAGGCTAAAACTAATCCATATATATGCATAAGTTTTAGTGTTTTACTAACGAATATGAAACATATGAATACAAATTAGATGATACCACGTATACATCAGTGAATACGAGTCGGTTTTTTACTAACCAAAACCATCATTACACTTAAATCTCTTTAAATAATAATTTTGGGATCGAGGAAATAATATTCTTTTAATGAGATTATTACTTTGTCAAACACTATTTTAGTTCATTGACTCAAGTCGACTGAAAGAAATTATTATTTAAACGATTATTACTCTATTATACATTACTCAATCGAGGTTTAATTGTATATTCATTTAGTTTTTATGTTAATTTGTGTAACGTACTTGACCTAATTAATTCTGGTTAGAGCTTCCACCAAACAAATCACATGATGATAAAGTGACTTACACGTGTGTTTATGCTTGTTTATTTCAACCTTAAAGCTTGTTAGTTTCCATTAGGTTTCAACCACTCATAATCAAATAAATTAATTGCTATTATACTTTTTTTTTTTTTTTTTTTTTCTAATTAATCTATGATCCGTGCTATTAATTCTCTATGCTCATTATTCAAATTTGACCTTTAATTTTCAATTGCTAAATGTGTGGCCTCTTATACATAGTAGTGGTCTCATAAGACTGATAATGAACTACGAGCATAAAATTGTAATATCATTTATAAAAAGTAACATATATTGATATTTAGCGAACATGATAAGGAGAGGGGGGAAAATGTGGAAGAAAAAATGCAATTATGAAATTTATCAACAATTTGCTTGTATAGATGGGGATCCGATATTTTCTCAATCCTTATGTAAGGAATTACAAAAGAAGTTTTTTCAACTAATAAGATGTGAATTGGAAAGAATTTGTCGACAAAGTATGAACCAAAGGCTAAACCTTGACATACCCAGATGATTACATTTTTGTCACCACGAGACATACTGGCAGCCGCTATTATCTAATTAGAATGAAATTTGGAATGGGTGCTCTTGATGATATGAATCATTTGAAAAATAAGCGAATTCATTTTGTAAAATCAATTCAGATTGTCTTTGGTACATTTAGAAATGTACTTGGTCAGCAGATCTTTTGCAAGATCAATTCAGATTGTCTCTTGTACGTTTAGAAAATGTGGTCTACGGCAAAGCTATGCAATATTATGATTTTTTATGTCGAAGTTTTTTGTGTAATACTTCCTCAGTCCTTAATATATATGTCTACTTTTCTTTTTCGTCTGTCCCAAATTTACATGCCTATTATCAACTTTTTTGTATCTAATTAAATCTTTTACCAACTTTAATAGATCTAATTAATATGATAATATAGAAAAAGACTATTTTATTCAAATTTTATGCAAACACAATTATGACATTAACTTGTTAGTAATTTACTTTAATTTACTCAAATTTTAATATTAATATTTATTTAACTTTCATATCATTAATTTTTTTTTAATCTATGTGAAAAAATAAATTGGCATATAAAATAGGGACAGATGGAATAATTTTTTTTAGGTGGGGGTGTTGGGTTGGGGTGGGGGGGCTTTAACTTTTTTTTTTTATGTTGACTGCAGGAAGAAGAGAATTTAATGAAGAAACGCCAATCGAATTAAATAGCAATCAAGAAAACAACTATTTCCTATAAGTTGTTTCACGTTCCTCCAAAAACATTCTTTATAGAATAATACGCCAAACCATTTGCTTAGCCCATCAAAATAAAAGAAATTTCACTAAAAATTAGAACAATATCAAGATCTTGATATTGTTTCCACATCTATACATTTGCCTTGTGTCATCAAAAATATTTGCTTGGCCCCATCTTCTCTCGCCCAATCCTCCATACGTACATCACTTTTCGTCGCCTAATTTACATTTAATTTATTTTATTCGATTTATCATATAATGTGACAACATTTTTTTTGCTTTTTCATAATTTTTAAAAGTGTTAGTTTTTAATCATTTAGTGAGAGTGTACTTCATGTAACCATCGCATAATTTATTAATGAGGTATTGTGCTTCTAGAAACGATTACCAATAACAAATTGTTAGAAACGTGCAACCATCGAAAGACTAAAAAGGGACTCTTGTTCAAGTTATAAGACCAACAACAAAGGGACCAAAACTAACGCACAACTGGTCGAAAAAAGGGACGCGTAAATACATACTCCATCAAATGACTAAAAACAGACACTGGTTCAAGTTATAAGACCAGAAACAAACACGACTAAATTACAAAACCGAAAACAAACGCATGCTTCATTAAAGGATTAAAATCGAAATTCTATAATAATATTTCTCATCAATTAAATTAGGTATGAAACATGAATGCTAAGAGAATGATGCTTGAATCATATCTTTGTGCTCAAAACTTTAATTCCTCCCCATCATTGTCATCCGGAAATGTGACACATTTGTAAACCTTGCAATTCGGACACAAGATGCTCCCAATCTAACAAATACGAAATATAACACGAAAATAGTTAGGTACAGAGTCTAGAACCCTAAACGGGCTCCGCTAGCGATTACTTACCGCTCGACAAGAAGGGCAACGACGGTAAATCCTATTGCTCTCCGACTTCACGTTGGTCTTTTGCCCCTTACAAAAATCACAAAGCAGCCACCCTCGGCCGCTGCAAGACTCACATGAGATCCCCGAGTCCACCTTTAACATCAAAATTTTGATTATTATGTGTAAATTCTTTTTACGATATTCGTTATATTGTTCGAACACGAGAAAAATAGATGATCTCGTCTGCATTCGATTAATGAAACTATCAACCCCGTAAAATTTGTGCATCATCGCGGGTTGATCCAAATTTAGAAATTAAAGGGGTAAATTAGTAATTTAACAAAAATACAACGATAATCCGAGAAAACCCTAGATTCTTCACCAATGGCAGCATCTATATTCGTAATTCATCCCATTGCATATTTCAATCAAGAATGTTGGTATGAATGCATGATTCGAATAGCATCACTAAATCAACAAGAAAAACACCATTCATTCTTATGAGAATCTCCTTAAAACAGAGGCTTGTGAAATTTATACTATAATCTCATCTCGTATTTTATTTCATTACATACGAGAATGATATCATACTATAAACGCAATATGCAGCGAAGAAACCATACAAGAAACGAGGCATCGAAAGTATGTAAAAAGATACCTGCTGCTGGAATGGGCTGCAATTCAAAGGTTTCACACAAACCCTAGTTGAGTTACACCATTGAAAAAATGGTTGATTATTAGAGAAGTTGAAATTCAAAGAACGAGTGCTAGAAATGTTTGTAGGAAATGCCATAGCTTGATTTTGGCAAACGGATTTCTCTCTCCACCAATAGCAACACACTCTCTCTCTATATCCATCCACCACCACTCATTTGCATGCTTCCAAATTTGGCCTCAAATCCACCCCTTTATCACAAGTGTGCCACCCCACTCGTGGCTGCAAATTCACCTTAAGAACTACCCTTTTGGTCAAATTTGCAAAACGTGGCCCTCACCTCGTATTTTACTTCATCAATCGACGTACTTCCAAACCCGTTATTTCTCTTTAAAAAATTAAAACCCTCTACCAACCACTAAAACCATTTTCTCGCATGGGAAACTTAATCAATCATGGCTCTAAAAAAAATACTTCATCCGTCTCATTTAACATGACACGTTTCTTTTCGGTGCGAGAATTAAGAAAATTGATGATAACGTTGAGAGAAGGGTAAATGATAAAGTAAAAGAGATAAAATGAATGAGTTTGTGAAAAAGTAAATGATAAAATAGGAGAGATAAATGATAAATTAAGATAAATAAATGAAAAAGTACGAGAGAGAAATAAAAGGTAAGAGATAATTTAGTAACTTTTTTTAAAATTATTTCCTTTTAAGGAAACATGATATTTTAAGTGGGACGTCCCAAAAAAAAAATGGGCATGTTAAATGGGGTGGAGGGAGTAATATATACCCTTCACTCAAACAATCCTCATCACAAGTGTGCCACCCCACTTGTGGTTGTAAATTCACCTAAAAGACTACCCTTCTCGTCAAATTAGTAAAACATTATTTCATCTCATATTTTATAATCCTACTTCTAAAAAACTAATACCACCAATTTCTTGCATGCTCAATCAATCAATGGTGGCACTAGAAGAATAAAACACATCCCCATCACTCAAACAATCCTCATCCCCTTCTCTCTCCCTCACCTCCTCAATCCTCTCCACAGCCTCCCTCAACTCCCACCTCTTCCCCACACTCCACTCACAACAACACATCCCAATCTTAAGCATTCTCATCATCTCCCCTTCATTCCTCCCCACACCCATCTCCTTATCAAACACCTCACCGGTCCACTCCTCCTTCACAACACCCTTCACCCAAGAGGCCAAATCCCCACCACCCCCCTCCCCCTCTTGACATAGTTGGCCGGAAATCGCCCGGTCAACACCTCGAGTATCATCACCCCCAAACTCCACACATCGGTCTTTTTCGTGACTCGGTTCTTCTGCATGGACTCCGGGGACTTGTATCCGACCATGAACTGCTCTGCGTGATCCTTGTTGATCATGGGAGCTAGTGCATAGTCGGATACAAGGGGGTCGAACGTGCTATTTAGCAGCACGTTCGATGACTTTAGGTGGCCGTGGGGAAGAGTTAGATGGTCGAGTTGATTGTGTAGATGTGCCATTGCTCTTGCAACACCTTTGATGATTCTTAGACGCTTTGGCCAATCTAGGCTTGCTTGATTAGGCCCTCTATTTCCTGTTCATTAGAGTTAAAGAAAGTCATTACAACAAGTCCCATAATGTTTTCTTGAAGTTAGTTGGTAAAAAATGGCGAAAAAATGTATCGTGTTCACTTGAAATTACGTTAAAAGAGTACCCCTTGATCTTGAATGATATTGTAACAAAAACCCACGTCGCCTTTTTTTAACCGTGTGATAAATCACTCACTCTAAGCGACTACACAAGATTCTATGTATTTTTTTCCTCATGTAAAATGTCTAAAATACACTCAAATAGTCTAAAATTGAAACTATAAGAAAAGGACAATAACGTCGTTTTACTGAGAAAGTGGTGGGATATAAGCTCCCAACGCGGCTTAGAAAGATTTAATATATCATAACGTATTTTTTTTTCGCCTTTTTCACAAGCTAAGTTAAATGTTAGGAAAGCTCTTTTTTACTTACCATGAAGGTGGCTGGCCAAGCTGCCATTGCTGGCAAAGTCACTGACCAGAAGCTTCTCTTCCTTCGTATAATAGAAAGCCACAAAAGGAAGAAGGTTAGGATGAGACAGCCTCCCAAGAACCCTCATGTGTTCATAGAACTCATCTTTTCCTACATTAGTCATATGTTTGAACCTCCTAACAACATAAGACTGGCCAGTTAGAAGCACAGCTTTGTAAGAAGATCCAAAGCTTCCACTCCCCAAGACTTGTGCAGAGGCTCTTAGAAGATCTTCAAGCTCAAATCTCTCTATACCATTCCTCACAAAGCTAAGCTTCCCTTGCTCAATCTCATCTTTAGTCTCTTCATTCTTTATATGATTAGCCTTTTCTTGTCTTTCTTTGGCCTTGCTCTTATGCGGCAACATAGGAAGATTATTAGAGAGAGTATTATAAGTGCAGCTATAACCCCGCCGGCTATGATGTACGCGGTTTTCTTGTACCATGGCTTCGGACATGGAGACAGAGGCAAGCCACATAGGCGGACGTTTCCTGATCAAACAAAGAATCTTGTGTTAGTATAGTTGTTTTGGTGGTTCTTGATATTATCATAACATCGAGAAAAAATCGATTTGGTCCTTTAACGTGACTTCGTTCGTTTCTGGTCTTCTAATGTGAACATGTTCGATTCTAGTTCTATAACTTTATAAAGGGTCCCATATTGGTCCCGTAACTTTGTCAAGTGTTCGATTTTGTTGTTCCGAAGAAAACTATCGAACAAGAAAAGGCGCATGAACTACACACTTTGCTAGAGAGTGTAGTTCACACGCCTATTTTCGTTCAACAATTTTTGTCGGAAACTAAATATCGGCCACTTTGTAAAGTTATCGGACCAAAATCGTACATTTTATAAAGTTATAGGACCAAAATCGAATACGGTCATATTAAAGGACCAAAAACGAACAGAGGCCACATACGGACCAAAATCGATATTTTCTCTCATATCATCAAATCTCTTGCAAAAACATGAACTTCTCCAAATAGTAATGAGCAATTATTAAGTTCTCAACCATTTCTTGCAATATTTCATCTAAGAAAAAAGCTAAGAACAACAAAGATGTTAACCAAGAAAGGCTCACCAGCAAACATGCTTGCATCCTCATACCTAAGCACACCAGGAATGGAGCCTTTAAGCTTATTGTTGGAGAAGTTCCCCTGCAAACCCTCCTGCCAAAAGTCCGGTATCCGCCCTTCGAACCGATTGTTCTCAACATTCAAAATATGCAGCAGTGGCGCTCTTATAAGAGAAGTTGGAATTCTCCCTACAAACATGTTATCCCCCAACTCCACTTGCCTGAGTGAATTCATTCCCAAAAAGGCACGATCAGGAATTTCACCACTAAAACTGTTGTTGCTGAGGAACAATCTCCTCAGCCTAATGAGTTTCTTGATTTCAATGGGAAGTGGGCCAGAGAAGTTGTTGTTGATAACACTGAGGCTGAATAGGGGCAACTGGGAGAGGAGTTGGAAGTTTAGGGTTCCTCCTAAGCTCATGTTTTCGAGCCTCAAACCGGTAAATGAACCGCCTTTGCATAGGATGCCAGTCCAGTTTGATGAGCTGTTGATGCATAGCTGAGGGACTGGGGTTTCCCAGTTGTGGAAATGATCTGCATTGGTGAGGGAGTTCTTGAAGTTTAGTAGGGTTTCGGAGAGGGTCGTGTCGTCGGATTTCGATGGAGGTGGAGATATGGAGAGGATCAAGAGGATCAAGATCCAAGAAGGAGTTGAGGGAGCCATGAATTAGGAAGAACACGGGGATCAGAGTGTCGTGTGTGTAGAGATTTTCGAAGTGTCTGTGCTTTCTTGATCAGTAGTTTCAACCACTTGTTGGCATTGTAAAGAGTGATGGTGTAGTATGATTGCCTCCATTAGTTGTCAATTATCTTCTTGCATATGGTTTAAATGTTTTCTTTTCTTTAATGAAGTTAAATCTTGTGCATTGGTTACATCCCACTCTTTGTATCTGCACTTTTATCCTCTTTCAAGATGGAAAAACCAAGAAACTTGTGGGACCTTTGAAATCATTCTTTCCATACAGTAACTCCCTCTGTTCCATTAAGTAGTGCCCTATTTTCTCTTTTTGGATGTCCCCATTACAAGTATTTAATTTCTAAAAAAGTAAAAAATATGTGGACAAAAAATCAATCACTAAGAAGTCCCTAACAATACACATCCACAAAACACCATTTTCTTCATAACCGTTACGAAAAGAAATGTGACACTACTAAACAATATTAAGAACACAAAAATTGATTCCAACATTCAACTTCTTCAATCTGTTTTCAAGAAAATAGTTCAGAATTGGACTGCATGGTTTCTTAACAAAATGAAGAAAATACCCAAAGAGGTGAAGCAGTCATACAAAATGCAATAAATATTATTGGAAAAACTTCAATCCATGAGAGGCAGACAGTGAGTTCAATCATACAGTTGTCACCAGAATGCCTAGCACCTTGGAATATATAGACAGTGAGAATATCAAAACCAGGAAAGAAAAAAAGTATCATAAAAAAAAGAAAAAATTATCTGTACTAAGGAGGTTTTGCTCTAAGAGGAAGAAGATGGCTGTGATGGTGATGCAGCAGTCTTGCAAATGGGGCACCAGTTCTTCAGCCGCAGCCACTGGCTCACGCAATCAACATGATACGCGTGCTGGCACTTGACTAGCTTCCCGATCTCATCTCCCTCGACGTAATCCTCCTGCAGAACACACGAGAATCTCAGTCCAAGAAGAGTAAGCTGATCATCATCTACCCCCTCTTCTCATTGACAATATAAAATCAAGAACTTCAAGTCTGATTAAATTTCAAGCTCAAATTAAACTCCAGTTTGATAGCGAATCTTCTCTACACTATAGTGTCCGAAAATGTCGAATCTTGGAAACAAATTTACCTTGTATGGGTGATGGGAACAAAAGATAGTGATATTTCTCTATTTTCCACTCTTGAAAGTGTCTTATGGTTTGCTTTCCTTCTATGTCACTTATATACCGTTTTCAACATGTTTTTTTTCTTCTTATATACTAATTTCGACGTTTTCGTTAAAAGCATAGGTGGGATTCACAGTACTGTAACAACGGATGCAGAAAAATTCATTCTTGATTAACATAATAGTAGAAAAATGACCTGGCAAATGCTACACTTGACATCATCTCCGTCTTTGCCTAATCTTGCGAATCCGACTTCTGGCGGGGTAACATGATATATGCTTCTCTTCACACCCTTTGATAGCTCCTCTTCTGAAAGAGCTGTGCTGACTGTACCCATCCTATCCCCTAGAGCCAACAATTCCTGCCAAATCAGCAGCAGATTCATATCGAATGAGAATAATCTAGTCATGAACTATAAACAAAATGTCCGAGACGAAGAAATCAAACAACCTCATACGACATGCTATCGATATCCAGCCTCATGTCTCGGTGTTGGTCGTATAGATTGAGGCCACTTAGGAACAAACTGGTCTCCAAGGCGAGTATTTGCTGCGGGAGGAAGAAAGCATAAGTCGAACAAATCCCAATTTGCAAATTATAGAGCCGATAAAGAGGTGTTTACCGCATGTGTCATCTCTTCCTGCTCGATCCTCTCGAGTGCTAGTAATACCTATCGAGTGAAAAACATACATACCAACATACATCATTTGTTTGTGAAGAAATTGAAATCGAAGGCATAGAAGGGAGAATACCTCGGAAGTACCATCCATATTGTACCGTTGTAACATGCCACGATTCACTAAACGGCTAAAGCCGTGTTCGTCCGAGGCATAAGGCATCAAAGTGGACTCACTATTATCATTACTACTAGAAACGCTATAAGAACTCGAGCCGCTCGAAGAGGCGTTAGCGGAAAACCGCAACGGTAATCTTGGCCTGCCAAAAGTTCTAGGCGGTTCGGAATGGGAGATACGAACGGAAGATTCTCTAAAACACGGAGTATTCCTCCCGTTTTCTCTGTATGAAGCACTCGCCTTGCTCTTGTTCACATTAGCTGAACCGCCTGCTCCAGACGTGCAACTAGTACATCTAGGGTTGGAGGTGGAGGCACCGCCACTCGAGGAAGAGTTACGCCCGACAAAGCTTGCTTGTCTCCATCTGCTATCCCCTTCTAGACTTCTCTTCTTCATCGCGTTTTTGCTCGGAGACTTTGATCTGGACGATGAACAGCTAGATGGGGGGAATCCGATACTGAATCGCATTTGAGGCTCTTGAGACTCGTACTACTGTTACTACTATGGAGAGTTCTTTTGGAAGAGGAAGGAACGGGCGGAATCTGAATTCGTATTCTGCTTGTTTGGCCTTGTGGTATACTGAAATCTGTTCCGGGATCTAACACTTGATGGCACGATCCCGCTTTTCGCTTGTCCGGATTCGTTCGTTGATCCGGAATGATGAGATGTTGGAGTTGTACTAATCGGTGAAGGAGTTGATTCTGTAGCTTCTGAATTACCGGATTGACTATGACTACTTTCTGATTTATCAAATCCCAATTGAGAAGACAACTTTCTCTTCGGATCAAGATACGAACTTTTAGCCTTAGTCCGACTCATAGAAGAAGTTTCATTCGCTCCATTCGCGTTCGAATAACAAAAAGAGGAGGGCGAGCTTTTGGCTTTCTCAGAGCTTCCGGTTTTCGTACTTTGATTCGCATACTTGACTCTACCATTGCATCCTATCCGGTTACAAAAATGGACGTTCTGATCGGGGCCAGAGTTGGCCTCCTTAGAGCCAACATTAAATCCTTGTCTAGGTGATGACTTACTCGTTGAAACGCCTCTTTTGGTGGAATATACATCCATGATTAGTTGTATTTGATCTCTTCCTGATGAATTAAAACGACACAATTCAGTGATGACATAGATGTTGGCCTTTCTGTCTAAAGGTTAAAAGAGCTGCAGAGGGAAGCAATGCATACAAGCAATTAACCAAAACGACTAACAATCGGTTTAATTCATACGAACAAAGTTGGCATGAACAAACTGAGTAACCGAGAGTTGAATAAGGAAATAAATGAGGCATCAGCTAATGAAATCAAGCAAATCTTGTAAAGAAATCCCATCTTAGGAGATATATATAAACACCACTAAAAGATTTACTACATAAACACATGAAGAATGAAGCTAAAATTCAAGGGGGAAGTGGAAATGATTTTGATAAGCCTGCTTCTTACAATCTGGAGACACAAGAAAGGAATGTTCATCTCATATTATAAACTACGCCGCAATTCGACATACTCAACTCCTTAAGATGACTTCCCTTTTCTGCAAGAGTTAGTTTTAAGATATGTTGTATGGATTGATTCACACTTTATAAGAATCTAAGTCACCACAAAAGTTCAAGCAAAGATGAATCTGTTCTGCATTCTCTTCCATAACAAACAAACTCAATACACAAGCAAGTCTGCATATATTCTCAGATAAGAAAGACTATACAAGGAAATCAGAAAATTAGAGAAAAACATGATTAAAGCATGATAAGGGATATTACATAAGCAAATTAAATTCAGCAGCAAGACAACCAAAGAAGTCCAAAATTAAGCAAGAAAATCAATTTTCCAACAGATTGGAAATCATCAAAACCCAATAAACGTTGAAAATATCAACAAAAAAATTCAAAGGAAGAAATCAAAATATGATATAAATCAAGAAATTCTGATTGGATATATATTCATACAACAATCAAGACTCCCATAAAGAAAAATCAACAAAAGCAAATCAAGAAACAGACCCATTATTCATCACGATCAAGAAATCAAGAATAACTCGATCATCACAACCTAAAAAGATTAAAAATCAAACCTTTGAAGTTATTTCTTTTATTCCCCAATCTTTCCGCTTCCTTCTGACGCTTTATCCTTTTTTCTCTTTCACAACAAAAAGAAAAAATCAAGACAAAAGGTTTCAGACAACTACTTAATAAGAAGGGGCCGCCTCGCCCCTCGTCCTTTTTAAGTGAGAGAGAGGAGGAAGAAACTGATGGGAGAGAAGGGAAATGTCAATATTTAGCATATATTCGACGAAAAAAATAATCTCTCACTATGTTGAAGATCCGACGATGATGGGAGACTGAATTCTACGCAGATTAAAAAAAGATTTCAGTTTTACCATGAAACCATAAACAAATGGATGAAAAAACTGACAACCGCGGAATTGCCGTCCTTTCCTATTTAAGTCATTGCAGCGATTTTCAGCCGTCCGATTTGTAGCCCGAGATTTGACGGTCGGAGATTGGGCCCAAACCTCAGGTTTCTGGGCCCACTTAACTTTCCCCTTATCCTTTTTCAAGTGTTACGTGTTGCGTTTCTATTCAAACATAACTAGTTATTGGGCCACTCCTCTTAAAAATATAATAATTTTATTTTTATTTTTATAATATCAACTTTTAATTTGGTAAAATAGGGATTATTATATTCATGTATATTTTACTTTATCTATGATTTGTTAGGTTGACTATTTTCATTCAAATCGAATATGACAATAAATTAATAAGAGATAAGTATATTATTCTTATCTTACAAAAGATAATTGGAATATCAATCTATAGTAAATAGGAATTAGATATAATTTCTTTATAATATTCATAATACATAAGTAATCTTACTTAAAGAAATAGTATTACATAGTACGTATAGGCACAAACGGATCCAGAATTTATGATTCGAATGGAAGACGTAGATTAAGAAAATGCATTATATGTTGATATTGTTTTGAACTTTTTGATTTGTTAATTTTGATCCACATATTATTTATTTTTTTAAAAATAAAATACTTTTAATGGGATGACTCGAAATAAAAAATAAAATATTTTTATAGGACTGAGAAAAGTATTTAGTATAAATAAAATACCATTTCAAATGGGATTCCCAATCAAAACAAATTCATACTTGAAAACAAAAACAATTAATAGCCCCACAAATAGACAATAACCTAAAAACTAACATAATTAGCTAAAGAACAAAAAAATAGCATTGGATGTCAACCATTTTGTTATGTGGCCAAATTCAATTAGTGGCCTCAATATTTTATTCTATTTTTATCAATTAAGTCACTTTCCCCTTTTATTACTTTCGTCATTTTTATCTAATTTTCACTCAATATATAATTAAATAAATTTGGACTTGTGTGATTGAAGTTCTTGAACTTACTTTTGGCACGACGTGTTTGATTCATACTTACGTAACATAGTTTTCCCTTTTAAATATGTGTTATTTTTTATATAAATTAAATTGACTATATGATGTGTATTATTAATTTATTATAAATTTACACTATTTGATATTTGAGTAAGTATATATATTAATATACCTACCGATTGGATGTAGCATCACATGGGTGATGGGTCAAATAAGAATTGATTTTTAATGTGACTTTCCTCCCACTATGTGCTAACAAAAATATGAATTAATTACTACCAAAGTTTAGTTAAAGGAATTGTATTTATATTTGGTTGTTATTGTAAATTCGCAATTGGTTATTGGTAAAAAAAAAGGAGAAAATAATTAAGCATAATATATGTGAAAATAAAATGTGAAATTAATAATACTCCATCTGTCCCAAAATTTTATGTCTACTTTCCTTATTCATATGTCCCTATTTTATATGTCTATTAACAAAAAAAAATTGTATCATTTCACCAACTTTAATAGATCGAATTAATAAGATAATATAGAAAACGACTATTGTATCAAACTTTTATAATAATAAACACAATTATGTCATTAACTTTTTAGCAATTTACTTTAATTTACTCAAGTTTCAATCCAACATTTATCTAATTTTTATATTCTTAAATTTTTTTCTTAACATGTGTCGAAAAATAAATCGACTTGTATTGAGACGGAGGAGGTAAAATAGAGGCAGGATTTTTCAAAAATATTAATTATTTGACCCCTTTAATTTGATTATATCAAATATGATCTTGTTCATGTTGGTTCATTTATTATTTTGTTGACCGATAAGTAAATTTATTTAAGAAATTAGTAGTTTCTACATTTGCACTTTTTAGAGGTATAATTGCACTTAATGAAACCAAATCAAATTTATTCTAAAAAGCACAAAGACAAATAAAGTATTAGCTGATGACGATATAGAATATGGAATAAAAGTGTAAATAAATATCGATCATATATGATAATCATATGTAAATAGTGGGATGAGATCACATGTTCAATAAATATCTATCAAATTGGTGTTTGATTCAAAACGACATAATTTTGTATGAAATAATGCACTTTTTAATTATTTATTAAACCCTTTTTTTTCTATTTTATCCTTTTAATTTGTAATTTTTTAATACAAAACTACGTCATTTTGAATCAAACACCAATTGAAAAGGGATGTAATGGATAGGTGATCTTATCCCGTAAATAAGATATATAATAATATTGTTATAATGCATGTAGTGCATTTTAATCAAATCCAAATAAGAGAAAAAAAAACTATAAAGAAAGAGAAATATTTGGGGTTCTCCATGATTTAAGGTTTGATTTCAAAGTAACCAATCCTTCTCAAGAATCCCTCTCATCCCTATGTCTCTCTCTCATATATTGTCAACTTTATTTGTCATCTTCTTCATTCTTTTTCTTCTCAATAATTCTAATTGAGAAGAAAAAGACTCCATCTAAGGTATTACTCCCTTTTACATTTCACCATCTTTTTTTTTTTAATTGTCTGCATTTATTAATACGGGCATGCTTGTGTAGATACATAGCTCAGATTCTTAAGAGGAAGAAATGTTCATAAATCATAAGTAGTAAAAAAGCAAAATCTCTATGAAATCAATTAACAATCTCTTACCAAAAGTGAATTACAAAATCAAGAAAGAAAAAACCTCATGTAAAATGTTTTTTTGTCCTCATTACATACATATATTTATATATGCATTGTAATCATGTAGGGAAACACAATTAAAAAGAGATGAACATAAAAATTTACGTGATTCGTTTTGTATAGTAATATACATCGATAGTCACATCATTTATAATATTTTCTTATAACTCCCTATTACATCTCGTATTTCAGTCTATCAAGAAGTGATACCCTAAATGGCAACAAGGAGAAGAGATCCTTTCCCAGGCAAGAAGTCACCATCTTCTCCACAAACAACACCACCACCAAAGCTCAAATCAACAGTTAACAAAATCACCACCAAATCAAACATTCCAACTTCACCCAAAAAACAAACCAAGCCAATCTCCAAACCCATAAAAAACTCCCAATCTTTCCAAGACACAAACCAAGAAACCATCTCCCCTCTCAACTCCAGCCAAGCCTACACAACCAAGAACAAGTCCACTAAACACCAAGAAGCCTCTAACTCCACCGTCCAAGCCACGCGCAACCACCGCTCCTCCTCCTCGTTCCTCCCCCTCGCCACCAAGCCCGCCGCTTCTCCTAAACTCACCACTAGCAAGACCTTCAAACAAGCGGTTAAGAATGAAGTGAAGCGCCGTGTTTCCATGCCCGCGAGGAGGAGCAGCATTATTGGGCTTAAGAAGAAGAATGCTTCAAAAGCAAAGGAGCAAAAACAGAGCAAGACTCTCGATAAAGGGGAAGATGTTATGATTTATTGTGTCCCGGAAGCTGAAGTACTAGAGATCAAAGACATACAAGATTCTTACCTTGATGAGAAGGGAGTTGATCAAGAACCCTTGTTCAATCTTGCCGATCCAACGGCTGTGATCGCAGATCAAGAGTCCCTTGTTGATATAACTGAGGAAACTTCTCACCATGAAGCTAAAGTAGAAGAAGAGAAACAAGAAGTTGTGAGTAAAGCAGAGGAAGTGGAGAAGAAGAAGATTAAGGAGGTTTCAATTTCATCTCCGCCTAAACAAGCGGATAGGATGCATGGGAAGATCGACGTGCCGGTTTCGAACGACGTGATCGAGGAGACGGCGTTGAAGCTTCAAGAACAGAGGAAGAACAGAGTGAGGGCTCTTGCTAGAGCCTTTGAAACTGTCATCTCGTTGCAGGAGAAGTGATGATGGAATTGATATGGAAGATTGATGCAAGTGGAAGGGCTTTTTCATTTGATCTTTTGAGGCTATGTAGCTGTGGAAGAAGATGAGGCAATATAATTATTATCATGCTGCATCATTTTATTATACTCTCTCCGCCTCCAATATATATATATATATATATATATATATATATATATGCCTATTTGACTTTTCACACATATTAAGAAAAAAATTAATGATACGAAAATTAGATAAATGTTGGTATTGAAATATAAGTAAATTAAAGTAATTTACTAAAAAATTAAGAACATAATTGTATTTGCTATTATAAAAGTTGGATAAAATTGACTTTTTCTATATTATCATATTAATTAGACTTCTAGAAATTAGTGAAATATTTAATTAGGCATCAAAAATTTGTTAACATGCATATAAATTTGGGACAAACAGAAATGAAAATGAAGCATATATATTTGGGAAATAGGGAATATTATATATACAACCTATGATCCAAAACTAAGAAACATAGGGAAATGCAATTTCAAGGGGTTTGTTAAAAAAAGTATAAAAAACTCGAATAGTTTTGAAATTTTAAAATGTGAAAATAGTAAGGAATATGTGAATTTAGTACGTGGGTAGGTTTGGTTAAATGGCCCATGAAGAACTTGGTTGCGTTAGGTTTTCAACAGCCTCATCCATTCATGGAATGAATTAGCCAGACCCAATATATAAGTATGTAAACGAATTGAGCTTTATTTGAATAGTTCAGTTTCGAGCTAGGTAAAGTTCGGCTTAAAATCGGAAATTTTGTTTGAGCTTGAGCTTCATTTGATTCGTCAACTTTCGTGTCAAATTTGAATATCTAGCTATTTGGCTCGAAAGCTTGCGAGCTCGGCAATATTAAATTTGTAATACCCCGATTTTTGTCATGCCTAATTAATCTCTTTTAATGCGATTAATTTTGGATTTAGTCTTGTATTCGATAACATAAATCAATATTGTATATATAATTATATTCCCTAAATTAAAACATATCTTATTGATTATAAGACCTTTATACATATAGATATATATTAATATGAATATGATAGATATATATATATATATATATATTTATATATATATATAAGTGTATATATATCCACCATCTAATTCTCCTCCCTCCCCCACACGTTTCCCTCTCTACTCCTCCACGTTAGGTGAATCTTAGACGAAAATAGGATCATCAGAGCATATCTTTTGGGATAGGAATACTGCATAAGATAATCAGTCCTCCCTCTTACTTCAAATTCACGCTCACTCTGCAACTCCAGAAGAGAACAAGAGATACTTGATGGAGTTGGACGGTTTCGCATTGGCTCGGATCTTGGTCTTGTTATCTTCAGCCATCTGGCACGGCAGGAGAGGGGAGGACTTGAAGAGTTCCTACTGATACTACAAAAGAGTCTGAGCATGGCTTGAACAAGCAAGCTTATGCATACTCCATCGGTTGATCACATCAAACATCCCTCCTTTCCATCACTCTTCTTCTCCATCTTTTTATTCCTTCATCCCGAGTCTCACCCCTCTTCAACTCCACACCGTTTCCATCTGCATAGTCTCAAGAGGAATAGAGCATTCAAGCCGTCTCCCCTCATACCGGAAACTTAGGACCGGCGACGTTCTCGCGCACCGTCGATATCAAGGGAGTCAAGGTATAAGCTTTTATTCATGTCCCCTTCTCCACCACGTTTTCTATCTTCTGCCGAGAATTAGTAAAGATCTGAATTATTGATTGTTATTCGTTGTCGATGTAATCACGCATTGCGTTAGCTTGAACTACGTTTTTTTTTATGATTGACGAATGACCGCATCAAATGATCCTAAACACCAAACAATAATGTGCTTGTCCCTCCAAAATGAACCTATGTGTTGAATTTACTATGAAATGGAACTGGAACATGAGAAGTGAGCCAAGATCATAACTTAGATACTGAAAATCTGGTGCATACAAACTGTTCGATAAAATGCCTCAATCGTTGCTTGAAAGAGACCATTAGCTGCACTCCTCTTTTTGCTCAAGATTCGTACGTCTGCTTGATTTCTACATCTTTGTTGCGTTACTTAGTATGGTTTAAGAGTGCTAGGACAGTAAAACAATCTTCAAATGTCTCATTTTCGCTGCCACAATTCGAGCCCAGAATTTCATGGACCAACTATTCTTGCTGACATTAAGCAGCGTGTTTCGGCTCATTTTCTTAACCACTTAGTTAACCCAAAGCTCACTAGTCTAGACACTCTTAGGAAGCACTTATTGTCTGCTTTTCAACGCCCCAAACCATTCGCAAATCGGAGCCCGGATTGAAAAGTTATACACCTTTGAAAACGCATGCCGAACCAGTCCCTGTTTCACCGATCAAGTAAACAGCTCTCTTCCGACCAATTTTCTGAATGGGCTATTGAACCAAAAACCCCGAAACCAACACCATCGTGATCCTTGATCTTTTGGCTTTCCATATCCATTTTCCGTTCGCCAAATGGAGTTCGTACCAGCAAGTTATGAACTTCGGAAAAACCACAGTTCGAAGCCATTAACTTCCTAAGCATGCGGACCAGGGAACTTGCGACGCGTTTTCCGACTGGAATAATGAAAAACAGCACCTAAGGACTATACCACTATAAGCCTGGCACTTTCCGTTTTCCAACGCACCTCTCGGTTCGTGAAACAGAGCCCGAACCCCGAAGTTATTCAACGTCGAAAATGGTTCGCTGAACTGCCGAGTGTTTTTCAGACTGCGGAGTAGCCTCTTTCGAACGTTTCCAACCCACTTTTTTTTTGTCCAAAACCCTTGAAACCTCATATTGTTGGAAAGCCACGACTACAGAATTTCCAACGCCGCTTGTCTCTCGAAATTTGGAGCTCGGACCAAAAAGTTATGCCCCGTCAAAAACACCCGCTCAAAACTGCCGAGTTGGCGATAAGCGCAGAACTGCAAGTTCCGACCCGATTTTCACGACCCGATCGAACTAATAACTCTAGAAAACTTACACCCACATAAACCTTAATAAACAAAGATCCCAAAACATATCTTGATCGTAAAACAAAGTCCCAACCGCTGAGATAACCCTGCTCGAATGTCGCCCGTAAGTTGTTTGATTAAATGTCACCAACCGAAAATTCTTAAGTGTCGAAATAAAGGTTTAGCTCCACCGGTTTTGGGAGATCTTTTTGTGAACAGCCCTCAAATCTGGTAAGCCCCATACCATATCAAACCTCGTCATTCAAGGAATCTCCCGTAACTTTTTCGTTCGCCATTTGGAGATCGTATCAAGAAGTTACGGATCGACGCGAAAAGGCAGCCTGAAACGCCCATCCTTCCTTGGATTGTGCTGAACCCCCCAACTTTAGAATAGCCTAGGAGCTTCGTTCCTTCTCAAAACTCACCGAACCTGATGCCGATAGAAAGCTGAGTTCGTTGGCTTTCCAAAACCGTGCTCGACACATAAAATGGAGTTTGGACGAAGAAGTTACGAGCCTGCAAAGGACAGCTGGCAGAACTGCCACAAACTCGGCGCTACAGTTCGGAGGCCGGTTCGATGTTGTAACGACGCCCGATCGGGAAACTTACTTCTACGGACTTGTAACCCTCCGGGGGCAGAATCTACACGTGAACTTTCGTCAAAGACCGACGGTCGGATCGTCGGAAATAAAGTTGGAAGTTGCTGCGAATATCACTTTAAAACTTCCAAAAATATCATTAATCTCAAATATCCCTTCAAAATGCCAAAGCAAATTATTTACCGAATGAGGATAGAATGCTATGAATACGTGAACGAGTTGTATCCGGGCAAGATCTTTAAAGATGAATTTTATTATGTCGAAGAAATAGCGAAATAAAATCCGCCATTCGTGACCAAAAATCCTTATGTCCAGAGACAAATTTGGGGGTCTGCGGAATTCGATAAATTCTAAGACTTTGGGGAATCGGAACCTAACCGAATTTAGGTCCCTATTGTAGGACCATCTAAAGAAGGCGTAGCCTCTGGAAGAGTTGTTGATAAAGTATCGCGCCACGAGGTGGGTAATATTTTCGTAAAAGTTATTTTGAGTTAATGAGCTCAGAATCATCGTTTATCCATGAAAGTTTTTGTGCATTTATACCGTTTAATGCTCCCGAGATCGATCGAGATCCCTGATTAATCTAAAACATTAATCAATGATTGTGTACACGTAGTTAGTTACTTTAGTGGACCGATCCCCACTAAGAGCTAACCAAGATGCGGGACCCCTGAGTTACGACTTTAGGGGCGGTTCCCACACTAAGTAAGTGAGACCCCTTGAACTACGATTCTAGGAAACGGTTCTCACCGTAAGAAACGGTTAAATGTGACATGTATGCGCATTGACGAAATGTTTTGTATGCCTTTAGCAGCTTTCTTTTTAAAACCCTCCAAGCCATACCTCATGCATGGATAAACCTGTTTTTAAATGTGTTTCAAACCGCTTACCCATTTGAGTACATTAAGACTGCCCCAAATCTCTTTTTACAAAAACATTTTCGGGTTGAGCTGGTCGCAGACGGGTGGAGCCGAGGGCGAGGGTTACTTTTTGATATGCTAAATCCCACCGTGCTTAATTGATACTTGCAGACGTAATTGTTTTGCTACTCATCATTTTAAACTTGTCTTCATGATTATTGAACTAGATTTCTTTTATGTGCTCAACACTTGTTTCATTTTGATAAATCTCGGCGTTGAAATCCTATGAATTTAATTTCTTGAATTATTCTGTATTATCCTCTAATTATAAATACTCGTTGATTTATCCGCATTCACCACACCCTGTCATACGCCCCTTCCCGAAAAACGGGCTGTGACAAAATTTATACTCCCTTTCGTCCCGATTATTTTATTCAGTATTCCATTTCGGGTCGTCCCAAATCAAATTTCTTTTTTTTCTAACAAATTATTATATTTAACTTTTTTAGAACATACAACTTTTACCACTCTACACAACCCAAATTAAACAATATAATTAGAGCGGGGAGTATTAAATTATATATATATAGTTATTAAGAAGTATATATGAAAATTTAAAATAAGATATATTTATTTTTAAATATAATAATTATCTAGCTTTCGAATACTATAAATATTCAAATTGAGCTCGAGTTAAAGCTCGTGTTGAAGTTGAGCCTTTACATAATGATAGTTTATTTTCAATTTAAGTCCTCAACAAATTGATAATCATTTTATATTATCTACTATACACATTTAACTCAATTACAATCAATTCCTTTAATCCAAAATAAAATACTCATATTTCACATGATGGATTTCTTTAGAACAAACATCTAATTCAACATTTATTGGTGGTCTACTTTGTATTTTCCACGCAAACTACCACTGATTATTTTATTAATCTTAGAATAATAATACGTTTGATGATAATTAATCATGATTAATTAACGAATTAGAGTTGGGTCAAAAAATATTAATGTCAAATCGTTGAATAAATAAAAACAAATGTAAGGGGGACATATGTCGGTCAAAGATAACGACGTTAAGCACCAAATGATTCGGTGCCACGTGGATTACGAACTTCTTTTTCTAAATTACCCTCCGACTTTTGACTTTTTTTCATTGAAAACCTCATTATTCTATTCCTCTGCGGCCCCACTCTCAGTTGATGGAGAATCCCATGCAAGAAGACACGTCATAAGAATCCAAAGCAATTATAAAGTTGAATATTCTTCTTTCATTTTGCAAAATCTACCCCTACTCCTACCGAAATTTACAAAAAGAACCCGCTAACTACCAGCTTCCACTCATTTTCCTTTTCAATCAGCTCCTCCAACTACTACGAAATTACATCGAAGTTGCCCTAGCATTTCTTGGCAGGAATCTCCTGCTTCGCGATCTGCGCGTGCCGGTGGTCCCCCTCGTAGGTGACGATCAGGACCGCCGGATCGTCTCTGGCTCTCTCGACGTGCTTCCTCGCCGGACAGCCTTTGACGGAGCTGCATTTGTAGTAGCCACTGAAAATTTGGAAGTAAGTAGGTTAGCCAACTGTGGCCGTTGATCTGTGTGGAATGAGATGAATCGATGGTGATTAGTGAAGGTGCAGGGTAGTTACCGTGGGTATGGTGAGCCCTTGATTGGTTTCTGACCGTATTTTCTCCATGAGTACTCGTCCGACGGGATATCGGCGAGTTTTGAGCTGGTCGCCGGAACCCTAATTGTTCTCTTCACTCTATGTTTCCTGAAGAAGAAACACAATTTTTAGTCGGATTTCAGATTAAATTGAGTTAATCAATCAGATTTGTGAAATAATTTTGACAAAAATTGTAGTACCTCTTTTTGCAATTGCAGCGGGAGATTTTGCCGGAGACGTCATTGGAACGGTCATGCTCACGGCATCTCTTCCCGGACAGTGGCGGCTTGCCGACGGCAATCGCAATCCTCGAAGGCGGAGTGCTCTTTCCATTGGAAACGCTGCCTTCGCCGGTTATCGTCGACGCCAGAGTCGCCGACGAGTTTCCGGATGTCGACAAGCTTAAAACATCATCGCCGATTAGATCCTCCCGCAAAACAGCCGCTAGTCTTCGAGACATCAAGCGGCGCCGCCGCCGCTGCCGCGGCGGGAGAATCGGAGAAGAGGTTTAGCGTCTGAAGTTGGTGAGAACCGAAATCTCGAGGTTCGGAGCTCTGAATCGGAGTCAAGGCCGGCGTCTCCGGCTGGGGCTGAACATGAGCACGCCTGAACCGGGCGTGTCCGGTCCGGTTAAGGTTTGAGCCGACCTTTTGAGAGGTGAAAAGCGTGAAATCCGAGGGCGGATTTTGATCGGAGGCGGTTCTTATTAAATGTTGCATCGAGTGAAAGCCGGCCGGCGCGTCATCTTGAGCCGCCGCGTGGTCGTTGAGATTCCGGTAGCGGAGCAGCTCGACGGCCATTTCTGCGGCTGGATCTGAAGCTGTAGAAATCTGAGATTTTTCGTTGCAATTTTTCGTAGTGAGAGAAGAAATATGAGATGAGAATGGGGATAGGGGAATGAATATATGGGAAAAGGATGTGGGTGGGTGACCGGGTCAGCAGGTTGATTCAAAGTTTGAATTCTTAACCAAATAGAGGGTCAACAACATAGAGTATTTAATAAGTTGGATTCAGTCAAAACAATTAAATAAAATCAAAGAGTTATTAATGAAATAAATTACTTGTAATTTTAATAGGAATTTCAAACCTTCGTGTACTATTGTATGAATTTTATAATCTTTTATGAAGGTAATATATGATTCTAGGTTTTTTTCAGATGTCGAAGTATTCAGTTAGACGTCTACATGGACGGTACAAATTGACGTTTTTTTGATTTTTCAAATAGGTGTTTTTCTCATTTGGTGGATAAGTGTCGTGTTTTTATTTGTTAATGTCGTAGTTTAGAATTAATGATGAGACATTTTTATGCTATGTAACATCAAAACGATGTCATTTTGATTCTTTTCCAGTTGTGCGTCCAAACTCAACCAAAAGACATTTTTTTTCTTCCAATAGTCAGAAAAATTGGAAATCCAAACATGCTTTAAATTGTCAAAATTTAAAAATTTGTACATTAATTCTCCATAATTTAGAATTCGCGTTAAAATTATAAATTAACTATATTACCCTTTATCAAAATCAAATTGTGACCAATTGACCATAAATATATAATGATGAGGAAGGAAATTTACAAGACCTTATGGTGGGTAATGATTTGTGAGTCATAGTGATAACATTGTTAATAGAAAAGCTTGACTTTGTGGGATACCTGATATGGGGAAGGTTGACTAAATATGCATTTTACGTAGATTTTCCACTACGACCACGGCATCGTTTACGAACCGTAGGATTAAAGGGAGGTCCATCAACCGTCAAGATACAGTCAAAGCAAGTTGACTTCGACCAATGTCGTGCCACTTGCGACGTGATGCCACGTTGCCTTAAAACTTTAATTTTGTTGCTTGAGTAGATAGAAAGCATGACTTTTATAAATCGGAAATTGTCAAGAATAGACACTCTTACTTCAAAATTGCAGATGGCCTACTCCAAAAATTTAATTGCGCTATTTCGCTGCAAGAAGCGGGTATACTTACTGCCGGACGGGAAGGTTGCTTCCCGTCGCAGTGAGTCGGACGGCATCGGGGTGTCAATGCTGGCGATGGCGTTTGGGCCCTTGATCGAGTGCCGGTGAGTGCTGCTTCGGCCGATGAGATGGTTGTTTGACTCTCTTGAAGCGGCGTTCTGCAAGCCATGCTGCATTCCCACGCCACCCTGCCGCACGTCAAATCCTTGTCTTTGTTTTTTTGCAACGAGACATCCTGCTTTTTTTTCGGGGTTTGTAATTAGGGTTTGTAATTTTAGGGTTTGTATTACGAGGCAAGAGTTTGAATTGCGATGTAATTAAGAATTGCGAGTTTGTATTACGAGAAATTATACTCTTGCTATTTAAATTAGGATTTGTAATTTTATGTATAAATAGAAAATTAGAATTTGTAATTTTATGTATATATATGTCATGCATTTACGAGATTAGAGTTTGTAAATTAGGGTATGTATAAAATTCGAAATTAATTATTTTACGAAATTAGGTGTGTAAATTAGGGTTTGTAAATAAGGGCATGTATAAAATCAAAATTACGATAATATAAATATGAAATTAAGGTTTGTATAAATTAGTTGAAGTGATTGTTATATATTTTGGTACTAATAAACGAGAATATTTTGGTACTAAAATATTTCAATTAAATCATCATGGACATTACATATTTCAATTAAATCATCATTCCAATTAAATATTTTTTTGTCACGCATGCAATAATATTTTAAAGCCATTTGTTGAGGGATTTGATTTATTTTTGGATAGAGAAACTCTGCATCAAATAATTCAACAAAATAGGTTTGTATGTTTGGAAAAACATTATTTAAAACCTTCAACTTCCCCACTTATTTCCCCACTTATTTCCCCCATTTATTTCCCTCCCCACGTCCATGTTTTTTAGTTTTTTTTCCCCATTTACTCAACCTTTAAAACCCATGTTGTATTTCAGTTTTATTCTCCCCTCTTCGGCTTTGTAGTTTTTCTCCCCACTTCAACTTTAGCTTTGTACTTCAACTTCGGCTTTGTACTTCAACTTCAGCTGCAACTTCAGCTTCAAACTTCAAGTGCGTTGTGAAGATTTTCTGAATCGTCGAAATGGACGAATATGATGCCGCCTCGCAGGTTAGTAGACGAGAATCTGTTAGTTATGCGTATATATCGTATATATCGTATTTCATATTTAGTGTATGCGTACATTTCGATATATATTTAGGGTTTAGTGTATGCGTACATTATATTTAGTGTATGCGTATATATTTAGTGTATGTGTATATATCGTATATATCGTATTTTATATTTAGTGTATGCGTATATATTTTATATTTAGTGTATGCGTATTTTATATTTAGTGTATTCGTACATTTCGATTTTTTGAAGCTGTTAGTTATGCGTATATATCGTATTTATATAGTTAGGGTTGGTAATTATTGTAAATAAAATATTACGTAGTATATATCTCAGGAAATTATTGTAAATAAGATAGGGTTGGTAATATAGATGTATATATTGTATAGAATATCTATTATAAAATATCTGTTCATAAATAAAATAGCGTATATATTGTATAGATGTTCAAAAAAACTGTCGTTGGTAATTATTGTAAATATATATCTGTTATAGCATATAAAAATAATACCGAGATATACGGAAGTTATACGGAGGACTAATTACGTATTAGGATTTCTTGGTATATGTATTACTTATATTATTAATATTATAGTCTGTTTTAAATTAAATTAGTATTTATGTATTTTAAAGTATTAATATTATAGTATTTATATGTTGATATATTCATATCGTGTATTTTAAAGTATTAATATTGTAGTATTAATATCTTGATATTATCGTGTATTTTAAAGTATTAATATCGTGATATTAACATATTATATATCGTGATATATATATATTGTATAATACTAAGGATTTAAATATTTAATATATAATTTTGCCGTTAATTAGTCTTTGGATTACATATTAAATGTCCGTTGATATATAATTCTGTATTAACATATTAAATATTATATATAATATAATAAATATTAAAATATTTGTTCATAAATAAAATAACGTATGTATTGTATAGTCTATTTTAAATAAAATAGGGTTGGTAATTAAATTAGTATTTATGTATTTTACAGTATTAATACATAAGGATATTAACATATTACTCCATATGTAATATATAATATATTATTATATAACTGCATATTATAAAATATATATAATTAAAACTGCGTATTATTAAAAATATATAACTGCGTATTATAAAATCCGTATAACTGCGTAATAAAATCCCTATAACTGTGTATTATAAAATATATTATTATATAACTACGTATTATAAAATAAATTATTATATAACTGCGTATTATATATATATATATATAATATATAACATATTATTATATAATTGCGTATTAATATACAATATATTATTATATAACTGCGAATTCAACAGTATTTATGCATATAAATCCGTATATCAATTTCTATCAATTTCTCTCAATTTTTCTATCAATTTTGTATTTTAAAACAATTTCGTATATCAGTCCGTATTTTAAAACATTTGACGTATTTATGAACTAATTTCACATTTTTCTTTAATGCAGAGTCAATGGTTTTTTTTTTAGGTACGTAGCCAAGTCGGCTAAACCTCAAATCATGATTCATTACAAGTGGGATGTGATCCCACCGATCCGCAGACATCGATGCCGTCGGCGGTGACACCCACGTATGCACAATTGCATGAGAGTAGCCCTTTCGGCCATTTCATGGAATGGGAGGGGAGTGTTAGTGCAAGAAAAGCTCTCCACCAACTGATGTGTCGTGAAGTGGAATTCGCCGACTTTGTATCTAACAACTTTTGGTTTCACGTATCGAATCGTCATTTGAAGTTCGGTCCGCAGGAATTCGCCCTGGTCTCGGGGTTGATGTTTGGGTCATCGACATTTGACCCAACAATGGAGCATGATGCTTCCACGGTTCGTGCAATGGCCGTATTTTGTGGAAATCGGAGGCTGAAAATATCCGAGTTGGAGGATATTTTCAGAGAACACAAGGTGAACGGCGCATCGGCAGCCGACTACGTGAAAGTGGCAAATGATTTTATGCTGCACCTACTAACCTTGGGTGTTCCGAGGCCGAGACTGATCGACGACTTCGTTTGGGTGTTAGTGGACAACATGAACAAATGGAAGGAATTCCAGTGGGGAGCGTATGCATACCGAGCATTGCTTCACTACAAGCAATTCATCCCCAACACTCTTGCGGGATCTAAGGTGTCTTATGTGTTCAGCGGGCCCGTCTGAGCCTTACAAGCATGGGCTTACGATTGCATCCCCGAATTTGGGAGGGCTTGTGCGAACTTGGTGGACCAAGAAGCGCTTCCACGTCTGTTGAGGTGGAATTTCCCGAGAGTGAAAGGATCGTTCGCTGGATTCTTCGACGATGAGATAAATAACTATGTTTGTACAGTTCAAACAAAAATATGGTAAAATATATATATACTGTGGAGAACTATAATCTTATACAGACATATAGGTCATGAGAAACCACCTAAGTTCATATATCTCAATTTAAATTGTATAGTTCGCTGTTTTAGATTATAATTATGTAACATTGCTTGTTTTATACATAGTTGGAATGCGGACCGATGGTGGAGGAGGAAGCAGAGATCTTGACTGATTATTATGCGAGCACGATGTCCGGCGCGGCACTTGGCGTGCCGTATAGAGAGCCGGTTGTTGTCCAGTTTGGATCTGATCGAGCCAGAGCGATGGGCATTCCTCGTCCACGCGGCCCTGCAGTGCCCCACTCTCCGCATGCCATGCAAAGACGATCAGAACGAAACCAGGCTCCGGCGAGTTCTAGCAGTCTTGATACTCAAGATATGACTCATCGTGAGAAAAAGTTTTGGAAGAAGATCAAAAACTTTTTCTCCAAAAATAAGTCGGAGCGGAAGTCAGCGGAGGAGGGAGGACCGTCGCAGTCTTGATACTATTAGAACAACTTTCCTTCAATTTAAACAGCAAGAGTACTATTTAAACTAGCTTAGATAGTTTTTCTCTTAATTTTATCAATTTAAATATAGAGATTACTATAAATCTATATATTTCTCTCAATTGTATCTCTTACCTATATAGAAGCTTAGAGAGAGAGAGAGAGAGAGAGAAGAGAGAGAGAGAGAGAGAGAGAGAATATTCTCTCAAATATTCTCGGAATATTTTCGCAATCGTTCTCTCAATTTTCTCAACTTGCATAAAACAACTTAAAATCCGGGTTTCGCAACTTGCATAAAAATAACGTAAAACAATTAATTCAAGATTTGTATAAAGATTAGTATAACGGTTCACGGGATATTATACGTAATCTTGGGAGATATATTACGTAGTATAGTTGAGACGTGAAGTTTGAATCGTAACCAAATCATAGTTCTCCATAAAAAGTTTATATTTTTAGTATTATAATGCATATATTGTCGGATTATTATTTATACGGAGATATATACATAGTGTACGGAGAACTATAACTGAATATATATCCCTGACCTATGATGTAATGTTTTGATATGTACAATTGCACATTTTTCATACATATAAAGGAAACAGATATACAAGGTAATGGAGCGAGTACTATTAGAACAATTTTCCGTCAATTTAAACAGCAAGAATACTATTTAAACTAGCTTAGATAGTTTTTCTCTCAATTTTATCAATTTAAATTGAGAGATTACTATAAATCTATATATTTATCTCAATTGTATCTCTTACCTATATAGAAGCTTAGAGAGAGAGAGAGAGAGAGAGAGAGAGAGAGAGAGAGAATATTCTCTCAAATATTCTCGGAATATTTTCGCAATCGTTCTCTCAATTTTCTCAACTTGCATAAAACAACGTAAAATCCGGGTTTCGCAACTTGCATAAAAACAACGTAAAACAATTAATCGAAGATTTGTATAAAGATTAGTATAACGGTTCACGGGATATTATACGTAATCTTGGGAGATATATTACGTAGTATAGTTGAGACGTGAAGTTTGAATCATAAACAAATCATAGTTCTCCATAAAAAGTTTATATTTTTAGTATTATAATGCATATATTGTCGGATTATTATTTATACGGAGATATATACATATTGTACGGAGAACTATAACTGAATATGTATCCCTGACCTATGATGTAATGTTTTGATATGTAAAATTGCACATTTTTCATACGTATAAAGGAAACGGATATACAAGGTAATGGAGCGAGTACTATTAGAACAACTTTCCGTCAATTTAAACAGCAAGAGTACTATTTAAACTAGCTTAGATAGTTTTTCTCTCAATTTTATCAATTTAAATTGAGAGATTACTATAAATCTATATATTTATCTCAATTGTATCTCTTACCTATATTGAAGCTGAGAGAGAGAGAGAGAGAGAGAGAGAAGAGAGAGAGAGAGAGAGAGAGAGAGAGAGAGAGAGAGAATATTCTCTCAAATATTCTCGGAATATTTTCGCAATCGTTCTCTCAATTTTCTCAACTTGCATAAAACAACGTAAAATCCGGGTTTAGCAACTTGCATAAAAACAACGTAAAACAATTAATCGAAGATTTGTATAAAGATTAGTATAACGGTTCACGGGATATTATATGTAATCTTGGGAGATATATTACGTAGTATAGTTGAGACGTGAAGTTTGAATCGTAAACAAATCATAGTTCTCCATAAAAAGTTTATATTTTTAGTATTATAATGCATATATTGTCGGATTATTATTTATACGGAGATATATACATATTGTACGGAGAACTATAACTGAATATGTATCCCTGACCTATGATGTAATGTTTTGATATGTAAAATTGCACATTTTTCATACGTATAAAGGAAACGGATATACAAGGTAATGGAGCGAGTACTATTAGAACAACTTTCCCTCAATTTAAACAGCAAGAGTACTATTTAAACTAGCTTAGATAGTTTTTCTCTCAATTTTATCAATTTAAATTGAGAGATTACTATAAATCTATATATTTATCTCAATTGTATCTCTTACCTATATTGAAGCTGAGAGAGAGAGAGAGAGAGAGAGAGAGAGAGAAGAGAGAGAGAGAGAGAGAGAGAGAGAGAGAGAGAGAGAGAGAGAGAGAATATTCTCTCAAATATTCTCGGAATATTTTCGCAATCGTTCTCTCAATTTTCTCAACTTGCATAAAACAACGTAAAATCCGGGTTTAGCAACTTGCATAAAAACAACGTAAAACAATTAATCGAAGATTTATATAAAGATTAGTATAACGGTTCACGGGATATTATATGTAATCTTAGGAGATATATTACGTAGTATAGTTGAGACGTGAAGTTTGAATCGTAAACAAATCATAGTTCTCCATAAAAAGTTTATATTTTTAGTATTATAATGCATATATTGTCGGATTATTATTTATACGGATATATATACATATTGTACGGAGAACTATAACTGAATATGTATCCATGACCTATGATGTAATGTTTTGATATGTAAAATTGCACATTTTTCATACGTATAAAGGAAACGGATATACAAGGTAATGGAGCGAGTACTATTAGAACAACTTTCCCTCAATTTAAACAAAGAGCAGGACTTATTTAAACTAGCTTAGATAGTTTTTCTCTCAATTTTATCAATTTAAATTGAGAGATTACTATAAATCTACATATTTCTCTCAATTGTATCTTTTACCTATATAGAAGCTTAGAGAGAGAGAGAGAGAGAGAGAGAGTGAGAAGAGAGAGAGAGAGAGAGAGAGAATATTCTCTCAAATATTCTCGCAATATTTTCGCAATCGTACTCTCAATTTTCTCAACTTGCATAAAACAACGTAAAATCCGGGTTTCGCAACTTGCATAAAAACAACATAAAATAATTAATCGAAGATTTGCATAAAGATTAGTATAACGGTTCACGGGATATTATACGTAATCTTGGGAGATATATTACGTAGTATAGTTGAGACCTGAAGTTTGAATCGTAAACAAATCATAGTTCTCCATAAAAAGTTTATATTTTTAGTATTATAATGCATATATTGTCGGATTATTATTTATACGGAGATATATACATATTGTACGGAGAACTATAACTGAATATGTATCCCTGACCTATGTTGTAATGTTTTGATATGTAAAATTGCACATTTTTCATACGTATAAAGGAAACGGATATACAAGGTAATGGAGCGAGTACTATTAGAACAACTTTCCGTCAATTTAAACAGCAAGAGTACTATTTAAACTAGCTTAGATATTTTTTCTCTCAATTTTATCAATTTAAATTGAGAGATTACTATAAATCTATATATTTCTCTCAATTGTATCTCTTACCTATATAGAAGCTTAGAGAGAGAGAGAGAGAGAGAGAGAGAAGAGAGAGAGAGAGAGAGAATATTCTCTCAAATATTCTCGCAATATTTTCGCAATCGTTCTCTCAATTTTCTCAACTTGCATAAAACAACGTAAAATCCGGGTTTCGCAACTTGCATAAAAACAACGTAAAACAATTAATCGAAGATTTGTATAAAGATTAGTATAACGGTTCACGGGATATTATACGTAATCTTGGGAGATATATTACGTAGTATAGTTGAGACGTGAAGTTTGAATCGTAAACAAATCATAGTTCTCCATAAAAAAGTTTATATTTTTAGTATTATAATGCATAAATTGTCGGATTATTATTTATACGGAGATATATACATATTGTACGGAGAACTATAACTGAATATATATCCCTGACCTATGATGTAATGTTTTGATATGTAAAATTGCACATTTTTCATACGTATAAAGGAAACGGATATACAAGGTAATGGAGCGAGTACTATTAGAACAACTTTTCGTCAATTTAAACAGCAAGAGTACTATTTAAACTAGCTTAGATAGTTTTTCTCTCAATTTTATCAATTTAAATTGAAAGATTACTATAAATCTATATATTTATCTCAATTGTATCTCTTACCTATATAGAAGCTTAGAGAGAGAGAGAGAGAGAATACTCTCTCAAATATTCTCGCAATATTTTCGCAATCGTTCTCTCAATTTTCTCAACTTGCATAAAACAACGTAAAATCCGGGTTTCGCAACTTGCATAAAAACAACGTAAAACAATTAATCGAAGATTTGTATAAAGATTAGTATAACGGTTCACGGGATATTATACATAATCTTGGGAGATATATTACGTAGTATAGTTGAGACGTGAAGTTTGAATCGTAAACAAATCATAGTTCTCCATAAAAAGTTTATATTTTTAGTATTATAATGCATATATTGTCGGATTATTATTTATACAGAGATATATACATATTGTACGGAGAACTATAACTGAATATGTATCCCTGACCTATGATGTAATGTTTTGATATGTAAAATTGCACATTTTTCATACGTATAAAGGAAACGGATATACAAGGTAATGGAGCGAGTACTATTAGAACAACTTTCCGTCAATTTAAACAGCACGAGTACTATTTAAACTAGCTTAGATATTTTTTCTCTCAATTTTATCAATTTAAATTGAGAGATTACTATAAATCTATATATTTATCTCAATTGTATCTCTTATCTATATAGAAGCTTAGAGAGAGAGAGAGAGAGAGAGAATATTCTCTCAAATATTCTCGGAATATTTTCGCAATCGTTCTCTCAATTTTCTCAACTTACATAAAACAACGTAAAATTCGGGTTTCGCAACTTGCATAAAAACAACGTAAAACAATTAATCCCCGGTGCTGTAATGTGTGCCATCAACTACGATGACCTGCCTCAAGTTAAACATGCCGGTATTCTTCCCTTTCAGATGTGTGCCATCAACTACGATGACCTGCCTCAAGTTAAACATAAACGCATTTATGTACGGGCCCCACGCGACAAAAACGTACTCGAACCGATTGTCATCCCCGATGCTGTAATGGGTTATCGTTCCGGGGTTTAACTGCTTTAGCATATGGAGGTACTTGGGTAGCAGCTTATAAGAATCGTCGTGGTCGCCGTAAATCATCGTGTAGTACCTCCTCCTCCGTTTCTACCTCCTCCTCCTCCTCGTTTTCCTCCTCCTCTTGCTCCACCTCCTCGTATTCCTCCTCCTCCTGACCGTCACTGAAGAACTTATGTCTGTCGAAATCCCTAATGGATTGCTCAACTAGGTCCCGATCGTCCAAATAAGGGAGATGTGATCGGGTCTGCCACGTACTTGTTCCGGCCACATCACTCGGACTCGTCGTCACAACACAGACAGTGGGATCTGCCTCGAAGCCAATGAGTCGATTTAAATTTTCATCACTCGTCATTAGTGACTTCACGAGCCGACCGACGTGATTTCTCTCGAGGGAATATAATAAATACGGGGTACGCATCGAATTAGTTTGCGTGATTGAATCAATGGTTGCTTTTAGAGATGACAACGAAAGTAGGCAGTGCGGAATTGCTGCAAGTTGTTCATCCCCATATTTGTATTCGGAACCCTCGAATATTCCTCCATACTTGACTGTTATACGTGTCCATTCTGCCATCTAACCAAATTGTAAGACATATAAAAGTTTAGTTCTCAGCAAAAGTACCGTATATCTCCGTAATAATGTACATTTACATGAAATACGAAGAACTATAATTAATTATTACGCTGGAAAATAATACAATCCATTACATAAGATGTGTAATGGATAAATAAGTTTTACATCTCAGTATAAACGGCGTATATTATCAAAGTATAAAAACTCAATATAGCAAACAGAGAACTATATCACATTTTGCATAGTAATTTCCTTATAAGATGATTAAATGCAATATTAATCATATTTACAAATGTCACGTTTAAATATATATGCAGTGTAACCCTATTTACAATAAAGTACTATTTAAATTCATACAAACGCTTTAAATATATATAAAATTACATAGAAAATGCGGAAAAAACCCTAGGGCATAGCACTATTTTTATACGAATTATTAAAACAATTTTTATACAAAATACGAATTATACGAATTATACCAATTATACGAATTATACGAACACTATTTAAATTCATACAAACGCTTTAAATATATATAACATTACATAGAAAATGTGGAAAAAATCATATACAAAATACGAAACTATACGAACTTTTTTACAATGAAACTATTTTTATACGAATTATATGAATGAAACTATTTTTATACGAACTATTTTTACAATGAAACTATTTTTATACGAATTATACGAATGAAACTATTTTTATACGAACTATTTTTACAATGAAACTATTTTTATAATGAAACTATTTTTACATTTAGATGAAACTATTTTTATACGAATTATTTTTTACAATGAAACTATTTTTATACGAATTATACGAACTATTTTTATACGAATTATACAAATTATACGAACACTAGTGATAACCCTAGTGCGTATCACTATTTTTAAACAAATACGAACACTATCATGATTAAAACAAAATAAGAACACTATTTTTAACCAAAATTATATACAACATACCTTGTGCGAAAAAGGATGCAGATGTACATATAGATTGAACTTTGCGCAATTTTTTTCTTCTCTTTAAATCTTTCTCTCTCTAAACTGAAGATATAATGTCTCTCTAAACTCACGATATAACCTCTTTATATATAATGGGGTTCACTATTATTTCAGGAATTAAATAATGTAGAATTAAAATTAAAATAAAACTGTTGCTTTTTGTCACTGCATGCATGCTAGAATACTGTCATTTTTGTCACGGAATTAATACTCAAACACACTGTCATTTTTGCATGCATGCTAGAATACTGTCATCTAGTGAGATAGGAATTAATATTCAAAACACACTGTAGAAATAATTTCGTAGCTCACGAGACAATTTGAACCACTAATGCTTGTAGAAATAATTTCAAATAATTTCTATACACACTATAGAAATAATTTTTATACACACGTCGAAATAATTTCGAAATAATTTCTATACACACTGTAGAAATAATTTCTAGACACACTGTACAAAACACACTGTACAAATTAATATTCAAAACACACTCTATACACACTATAGAAATAATTTCGAAATAATTACTAAAGGACAAATTCGAATATTATTTCGTAGCTCACGAGACAGCTTGTAAATATAACGCGATGCATGCTTCCTTTAGCCTAACAGTCCAAAATAATACTACTAAAAATTAGGGATAATGATGACAAAATAAGGGTCACGTACTCTCATGGGGTGTGCAGAAATTAAGGGTCATGTGCACTCTGACTCATCACTTTTTCAAAATTCAAGCCATGCAGATGTGACTTGACCGCTGATAAGATGTGTCTGTGGGGACACAATAGCCTGTCATGCGCAGGCTACACTCTACACCTACTTTTGGAGGGTAAAAAAGATAAAATGGCTATCATAGCATTTTCTGTACAAAGTGGGTATCAGTGCATTTACCCAATTAAAAGTGGGTATTTCTGCACATGACCCTTTATAAATCACTTTAAATAATAAAATATTCCCTCCATCCCATTTAAAATGACAAGTTTTTCTTTTCGGAACGTTCCACTTAAAATGACACATTTCTTTAAAAAAGAAATAACTTTAAAAAATATTACTACCTCCGTCCCATTAATATTATCATGTATACATAATTGGGATGTCCCAATAATACTGTTTTATTTCCAAAAAAGGAAATAAAACAACACTACAAATCAAAAAAAAGTCATGTAGACCCACATCATTTACACACAAAAGTCAAGTTTCTTAAACTCCGTGCCGAAACCCTACATGATAATATTAATGGGATAGAGGGAGTATTAAATTATCTCTTACTTTATCATTTATCACTCATACTTTATCATTTATTCTCTCACAAACTTATTCATCTTCTCTTTCTTACTTTATCATTTATCCAATCTCTCATATTTTACCATCCACTTTCTTAATTCCCGCGCCGAAAAGAAAATTGTCATGTTAAATTGGACGGATGGAGTAGTAATTACAAAATAGTTATTTTCCTATTAATACATTTACAAATAGTTAAAGTAAAAGCCAATTATATATTAATGTATATATATTTTTTATGTTACAACTAATATTAGTTATTACATTTAACAAAATCGAATTTGATCTCGATCAACCTTTTAACATAAATTCTTGTCTGTATCGCTTTTAATATTTCTCAAACCGGATATTCATCAATGAGACTATTGTTCTAATCGTGATTTCTATGTGGGAGAACCGAGACTTGTATACTTATATATCATCTTATGCATCTTTTTATTTTATAATATCTCAAATATGAACGAAATACTTGAAAATGATTGGAATCGAAACATATGTAAATTCATAAATATTATAATATAGTAATTTATTTATTTATATTGGTAATATTATTATCAAAATATTAAATGCTTGTCTTTATATATATATATATATATATATATATATATATATATATATATATAGGGAGATCATATGAGAACACCCCTTAGAGTTAGAAATAGGAACAATTTATAACCGTTTGATCAAGTAATTCGGCGCTCCAAATTTTGTCATTACTTAAAATCCCGAAATGCACCATAAAGGCCAAAAGTTTGCACTAAGCTTATTTTTGTAATCTTGCACAATCTATTAATTTTTTTTGTCTTATTTTCTTTTGCTGTAACCGTCATTTTCGTTAATTATCTTCCATGTTTTAATATCACAAAATCTCGTTCCAGATTTTACAAGAACTATGGTTAATTGTACATAGTTTCACTAAGTCTCGTCCCAGATATAAGTCTCGTTCTAGATTTTCATTAATAGTTTCATATTTTCTTCATTTCTCATTAATTGTGCATATTTTTTTCCAATAATTGTACATATTTTTTTTCCGTTAATTGTGCATATTTTCCAAAGTAATTGTGCATTTTAACATTTACTTGTGCATATTTTTTCCAGTAATTGTGCATATTTGTTCTCATTAATTGTGCATATTCTCGACTGTAATTGTGCCTTTTTTCCCCAAAATTGAGCAAAATCGTGTAATAGTGCAGATAAAATTGTTAAATGTGCATAAAAATTGAATTAATTGTGCATACTTTTATTATGACTCAAACAAATGCACAAATCATCTAAATCGTGTAATAGTGCAGATAAAATCCATAAAACGTTCATAATATATGAATTAATTGTGCATACTATATAAAACGTGCATATAAACAACGAATTAATTTTGCAAACATTCATTTTAACTTGAACAAAAATGCACAAATCATAGAAATTGTGTAATAGTCTCAATAAACTAAAAATGAAATATAGAAATCTATGACTCATTTACAAATAATAGTAATCGTGTAATAGTATCAATGATATGTACAATAAATTGCACAAATCTTAGAAATCTAGAGGTAATTGCGTATTGAAACCAATGTCAACAAAAGCAGAGAAAAAACTAGATAAGAGAAGAAGCATAAAAAACTCCAACGGTGGAGAAAAAACCAATCGAGAAGAAGCCGAAGTCGCGGAGAACTACCCGAATGACGGCGCCGATGCTGCTGCCGGCGACAATAAAAAGAAAAATAAGTTGTCGAAGAACACCAAAACCTATAAGAAGAATTGAAGCCGGCGGTTTTGAAGAGAAGAATGGGGGACGACGATTTTGAAAAAAAGAAATATTATATGAATGTTTTATAGGGTTTATAGGGATTTAATAAATTACTTGTTTGACTTTTGTGCAAAAAATTTATACTAAATAGTGCATTTCGCCAATTTGAATACCAAATTTAATCTTAGCCATCTATTTTCAAGATCTAAAGGTTTAAAATTGTTTTTATTTCTCATTCTAAGGGTGTTCTTATTTGAACCCTCCCCTATATATATATATATATATATATATATAATTTGAGTGGCTATTTTTTAACTACTTATAAGAACTCAAATTATTATGTTTTTAAGGTTAAAATAATTTTATGAATTAGACTAAAGTATGATAATTATTATTATTTATTTTAATGCATAGTAGTGAATTTTCAAGTTCTAATTCGATGTGGAACCCTTAATAATAAATCAAAATCAATTCGAATGGTAGCAATCACTATCTTATCAATTGAAAAATATATATTGAAAATGAAATCACCTATCCCAAATTTCTCATTTCCAAAACAAATGCTATAATTTCCATCCGCTCCATAACATTATCCAATGTTCATTTTTTTTGGCTCCGTCTCAGTTGTCTAGTTTTCATAAATAAGAAAATAAGTCTCACCACTTAATTAACTTAAATCAATTATAAATAATAAAATAATTATATAGATTCCACACTATTAACACATAAATCAATTCAAAATAATTAATTAATTATATGAATCTCACACTTTATATTATATAAATCAACCTGGCTTAGTATCGAAAAGAAAGTAGACAAATAAAATAAGACGGAGAGAGTATTATAACTCTGTTTGGGAAAACAATTTAAATAAGTCCTTATGGCAAAATGACTTATTGTATAAGGAATTATGACAAAAGTTCTTATATTTAATAAGTTGTTTGCGTTTGATGCATATATTAATAACTAGCGCATTTTATAACCGGCTTCGCACGATTTTTTTATTATGCCCTATGTATAGATAAATCAAGAAGAAATTGAAATCGTGAATATTCCAAGATAAAGTGATTTTTTAATATGCTTTAATAAGCTAAAGGGTTGGGCCTAGCAAAAGAAAAATTAGGATATGATCCTTAATAAAAGAAATAAAATCCAATCTGCCTGCCCCGTTTGATGCCCTACACGGTGGAATTTGTCAAGAATTTGGATTGGGGTATAGATCGGCGGTCGGCTTCTCTGAAACGGTGGCGAAAACTTTAACATCGTCTTATATCAACTGGCTCATGAAATCCACAAATAAGATTAACCAAAATATCGTCAGATCATGGAGTATGTTGGAGGGCATTTTAAAACGTGGAGTTATTGAAATTAAAATCATAAATAGGAGTCAATTTGGAATGATGAACATCTCATATTTGATGATGGTATTATTAAATTTAATATGGTATGCTGAAAATAAATTACTATGATGGTATATGATATATTCATATGAGAATCTTTTTGTGCTCATTTTGTAATGTCATTCTTTTCGAATTAAAGTTAATCAAACATTGTTGTAGATAAGTATATTACCGTGATGCAGGTTGTGGTCATCGTTTTTACAATATACAAAAAATAAGATGGAATTTTGCATGAATAAATCCATGTCATGTACCACAAATTACTTCGCTCACACATAATAGAATAAATAATCATACTTATCCTCAAACCTCAATGAAATAAGCATTACTATATATTCCCTCTATCCCACTATTAATCTCTTTACTTTTATACACGGAAATTAATTAAAAAGGAATCAAGTGTAGTGTAGATGTATATCAATGTAACGATCACTTTTTTACGAATCACTCTTCGTGCATGCAAGTCATATATGCAGGAAAAATAAACAAAATGAAGTAGGAAAAAAGGAAACCCATAAAAGACACAGTCAACGCTTGTCTCAGACGCATATATGGGGAGAACTTATCAAAATCCATGAATTATATACAGTATATAAATGTTAGCTTGACAGCAGCATACAAAAATAACAGACCTATCTGATTATAACAGGTAGGAAAGCAAATCAATAAGAGAAACATAATTTCACGAAGATAAATCAAGCTAAAGATAATTACAGTTACTATTACTATTCCAAATCTCCAAGTACAATTTAATAGATAAATAGTTAAACCAAACAACAATCAGACATAATTTAATAGATAAAGAATATCTCAGTTCAAAGTATGGGGGAAAAGGAGACCTTTTCTCATCAGATTGCAACTTCATCTCCTGTACCGGTGAAAAAAAAAAATCATCACAACAATATAATGAACAAAGTAATCATAGCATCAATACATAACTACACCCAAATGTGATTTGTCAGCATGAAAGTATGCAAGTGTCTATATGAACAAATAACCCCCGACTGGAGAATATAAAAGAAAGAAAAGCAATAGACAATTAATCAATATCTGAACCTCCACTTTACGTAGCTCAGTAAGGAGACACTCTGATGGGTTTGTAATTGTCATGATAATATGGGACCGCTAGAAAGTAAGAAGAACAAGTTATGACAAAATTTATTACATTTCTCTATGTAGCTATCTTTTTAGATAAATTTTTCCTACTAGGTTATTGCTTAAATGATATAGTTTATGTATAGCTCAAGCTTGCAAGCAGATGCTTTGAAAACTTGAAGTGCTATGAGTTTTGTTGACCAGATTTGCCCCTGGATACAAGTTTGAAATTAGAATTTGAACATCGATGAGAATTAAGCATTGCAAATTCTTCTTTTTTATCCCTAAACAATGTTCTTCTGTACTTGTCTATGTTTGTAAATTTGGTTATCTAACTATCAGGAGCTACGAACTCATGGAACGTGTCTAAATATCTTTGGCAATCAGAACAAAGGAAGAAGATTTCAGAGAGGAGGAAGGATGTAAGAAGATGTGGATTATATTCAAATTAGTAGGTTCTCCACACACACATTAATCAATGGAGTAGTAAAAAAGCAACATGTTTCTCTGAACTAAAGAAATCTTAAAGCAAACACAAAGCAAAGGAATCAAACTAAAGTTTTGCATGATCATGGCACAATGTGATCAAGAAATATTCGACAAGAATCCAATGCTCGATCATCGTTCATTTAAGTTGAGAATATTAGCTATATCTGATCAAGAAAACAAGAAATAAAACATGGAGAGCTCAAGCTCAAAGGTGGAAGCCATTAAACCAGTTCTGTTGAAGGCTGGAGTTGCTCTTGCTCTGAGCTTAGCAGGCTTTGTTCTAGCTAGGATCGTCACTCGAAAGCCGATTATTCCAACGGTTCAAGATAAATGCTTTATTAAGGATGATCAAGAAAATGCAGAGGAGATTTTGTTGCTAAGGCGTCGACTTGAAGATATGGGAATTAAAGAACTGCAGCTGGAGAAGAGGTTTGTCTACTACCAAGGCCTGAAAGATCAAGAAGTGGTGCTGATGGAGCTTCATAACAAGATGATGTTGGAGATGAATCGAGTCGATCATCTCGAGAGAGAAGTTTTGTTAGTAGAAGCAGAGAATCAGAGAATCCATAGTGTTGCAGAGGAACATTCGAAATTATTGAGATTGGATGAGTTTCTCAGGATCAGAAAATGAGAAGCCTCGTTGGAGGGCTAAGAAGGTTCAAGGAGTAGTAAAGAACATTCTCAGATTTTGAGGAAACAATGTCTGCAAAATCAATGTAAGGATAGGGAGATTGCAAGAAGCAAAAAGGAGATCGAAGAGAAAGGTGATGAAATCAAGGAGATGAAACTCATCATAGAGCAATTGCAAGTGGAGAAAAATGAACTTTCTTACGAGTTGAGGGCTGCAACAAAGGTTCATTTTTTTCTTCAATTTTCCCTTACTAATCTAGAATAACATACATGAAATTGTTACTTTGTTAATGCAGGTAGAAGGGGATAAAGTAAGCATAGAGACACTTAAAAGGGTAGGTGGAAAATACCTTCAGCTGCTTAGCCGCATCTTTGGCTGAGGATCCAGAGACTTCAATCCATGTTTTTGAGAATAAAGCACATGCCGACAACACAAACACTATATAAAACAGACCATGGAAAGGATTGGCTAATATATCTGACAAGCTGTAGGAGCAAACACTTGAAAAGTTATTAATAAATGAGTTCATATCCGAATCGACTGCATATCGCTTTTCCCTTTTGATGATGGTAAACAACAATACCAACAAATTAAATAGTTTAAAATACGACAAGTAAGAATGTGGCAAAACATAAGCACGCGAGAAATGAAACTAATCATCTGAGATTAGTTTCAGATAAACACTTGAATCATTGTAGCCTGAAATTAACAGACTGAATTTAGATTAAAAGGAATGTTGTATGAAACGGAAATCTCCAATAAGTGCAGAAAACCTGGAGCTGATAAAGAAGTACCCAGCATTCAGTTTTCTTGTGAAAGCAAGCATGAGAAGAAATCAAACGCAATTATCAAATTTAAATACACTTGGAGCATAAATTCGAAGAGCTAGATGCATATGCAAAACAAAGCATTAAGTGAGGAACCTAACTTGTTTGACGCAATTAATGTCCTTAAACACCTGCAACTCACTCAACTGCAAGAGAATCACTGCTAATTAGAATACTTTTATGAAGAAATCAACAACGAATTTAAGCGCATCAATTGCTTGATGTCAGAAGAGGGGAACATAAATTGAATGGAAGATTGAGAAATTACCTGATGTTAGGCGGTGCAAATTGAACAGAATCCGAGCTGAAGGTGGTTTCTGCAAGGGAGAACAGAGGGCGGTGAGGAGGGCGGTAGTGTTTTTTTTGAGTGGGTGTGGAAGCGGGGGGCGGGGGACCGGGGGGGGGGGGGGATGTGAGTGTATCTCAATGGCGGACGTCGGTGTCGTCGGTGATGTTGGCGGCGTGGAGGTGGTGGGAGGCGACAGAGAGCGCTGAAGAAGAAGAAAAGATTTCAGCCGTATACAACAGATGGTGGGGCAGTATGTGAAGGAAAGGTTTTTTTTGTAAGGGAAGTCGGTCGGAAAATGACGGACAGAAATCGGAGGGAGACTGAGAGAAGAGGCGGTGGAGATTGCAGAGTCAACAATAGCGGGCTTAATCGGATGTTGATTTTGAGGGAAGCTCAGCGAATTTTGAGAAAGGTTAGGATGGGAGTTGTGATCGTGCGAATGAGACACAGTATTAGCGCACGAGGCTAAATACCCTACGGCTGTAGAAAAGGACTATGATTTTGCAGAATTTACGAATATTGAGGAAAGTAGGGGCATTCTCGATATTTTGCAGGAAGCAAAGTAGGAGACATGAACTTTAAAGTATAGGTAGATAATTTATATATTATACAAAAAAATAAAATTATAGTGTAAAAATTTGTAGAACTATCGAATTCGATTGTGGATATACGTATAAAGCTCCTTTATATCTTACCCATAAGTTATAAATATTAATTTATAAAAATAAGAAAGTAACTTATGAAGTATAATAAGTTATTTCGATAAGTTCTTCTAACAGCACGTAAAATGACTTGTTATTTAGAATAAGTCGAAATAAGTCTTTTTAAGCTCTTCCAAATGGGGCCTATGGCCCAATTCGGGAAAACAACTTAATTAAGAACTTATGACAAAAGAATTTATTTTATAAGAATTTATGTATAAGCACTTAAATTTAATAAGTTAATTGCGCTTGGATACATTCAATAATAATAATTTATGTAGGCAAAAAAATAAAATTAAAAAATATAGTTATCGGGATTTAATATTGAAACCTTCTTATAAGTTTCCATAAATTAATAATATTAACTTATAAAAATAATTGAAAAATAATTAAATTATTTCTATGAATTTTTATAAACGTACGTATAATAACTTATTATTTAAAATAAATTAAAATAAATTATTTATAAACTAATTCAAATGGGGATTTTCTATGTTTATACTTCTTGCACATGATGACCCTAAAATAAATTATACGAGTATAGTCCCTTGGGATGATAAAGTTAGTAAGGTGGATTGGCTAGGGGACCGATAGGTGTCGAGTTCAAATCCCATTGAGAACAGCTTTGTGACCTTTGTCAATTGGATGGTTGAACTCTCCTTGTGCGGTTTGCATCTGCATGCGGACTGGAGTTTACCCAGTCACGTATAAAAAAAAAAAAAATTATACGAGTATATTTTTGTGAACGAGCTTAATGCGTAAAGTCTTAAAGGCCCCGACGAATTGTACTATCCAGCCCGATAATTCGGAAGGGCAGTATAGTAATTATATACACGAAACTATTGCCGCTTTAAAGCGAAGTACGACCCCTACTCCTCTGGATCTTAATTCTTAATACAGCATTCGCCAGCCGCTAGGGTTTTTCCAGAATACAACTACGATTTCAGGTTCCTTCTCTCTCTGCAATTTTTCCATGAAATTTAATCTAGTTTTGTTATTTAACTCGGTGATCGGAAAATTATTTTTGTTACCATTGTTTCGGGAGTCGGTCCGCTAAGGTTTTTGTTTGTTTGTCGTTGGCTTGTGAACAATTAACCTTGTTTTGTTGCATCCTATTCTGGCATGTTGTTGTTTCTGCTTATTCATGTTTAATTGGTTTCATGTGATATCTTGTTTGGTATATTTGATTGTTTGTGATATTGTACGTGATACTCAGGATCTCTCTTCTCTGTATCTGTTTTTAGGGTTTTCCGAAGAAATTTGATTGAAGATGTCAAGAGTTTATGTGGGGAATTTGGATCCGCGAGTCACTGAACGAGAACTCGAGGACGAATTTCGCGTTTTTGGAGTTATTAGAAGGTAAGACGAAATCTACACACGGTAAAACGAGAGAATTTGCAGCTAGCCAATACATTGATAATTTTGTTTGTTTTAAAATGGGATTTGGTACACCAGTAAAGATCTTGGTCATTTATGCTGCATTTGTCATAGCACTTATCCGGATGCAGGATTTTGTATGTTTTCGATGCCTATTTCGGCTCTTGAGTTGGTACTGGTTTCTGTTGTTTTTCTTGTCTGACCACTGGTTCATCTGGTAATTTAAATGCTTCATGTCTTAATATAGGATGTCTAAAGTTTATAATGTTTGCTTATATGCTCGAAAGTATGTAAATAATCTTTCATGAAAAATACAAATGATGCCTTCCAAGTTATTTTCTTCACCAACTACTTGCATATTGCATTCATACACTATTATCAACAAGTTTTCTTGGATATACTCTATTTTCACTGAACTATGTATTTTTTATTGTAGTGTGTGGGTTGCCAGAAGACCCCCTGGTTATGCGTTCATTGACTTTGATGACCGCAGGGATGCCCAGGATGCCATAAGGGACATTGATGGTGAGCTTCTAAGTCCATTATTTGCTGAAAGTTTTTCTATCTCCGGTCCTGGAAAGAGGTTCTCTCTTGTGGTTCATCTGCAATGTTGATATGTTTTTTTATACTTTGCACGAGTTGAGCTGTCTATTCCAATCAGAATGTCATAGTCTATCCTGCCTGACAAGGCATGAATGATATCTGCATTCAAAATTTGTGTTGCGTCATTTCTGTTGTTGATGATGCCTGAAGTTATAGACCGTTATCCTGGAATAGGTAAAAATGGCTGGAGAGTTGAGCTATCACACAACTCCAGGGGTGGAGGTGGAGGTGGCCGTGGTGGAGGTCGTGGTGGACGTTCTGGTTCTGATTTGAAATGCTATGAATGTGGCGAGCCTGGTCATTTTGCTCGTGAGTGCCGAAATAAGGGAGGTTCTGGTAGGCGCAGGAGTCGTAGTCCTGCTAGATACCGCAGGAGCCCAAGTTATGGTCGAAGGTATAACTAAATTTTGAGTTTGGGGTGAAATGAAAGTGTTGATTATATAATTTTATTTGAAGCATATCCTTGTTAACTATTTGAAATTGTTGTTGTTTCTCTGCTTGAAGGAGTTACAGTCCTCGTGGGTCGTTCACCTCGACGTCGCAGTGTGTCCCCAAGGCCTCGCTTGTCCCCAAGGCCGCGCAGCTATAGCAGGTCACCTTATCGTGGACGAGAGGAGGAGCCATATGCCAATGGGTATAATTTATTGCTTTTTCATGTGCTTAGTCATTAGGAACTTGCTTCATCAATTTATTGAGTGTTTTTTTTTTGGGTTGAGGTTCTTGTAAAATATTTTCGCCATTATAAGCTCGTCTTTTTGGTGCTTTTTTAGAATGCTTCCATTTTATTGCATAATCTTACCTTGTATTATTACGTGGGTTTGCTATGTCCTATAATGAATTAGGTCTATCTACCAATGGTACAAGTGCAGGGGTATCCTTGGCATAGTGATTTATCAATCGCTATGTAATTCTAGGGGTCAATTATTATGTGTTTCTCGCAGTGAAGTCTGTTCACCTCCCCTTATGACTATTTTCTGCTTCTTTTTATTTGCAGAAATGGTATCAGGGAAAGGCGCAGGAGCAGAAGTTGAGCTAGATAGTTACCTGTCTTTCTAAATCTCTGCTTGAAGTTCTTCGTATTGTGTCTTTTACTATCTTCGACTTATTTATGACTTTGTTAAGTGAGGCGACGACCTCAGCTTGGACTGCTGGATTTGGTTGTGTGTCATTACTACTTGAGTAGTAAGTTTGTTAATTTATCCTTATTATTCCTTCGCCCCTTTACCTATGAATCTTTATATAACATCTTATATGTGATGCTGATGTTGCTAGTGATATCTTACCATTAGAAAATTAGAAAATTTATGACTTTGTTTTTTGTGTCGAGGTGTCTGCCTGCTACTGCTTCTGCTTCTGCTTCATTGGTTTTGTACTTCTGCACTCGTGCTTTCGACCTACCCTCTCGTGACTGCTACTGCTTCATTGGTTTTGTACTTCTGCACTTGTGGTTTCGACCTTTCCCGTCCTTCTGTGCGATCTTCAATTTGAATGATTGTGGATCCCTGCTGGCTACTCTGCTAGATGCTCTACTTTTCATTGCTTGTCTGCGGCTAAGATGCGCCTCTCAATAGTTATGGTATTTGATTAGGTTTAAGGATGGTGATCGGCTTCACATTCGTCTGGCAGGTATCTAATTCACTATATGGAAGTGGCCATTTGGCTTGATCCTTAAAACTGCTCTAAATGATACATTAAGTTTTGAATCACTTCTAAAATCTTGGCTATGCGTTTTCTTCGATTTATATATAACCCCTGCTTCTCCAATTGGGGTTTATCATGAGTTGGAAGTTGAAAAAAGTTTCGACTAAGAGATCTAGAAGTTCATTAGTTTCTTTGTTTTCGATTAACACTATCTTGTTTTCGGGTGTGTTAGCAAAGTGATACTGTAGATATTATTCTTCATGAGCTTCTTTATTCTTTTGGTGAGGGCTTGAGGATATTAGGTTAGGATTCTTCTAGTATCATCAGGTTACAGAAGAAAGTCATTCGGCGAAATCTTGGCCTAGACTTTGAGGGACACGCTTGATTGGCTTCTGCTTTCTGCAGTAAACTTATAGGAGGCTGTTCGTCTTCGTCTTCGTCGTCGTCTTCATCTTCTACGTCGTCTCTGGAAAATTCTTTCCTCTGTCAATTCCCTTTGCCTTCTCTATTGCTTTATATTATCATTTTTTTTACACTGCGTATTTAATTTGTAAAAAGGGCTGAATGGACCTGTTATTTCTTTTGTGAAATTCTGATCAGGTAAATTTATTTTGTATCTTTTCCTATGTGTCTATCTCTATCTGGGTGTTGGGAGTTAGGTTTATCGGAATCAAGATTTGGAATTATGTCTGAGAAAATTTAGGTTTTCTGAAATTCCATTCAACAATGGTATGTTTTGTTTTGAACTCACATTTGATTTCCTAGGTGAGGAATTCGTTTTCAATTTTCTAATCAAATGCTTCTTAAAAATTGTACTTTAAGAAATTAAACATAAAGATGTTGCTAATTTAAGCTGTGAATGGCATTAAACTATATTCCTCCATAAATTTTTATGATATTTTACGCCAAAGATTTTTAGCACAATTAATTTTGATAATTTTTATATCAAGACTTCATAAAGTAGAAAATAATAAGCAATTTGATTAACAAGATTTATACATAAAATATATAATAGGTATGTGTACTTTTTATATATCTTTTTTTTATTCTTATCCATATCCTATTACTCCAATCACATCTCGTAACAAACAAGCCCACTTGTATAGAAATCCAAGCCTCTCTCTCTCCTCTTTCTGTTCTTTCTGTTCTCTCACCCAAAGACTCCGGATGAAGGTCGTGTAGCAGATGAAGTTCCAATTGAGGTAACAAACAAGCCCACTTGTATAGAAATCCATCAAGAATGGAGAAACGTACTTTCTTTACTTGTTGATAGAGGCGTTTACGATAGTTCTTATGTTTTAGGTTGTCGGAGATGTCTTAAGGATTCGACAAATTGATACCAACTTGGTGAGGTGAATTGAATTTGAAACACACTATTAAGACAAATTCCTTTTTAATAATGATAGTGTCATGTAATTACTTTCCATTTGAATGTTCTTGTTCTTACAGCAATGCCATCAAGTTCACTCATGAAGGCAAGGTTGGAATAAATCTGTATGTGGTTTATAGCAATTGCCGGTTATGGATGGCCTTCGAGCCACGAGGCTGATCCGTTCGTATGAGGATACGGTAACTCGAAAGAAGTGGTTAAGGCTGGATACTTCAGTAGCGGATGTGGGTTACCTCGTCATAAAAAAAAGAGAGAGAGAGAGAGTTCCTATTGTTGCTGTAAGCTTGATCAATTTTCAGTTGTGAATGGAAGAGAAATGATTAGCATGGATGGCTTGTGATATTTGGTTCTTGAAATGATGCAATTGCAGATGACAACAAACTCTTTGTGTGAAAGTGCAGATGAATGATATGCAAATGGGATGGGCTCTTTTGTAGCTAAGCCTATTAATCTGCAGACATTGAGAGTTTTGTCTACTAAGTATTTGGTCTGAAAATGCATTTGTAAATTGTATGCTTCTTGTATGGAAAGTGATTTGAGTTAGGAAATCTTTTACATCATCCATGTATAGTCTTTTTTCTTTAACCACGACATAAATCGGCAACCGCTATCTAAAATGCAAACTTCGTAAATATCGTTCTTGTATAATAGCTGGCAAATCATACAGAAGATATATTAGACATAGGACAGAGCACACGATTTATAATTAAATATAAAATATATTAAATATATTTGACAAATAGTGGTACTTGTACATATTCAATTGTCGAGCATAGTAATATGATATATTGAGATTTTCGGAGGATTTGTATTTTTAAGTTTACCCAATTTGCAATCTCCAATCTATTCCCTCTCTTGCTTTTAAATCTTGCTCCATGTTGTGGATTCAAAGATTATATCCTTTTGGCATCTAAAGTTTTGGCAACGAATAATTGAAGAATAGGAACTTAGAACAAGGCCCATCTGCCCTAAAAGTCCCTCCCACTTGCCAACATATTGAGTGGGACTCACAAACTCAATAATGAACTATATATTATTCTCTATTACAAAGTTTTGTATTATATAATCATTAAATTGTTGATTATGTGACAGATATTCTTCCTCAACACTAATAAAAAACAGCGCACATGCTAGATTAGGATTGCATTATCGAAAATTAATTTTATTATTTGATTTTTTAGAGCCTCACTTTTATTGCTGTTGCGTGCATTATTGGTTTAATAATAAATTTATGCTAGGGCAGTTACCCGTAGTTAATAGTTACCTAACGTGGATAAGTTTTTAAACTATAGGGTTATAATAATATATTAATATGCTATTTAAAATTTTAAATGAGCTACAAATAGAGTTAGAGAAAGTGATTCCGTTCGATTACATTTATAATCCAGGCGTTATTTAATTATTGTCATGAATTAGAGGTAGATTTATAGGGGGGTTGTGGAGGGTGTACTTTTTCGCAATTGTGAATCCGCTCTCATTCACGATAATTAAGAATTTTCTGACCAAATTATTCGAAATTGAAAAGAAAAAAATTAGGCAACGTGGCAAATATGGTTCTCAAATGTTCGATTACTGCTTAAATTGATCCTCAATCCGATTTTTTTTTTTTGGCCAAATTTGTCTCCAAAAGATTTGATTTTGTACAAATTGATCATTCCGTCAGTCAATGATTAGTCAACTTAATTTTTTAAAAAAATATTAAGAAATGAGAATGGTAGTTTCGGAAATAAATTTTTGGAGGACCAATTCGGCTAATAATTATTCCGGAGGACCAATTCGGACAAAAATGATGCTCAGTAAAGTTTCGGATAAAAATGTTGGCCGAATTAGTCCTCAGTAAATTTCGGATATAAATATTTTTGGCCGAATTGCTCGTTCGAAAATTTAATTTCGAAACTACCCTTATCGTTCTTTAATATTTTTTTAAAATTATAATAACTAACCGTTGACTTACCGAAAATTTGATGGAATGAACAATTTAACCAAAATTGAATCTTTTAGAAATCAATTTAAAAAAAATCGAATACTTAATGACTTTATTGGCTAATTTGCCTAAAAAAACTCTTATGCCAGTATTTTAACTATTATTAACCCCTATCTTCTAAATTTCAACTTTTTTGTTTGGCTAAGACTCTGCCACTTGTCACTCTGTCATTGGCTGCTAACCAGATCTCCCATACACACACAGCTTTTTACTTGCTTTGTTCTACTGTCTTATTGCTAGAATTCAACCATTTCTGCTCTCTCTCTCCTCTCTCTTTCTCTCTCTTCATCAAGCCAAGCCCTAGACAGAGAAAGGAGAATCAAAATCGCAAGTAATCAACCAATCATGGGCGGCGACGGCTGGAGCTTAACGGCGAAGCCGTGCGATTCATGCAAGGCGGCGGCGGCCGCCGTCTTCTGCCGCGCCGACTCCGCCTTCCTCTGCACGGCCTGCGACGGCGAGGTCCACGCCGCCAACAAGCTCTCCTCCCGCCACGGCCGTGTCTGTCTGTGCGACGTCTGCGAGCAGGCCCCCGCCGCCGTCACCTGCAAGGCCGACGCCGCCGCGCTCTGCTCCTCCTGCGATGCCGACATACACTCCGCCAACCCCCTCGCCCGCCGCCACGAGCGCCTCCCCGTCGAGCCGTTCTTCGACTCCGCCTCCGCTGCCAAAACCTCCGCCTCCGCATCCGAGGTCTCCGAGGAGGAAGCGGAGGCCGCGTCGTGGATACTACCCGATCCGAGTAATAAGCTCGTTGAGGAATCCGGGTCGCCCGAATACAAGTCCGCGGAGTACTTGTTTAGTGATATGGATCCGGATCTTGACTTGATATCCACGGAGCAGAAGTCTCATGTAGTCGTTAATGAGCAGAAACACTATTCCTCCGACGGAGTTGTTCCGGTTCAGGCCGAGACCGAATATGGGTCGGGTCAGTACCCGAGCCCGGTCATCGACGGGTTCCCAACATACGATGTGGATTACCCGGTTCCGAAGCCTTTTCTGTATAACTTCACCTCAAAGTCCTTGAGCGTATGTTCTCTATCCCATTGCTTTTAATTAAATCATTTTAATTAATTTATTATTTATTTTAATCCTTTTTAAAATCCAAAATATACTATATTAATAATGATTAAAAGTCAAGAAGTTAGTTGTCCTAATTTAGGAGTAGTATTTTCTTGTATCTCAATTAATTTGCTTTCATTTATTGGATGTTTATGTAGCTAGGGTTTCAATTAATCTCGGATTTAGAATTAGTGGGTGGTGAAATCTGCAATTTTAGAATTACTAATATATAATATGGTAAAAGGGGCGACATAGTAATCAAATGACGATCTTGCTCTCTAATGAAATTCAATAAAGATCTATCAATTTATTGTTGATTTTATAAATATTCACATGTATGATTGTACTAATCTCGTATTTTACGATAGGTATCATCTTGTTCGTCCTTAGAAGTAGGGATAGTGCCGGAAGTATCCAAGGCCGAATCAATCCCCGTTCCCCTCTCCCGAATGGAGAGGGAGGCGAGGGTACTGAGATACAAAAGAGAAGAGGAAGAACAGAAAGTTCGAGAAGACGATACGATATGCTTCAAGGAAGGCGTATGCGGAGACAAGGCCGCGGGTTAAAGGGAGGTTTGCTAGGCGATCGGAGCTTGAGGCCGAATCTTATGAGTAGGTTCGGAGCAACTAACTATAACTTGTTCCGACACATGATTGGCTTGTTTTTTTTTTTTTTTTTTTTAATGGCATAACCGCGTAACTCTGGCGACTTGATAAATCTCGCTCATGTGAAATAGTGTTTATGATTGGCTTGTTTTGTGTACATATGTTGTTGTGCTACAATTAGGCATGGATTGAGAGATGAAGTGTCTGTGGATTTTGCTATATTTGAAGTGTATATTTTGTTTGATTACTCCGAATTTTCTATTGTTAAATTGCATATATAATTTATAGTAGTGGATCGATAATTAAAATATGTTTTCTCTTGTTCTAAAACAAATTAGATGAATAGTTATGGAAATACAAATAGAGACGGATCAAGAATTCCAGTAAAAGAATTTTAGAACTTGTAATTTTTAACGAAATGAAACCTCGAATTTTCAAAAGCAAAACAAAAAAGAGAATGACTAGTGTGCATCGTCATTTCTTGTACGCAACGTGATCCCAATTTTCAATTTTGTCCGATTTTTGACTCTAGCCAATTTGACCCGATTTTCCACTTCATTAAAAAAAAAAAAAAAAAAAATTATTTCCCCAGTCTCCTCCCCCTCCCCCACTACCCCTCTCTCTCTCTTTCTCTTTCTCTGCATCTCACCTCTCTCTCTCTTTCTCTTTTTCTCCGCATCCCCCGCTACCCCTCTCTCTCTCTTTCTCTCTCCCTCTCTCCACTCCCCTCTCTCTCTCTCTCTCTCTCTCTCCACAAGCTCTCCCGTCTCCGCCGTCGTCACCTCCACCTCTCGATTTCTTCGCCTCCGCATCCGTTCTCGCTCTCTTCGACGAGGACTCGCCCGAAACCGACCTCGTCGAAAAACAAGTTTTAAGAGGAGATGATTTTTCCTTCTCCAGTAACTCTAATTTCGGCTATGGTATTCTAATTTTGCGGTTTGTAAGTCATTTTTTTTCAAAACCTAGTTTCCTCGCTATCATCTTCTACTCACAATTGATATTTGGGGGATTTTGTACGAAGAAAACAAAAAAATGACAAAAATGTGAGATTGCATATGATTTAGGAGGGTTGGTAAAAGATATATATGAAGATTATAAAAAATAAATAAATATTATAATCTTAATAGATTCGAAAATAGAAAACTTTAATTAAAAAAACTCGCAAATAAAAATATTATAAATTCCAAACTAGAAGTGTTGAATTCCTTCTAATTCCTTTTTCTATTTAGAGAACAAAAACTTACATTATTGAATACATTATCTTTTTCGGACATTTATCTTTGCAAAATTCTCATTCCTTTGGATTTGTTTTCCTCCATTGACATAAGAATATGCAAGTTCATAGTACTTTTCACGGTCCATTTTCGTATAAAATAATGTAAATGTCCTATTCCAAGAATCAAAATAGTAGGAAAATTAATCTAATAAAATCACCAATCATGATAGTATACACAATATACGCACCGAAAATTAAATTACAAAAGAAACTCAAGATTCGCAACTCGAATAAAGTATAAAATCTAGGGTTTTAAGATTATACTGCACGAAGCGAGATGTGACAAGGGAATTGTCTAGAATTGTTCTCTAGATCTTATGAATAAAAAGACCTTGAAAACTAAATATTTCCAAAAAATAAACATGATTTAATTTTTGTAAAAAAATAATAATTAAAAATTAAATATAAACTTGAGAAGGGCTTAAAAGGGCTTTCAAGAATATAAATATAAATTTCAAGAATTGGGGAATAATCGTGGAGCCCATAAATCAATAGCCCAATAGCAAGGGGCAGTAATGGCGGATAGATTCATTATTTTCCCAGATGTTCCGCAATATATACTCCCACAAGCAATTTCTCTACTCAAATCCGATCATAATTGGAGCCAAGGATTAGTGCGGCGTAGATTTTAAGCGGGAAAAGATGCAGATCTTCGTCAAAACTCTAACCGGAAAAACAATCACGCTCGAGGTTGAGAGCAGCGACACCATCGACAATGTCAAGGCCAAGATTCAGGTCCTTTTTTATGAGACGTGTTAATTATTGATTAATTTTTTTAATCAGTTACAGGTTTCTGATTATATCAGTTTTGTCGATTTTGTTGTGTGTGTGGATAATCGGGGGTTTTCGGATTGTTATAGCATGGGTGGTGGCTATTTGATTTGATGTATTGATGGAATTAGGGTTTTAAGATTTGATTGTGTTTTCTATGGGTTTTTCACTATGTTTGTTATTTCCTCTTATGTATCTGAACTCTGAAGCGAGATCGAGTCTTTGTTATATGGTTGTGGTTAAGGATTAGGGTTTAATTTAATCGAACTCTGAAGCAAGCTCGGAATTCGTTCCTAATTTATTGCATGAGGTGTTTTGAGTATCCGTTGTCTTTCGATTGATGGTGCCTTATCCAGGAAGGAGAGGTTGGACATACAATTCAACATCGAAACGAAAAAGAACAGTGTTATTGTGAAATACAGAGGAAGATGATAAAACTTCATGTTTGTGGTGATTGTTTCAGTTAGATGTGGTTATATTCATATGCAAACTATACTGAATAGTTAACGAAAGTTATTTCGGAGCTATTCGGTGTATTTTAATGCTTAATGGCTTTTGAACTGATGAGAGAGTGGTGGCTGCAGGATAAAGAAGGTATACCTCCGGACCAGCAGAGGCTCATATTTGCTGGTAAACAATTGGAAGATGGTAGAACTTTGGCAGATTACAACATCCAAAAGGAATCGACACTTCACCTTGTTTTGAGGCTTAGGGGAGGAACAATGATCAAGGTCAAAACCCTAACTGGAAAAGAAATAGAGATTGATATTGAACCAACTGATACGATTGATCGGATTAAGGAACGGGTTGAGGAGAAAGAAGGAATTCCACCAGTGCAGCAAAGGTATTTAAATTTATTTTATACTATCTTCTCACTTACTTTTGTGTTATTCTTGATTTCGCAAGTGTTTCTTGATTCTAAGATGAAAGTGCGAATTGCTAGCATAAAATTGCTTAAATTTTGTATTCTGTTTGGGCCTTGTCTTGAAGAAGAAGTGTCACACTATAGAGAGTCAGAAGTCCTAGGCATATACTGTGGAAATTCTCAACTCTTCCAAATTGATTTGAGATTTCAGTTATGAAATTAGAGAACTTTTATTAAAGTGATTATTACTTCTTTCATCTCTAGACCGCTCTAGCTCCGACTCTTAGTGTGCTTATAATGAGAAAATGAAGAAAGATAAAGAGACGTGGTGTGGCGATCACCGTGTTTACTAATAATACTCTACCTCTGCCTCTAAACACAATTAGATGTTTTCTTAGATTTTCATTAGAAAAGTAGAGAACTTTATTATTCAGACAACTTTCGGCATTTACCAGTTGTGGGTAAAGTGATTTACTTCCTTTTCATATATGTACTGCTCTATCTCCAACTCTTGTGTGCTTATATGAGAAAACAGAAGAAGGTAAATCGACATGGTGATCGCCGTGTTCAATTATACTCCCTCCGTCCCACTATCACTGTCCCCCTTTGGTTTAGGCACGGAGATTAAGAAATTTTGTTTTAGTGTGTATTTTATGAGTTTTAATTGTATTATGAAATTGACACAGTTTTCGAGGAGTGGCTGGTGGAAAAAATGATAATTATCTAAATTTTTGCAAGGCTAGTAAAGTTAATCGATTTTTTTCCCTATATTTTTTTTATTTTGTAATTGAAGAAATAATCTAAAGTTTTTAAAAAGTTAAAAAATTATAAACTTATGAGTTTGGAGAGGAACGGGATCATGTGTGAGATAGATTTTTGAAGAGAGAATAAGAATATGGGGTTGAGTAGTGAGTATAGGGGACCCACTTTATTTTATGTTTAAAAGTATTTTTTGGCATTTTAGGAAAGTAGAAAGTAATAGTTGGACAACCCGATTATGAAAGTAGGACAATAATAGTGGGACGGAGAGAGTAGTACTCTACCTCTGCTTCTAAACTCGACTTAGATGCTTGCTTTTGCCGTGATTCACTATCAACATTCGAAACTTTGCAGTAACTGAAAGTCTGAAACCTGTAATGTAGGCTGATTTACGCGGGGAAGCAGCTGGGAGACGACAAGACTGCCAAAGACTACAACATCGAGGGCGGATCTGTTCTTCACCTTGTCCTTGCTCTGAGGGGTGGTAGTATATACTGAGGAAATTGTTTCGAAGACCAGCTTGTATTATTCAACATGTGCCCAAAGTTTTTTCAGTTTCTTGTGTCTTGTTATGATTTATACTTAAGTTTATCTGAATATTTTCTTCCTTAATGATTATTTATCTACTGGTTTCTGTTGGATGGTTCATTGATTGAATCTGCTGGTAAAGCTTAAAGCCTTTTGTGTTTTTTTCTCTAGCTGGTATATATTGGCGTTTGCAGTTCGTCCGAACCGGAATAGACCAGCCAACTCGGTTGAGTTAGGTCTAAACTGGTTTTCTCAATTGGTTTGGCCGGACTTGACTGAAAATCGATTTTCTTATAAAACATTGAGAATTTCCTTTTTCTTACAACTTTTACAAATCACAAATATAAGATTTATTGCTCACATAAGAATAACGAGTAGGATTATGTCTTAACATTTTGATCAATATATATAAATTGATATCTGTTGATTGACACAATAATTCAGCATGATCAAGATTTCAAAAACACATTAATTCATGCTCAAGATTTAAAAAAAAAAATAGCTGAGGTCGATCTGAATTAAATTTGTGTGAATGACAAATGTGTTGTATAATTCAGCACCTTAACTACTATGACATTTCATGTGGATATTCGTTAATTGCTTTGTATCGACCTAAGTTTTTATAAACATAATTGTTTCGTATCAAATATAGGTTAATTATGCTTCGTACTACTAGAAACAACATTTAATTATAAAATGAAAAATATGTACTAGCCTATATTGATACCAAACAATTATGTTATAGGGAAATTGATAAATTTAATACAAAATATCGTCGATACGAATCAATTAATTTATTTGAATAAAATTAGTAAAAATTGGTAAACTAGCTGTTTTATTTTGCTAAATGGTATAAAAGGTTCGGTTCGACCGGTTGCTATTAACCGGGCAAGCATATTATTTTAGTCTTAAAAAAGCTGAGTCAATCGGAGGTCATAACAGTAAATAAATGAGTCCCAATCTTTTTACTAGTATTTAATCACAAAAAAATAGAAAGAGAGAATCTCACACGCACAAGCAAGGGTTTAAGAATCGAGATTGTGAATCAATGGCGACCTCGCAGCAAATACTGATCCGCCCATGGTTTGTCGACCTCGTGCCGCTCACCATCGTTCTTCTGATTGCCGCTCACGTCATCGCTTTGGTCAGTATCCCTTCACCGTCAGATCAGAACGAATTTCATCGAATTCGTGTTAATGTGCGCTGTTTTGTGTGTGTTCGTGTAGGTTTATTGGATTTACAGACTAGCAACGGACAAGCAGCCTCTAAGATCTAAGAGGCACTAAGGAAGCAATCAAATCAGAGCAGTAAGTAAGTAAAATTTGATGGTTTATTTACGATTCGTTGATTCTCTGATGTTTTTGGTGCTTCCAATTTTGATGTGCATAATTTAATTTCTCATTTGAAACAAAACTTAGATGTCAATCGCCGGTTGTTTTTACACGCTTAGGTTTTATCAATTTTGTGTTTTTAGTTACAGTTGATTGCTTCACTTAGAGGCTGTAAGGGCTGGAGCATCATAGTTCTTCTTTTATCGTACTTTTTAGTTCGTATTGTTGTTTATCGATTTGAGAGAGATTCGGGCATTATGTGATTTGCTTATGAACAGAGGCAGCTATTGAATATGTTGCTCCAACCTTATCTAGACTAGTATGTAGATTATGGAATAATAGTCTGAATATTTCCTAAGCTATCGGCATGCCATCGCATTGATAATGGCACGATGGAAATATTGAAAGATAGGAATTTTGAATGATTAGAAGCTAAAGATGGCCATTTTCTGAAGATGGTTTAACCATTTTCTTCATTTTCATAAGAGCATGCTTCCAATCAGGGGAATAACCTGGATCATTTTATGATTACCTTTCCTTGTCTCAGGCAATCTCTTCGACGGATTTCTACTGGGTTCACACATCACATGCTTGTTTCACTTGGAGGAGATAGCAGGTTCTTGTATACTTAAATGCGGTCAGTTCTTTTAGACGCTTCGTAGTTAGAGGTTTGTAAGACATATATCTTGATGAATGTAAAGAACAATTATAGTTGCTTTTATCATGTGCTGTTCTATCAGGCCATGAAATTAGGGGTATGTTATGCCAATTTACATTTTCTTTGGATCAAGTATTTGAATTTCTGGCTTGCACTGCTCTTCTGATGTTATCAAATATAGTTAGCGGCCACTATTGTCTATTGTTGGGCAGTGTTGTGGCAAACAAGGTTTTAAAAAACCCAATTGAGAGGCGCGCCTCGAATCGAAACGGCGAAAAAACGCCTTGAGGCGTACGCCTCAGACCATACGCTTCATCTGAGCGCCTCGTTCCGGCAAGGCGCGCCTCGAGGCCCGCCTTTGAGACGTTTTTTCATTGAGGCGGTCCCTTTTTTTATCGGGCCAGAATTCGAATTCTTATGAAATTAATATAATTGGGCTTAAACCTAATTACATTAATTAGATTTTCAGTCAGCCCAACCCAAAATATTTAGATTAGAATCAAAATTGAGTAGAAAACAACGTGAATTGAAATTAATATTAGTGCTGCTTCCAGAAACGAAGAGATTATATTAAATTAGACATTTCTTTATGTGATTAGTTGTCTGAAGTTTTATTAGATAACTGGGTATAATTAATTATTTAATTTAATAAAACGAAGAGGTTAGATGAGCTAGTAAGATTCATTGTATTTCTCTTCCAGAAAAGACATTTTGGCCACAAATTCTCATGTATTTCACTAAAAAGTTAAAATCCTAGTTGTGGAGAATATTGAATCCCATGTATTTTGAATTTGAGAGTACTTTTGACTTATGTGTTATTATATATTTATTATGGTGAAAAAATTAAATTTACGCCTCAATTTTACGCCTCGTTCCGTTTCGAGGCTTACACCTCGTGAAACCATGAAAAAACGACTTGAAACCCGTTTACGCTTTTTAAAACCTTGGTGGCAAAAGGTCACAGTTTCGAAATGTCACTAGGGTGGGCGTGGGATGGGTATCCGTACTGTGGGAAAAGGATTTTGCTACCCGTTTTCCGACCCATTTCCTATGCATGCGGATATGGGACAGAAACGGGTATACCCACATGCTATTTTGCACATATGGTTAACATAGTGATTTACATCTAATCCTTCCGTCCCATTATTCATGTCCACTTTGAAATGGGCACGGACACGAAGATTAAGATATTCGAGTGTAAAGTAAAAAGTGATGGTGGATCATAAGGTTGAAAAGTGGTGCAAAGTTAAAAAGTGGTAGGTCCAGTAGGTTAAAAAGTGGTATAATTTATTTTTTGGATAGTAGAAATAAATAAAACACTTATCATCTTTTTGTGCTAATCCTACCTTATTTTATTTTTTATTCTACCATCAAATATTACCTAACTGCGAATTTTAACCGATGATGATTAAAAAGGAAATAGATTTTAGATCCTTTTCCACCTCTACATTCTACTCCTGAAATAATTTAATAAATAGGTGCTATTTTTTACCCTTCCCTCCTTATTTCAACCACCCAAGCTATTTCCCCACTACCGACCGTTGCTTTTCTTCCTTCCGTTGGCCAGTCACGGCGGAGCAACCTACTCCGTCGTCGCAACATAATATCCACCACCACCGCCGCCAAAATTGTCCTCCCCATACACATGCAGATGCACGACCAGCGATCTTCCACGGCGGACTCCGCCTTGGGGGATTGGAGAAAGGAAGCAATCAACCACGGATCCTTGCAGCACGTGGACCTCCGAACCGGATCCAACGGCTGGGCTGCCCCTCCCGGCGACCTCTTCTCCGTCCGCAGCGCCAACTACCTAACGAAGAAATGCAAAACTCCGGCCGGCGAGTGGCTCCTCGACCCAGCGGGCGTCGATTGGATCCGATCCAACGGCCGGCTTGACCACGTCCTCGGCGCCGCGACAACCGTGTGATCAACGCCTTCCGCCGCTCGAACCATTCTTCGAAATCGTTCCTCATCGCGGTGAATTTGCAGGTCCCCGGCCGCGACCACCACTCCGCGGTGTTCTACTTCTCGAGCAGGGCGGACGAGCCGATCGAACCGGACTCGCTCCTCCATAGATTCATCTACGGATCGGACGAGTACCGTGATAGCCGGTTCAAGATCGTGAACAAGGTTGTGAAGGGGCCAAGGATCCTGAAATCGGCAGTCGGGGGTTACTCAGCGTCGCTGCTCGGGAAGGCGGTGAGCTGCAGCTACCACAGGGGGCCGGATTATCTTGAAATCGACGTTGATATCAGCAGCTCCACCGTTGCTACAACGATTCTGCGGCTGGCTCTGGGGTGCGTGAAGTCCATTACGGTTGATATGGGGTTTTTGGTGGAGGGGCAGACGGAGGAGGAGTTGCCGGAGAAGTTGTTTGGGGCGGTGAGGATGTGCCAGATCGAGATGAGCTCGGCGAAGTACGTTGATGCCGATGTTGCCACGTGATCGCCGCCGAGTAGTAAGGTTTTCTCCTCTAATAGTGATGATGAACAAATAGAGATGTGATGAAGATGATTTTGCTTATGATGGAAATCCATTTTGCAATGTAAATAGTGACTTTAGTTCATTGACGTACATGCCACTTGATGTGAAAATCTAAACAATTATACCATTAATTATACGAAACCAGCTAGACACTATTGCAAAAACCACCAATGAGTGAGGTGGTTAGTCCCTCTTATGTTATTTGCATGTTGGAGCATAGGAACATAATTTACCCAATACGCACCTTGAGTAGTGTACGCAGATTATTATCGTCATAAAAAAAAATTTAATTCATGAAAGATCCTAATTATATAACAATCTAGAACGCAACAATAGGAGTGTAAAGTTTAATTATTTTGTACTTTTTTTATTAGAATTAGGTGTGATACGTACTAAAATGTAACGGACATGGCAAATAGTGCCCAATCCATATAAAGTCCGACATAATATATTGAGAGTTTAGAAGTGTTCGTGCTTTCTAACCGACCCCTTTAACTATACAATACCAAATTATATGAAATTACCTAGACTCCGCCCTAAAAGCCAGCTCATGAGGGGAGATTTGCAATCCCAATCATATACCGCTAAGACCAGTCTCAAAAACCGATATGCATCAATGAATCTATAATGATTTTGCATTTATAATGAAGAAAATATACGCACATGCTTTTATACATACAAGACTAGTAGAGCAGCTATGGCAGCAACTTGAGCCACCAAAAGAATTGTTTTGTAAACAACAAACAAACAACAAATTCAGCATCAACTAACATGTATGTAAGTTGCTCTGCTTCTACTTGGTTAGGGGAGGCTCACCCAGCCACTTTGCACGAAAACCGGTTCCCTTACAGTCAGCACAGCACGAAGAACCCTAATAACAAAGTGAAGCCGATGCGATTAACTTTGCAAGAATGGAGCAAATTCCGAACAATTGGGAGTGGGCATGGTTTACCTTTCCTGCACAGATGACACAAGTAGTGTTTCTTGAAGGAACTTGGCACAGCATGTTGTCACCGATGATGAAGAAACCCGTTCCGCTGCACCATTTGCATTCGACGTGGCCCTTTGAATCGCATGAAGAACAAGAAACCGGCCTTGGTTGCTAATATGCGTAGGGAAATAGGTTTGTGTCAATAGTAGAGCCATGCATTGCAGAGGAGGTATAAATATAATGCATCAAGAATTTACATAAGCATTAATAGTCGATTTTATCATGCCAAATGATAGCAAAACAAGATATGGGGATATCGAAACGTTGAAATCGAAATGGGATGATAACGGGGGATATTGAAACGTTGAAATCACGACGAGTTACAACTACAAGAAACAAGCAACAAAACAACCAGTGTGGGAAGAACAGAAAATAAGTACAAAGTATAGCAAGCTGCAAGCCAACTCCACTCTAATGGAGAGAGATTGAATCTTGAACTCACTCATAATAACTAACTTCTCTCACATACATCAAAATATAGACACTTTGGATAATGAATAACAATTATCCCTCAAGATCAAGATTATGGAATAAGAGTCTATCAACATACAAAACCACCAAGACTTCAAACCATTCCAAAAAACCCTTCTGCAAACTCAACCCAACACCCCACCCCACCCACCCACCCCACCAACATAAGCCTAATAACTTCTTCTTAACTAATACAACAATTATCTACTCTACTTCAATTCATCAGTACAATTGGAACTAGACTTAAACTACTACAAGAATCAAGCTAATTCAATAATAATCATTGAAAAAGGCGTTACTCCAGAAAGAAAAACCCTAAATAAGAGAAGAAGAAATCAATCAAGAAAAGTCACCCACCTCGGAAATCAACCACGCACGTTCCATGCGGTTGACAAAATTAGAGCTCCCATCCACCATTGAAGCTTTCACACCAACCCTCCTCTGCATAAAAAATCCCACCTTTCTCGACGGCGCAACAAATCTAACCGGGTATAAATTCATGGGCCTACAACAAAAACATTCAGTACTCAACATTCTGCAAAATCCTCCTCTTTATCTTCCCCACCAATCCGGGACTAATAATTATGGTTGATAACTGCTAACTTTCCAATCGAAATGCACGAAACAAAGAGAAAAGGGAAATAATTTGATGAGAGTCGGGAAATTTGTAATAAAAGTGATGGATTTATTGTGGCGTAAACAATTCTGCAGAAATTTCCTTCGGCTTCAGTCTGAACACATGGAAAAAAGGTGTGAGAAAGCCCTATAAAAGTTTGGTATATTTTCCCCCACGTAACAGAAGAGAAGACTAAAAGCTCTACCGGCCGGCATAACGGGCCGGGCCTAGCGAAGGCGTTGGCCTGGCCCGTAATTTAACATGATGTATCATCTTGTTTGCGGACCGGCCCAGCCCAGAAAGGATTCAAAATACATATATATAATTATTAATATCTAATTTGTTTTTTCTGTATAAAAATATAATCACGCTTCATCCTTTTACCCGATCTTTAATTCACTCCGCCGCAGCCGCCGCTGCGAAATCTATAATCAGGACGGCAGTATCCGACTGATTGTGTGTAAAAAGTCTCAATTTTCTCATAATCAGCAAGAAGAAATTGTTATGGACAAGGGGAAAGGGGTTTTGGGTTCGGGCCGCAGATGGGCCGTCGGATTCACGGACAATTCGGCTTCGCCTTCATCGCGCGATATTCCCGATCCGCCGGGCTTCACTCGGTCGTCCCAAGATCAGGTATTTTTCCTCGATTTTATCGACTATGAACTACATCTAGGGATTATACACTTTAGTTGAATACGATTCGTGTGGATGTAGTATCTGCGAGAGTGTTTTAGTTTGGCTGGTTTTCTGTTCGCTTATGTGATTTCCTTTTTTGGGTTAGGATGATTCGACTGTGAGCAAGAAGAAGGATGCTGAAGCAAATTGGAAATCCCAGGTAAAAAGCTACGAGTTTTAGTGATTTGATTTGGATTTAATTGTGTTTGTTTTGGATTGGGAATTGTTTCTATTCAGAATCTGATATCTCGTTGATGGATTGTACTGTACTTTTTTTTGGTGTTTCTCAGTGATGTACTCCCTCTGTCCAATCGAAACTATTCAAGACGAAAATTAAGAAAATAGTGTTTTGTGGGTACATTATTTGACTTTTTTTATTAAACTTTGTCCATACAATCTGTCTTTTATGGAATGAGCCACTTATATTGGGACGTCATAATCGAGAAAACGGGTCACTTATAACTGGACGGATGGATTACTAATTTGGTTATAAAAAGTGACTTCTTGGTGATATTGGTTCTGGGTGAATCTTTGTTCTGTTCTTAGGTTACTATGCAGTTGACTTTCTCAACGGTTCATGGAAGTAGAAGTAGCTTGCTTTTTTGTTGAGATTTTACGGTGAAATTAACTGTTGTTTTAGTCTCTTTGTAAAGATTTAGTTTTTTCTAAATGCATGTATTGCTATTCTGCAATTTGAAGAGTTATTTTCTTTGTCTGTATGGGCTAACATGGACAACCGTAAGCTTCTGCTCTTCGTTATTCAATACTTCTCTTTGTTCCACTAGTTTTAGTGGTTATGGTGTAGTTGTGCTGTAGTTTATTCCGGTCGATTTGCAAAATTTGTATTTTACGCTTTTGATCTTCTGCTCTGCTTTATCGTTGCACCTTAGGTAGTCTTATTTCTAAAGTAACTGAAAGATCCATTGGTATGTACAGAAAGCGTGGGAAGTCGCACAAGCACCGTTTAAGAACTTGATGATGATGGGCTTCATGATGTGGATGGCTGGAAGCACGGTCCACCTATTCAGCATCGGCATAACATTTTCAGCTCTTCTACAGCCAATTAATGCCCTTCGGGGGGTCGGAAAAAGTGAGTGTCATTTATAACATTAAGTTCTTGCCCTTAATAAAGTTGTTTTTTGCCATTTTCTATAGTCAGTTGCTGAGCCTTTCCATGATTTCGTAGCGTCTATGTCTCAACATGTTTACTTGATAAACTTTAGTTAAACATATATCACAACCATAAGATTTCTAGGTACTTTATCTATACAGTCGTCCTCATAAATTGTTGCTCCGCCTCTGTCCCCATAAATTTAGTCCGCTTATTTTGAGCGCGGTTTTTAAGGAGAGTTGTTGATGTGTGTACAGTTGAATAAAGTTGCGGGTCCCTAAAAAAAGTGTTTATAATAATTTGCCAAAAAAAGCAAACTGGATTATTTCAATGGGACAGCCCGAAAAGGCATACATGACTAAATTTATGGGACGGCAGGAGTTTTTGGCTGCTGTAATATAATACGGTTGCTGTCTATGCTTAATTATTCCGACAGTACGATATAAATCTCACAAATGATTTAGGTTCCATTAAGGTTCCATTAGTGAACTAACTCCAATGATGATGGCTTTACCTCGGGACTTTCCACATTGTTTCATCATTTCCGATTCACTTAAACTTCACTGACTTTGTGCTGTTGCTTTTGTAGTGTTTGAGCCTTACAAGGACAATAAGGTGGACCTTCTAGCGCCTAAGCTAGTGTTCATTGCCCTTAACTTGTTAGGGTTAGGGCTCGGCGTGTGGAAGGTTAGTTATCCGGCTTCTCTAGATGCCATTCTCAATCCCTCCATAGCATTTTGAAGTATTTGTGAGAGCTAACCAAGTTATTTATTGAAAATTTACAGCTTAACACCCTCGGCCTTCTTCCAACTCATGTATCGGACTGGGTTTCATCCTTGCCTCCACCTCAGGTTCGTTATCTCAAATGTTTATCACAAAGGTTTAGGTGTATCACAATTGTGTAACCTTGTGTGTACCACATCACAAGGGTGTTGTCATGTGACATATGTGGCCCACTTTTTTTTTTAAATGAAAAGTGCCACATGTCGATACACAATTGTGGTACACTCAAGTCGCTCTGAATCTTTATTTATCATCTCAAATCTTTGAGCCTAGTTCGACAAGACTATTACGTCCTCTGTTCCACAATTGTTGCTCCACTTTTCTTTTCAGGCTGTCCTACAATTGTTGCTCCCTTTCTGAAATAGTAAATTCTTACAAACACTTTATTTGAAAGCCCCATATCTTTATACACAACTAATAACTCTCCTTAAAAATCGTGCCGAAAAGTTTTTGAGCAAGAATTGTGGGAATGATGGAGTTATATTTATCTAATGACAAAGAGAAGCTCATGAATTTCCTAGTTTGCTCGTCCCTATCATCCTTCAATCGCGTTGATGTATTCTTGTGTCTTGATCTTCAGGAGGTCGAGTATTCTGGTGGTGGTATTCTGCGTTACTAGCTTCCCCTCGAAACGTGGAATCCGATGAGACACGGTGGATACGGGCATGATCTGAGGTAGGTAAATGCTACCGGATGTGTTTATGAATGCCTGCTGCAATAGCATTTCCTCTTCAAACTGAAATATGCAGGCCGGAAATCTAGCATTGTTTTTGGTATTTTACATTTGAATTTCTGGATGTAACATAACATGATTATCAGTTGTATTTATTTTTGTGGAAGTTTTTAGTTATAGCTTGATAATGTTGGACTGAGAGCTTATGGGAAAGATTCTTAAACGCCTTGTATTGGTTTTTATATACTCATTCCGTTCCATTAATATTGTTTGGTATTCATTTTCGAATCGTCATAATAATATTATTTTAATTTTTTTAATGACAAAAAACACTCTTTATTCAAAAAAGAGATGGATCACTCACTACTCACTCCACATTCTTATACATACTCTCTCTTCAAAAAAAATTCTGTCACATAATTCCATTCCATTACGAATTCAAAAAATTATGATTTTTTATTTTTAGATAATTTTTTTAATTATAACATAAAAAAATTGAAAAAAAATAATTTTTCATTCCTTTCCGCCAATCATTATTCGAAAACAGTGTTAATTTCTTAATACAATTAAAATACATAAAATATACAACTAAATCAAATTTCTTAGCCTCCGTGTTGAAAACAAGCAGGACGATATTAATGAGATGGGGGGAGTATAACATTTTAAGTTTTCCTAATTTACTTGATCAAATGTATCAACTGAGAAAAGATATCACTAGATCAACACTAGATTAATCACTACGCAGAAGTGAGAGTTTCAATTATGCTATACGATCTCCGTATCGACTCAGAAAAGATCAGTATGAAGTTGAGAAATTTGGTTCAAAGTGTACAAGGACTTTGCCATGTAGATATATCAGCAAGAAGACCACGAAGCTGGTCTATCAGAGTCTTGACATACTTGTTCTTCTCTGCAACTTCCTATTCCAAATCAAAATTGGATAAATTAATGGGTAAACATATGTTGTGGATATTTAATTCTTGAGCACACAGTTTGATATCAACACATTCTTAAGCAAAGCAAATCAAAATCAAACAGTTCTTAGAATTACAGTCCTCTATGGAAGATAGTAGTTGCATAATCTTTGCAAAACTGCCTCTAAAAAGGTACTCACTCCGTCCCATTATTTGTGTTCCATATGCCATTTTCATCCGTCCCATTAAAATAAATAAATGAGCGGACTACAATCAATTTAAATAAGTGGATCCCACCACGTTATAATTTTCCAAAACCAATTTATTGCAGCAAATCTCCTAACAAGAGCACTTTAGCTATAAATTAGACTGGTACGTTCACAAGGTGTAGGGAACAATCATCTTCCCAACTGATCACTTGTAAGCCCGCTGAGAGGAATAGTATCCAATATAGCATAGAACTCCCTCATGTGAGCAAGAGGGTCTTCAATTGCTAGTCCATAGAGATAACTACTCACTCCGTCCCATTATAAGTGTACTCTTTCTTTCTGGCACGAAGATAAAAAAAATTGTGTTTTGTGGTGTATATTATTTAACTTTTGGATAATTGATTTATGTTCACACATTCTTGCATTTTTTAGAAAGATGACACTTTTAATGGGACAATCCAATTCAGAAAGGAGGACGCTTATAATGGGTCGGAGAGAGTATATGATGATATGATAGAGTCTACCAAATTGTGTGTTCAAGAGCTAGATTTGGGGTAGGAATCAATACACACTGCGTCGAGCATTAATACGTTAAAGGGCTTATTCGCATCTTATGTGTAGCTCTAGCCACTATGGTTATGAAAATAGAAACTAAAAGTAAAACCAATGAACCAAGTAAAAATACCTCTCTTAAGATGGCGGCTTGATCTTCTAGCTTCTCTAGCTCTGTTTCATCAGCCGCAGATATCACAACTGCTTCAGATGTTTTACCCTGCTTCAGTTGAAAAGATCACACCTCATAAGAACAGAATACTTGAAACCTAACTCGTAAAGAGTAACATGACAATGAATCGTAAAGTAAGAGTAAAATCACTTGCAGATGAATGATACACCTGAAAACTCCTTAAACTGTATCAATAACATGTAACATAACTAAAATGTATGCAGCTCAACTAGTTCCATTACATCAAGGCTCGATAAGACTCCAAATTCGCGAAATGATTTACTAGCTTCGGATAATTCTAATCAATTTCCAAGCAGTATGAACAAGGCTAAATTTCAGACAGCCAGGTTGATAGAATCACAACCTACACTCAACAACTACTGTAAGTTGTAATCAAGAAAGAGCAATAAGACTTTCCAAAGCAGTATGAACAACACTAAATTTCAGATAACCAGGTTGGTAGAATCACAATCTATACCCAACAACTAATATATGATGAATCTACTGAAGGGGAAGAGAAAGTTGTTAATCAGCCTTCCAATATGTGGAACTTTCAGAAAATCCAAGAACCCTAATCCAGAGATCTATTTGCTGAAGATCATTGATTTCAATGATGAATAAACCTAGCTGCAGAGGTAGATCGAAGTGAACATAATCGAATTCAAAAAAAGTATTTGACACGAATGAATGTATCATCTAAAGCTTAAACAATCAGAACGAGAAGTAAAATTTAAAATTAGGTTATCTTCAAAAATTACCTTCTGCGAATTCGAAATCGTGAGGAGGACGGAACGCAGCGACGCGACGGAGGCTTTATACTGTAACCTAGCTTCTTCGAGGGCGCCGCCGCCGATATCGAAACTATTGTGATGCTGAGCGTGGGACTGCGACGCGGAAGCGGAGGAGGATGCAGAAGAGTCCGACAACACGTCGCCGTTGAGATGGTTGCCGTTACTCATACCAGCGGGACCGCCGCCAGAAGGTACGGCGGATGACGTGTTGGACCAAAGCGTGGCGTTACAGAGCTCGTCGTTCATGGCGGATAGGATTAAGAAGGCCGATTGGATCGTCTCCTCGAGGTGCTTCTGGCCTTCCACGGCGAGCTCTTGCACGGGTTTGTGGTTGTAGTTGGTTGAGGTGGAGGAGGAACTCATCGTCGAGGGCTTCTCTTCCATTTTCCGGAGCGGCGGCGACGATTCAAACTAAGTTGCAATATACTTACTGCATAAAAGTAAGCGTTGCGCTTTGTTTAATTGACCAATTTGCCCTTGTACTGTAATATTATTAGTATTTTTTTGTTACCGTACTGTTTGAAATGATTTTTTTTTTCGATCAAAAATTAAAAAATAATAATAAAATATGAGAGAGAAAATGAATAATATAGTAAAAATAAATAATAAAGTAGGGAAGAAAGATTGTAACTTTTTTGGAAAGTTATTTCCTTTCTAAAAATGGATCATCCCGAAAAAAATGGATCGTTTCAAATGGGACGGAGGGAATACTTTGCAACATGTAAAAGTTACAAAAATCTTACTAACTCATCCCACCGACTTGTCTTGTATTCCTTTTCGGATTATCCCACCGAACTTGTCATGTTTCTAAAAAAAGAAGTTGATCCCACACATTTACCAACTCTACTTCACAAATCAATTCTAAATTCTAAATGTAATTAATTGTATAGGTCCAACATATTTACAAACCAAAACAAACTCTCCTATTAACTTTCTTGTGTGATTTGCAAGCTATTGCACAAGAGCGAGGTTTACCCTGTGTGCACCAAAGGTAGCAGTTGCGGGTTTCTCGTCATCAAAAAAAAAAAAAAAACAACTCTCCTAAATTACACACCTGAAAGAAACACGACAAATCAAAGCAAATCATAAAAGGATCTTCATAGTACAATCAAACGACATGCCGAAGGTCAATTTTTATGTGTATTTCATAATTATATACATTTCAAAATCGTGAATTCCACTCGTATATTCGTAAATTTTGAATCTGCCCTTACCTACAATGGATTTTAACAGTCTCCCGATGTTCTATACTAACATACACAACACAAAACCACCACACAAACAAACAAACACCACCAAGAAACTCAAGAACCAACTTTCTCATTCAATGGAACCATCTCCAAACAATCATCCTCATTCCCACACTCTTCATCAAACCTCCCCAAAACATCCGGTGGGATCAAAACCTCAGATGGATCAACATTCGGCACTAAAAAAACCAAACCCAACGTAAAAATCCTAAGAACATTCCTAATCAAAACTGTAAGCCACAGATTCTTGAAATCAGTCCTAGTAACATGCAGCAGATGCAGCACCAACCCCCCTCCCCACTTTGAACTCAATGAACCAAGACTATCTATACACATCAAGAGGGCGAAAAACGTCCCCTCGATCCCCAACGGACATAACTGCGAGCTCAGCACCACCATCGGCATCCACCGTATTCTGCTGATGATCCTCGACACACATTCCTCCAACACTACAAAGAAGTAGTCCGGGATCCCGAGGGCTACGTTCCAACGTAGGATGAAGATGAGATCGAGCATCCCTGAGGCGCCATATAGGAGCTGCGTACAGAAGATCAAGGTTCGAAAAGGGTAGTCTTTGAGAGCCTTGTGATAGATTATAACTCCTACTATTGATGCCATTGCCCCTATTGCATATATCATCCCTACAAACTCCTGCACATAAAAGTGTCTCAAATGGTTAGTTTTTTCTACCATTTGATAGATCAAGAGGGTTGTTTTTCACTTAAAGATTCAATCTTGCTGCATCAGTTATCCATATTTATCGTGTTTCGCCTCATTTTAGTCGAAAATCTTGAAGGGTATAGAAAAGATTTGCGTGCCTGCACAATAAGTGTATCAAATGGTATAGTTTTTCTACCATTTGACTAGATGACTAGATTTTCACACTTATTGCTGAACCAGTTGTCCATATTTATCATGTTTCGCCTCATTTTAGTCGAAAATGTTGAAGGGCCTAGAAAAGATTTGTCTACCTGCATAATAAGTGGCTCATATTGTATAGTTTTCTACCATTTGATTAGATGAATAGATTTTCATACTTAGATTCAATCTTGCTGCATCAGATATCCATATCTGTTGTTTTTCGCCTCATTTTAGTCGAAAATCTTGAAGGGTTTGGAAAAGATTTGTGTGTCTGCATAATAAGTGTCTCAAACAGTATAGTTTTTTTCTATCATTTGACTGATTAAGAAATCTTTCACACTTAAAGATTCAATCTTGCTGCACCAGATGTTGATATCTGTTGTTTTTCGCCTCATTTTAGTCGGAAAATTTGGAAGGGTCTGTGGAGTGATTTGAGTACCTGAGAGAAGGCAGGGCCAGCTTGTGGATCAGTGTACCAATAGAACTGCCCTTCATGAGTACTAATGCTTAGAGCTACAGAAAGGTACATATACAGAGATGGCTTCCAGACTTGCGGGATTCGGATTGTTCTGTACATTCCATTCACTGCCTCTCTTAAGCTTTCTGTTGGCTGCAAATATGGAACTGATCAAGAAACTAAATGGGATGTCTGAATAGGAGGTGCAAAGTCAATGCATGAAGCAATTTTGTTGTGATGAAGTAACTCTGACCTTTTTCTTGCAGCCATGAATATCCTCAACTGTTCTTTTCTCATAAATCACAAAGCCTAGCACAATAATAGCAGCTGCTGGGATTACCAAAAGGCCCAATGCAACCTAAGGAACAAACTTATCATGTTACACCTCGTATTTCACTTTATAATACGAACTCAAAAAGCACAAGAGAGTGTTAGTAAGTATCAATGGATTAAAAACCGTTGATACCTACGAACTAGTTCCCCTTTCTCATCGATTCTTTGAAAAAACGAGTCAAAACTACGAATCGATCTTGGCCACTGATTCCTACTCGTCGGAAAAAGATACCCGACTCAGATACTTGCGATTTGAGTCCTCTTGTGGGAGAAAGAATCGACATAATTTTCCAAATCTTTATCGATTAGGACTAGACATTACTTATATATCTTACAAAACCTATATATTGTATAAATTTGTTGAGTTTTATATCTGGCATCGCCTTTTTTGCGACTGAGCTATGGTGTATAAGGAAGTAGATGCATTGGTTATTGCTTTAAACTTTAATTTCTGTTACTTACAGTGTTTTTCCAATAAATTAGGTGGGTGGTATAGTGAGTAAAACATTAACTGCTAATTACTTTCGGTTTGACTAGTGACCGATCCAATACTTACGTATCGGTCGGCATCGATCCTTACGTTTCTCAATACCATAGAAAAATCGTATGAGTTCCCAAACTAGACTTTTAAAACATTGGTAAGTAACAAACCTGAGGTCCAAGATGATGAACAAGAAAGCCACTTGTGGAGTAGCCCAACAGAGCACCAAGGGAGGAGCAAAACCCACAGAGGCTCTGCATGTCAGCAGCAAGAGACCTCATCTCAATGCTATTCCTAGCAATACAAGCATCAATAGTGACATCAGCAATAGCCACTCCTCCAGTTATACCAATCAAGAGGGTCAAGGCCAGCACCACCGGAATCTGGCCACCTTCAGCCACGGAGAAGGCGGAAACCGCCCCAACCACACCGGCTAATACGAAATAAGGCCTCCGGTGATACCCCCTCACCGGAAAAACGTCGGTCAAGAGGCCCCAGATGGGCTTCATTAGCCATGGGATGTAGTATAGGCCTATGAAGAGCTGCACAGCCGATGGCTGCACCTTCTGCACATCCTTCCAGTAGTAGTCCGATACGACCTTGAAGAACGAGCCTGCGAAGCCCTGGCTCAGGCCGTAGACCAGCACGACTCCCAGCACGAAGGATGGGTTGAGTGTGGAGGAGAGCATGTGGAGCCATTGGAATGGCTCAAGAATGACTGATAAAAAGGTGGTCTTTTGAGAGTGATGTTTACCATTTTCTTGATGTTCTTGATATTCTTGATCTGATTCAGTCAATGGCTTCTTGGATTGATCCTCCAAATGCTTGGGATTGAGATCCTGCACTTCTGAAGGGGACATCATGGAGGCAAGATCATGGATAATGGAGTTAGCATGGAAGAGATTTTCAAGAAACTTACTATGTTGATAAATTAAACTTTAATCTTTATGGAATAATGTAAATTCAAAGTAAACTCATCAAGAACAAGCTTAGTAGGTCAGCCATATTAAACTATACATTGTTTAGTACTCCCTCCGTCCCACCCATCTTGACGCGTATTTCTTTTCGGGACGTCTCACCCATCTTTACGCGTTTCCAAAAAAGAAAATAATTTATCCTCCTACTTTTTCATTTCTCTCTCCTACTTTATCCCTTTCTCATACTTTATAATCCACTTTCTTAATTCCTGTGCCGAAAAGAAATGCGTCAAGATGGGTGGGACGGAGGGAGTACTTAGTAGTTAAGCTGGGCATATAAAATTCCTATTGAATAATTTCTACATCTTGATGTTAACTTCTATGGAATAAAATAACTCACAAATGAACTGGTACTCTGCTTTCATTCACTTAAATATTGACAACTTGATTCTAAAATATCTGTCTAAATCTGCTTTCATTCTAAATCTGTCTGCATATCTTTAAAATATCTTGATCCACACATAATCAATGACAAATTGTGTGGCTGTTTAGTCAATAAATAACACTTTAACATTGAATAAAAAACCATGCTTACTCATTTTTCAAGTAGGAATGTAAACGAATCGAATATCTTCGTGAATCTCAGAAAATATATTTGGTCCAATCTAGATATGCTAAAAATAACACCAACAACTTCATCACACTGTGAAGTATATCAGTAAGCTGTTTGTTATGTTCATGAAATCGAGTCCAAACGAACTTTAAATCATCGAAGAAACGACATTACACAACTGGAGAAACAGAGAGTAGTTAAAACACTTGATATAGCCAAAATAGGAAGCATTTCAAACAATCAAGAAACAGAGTAGAAACAGAGTAATAGGTAAAGGGTATGTATTATCAGTATTTCTACATGGTAGATCAGTAACAGAGCCTAGCTCAAATCATTTGTTCCCATTATCTGATAAAACAAGATATATACACCAAACGATTTATTCAATAGGGTCGAAAGCTTCGAGAAGGAAAGAAACCGGGCTAAGAAGCAAGAGCTTTAATCAAACAAACACAGCATGGATAGCTATACATATCTGAAACTCATACTGCAAGAAGCTTCTGGATGTCCTTCTGTGGAAAAGCAGCAAATATGCATAAAATTTCAGTTTCAGCAGAATTCGAATAATTTGGGAGATACATATGAATGAGAAGATAGATTAGCAAATTTTTTTACCTCTATTTGTAAAGGGGAGGTTGTTGGTGGATATCTCTCAACTACTTTACCATTTTTGTCCACCAGGAACTTCTCAAAATTCCATTTAATCAAACCGCCTAGAAATCCTCCAGCATTCGACTTCAAAAATTGGTAAACTGGAGCTGTAAATGGTCCGTTAACATCAACCTGCACGAGTTCAACCTTAGAAATCGATCCACCATTGAAAATGTGCAAAGAGGGAAACTCAACCAGAAGTACCTTATCAAAAATTGGGAATTCTGCTTTAAATCTTGTACAGGCAAATTTCTTAATATCTGCATTCGATCCGGGTTCTTGGCCACCAAATTGATTACACGGAAAGGCCAATATTTCGAGCCCTGCATTGCACATGATCAAAAATTTTAATTCATATAATGCTATCGGAAAAGTAGATAAATTTGAAATATTAGTTTGATAATCAACCAAGATCTCACCTTGAGTTTTGTACTTATCGTAGATTTGAGAAAGCTCGGTGTAATTTGATGATGTCAAACCACTGAATCCAAAACCAATTTACTGCATCAGTTGGCGTGGTCTTGAAGAAAGTTTTGCAACTTAGAAAAAACTATTTAGATTCAATAAACATAAGAGATATTACCATCTTGAAGCAACATTTACTATCAAAAGTGCTTTTCCTTTGAACTTGCTAAGTGCAACGTCCTTCCCCTCGATATCCTGTTTTAATTTTTCATTGTAAGAAACTCCATTATCTCTAACGGAGACAAACATTATCGACATAAGTTTCACAAGACGAGCCAATACTTTTAATTGAACAACCCCATATTTGCATAATAAGACTTAACACATTAGCCTCGGCCATCAATACGTTTATCCAAGAGCGTTTATAACGCGTTCCATTTGTCAACTGAAGATAAGAGTGCAAAGGAGAATGATACTATCAAACAATTGATAACTTTTTTTTGGGTGGGGGTGGGGGGAGGTTTCTTCATAAACGACTATTCAATGTTAAAGATTTATATTCATAGCTAACAATCCAAAGATCAAAAGAACCTCAAAATCTCAATACCATGAAGATCAATAAAATCTAGATAAAAATAATTGTTGAAAGCAGCAAACAACATCAAGAAGCTCAAGAATCAATTTTCTTGTTCAATTTAATTTACTTTTCCATGTCAATGTTTCCTGCATACTTAAACTTCAATCAAACAGTAAGAGAAAATATCAATTTTGGTCATTTAATGTGGCTTATGTCCGATTTTGGTCCTCTAATGTGGCAGTATACGATTTTGGTCCTATAACTTTATTGTCCAATTTTGGTTCTCTAATGTAGTAGCGTTCAATTTTGATACTGTAAATTTATAATGCGTCCGATTTTGGTCTTATGCCTTTACAAAGTATATGATTTCGGTCCTCCGACAAAATTTGTCGAACAAAAAAAGACGCGTGAACTACACTCTTCGTCGCATGACTAAAATAAGACATTTTATAAAGTCTTTGGACAAAAAAAACAAACATTTTTAAAAGTTACAAGACAAAAAAAATAAAAAATTAAGAAACTATATTGTAGAATCAAAATTGAACTCGTTTTAATAGTAAAATGTGTGTCTTTTTTTTCACGAAACCTTACAAAATGACTTATTTTAGTCATTTGACGAAACGTGAAATTTACACGCCATTCTATTTTCAACAATTTCTATCGGAGGACCAAAACGTCACTTTGTAAAGATATAGGACCAAACTCGGATGCACTATAAAGTTACAATACCAAAACCAGACAGTATATAAAATTATATGACCAAAATCAATCATTGCCATGTTAGAAGACCAAAATCAGACCGAAGCACGTTAAAGAACCAAAATTGATATTTTCTCCGAACAGTAATGAACTTAAAACCACATTACAATAAGGAAAAATAATAAAATATCTCAGTGTGAGTGTGTGAGAGAGAGAGAGAGATGGTACCTTGACAGTGAAATCATGAAGGGTCTTCTCCGTAGCAGCTCGAGCGTAAACAGAAGCAAAAGACCTCGACTTTAACGAAAACCCATACCGAATTGGGGACAAAACGGCGAACCCATCTCTGAAAAACGGCGATTTTGAAGAACTGAAACCCGACCGATTCGACGGTTCAAGAAACGCCAAAACGGAATTGGAGTTCGTCTGCGGTTTGTTTGGGCCCAAGCTCTGCAAAGGAGCTGCGAAAACTGAAGAGAAGGCCATGGAAGCCATCGGCAATATGGTGCAAGATGTGTGAAATTGGTAGGTGAAGATGAATTTGTATGTCGTGGGATTCATATTGGGACGTTATAGATTTGTCTTTATTTGTTTATTTTGTAATGTGAATAAATGTTCCACGTGGTGTGTTAATTAGCACAACTTTTTTAATTTTGAATATTTGTTCATTTCATTTCTATATTTTATACTAAGTGCTTGCAATTTGTAAACTTGTAATAGTCAAATACTCCCTCCGTCCCAGCTTAAGTGACAAAAATATTTCCGGCACGGAAATTAAGAAGGTGGAAGATAAATTATGAGAGAGAAGTTTATGATAAAGTAAGAGAGAGAAGATGAGTGAGATTGTGAGAGAGTAATTAATAAAGTAGAAAGAGAAATAATAAAATAAGAGAGATAAATGATTAAAGTAGGAAAGAGAAATGAAAAAGTATGAGAGAGAATTGATAAAATAGTAGATAATTTATGATTTTTTTTAAAAAATTAATTCTATTTTTGGAAGTGTGTCACTTGAGACGGGACGCCCGAAATGGAAAGTGTCACATGGAGCGGGACGGAGGGAGTATAATATATTAACATTTTGGATAATAAAAACACAAAAAAGCACTTTAATAATAGCATTCATATAATTAAATTAATTAAAATATCTCTTTCTCTTTTTTGTTTTCACTTTTCCGACATGCAAATATAATTATAATCATTTTAAGGTGTTTATGAATTTTGACGATATTTGAAACAAAATAAAACAAAAAGTGCAAAAAAGATTTAAGTATTATAGTCAGACTTACAGGAGTATTAGTTATTTGTCTAAGTCATCATCATCGACATTATTAAAACATGAATATAATCACCAGAATGTACAAATTAACAAAAATAATCTTAAAAATTATAGGAGTTGTCATTTGAGGATAGGATCTTTACATGGCCTAATATCATGAATTCAAATTTTATGGAGATCGATATGTGTGAGTTAGTCTTAAAAAAATTAGAAAAAATCGGAGTTTTGTACGAAATAAAAAAAGGGATGTGCAAGAATGTGCACATCAAACACCCATAAATGTAAAAATGTTCATATTTTTCCCAAAATGCAAAAATGTACATATATATTATTTTAAAGCTCTAAACTAGCCTACACCCTAGTCTGCTGCAACGATCTCTCTCTTCTCCAACTTTTTGCAGAAAAGTGATTTAGTTGTAATGAGTTGATATATAAAAAGGGATGAATTCTCTTCTCTCTCTCTCTCTCTCTCTCTCTCTCTTAAGCGTAACATGCATGGTTTCTCTTTCTCTCTCTTTATGTAATTAACATGCATGAATGCATCTCCTCTCTTTCTCTCTTGAATTAATTCTATGTAGAAATGTCCCCTCAAAAAAATAAAAAAATAAATAAAAAAAACTTAGCAGAAATATAGACAACGGGAGAAATCCAGAAAAAGAAGATTTTGTAAATTCGGAAAGAAAAGTTATTTTTTCCGAATTCGTAAATTCGGAAAGAGAGAGTTATAAGCATATAGATAGAAAAAAAAATAAAAAAAATGCTGGAACCAGAAAAAGAGAAAAAAAAATAAAAACTGGAACCATATTGCATGCAAAGTCCTGTTCACTTTGATTTCTTCTACTTACCTTTTTTTCAGAAAGTCACATGCATAAAATAAAGATGCAGGAGGGTTGTGCCTATACACTGTATGAGATGAATCCAATTCTTTTCCTATTGAATCGTCTTTCCATCACATGCAACACATAAGAGTTGCAACTTAAATAAAGAATAAAGTTCTTTCATCAAAGAGAAATCGAAGGGAGCGAGAGAGAGTAGAGAGAGCGAGAGAGAGAGAGAGAGAGAGAGAGAGAGAGAGAGCACAGAGAGCGAGAGAGAGCAGAGAGCAAGAGAATGAGAGAGAGCGGAGAGAGCGAGATAGCGGAGAGTGCGAGAGAGCGCTTGGGGAGGGTTTAGCATTGTTTTCCTAGAAATCATTAAAGGTAACCCTAATCCTAAACCTAATCCACAATTAAATCTCTATCTCAAATATTCTTGTTATAATTATTGCTTGGTTTTAGAAATATTTTTAGCATCTAAATTTCCTCACAATAATTCGAATAATATTCTTGTTATAATTTTTTTGTTTCATTTCATTTTATGAATATATGAAATATTATTGTTATAATTCTCAAATAATTCGAATAATATTTTATAAAGATGTAGAAATTATCGGCAATATTCTTGTTATATTTTTTTGCTTGTATGTCCGTATTTTCTATTCTATTTGTTGTTCGTATTTATCGGTTCGTGCTTAATTATCTACAGAAATTATATTTTGAGTATCTTGTTAAATATTATTTTTAAATTAGATAAAATTGACTCATCTACTTAGTGACAATTGATGTACACAATCGGGAATAAATTATTATAATTACTTTTTAATATTATTTTTAAATTCACGTATTATCTTAGCTGTCCACATGTTAGCTTTATCATATATCTTGTTTACGGAGTACTTAGTATGGTTTGCAGAGTACTAATATATTTTTTTTTCTTTTTTAATTATTTCCAGATGTTCAGCTGGACATGTGTAATTGTGAAGTATGGAGGTTATTTCTTGGGTTCGGATTACAAAGATGGGGATGAACAGCTTGCCCCACTTCGGACCGACCAATTAACGTTGTCATCATTAAGAGCGAGCATCGAAGCCCGTACACAGAGTAACTCACGGCTTACCCCTTATGCGCTTTATTCGTTGGAGCATGCTCAATCTGGAAAGTTGATTAAGTCATTAATGATGACAGATGATGACTTGGTTTGACTTATCAATTTAGAGGTCGACCCAACTATGTGCATCGTTTTGACGACTTCGGCTGATTGCGCGGGAACATCACAACAACGACATTACATCCCTTCATTTGATTACCCTTTACTGAACAACGCATTGTTTGAAGTGGCCAATTTAGTTTCCCTGATATTTTTGGTGATACATATGGTCAAAGCGGAGCTGAATATGAGTTTGGAGTTCAGCATGAATTTGGACGGCAAGAACAACAAGAGGAGCAAGAAGAAGAAGAGCAACAAGAGGAGCAAGAAGAAGCAAAACAACAATATCATGGTGCTGATGATAATAATGATGATGATGATGATGCGTACGACGAGGATTATACGGTTGAGGAAGAGGATGAGGAAGACGAATATGTTGTTGCTCAAAACATTTATGGAACCATGTACGAGTTTGCATCGTGGATTCGTGGGGAATGCGGTTTAAACCGGCTAATGACACTTCGAGATCAGCCACAGAACAGAGCACTCACCCTACAAGACGAAGATAATGAAGTTGTCGACGAAGTCAGAAATTGGCTAGTATCAATTATTCCGCCAGGTCAAGTAGGAGTCATTAGTTGTACAGATATAGAGAAGATTGAAGATGACATTCTCGAAAATGGCAACATCTTTTGGAAGAAGGACGCCCTAACAACAGCCATTGGTCTCTGGCATTTAGAGTGTCGACGATCTTATAAAGTGAAGAGGGCAAGTCCTCAGTATCAGTGGTTTGAATGTCTGTTGGGCGATCTTTGTACATTCAGAGTACGTGCACGACATAATGGTATGTATTGGACAATTTAAGATTTTGTGCCGGAGCACAAATGTCAGTACGACTTTGATAATGTCGGGACGATAACTGTTAGTGTGAAGACTATCGGAGCCTATTTTGGGCAAATAATGCGTATGGAGGGCACGATGTTGCGACCTCGAGACATGATCACTGAGATGCGTCTGAAATTTGGTATGAAGGTGGAGTATTATAAGGCCCTACGTGCTAGAAACATGGCGATTGAGTTGATTTATGGGAGTCACGAAGAATCGTACAAGATGCTCCCTCGATACTTGCACATGTTGAAGCAGGTAAACCCAGGAACAGTAACTAATCTTCGTACCGATGGCGACGGGAGGTTCGAGTACGCGTTTGTTGCATGGGGCCAGTGCATCCCCGCATTTATGTGGCATTTGAGAAATGTGATTGTAATGGATGAGACCCACTTGAAGAGAAAGAATAAGTACATCCTTTTTGCTGCAGTTACTAAAGACTGCAACAAATAACTTATACCGCTCGCCATTGACATTGGTCCAATTGAAAACAATGACTCTTGGGCGTGGTTTTTGCATAATCTTAAGCGAGTGTACGGATCGAGCGGCGACCTAGTGATCGTGTCTGACCAGCACGTCAGTATTAAAAATGTTGTCGAATGAGTGTTTCCAGGAGTTCCTTACTGCCTTTGCAACGTCCATCTTCAGAACAAACTCACTTCTTACAAGAATGGAGTACCCTACATGTTCCGACAGACAGTCACTGCATATCATGAGTCAGACTTTAGGAAGTACATGACATCAATCCTTGTGGCGAGTGAAGGAGCATACAACAAGCTCATCGAGGTTGGTCCCGAACGTTGGGCACGGTCGCAATGCGCGTGGTGTCGCTACAGTTTTCTATCATCAAATTGTGTCGAGTCTTTCAACGGAAGACTTTTGTGGGCTCTTTGATAGACACTATATGAGCGATCATGGAGTCATGATGGGATGAAAGACGACAACTGTTGAGTGAGAATGACCATCCATTGGTGGACGTTACATGCATTGGAGCTTTGGAACATTCCTGACCACATTCGAGATGCAGATCCACTGTTACCACCCCTGGCGAAGCGTCAAGCCGGTCGCCCAAAGTAAAGACGTTACCGATCGGGGGCAGAGGCCTCCACAAGCTCAAGACAAAGTGGTAGCAGAAAGTGTGGTGTTCGTCACGGAAGAGGCCACACAAGGAGGACATGTTTAGAGAGGAGACACAATATTAAATTTGTCGTGTCGTATTTCTACTTTGTGTTCTATGTATTATTCGAAATATGAAGTTTTATTAACGAAGTAAAAAGTTTTATTAACGAAGTATGAATCTTAATTATCTCCAGTTTAGAATTCTAGTAAATAAAAAACGTTAACAAAATGCAAGTAGTAAATTACATAGATATTCCCAAACATAGTTCAAATCCTAAATAAAGATGTTCAAGCAAACTCAAATAGAAAAACGTCCAAGCAAACTCAAATGCAATGTATATGAGATCAAATAGAAATACTAAGGCATACAACTGTCCCACATCATAGCCGTCATCCTTTTCTGGTACGTGATTAGCGTGGACAGGTGAGACATCATCGTCGGTGTCGGATACCCAACTAGCAGCTTCTCCACATACATGGATACATACACGCCGCAATTTATGAAGTAGGTTAAAAATAATGAGATAGGGAAATTAAGACTTCAACACACGTTAGCACTACATAAATACATGTTCACACTTCTGCCTGAACCGTAACATTATATTGCGGCGTATTATGCGACGAAAAAAAAATTCAAAACCTAATACAACAAAAAATATAATATTTATATCAGTACAATATAGTATTTCAAATCAGGTTCTGTCGAAGTTATAGGGCATGATTATTCATGAACCACAAACTAGTATTACAATTGTCATATGAATAACCTAGTTTTGCGAAATCAAAACCCTAGAATGCAGATATGAACATGAAAAAAACAATGAAATAATAATATTCTCTAGTAAATGACGTGTTCATACATAAGATATATTCTTGTTTTTAAAATTATCTTAGCGCTACCCAAATAAATCTTAATACTCCGTTTTATAAAAAAACAGAAGAACTATAATATACTCATAATTATAATGTGAGTTAACTACCTTATGTTATTTACGTGACTTCACATATACAATAAGCTAATATCAATCTCTATAATAATAATAATTATATCATACTCACACTTATGGAAATAATTCTAGCAATCTCCAGCTTTTTTTTAATCTCAGTACAATATACTATTTAGTCTAACCCAACAAAAGAAAATGTAATATTTAGTCTCAGTACAATATACTATTTCAAATCAGGCTATTTTGAAGTTATATGTTGTGATTATTCATGAACCACAAACTAGTATTATAAATGCAATATGAATAACCTAGTTTTTTGAAATCAAACCCTAGAAAGCCGATATGAACACGAAAAGCACAATGAAATCATACTATTCTCCAGTAAATGACTTGTTCATACATAAGATATTTTCGTATTTTTACAATTATCTTAGCACTGCCCAAATAAATCTTACTACTCTGTTTTATACCTAAACAAAAGAACTATAATACAATCCTAATTATATGGTGAGTTAACATTTTTATGTTATTCACGTGACTTCACATATACATTAAACTAATCTCATACTTATATATCTATTATCTCCCTAATATATTAAGCTAATTTCATACTTATATATCAAACCTACAGTTATGAAAAAATGTCAGCACACGAGAAAATAGATAAATATTAGCATTACTAGATGCATACCAACTCATCTAAATTAAATATGTCTATCAGTAAAAAGTAATTGTTTAATCCATTTAAATATTATGTTTAACTTATTCAATATTACAACTTTATCAATATCAAAAATTATGTTTATCTTCTTCGTTAACACCAAATAAGTTTACACCACGGAAAGTTAGTTCAGAATTAACGAAAATCACTAAATTAAATTAACGAAATTCCATAAATTAAATTATCCAAATTGTCTAAATTCAATTAACAAAACTGCCTAAATTAAATTGACGAAATTCCCTAAATTAAATTAATGAAATTGCCTAAATTAAATTGACAAAATCACTAAATTAAATTAACGAAATTTCCTAAATGTAACAAAAATTCCATAAATTAAATTATCGAAGTTGATGATATATATATATGTTATATTTTAATCAATTTCTCCCCTTTATTACTGGAAAATCTTGTAACTAATAGACTTGTAATATTAGTCAAGGAAATCTAAATAATGTCAGAAAAAGGAGACGAAAAAATTTTGGAGGGCACGATATACACTCAAAAGCTTATATGCATGGGCGTCGTGTGTCTCTGAATTATATACATGAAATTCTGTAGGGCACGATATACACTCAAAAGCTTAACGAAATTGCCTAAATTAAATTAATGAAATTGCCTAAATTAAATTAACAAAATTGCCTAAATTAAATTAACGAAATTGTCTAAATTCAATTAACGAAATTTCCTAAATTAAAGAAATTCCCTAAATTAAATTAACAAAATTCCAAATATTAAATTGACGAAATTCCCTAAATTAAATTTACGAAAATATTACAATTAAATTTACGAAATTCCACAATTATATCTTCAATAAATTCCAAAAAATATTACAATTAACCACAAAATGGGTACTAGTTATTCACATTATAAACACGAGTATTAGTTATATAAATTCACAAGAATGAGTACTGATACAATGGTTTCATAGCTTGGAAAATTTCAGTAAGTCTTGGGTTTGAACCCTATTCGCCTCAAATAACCATATTTTTAATTTTTTCTTTTGTTTAGACTTTCATTAGGCTTCACATTATAAACACGTATCTTTATAATATCTTCAGCTCTCGACTTCATGCATGCATGCATGGGAAATATTTTTTTTTATTTTTTTTACAATATCTTCCGCTCTCGGCTATGCATGGGAAGTATATATATTTTTTATAATATCTTCAGCTCTCGGCATGCATGCATGGGAAGTATTTTTTATTTTTTTTATATCTTCAGGTTTTGTTTTCATGCATGCATGCCTGGTTTTTTTTTTTAACATCTTCAGTTTCGGCTTCATGCATGCCTGCATGGGAAGTTTTTTTTTTTTTTTTTTTTTTTTTTTTAATATCTTCAGGTTTTGTTTTCATGCATGCATGCATGCTTTTTTTTAAAATAATATTTTCAGCTCTCGGCTTAATGCATGCACGCATGAGAAGTTTTTTTTTATATATATATCTTCAACTTTTATTTTCGTGCATGCATCATTTATTTTGTCATTATCGAGACAAATGAGAAAACAAGGAGAAAAAATCTGACACATGCCTGCACACACACCTGCACACTTTGCACACACATACACTGCACACACACTACATGTTAAGTAGGTTAATTTGTACATTTTTGTAATTATGGAAAATCATGTACTATATTTTTGCATTTCTCAAGTTTGAAATGTATAGAGTTGACATTCCCCTCATAAAAAAATGGGCCCCTAATATAGAAAATTAAAGTCTCGTAATTATATACTATGTTTTGTTTAATAAAAAAAATACAAAGGGTTTCTTAATTTAATGCATCGGGTTTTATGTCTTAGCTTTCATAAGGTTTGTGATTTGATTCATATTAGCTACGTTTGATACTAAATTATTTTTTTTAGGTCCCCAAAAAATTATGAGCTCTGAGCGGTCGCGCAACTCGCACATACTTAGAGCCAAATATGTGTGGGAGTTCACCCTGTGCGCACTAAAAATTACGACCCCAGGTTCCTCATAAAAAAATAAAAAGATTAAAAAAATCAATTCTACATAAGTTATTAACATTAACTTATAGAAATAAATAGAAAGTAATTTATGAAAAAAATATACTCCCTCCGTCCCACTTATTTTGCAATATTTGGAATGGAAGCGCGAATTTTAAGATAGTGGGGTAAAGGAGTAAATGAGTGATGTAAAGTAAAAGATAATGAAGTTCACTTGTTTAAAATGATTATGATCCACTCGTTTTTTTTCTATATTAGAAACATTGCAAGATGAATGGAATGATACGAAAAGGAAAATATTACTCCCTCCGTCCCATTGGAAGCGTCTTGTTTTCCATTTTGGGCGTCCCATTGGAAACGTCTTGTTTCTAAAAAAGGCAAGAATATGTGGACAAGATTTAACTATCCAAAAGTCAAACAATATACACCACACATTATCATTTTTTAACATCCGTGGAAACAAAGCGCATGGGACGGGGGTACAAGATAAGTGAGATAGATGAAGTACTTTATTATTTCAATAAACTATATGAAACGGGCTAATGAATATTTATATTTTAAAATAAATTGTTTATAAACTCTTCTGATTATACTTAATTGCAATAGTAAACTTTATCTGTATCTGTACAATAGAAAACGTCTTTCTCATAAAGTTATTTTAGTCAATTTTATGAATATTAAAGATTATCATAAACTTGACGATTTCTTTTTAAATTTTTTGTGAACCCTGCTATATAAGAAAATCACCAATCAAATAATCGATACGGATAATAAATAAAATATATATATAATGTTGGTGTCGACACTATCAGATAATGTTTATTGTGGCTCTATAAATATCTTTTATTTATGTCTTGAAAGTTGTCATGTCAAATCGAATCTTAATTATTAGTTTAAGGTAGCTATTTTAATTATCAATTATTAGAATTGATAAAACTATTAACGAGGTTGTTTCTTAAGTCATAGGCGATGTAGGTTCCACTTCAAGTTCAATTTCGTCGGAATATTAGTAAATTAAAAATTAAATATCTTAAAAATTCAAAATTATGTATGCTCCACTTCAAATTCAATTTTATCAAAATACAAATTTTAATGAATTAAAAGATCGGGTGTTTTGAAAATCCAAAATTACGTATTCTTATATATTTTATGCACTTAAAGACATATGAAATCTCAATTTTACGCCAAAAGGTTTGATTTTGGGGAAAAAAGAAATCTTGCTACAGTGGAACTGTGGAAGATATATCTTTCTGCTTTCACCCAAAAAAGAAAGAAAAGAAACGGTGGGCTTTCCCATAAAGCAAGAGTAAGCAGAATTACATCTACAGTCACCGCAAAGTCCAAACCTTTCCATATAAAACTCATTTATTCCCTTTCTTGTCGCCATTCTCTCTCATCAGCCTACGCTCTATTGTTTTCCTCCCTCACCAGAAGTCCAAAATCGTTTCTTTAGTTTTTTTATTGATCTCGATATCATCAAGATTCAAGCAATCGGTTCTTTCCCCATCAAGATTCATAAATTAGTTTGGTTGCTCATCTGGGCTTGTAAGGAAACTTCTGCTAAAACCCTAAAATTATTGTAGATATTGGCAGCATTTATTTGTTCCGATTTGTAGTTATTTGTTTCTTTTCTTGATTTTTAGTTGTCCCTTTATTGATTTCTTGAATTTTTAGTCCTATTGTAGCTGAAATGTTAGTTTTGATTCTTGCGGTTATAGTGATGCTTATTCTTAATTATATTGATATTTATTATTCCTTTTGAGTTGATTGTTTGAATCTTGATTTATGTTCATGTTGTAGCTTATGAAGTTTCCTTGGAAAAAGTTGGTCATATTTTTGATAGAATTGAATGAACTAATGATATAGTGGGGTTTATATATGTTGTTGTCTAGATATTCTGTATTACAAGCTGTGATACTAAAAAGGTGTGATATTACTAAGCATTGAATTCTTATTCTGAGCCATGTTTGAAGTATTTGAATGTTTTATTTTCAGAAATTTATTGTGTTTATGGAGTTTTATAGTGTCTCTGCATTCATTGAGATGCATTTACCATTTCTTAAAGAGGCTAGGCTTCAATTTTTGCGCTGAAATTTGATGCATATTGGTGACAGTTCGAGATGGGAATATATCTCAGTACTCCTAAAACGGAGAAATTCTCCGAAGATGGTGAGAACAATAGGCTTAAGTTTGGTCTGTCCTCCATGCAAGGATGGCGTGCTGATATGGAGGATGCTGTAAGTTTTCGATCATCTCTAATTTTGTATCACTTAGTAATGGATTGTTGAAATTCATGCTTATTTTATGCAAGCTAATTGTGTCGTTATAACAAATGCAGGAACGACTTAATGCGAAAATATATGAGTTATTGACTGTATTCTTGCTGTTTCTTTCTGTTAATTAAAAAGTATGAACACCTTTAACTGGAATCGAGTTGTGGAACTATTTCGGAGTTCAATTCGCGTTTCGACACTCCTCAAAGATATTAGCTTCGAAATTGTTAATATAGTTTTGTAGTTATCCTGGTTGGTTAATGAAGAAGTGGATTACTCTTATGTTCAAAGGATTCGGATATTTCAAAATGTTAGTGAACTATTCGGAGGCGATCATGCCAAATATTGATATTGTATTTTGTTAACTGCCTCTTGATGTAAATCAGTACATTATGGTGAATATCTCTTCGTGGTTTGTTTTATTTTGATCGTGTCTTTGTAGTTGATGCGGACAAACTTTATCTTGATTCTTGACAGCTATTTATCACGCTTGTTCTTGTAGATTAACACATTTACTAAAACCAAGCTAGTTGTCACGAAATATGACGTTGTTACTCTGTCTTTTAGCATGCCGCACTCGTGAATTTGGATAACTCCACGTCGTTCTTTGGTGTTTACGACGGCCATGGAGGTACATTCGGTTTCGCTCCTCTTACATCACATTGTTCACTCACAATTAGCTTTCGAACCAGAAGTTTCTGCACGTTCATCATCTCTTTTTAGCTGCCGTTTTTCGTACTCATTCAAGAACTCAAAATACGCAGGTAAGGTGGTCGCCAAATTCTGTGCTAAGTATCTGCACCAGCAAGTGCTGAAGCAAGAGGCGTATGCAGCTGGCGATATAGGAACTGCTGTTCGGAAGGCTTTCTTCAGGTTACTTACAAAATTCTGTTATTAAATTCTTTGTCCCGTTCTTTGATTAGGCCTATCCGTATCTTCTGTTTGTGTTTTTGCATATCCCGTGTTACACGAAGTCTTACTACCGAATCATACTCAGCACTATTCACAAATCAATACGGAGAAGAGCATCTAAAATCATGATATTTGAGCCAAATTTAGACCAATCATGATATTTGATATTTGAGCAAATATCACGATATTTGAAGACCAAATTTCGACTATCTTTCAAAACAATTACCAAGAAGTATTACTTCCTCCGTCCTATTATTTCTGATTCATTTCTTTTCAGCACGGGAATTAAGAAAGTAGATGATAAAGTATGAATAGAAGATGAAAAAGTAGGGGAAATCGTATTAATTTTTTGCAAAATTGGGACCGAATCAGAAATAATGGGACGGAGGGAGTACTTCATTTTGAGGTTTATACGTGTTAGTGCAGGATGGACGAAATGATGCGCGGGCAGAGAGGCTGGAGGGAGTTGGCCGTACTGGGCGATAAAATAAACAAGTTCAGTGGTATGGTAGAGAGTTTGATATGGTCTCCAAGAAGCGGCCAAAAACGCGACCAGCTCGACGATTGGGCATTCGAGGAGGTAGCCCACATTATATTTTCTTGACTAACCTCCCATTTTTAGTACTCCAAGCTTATTGCTACTTGGTGTAGGGCCCACATTCTGATTTCTCCGGACCGACCTCGGGGTGTACTGCTTGCGTTGCAATCGTCGGGGAGAACCAACTTATCGTTGCAAATGCAGGCGATTCGCGCTGCGTGATTTCGAGGAACGGTCAGGTACCCCATAATCATGATCTTGATTTACTCACGTTATGTAGGTTAAGGTGCTTTCATTTTAAATTATGGTGGCGCGATCGGTTTTTATTAGGCGTACGACCTTTCAACAGACCATAAACCCGATCTAGAGAACGAGAGGGAGAGGATATTGAAAGCGGGGGGATTCATCCATGCAGGCCGCGTTAACGGCAGTTTGAATCTGTCACGAGCTATAGGTGCTGTTCGTTCTTCTCCGTCATCGCTCTTCGTAACTTCAGAGTTCATATGCTAATTCTATGATTTATGTGGAATTGATTAGAATATCGCATGAGGTGTTTATGACGTACTCCCTTCGTCCCGTTGAAGTTGTCTATTATACATTTTCGGACCCGCAACTTTATGCAACTCTACACAAAACCAACAACTTTCCTTAAAAACAGCGCCGAAAAGAAAGTGGGCAACTTCAATGGGACGGAGGGAGTAACTTGTAGTTAATGAGGTGGAGAATTTTTACGACGAACGTGCTTTTGTTGCAGGCGATATGGAATTCAAGCAGAACAAATTCTTACCTGCAGAGAAGCAAATAGTCACTGCTGATCCAGATGTTAATATCGTAAGCATTTTCTTTACTTTTTGATGTAATGGATTTACATTATAAACCAAAAGATTATGTTCATAAGGGCCCAATTAAAATTTTAAGTTGTTTGTTGGGTGATTTATGTAAACCAGGTTGAATTTAGTGATGAAGATGAATTCATCGTGCTTGCTTGTGATGGCATTTGGTATGTTATATATAAGCTTTTGTTTTTTGCCATTTAATCTGCATAATTTGTGTTGATTATTGAAACCTTTGCTGCCTGCCTTCTTTAGGGATTGCATGACAAGCCAACAACTTGTGGAGTTCATCCATGAACAGATCAGACATGTAAGTCTTTCCTTACATCGTTCTTTTCGTCTAAAAGAAGGGGCTTTCGGTGCTGTTTGCTTCTAGTAGTAGTATTCGTGTTTTGAAGGCTTTTTACATGATACTCCCTCCATCCCAAATTATCTTGTCCAGTTTTCCATTTTGGACTGTTCCAGATATACTGTCCGGTTTCTTTTTAGCAACTTATTACACGTCTGTGGGACCCACAACTTTAATAACTTTTCTTAAAAACCGCGCTAAAAGCAAAGTGGACAAGACAATTCGAATAGAGGGAGAAAACAAGTTTCTTGATTTCTCTGTGCTTCATACTTTGAATATGAATATATGAAGGTTCCATTTTCTAAAGTTCTTGTTTTGACATCAAATTAGCACCTTTCCACTGTCTGGTTTTGAGTTGATTTTGCATCGTAGGAGAAAATTTCGATTTTGGTCCAGTAATATGGTCTCCGTCTGTTTTTGGCCATGTTTTGTCTTCCGGCAGATGAGTATACCCACACGTTTGTTTTTCTTGTTTGCCTGAACATCATGTGTCTTGTGTGTGTAATTGGTAAATCACTGGTAAATTAGACGACGGAGTAAATTACGTCGTCTGCCGGAGAACAGAGAATAGATGTTTCTAGAAGTTACGGGACAAAAAAACGGACGTTGCTAAAAGTTACCGGATGAAAATGGACGCGTCCACATTATAAGAGGCATGCCAGATTATAGGACCAAAAACGGACGGAGACTAATTGAATTTTTCACTGCATCATAATCATTTAGTAAAATGACTTGACTCTCTCTCTCTCTCTCTCTCTATATATATGCAGGAGAGTAAGCTTTCATTGGTGTGTGAAAAAGTATTTGACCGGTGCTTGGCGCCGATAGCCGGAGGAGAGGGGTGTGATAACATGACAATGATTATCGTCCAATTCAACAAACCAACCCACCACGGCGAGCCTTCCGACAAGCACGACTCATCTTAATCAAATCTAGACATGTTCATAACTCAATATCACGCCTTGTAATCATCTCAAAACATTTCCTATCTTTTGGTGGAATAATTTTCGAGAATAATCGCTTCCATTTGATTTTGGTTCTTCACTTTGCTCTAACTTGTAAAATTATTTTATATGTTGGAGGATCAAAATCAAACACGATCACGTTAAATGATTAAAATCAAACAGAAGCCACATTGAAAGATCTAATTTTTAATAGAATGTTTATAATTAAAAGAATATTTTTTATTAGAAAGTTCTTATAAACAGAAAAGAAATTTGAGAGAGAGAGGGTTGAGACTTGAGTGTCAAAATGGAAAATATCGAGGTGTCAAATGGAAATAGAACAAGTTTTGTGGGTCAATTGGAAATATATCCAAAACTTGAAAAGCCAGATAGCAATTCTATTTAATTGGACCAAAAATATTGCAGACGAGCGACAAGAGTTTGGTAAAATTTTCCATCTATCTACGCAATTTCTTCCCGAAATCTTGAATTCGTTTATACTTTTGGATTGGAGAGTATAAAGATAATGGCGATGTGTCCATCTTCAGCTGTAGCTGCTCAATTCCCCTCTTCTTCTCCGTTCTCTTCCTGTAAGTCTGTATGTGCTTCTTAATTTGTGCGCGCGAGCAAAATCCTATATTTCTTGTCTGTTCGATGATTTTCTGCACTTCGATGATTTGTGCGTCTGCATTTGATTTAGTGTATCTTGATTTTCTTTTTGCTGCCTGGGTTTTCGTGAGTGTGAATTTTGAAATTAGGGTTTGTGAAGATTCCGAGAAATTCAATTTAGTATCTGTTGTTTGTTTGGGGCTGCTATGAATCAAAGAATCACATAACTAGCTGGGAGTGAGAGAGAGAGAGAGACTTCCCCAAAAAAGAATTCAGTTATCTATTCCTGCTCATGATCCATTTGATTAGAATCTAGGTGTTTGTGAGTTGAATCATGATTTGATGATGAATTCATAAGAGGTTGAAACAGTTAATAGCTTCTCCAGGTTATCTTATCAGTGATTTCTGTGTTAAAACTGTTCTACTGTTACTTTGTTATGCTTTCCAACTGCAGGTAAGAGACATCAGAATGTACACCTTGTGAGTTTTCCGAATTTTTCGTGTCGAGGAAGTCAATCAGGTAGGGCTAGCAGATCTCTTAGGGTGAGTGCTTTGTTTGGTGGCAAGAAGGATAACAATGACAAGAGTGATGAAGGTTCAAAGGTAACCTTTTCTCACTCACTTTTGATAGTTAAAGTCTAGCATTCTAGACCAAGATTTGCCGAACAACTTCTTGATTGTATATGCCTCGTAGTTTATATCATTACCTTTTGTAATAATATTATCATCTCTTATATTGCTACTAATGACCTTTTGTACTAATATTATCATAATCATATTTTATATTGGTTTTAGATTGTTACTTAATAGTAGTATTGATGCATGCTTCTTTTTCCCATTTTGTCGTCGTCATTTCATTATTCGGCACTGCTCTAACTGTAGTAAGTATGGTTGATGCAGGGTGGAGGATTATTCGGAAACATGCAAAATATGCAGAATTTATACGAAACAGTAAAGAAGGCTCAGAATGTAGTCCAAGTTGAGGCTGTACGAGTGCAAAAAGAACTTGCTGCGTAAATGCTAAATCTTCAACTTTCCTTTTATCTAAAACATTTGGGTTATGTTCTGTTATAAATTGTATTCCGTATCAAACTTGCAGAGCTGAATTCGATGGCTACTGTGAAGGCGAACTCATAAAGGTAAAACTTTTGCACTAGTTGTAGTATGAGTATCCTACCTATAATCTGATGATTCTTTTTATAGGCAACACTATCTGGGAATCAACAACCTGTCCGAATTGAGATAACCGATGCTGCAATGGAGTTGGGCGCTGAGGTTAGTCGGGTTGTGGAGTCTGAGTCCTATTGAGAATGCGATATTATTAGTAGTTTCTACTCATACTACAAATAGAATTGTCTTCCTATATAAAAAAGTTGTTCTTACTGCGAATATTCTGACTTGGTAGTAATCCGAGAAGTAGTGTATATAGATGAATATGTCATTATAGCTCTGTCGTATAATCGTATCAGATCCTAACAACCTCCTTGTCCAGAAACTCTCTCTTCTGGTGACGGAGGCGTACAAGGAGGCCCACCAGAAGAGCGTTGAGGTAAGAAATCAACCATTCTAAACCCTTCTTCTATGCTTTTGTAGACATAGGCGGATACAAGAGGTGAGTGTTCCCCGCTGCCCCTACCAAAACCCGTTTTGATGTATAATTTTTGCAAGAAAATTAATCTCCCCTGAATTCTACATTTTGCTTTCTTTTCACCTCCCGAACTTCCAATTTCGTCCCTATATTTTTAATCTTGGATCTGTCCCCGATTACTGTTTATTCGCCCCTCCAAATACCTGTTTTGATGTACTCCCTCCGTCCTATTTAAAATGATACGTTTTCCTTTTCGAGACGTCCCACTTAAAATGACACATTTCTTTAAAATGAAATAACTTTAAAAAATATTACTAAATTATCTCCTACTTTTTTATTTCTCTCTCCTACTTTTTCATTTATTCTCTCACAAACTCCTTCATATTCTCTCTTACTTTATCAATTACCCTTCTATCATACTTTATCATCCACTTTTTTAATTCCAGCGCTGAAAAGAAACATGTCATGCTAAATGGGACGAAGGGAGTATAATTTATTACTTCCCCGAAATTCTACATTTCGCCTTTTTTATCTTTCGAAATGCTAAATTTCGTCCCCGCTTTCGTAATCTTGGATTTGCCCTTGATAACTGTTTATTCTTTATACTGCAGGCTATGAAAGATAGAATGAGCAATCTTGCACAGAGCTTAGGAATGCCACTGGGTTCAGGCCAAGGACTCAAGTAATTGACCATCATGGTTTATTCACATCGCCTTTCAATTTTGTAAACAATTTACTTATATGCATAAATAATTTTTTTTGTCTGTAATTTGTTATTATGGTCCTAAAATTCCCATCTTAAACGGCGAAGTCAACACGTGTAAGTAAAGTGACACGTGTGCAATCCATGCAGACACACAAAGTTGCCACCTTAGACCCCTTCACTACTATTTCTTCATCCAAATCCTCTTTCAATCTGTTTACACACGCACTTGGTAAAAGCTTCACAATCTAGAAATGGTGGTGATAAATGAGAAGACAGCCGGCGCCGGCGGAGTCAACCCGCGCCGGAACTTGCCGTACAACCCTTATGCCATGGCTGCGGTGGGCGTTGGTCTCATCGGCGGCCTGTGGTACATGTACCGGAATAAACCCGACGCCAGGCACCGCAACGGTTCGAGTCCAGGAAGGAGCGGCTGAGTACTAACTCACGCGCCGCCGTGAATAAGAACCTTCGTCATCTCCTTTGTTTTCTGTACCGCCTTACGTAATCTTAAGTATATTAGTTTATCTTTCTGCCGCTCATCCTAATTTTATGTCACTGTTCTTCAATTTTATCATTTTTTTTCTTCTCAATTTACAATTTTTTTTTCCACTGCAACAAATTCAATAGAAGAAGAAATAATTAATCGGAAAAAATCGGTTGACCTCTCCCTTGTAAAATTCTCTATGGTTGTCGCTCCGCAACTTAGTGTTGTTTTTCAAGATGACAAATAAATTAATTACTTTTATTTATAGGACCTATTTATTTATACACTATTAACAATTTTCCTAAACAATTAGCATGCACTAAATATCGTGTAGAATTTTGATTCCGCGATCAGTATCGAAATGCGTTCGTTATGGGTGAACACTGTTCTTGTACATACTGAGTAAATATTGTGTTCGTTATGGGTGCACACTGTTCTTGTACATACTGAGTAAATATTGTTTTTGTACGTATTGAGTAAATATCGTTCTTGTGCTGTTTCTGTTTAGGTAGTAAAATACCTTTCCTTAAATATAAAACCAGTCTTGCCCTAGTGAAACAATATTTGTAAAATCTGTTGCGCTATATTAACATGATCCCGGAAAAATACCCATTTCAAATTAGTAACCTAACACAAGAACAAAAGCAATATACTGATAAAAGATCAATCTTTTAAGGGGTGTTTGGGATAGCTTATCTGAATCGGCTTACAACTGAAAGCTGCCTCGGGAAATGAATTTGGTGTTTGGGAAATCCAGCTTATAGAGCTGCTGAAAGCTATTTGGGTTCAAGATAGAGAATTTTCGTAAAAAGTTTGGTATTGAGGCGATATCCTATATAGCTTTTATAATTTTTAACCTTTTTAATTAATATATTATATTATAATTTTATAACTATTTTTTTTAATTAATGATCGATATTGCTTATTTATATGTATAATTTTTATTTGTCATTTAACAAAAAATAAGTAAATATTTGTTTTATTAATATAATTTATAATCTTTTTTATTCTTAATTTTAATTAATAATATTAATTATACTTAATTTTTTTTCTAATTTTTATTTTAATATTTTTTTATTAAAATACTAGTATTTTATATGAATGGAAATAAATTTTAAATTTTATTTGTGTAAAAATTCTAAATTTGTTTAATAAGTGAAAAATAAATAATATTTTTATTTTATAAGATACCACTTTATTAATATTTTTAAATATTAATTTTTAATTTTCAGCACTTTTTGCAAACACTTTTAAATTATCAAAATCAACAGCTTTCAGCTACTTTCAGTCACTTTCAGCAACTTCAAACAAACTCTCATGACTTATCGATAAGGTTCAACTATTCCAAAATCCTAAGATAACCCAGATCAAGAAACACATCAACCACAAATGGAATTCCATAAACGACCGAATCACGAAACCCAGATTACCCAACACCCAATAAACCCTCGAGAGGTTTGGATTGCAGACCCTTTCAAAGATTTAAACAGACGGCATTGTGGGAAAGTAGAAGAATGCAGATTATTGTGAAGATGGAAAACTGTACGGACTGAATTGCGAGCTCCTTCCATCATGGAATCAAGCAATCACGCTGTGATTCCAGTTCTCCAAGAGAGAGAGAGAGAGAGAATGGTCGCATTTATGTCAATTTGAAGATGGTCGTTTGCTATAGGAAGTTGCACAATTACTTCTTGCTTGGGGTATAACTCTTATTAATCTTACCTTATTGAACTGGATTCTTTATATTCTATTATCTATAATTGATATTCCCTTTTGATTAATCTCAATTTATGTAATTATCGCAATATAATCACTTTTGGGAGGAAGCCCTCTTGGAATTTCACTCATAAAAGCTGTATTTTTTGTGAACTTTTTTTTTCAAGAAACTCAATTTGTGAGTGCATTTTGTATGCAAAGATGTAGATACTATGTCTAGTTTATGGAAAGATTGAGTTTTGAATGAACCCTGTCTGCTTGGTTTGGTATTTACCGGTTTTAGTGGAATAATTCACACTTCTTTGTATTCATAATCAATATAGAAGAGTTTACAATATAGACATCCTAAGATTCCCCTAAACAAAAATCTGTGCCTTCTTGATTGCGAAGTAGACCAAAAACAGCTTGTCTTTATTATCTCCTCTGGAAGTTGAATGTCTTGATAGAGTAGGCGAAGATGAAAGTGAAAATAACCACAACCCCAACAAGTATAGCCGCCACGACTCCAAGCATGTCGTGTCTGAACCCGAAGTAGCTTTCCAAGAACTCCTCCACTGTCATATCGTTGTCCATCGTCTCTTTAATGTCTCCGTACTGAGACGTAATGAAGCCGTATAGGGTGTAAGACACGGGCGTCGCCCAGTAGTACCATCTCCACCATATAGGCATCCTCTGTTTTTCCACAAATCATAACTTGTTAGCTTGATGTTTGTATGTGAGTTTTGAGTAGTGAGAGTAGAGTGTTGGTGGAACTTACCGGTCGTGGTATGATGAATCCGGAGAAGAGATTCCATATCCCGTAGAAGAAGGAGGAGATGATGGCCGCGATGTTGTGGTTCGGCGTGACAGCCACGGTCATCATACCGTAGAGGACGAAGTAGAGCAACGAGAAGAACAAGAAGTATATGAACCACGCGAATTTCGCTACGCTCCATGGGAATCCCATCATGGAAAAGACTATGAGGCCGTAGATAAGGGATTGTACGAAGACGTAAGGAATCTCAATCATGAACTGCAGAGAGAAAATAATTATTGATCAGTAAGTAATAGGTTTAAAGTTTAAACATGTTTAGCTTGTTGTAGTGGTGTAGCTCAACTCACTTGTGAGAATGCATACGGTAATGCTGAATACATTCCGGCTGCTCTCTCTCTGTAAAAGACCGTTCGCTCGATAGCTACTACGGGTTGTACCGTTGAGCCGTACTGGAACCCCAAAAAGTTGATTGCAGCATACATAGAACCCATGGCATTGAATAGATCTTGTTGGGTTTTTCTGCATTATGTTATGTCTCATTAGTATTAGCTTTCAATTGAATGTATATAATGCTTTTATGCTTTTTCTGTTTTATGTTATATCTCAACAGTATTAGCTTTCAATTGAATGTATGTAATGCTTCGATTTCTTGTTTACTAACCTTTTCGAGCCCAGGTCCCAGAACATGCTTCCGAATATAAGGGCGATGAAAGTTGTGAATGAAAATCTCACAGCCGTGTAAGGCGGATTCCTCCAATACGACCAGTGTTGTTTCCATAGGCAGGCAAAGCATTGCGTAAGAAACGATTGGGAGTATTTACTAGTGAAGTATAAGTCCTTTGTGCCCGGACGAGGGACGCTTAATTCCTTGATCAAAGCCTTGTTCCTCCTGCAATAAGGTTATTATTACTTATTAGCATGTTATCAACTTTTTGGGTAATTCTTGGTTTCTTGAATTGTGATGGGAATTCAACTCACGTGTATAGTTCCGATTTCTTGTAGCAGTCAGCAAACTCGATCCCTAAAGCGAGTTCTTGAGCTGTGGTAGTTACTTCCAACATCCACGTAGCTGGATTGATGCCGTCTTTAATCTTCGGTACTCCTTCGATTGATTCGAAGTACTTGATCAAGTGGGTTGAGTGGCGGCCTAATGGTCCAACGTATATCTCTTCACCTCCTCTTTTCATCAGAAATAGCTGCCAAATGGCCCAAATCAGATTATCTTGTTAGCTGAATTAATATATTTAGATTTGCATGTTTTTTATGTTATGAATTATGATCCGGCTTACCTCATCGAATGCTTCGAATATGTCGATGCTAGGCTGATGAATTGTGCACACTACTGTTCTTCCTGTATTCACCGTATTCCTGACCGCTCTCATCACAATTGCAGCAGCTCTAGCGTCAAGCCCGGAAGTCGGTTCATCCATGAAGATGATCGAAGGATTCGCCACGAGTTCGACTGCAATCGTAAGCCTTTTCCTCTGCTCGGTTGAGAGGCCGCTAACTCCTGGCAACCCAACTAACGCGCTTCTCAAGGGGGTGAGTTCTACAAGGTCCATCACCTCATCAACAAATACCTATACAGAAAAAAAAAAAATCAGATTCAATTTACTATAATACAACAAACGAGGCGAATTACTGAATTAGATCTCGTTCGACTAACCTTTTTAGTGTCTGCATCAACTTCTTGAGGCAATCTCAACCAAGCTGAGTAAACAAGGGACTCGTAAACCGTGACGTTTGGAGAATGGATGTCGTTCTGCTCACAGTACCCGGAAATCCTCGCAAACGTAGCTTGGTTCTTTGGATATCCGGATATCGTGATATCTCCCTCAATATAACCGCCGGTTTTCCTTCCGGCTAACACGTCCATTAGCGTTGTTTTACCGGCCCCACTAACACCCATTAACGCGGTAAGAACGCCCGGCCTAAAAGCACCACTTACACACTTTAGGAGCTCGAGTTTATCGTCTGTAGCTCCTTGATCTTTCATTTCCTGCAATTTGAATAGGTGCTTTGTTATTTATCTGCTCTATTTTCGTGGTAACGAATAATCTAATGCTTTTTGCCTTTTAATCGTTAACTTACTGCTGGCATGTCCACAGAGTATCTGATGTCATCAAACGTGATGGAATGCGGTTCGAATGGAAGAATCATTCCTCTTTTCCTGTTCTCAGTTGCTTCAATGGCATCGGTTCTCACCGATGAAGATCCGGAGGAGATGCTTCTCCGTACGAGCTCGCTACCTTGAGCCGGAGCTTGGCTGTGGGAGTCTTCTACGACTGCTTCGGGTAAGACAGCTTGAGGCTTTTCATAAACTGCGATATTTTTTCAGAGACTAAGATTAATGTGTCTGATTGTAGTAAGCCTCCGATATAGTTAAACGTGTAGGAATTGGAAACTCACCGTCGAGAAACGTTAAGCATAAAAGGTAGAAGATGTTGAATAGCCATATGAATCCGAACAATGATGCTAGCCCTATCCAATACCAATATGTTTGGGGAAAGAATCCTCGAGATTCCATTACTAGAACTCCCAGTTTGGTCCCGTTTACTAACTGTGGGAAAACGGAAAACGGCCGTAATCTTGATTAGTTTCGTATATCATGGAAAGCATTGAAAAGTAGTATAAATGATTGACTTACTTTGCTCCAACTATGGCCTGTGAATTCATTAACGAGAATTGCATTCTGAGCGTACATCAGTGGGGAGGACCAGTAGCCCCATAACCACCATTTCTTTACGTCCTCTGAAATACAAATGGAATGTCACAAAATATGACTAACCGTAATATTATGAGTGTGAATTATTATCTGATTCGTATATATTACCTCGTGATAGGACAAAGCCACCTAACGCGAATAGAAGGAGCAAGGCAAACAAACCGAATGTGTTTGCAACAATCATGTTCCTACCGGCTGAGCCAATAAATCTGAACAATGCTGATGCTGACTGATGCACAAGTAGAAGCAAAAGGTACTGCTTCAATAACCTGCAAATGGTACACTTTTCGTTATTACATTGGAAGAAATGACTTGAGAATACGGAGGTCGGATACGGATCGGAAGACAGACTTATATAGGAAATAGGAAGTATACATAATCCTTAGATTTCTTATGCATAATCATTATTATATATTTTATGCATAAACCCACGTAATTTTACCCTTTCCATCGTGCATAAAACATATAATAATTATGCATAACGAATCTTTTAGAGAGTATTCGATCACAACCATCCAATTAGTAAGATGAAGAGTGCAGATTCCTTCCTATTTTCTATCTTAAGACCCCTTCCTTTATGATCTATATTTGCATATGAGTATATCGATAACTTTCAAGCCTTACCTTCCTATATTTGGATCGAATCCAATTACATAGTAGGTGATGCATGTCCACAAAGCGACTTCAAAGAAGGTAATGGGGATTTTCAAGATCCATGAGGGTATAGCATATGCCCACGGTGGAAAGAAGTACATATCCCTTTGCTTGTAGAAGACGGGTAGCTTGTATATTGTCATAGCAAGCTCGGACATACCGTTGAACATGACCATAATGACGGTAAAAAACAGAGCACCGATATATACCCCTCCATCTGCTACATCGTTTTTATGCATCTTTGTTCTAAAGAAGAGTGATATGGAAATCAAGGCCATTATAGTAAGCTGAAATCAGAGACACAGAGAAATTACTCTTAGCAGCTGTTTGTCAACTTAAGACAGTATTAGAAACATGATTTGAAGTTTATAAATGCTTGCCTGGAAGATCTTGAAGTAGAAGACAAATGAGTTTCTCTTCATTAGCAAGTATTCTCGGTCCGAGCAGGCTTTTAGTAGTTCCTTTTTCCCGATACCATACTTATCCATTGTCAAAGCTGCAGGGTGGCTTTTCGTCTTATCGAACGGAGTTGCAAGCTCATCCCCAAGCCTCCGTCCGATCACGTACGACTGGAACGCCTCTGCAAATTCGCTAACGGAGGTGTATCGGTATGGCTCGTTCTTATTCGCCCAGTATTGTCTTTGATCTTTCTTTGAAGTCACCTGCATTAAAGTCCAAATTTTGATTAGTCCCATTAAAAGACTATACACATTGAATGATTCCCAACTTAATCTTCACTCATTTTGGCTTACTTCTTGCAAGAAATCAGCCACTCCTTTTCTTGTCGGGCATTTGAAACCCATGGACTCGAAGAAGTCCAACACATTCTCTCGGGGACCCTGATAGACAATCTGCCCATCGGACAAGAGAACGATGTCATCAAACAGATTGTAAGTCTCTGGTGCTGGCTGCAGCAAGGAGATGAATGCAGTCCCTTTCATGATGTGAACGTATTGTCGAAGCATATTGACTATTTGGAAAGTCGTCGAACTATCCAAACCGGTGGATATCTCATCCATGAAAAGGGCCTTTGCTGGTCCAACCAGCATTTCTCCTGTGATTTTTCATACCAGAAATCAGTATCCAGTGTAAGCTCATTACACTAGTCTTTTTTTCACATTACTAGTATTTATATAATTATTATTATTATTATTATTATTATTATTTTACCGGTTGTGACACGCTTCTTCTGTCCTCCGGAGATACCCCTTATCATTTCGTCGCCAACTAAAGTGTCCGCGCACATTTCAAGCCCGAGAACCTGGAACAAGAAGAGGAGAATCTTGAGGAAAACTGCGCTGTTGGTGTTGTTAGAAGTTCATTAAAGTTTGAAGCTTTAAACTCCAGGTACCTTCAGAATATAATCTGTGACAACATTTGCTTCATCTCCTTCTGTTGCTGCAGCCTACATGATAACAAGAAAATCTTGAGTCTTGAATTCAGAATTTAAATGATTTTCTCTGAAAATATTCATTTTTCTGAATAAGTAATTTTGGTATTACAGTAATCAGTTTATGAATTTTATTGCGTACTTAGATGGATACTATGTTTCAGTTACAGTTTCAATTTAGGCTGTAAATACAGTATGCAGGAAATCACATAAAAATCAAATATAATCCTTGTTTATGCAATTTCCTAGTTGCCATCTAACTCACTGTTCCAATTTTTGTCTGAAAATCTTTACAATTATGAATTCATGCAACTTTGCTAATTTTAATGATTTTGTCTGAAAATATTGATTATATTGTTTATATTATACACAGGAAATCACATAAAAATGAAACATAATCCATGTTTTTGGAATTTCCTAGGTGCCCATATACATTAAATAATCAAGATCCTGCCAAAATCTTTTAAAAGAATCTTTAAAGGTAAAGCAGTTGAAGCAATACAACTGCAGTTTTGTTTTGCTCTTATAAATTATAAGTAGAGATGCTTAGCTTCAAGACATAATGACAATAACTGCCAATAAATAAACAAACAATCTCTCTCTTGAATTCAAAACTTCCTTTTCCTGCCATCACTAGTTAAAATAAGATTATCTCCAACCAACTACTGTTCTAAATTCAAAGTTATACAGCCGCCATCAAGCCTTCTTTTTAAGAATCATAACACAAAATATATTATACTATAATTTGTTTGTGTTTACCTTCATGTAGATATCAACATCAGGATCTGGTTTTATGTTTGCTGCTTTCTCTCTCCTTGACAACTCGGCCAACATATCTGGTCAACAAAAACCATAACTTACTAAATCATGAACACTTTGATTTTTTCTTGCAATAATTAGGATAAGCTAAAATCATACTCCCACTCTCTCACTCCATCAATCTAGTTTCTTTTCGGCATGGAAATCAAGAAAGTTGTTATTTGCGTGTAAAATAGTGTGTGGTCCACTAAATTATATTCGAGTATTATTTTAAGTTTAAAAGGAAATTAGTTGGACAGCCCAAAAAAATAATAAAAAAAGGTGGACTAATGGAGTAGGACGGAGGGAGTAGTTTTTATACGAACCGTATCGCGATCCAACCCCTTGGCATCTGGCTGAGAAAGCTAATGTTTCTCTCACAGTCATTTCTCCAATATGCAAATCATGCTGGCTTATATATGCTGCAGTTCTTTGTGGTACAAATTCATGCATGTCATGCCCATTATATGTCACCCTCCCTGAAACCTGCCCAAAAATTTCATTTTTCATGATATAAATAATAAATTCACGAAATGATATAAACTCATGAAATTAATAAATTTATGATTTTTTACTTTGAGATTTGGATCAAGCTTTCCAGCCAAAGCTAGCAAAAGTGTAGTTTTCCCAGAACTTGGAGGGCCTAACAGTAAAGTCATCCTGCATGGCTTGATGATTCCACTCACATCCTGAAGGATTGTAAAAGGCTTCTTCCTACTTGGAAGTATATGCAGTGTATTCAACACTCCCTGCAAAAATCCCACATTAGAATTTTATTTTATTTTTTTAATTTTTAAAAAAAAAATTCTCACCTCAACAAGATTTTTATGGAAGTTGACAAAAGTAGGCAAAGCTCTGCTTGCACTAAAAGCCTCTGCATCAATTTTTAGATGCTCATACTTCACTTCTATAGTTGGAATATCAATCCCAACTCTGCATAAAACAAGAATTCATTCATGCATAAACACAAGAATTCATTAATTTAATAAATAATATAAAAACAAATAAAATCAAGAATCATTTACACACACACACACACACCTGTCAATTCTGTTTCTGAGCTTAAGCAAGAACTTCTCATTATCATCTTCCACAGTCTGGACAAGCCTCTCAATCAGATTCTTCTTGTCTTGCAGGCCGAGATCATGGACCTCGATCTCATTGGCGCCTCTCGATCCGAGGAGGAGGCCTCTCCGGAGGCGATCGAATGTGGGGAGTTTCTCCAAGGCCGCCCATTTCAAGGCCTCCTCATCATCTTCCTCATGGGAGGATCTGTTGAAGACTTCCAAACCAGTGTTCCTCCATAGGCTCGAGCTGTTTGCTCGAAAGCTTTCGCCCCGTTTGCTGCTTGCCCTCAAGCTACTGCTTGCTTTGTATAAATCACCTGCATCCATGAATCCACCCTCCAAGATCAAATCTTGCAGAAGTGTCTTCAAGACTGTTAAGTCTTTTTTACTCTCTCCCTCTCTCTCTCTCACTCACTCTCTCTCTTGTTTGTTTTAGTGAAGGGATGTGATATTGTGAGTCATTCTTGAGTGGAAATTGAGAGGTTTGGAATTCAAGAATGGGGGAAAGAATGCAGTGGAAAAGAATGGTGATGTTCCTTTGAAGAGGGAAAATGTGTTTGTTTTATAGTTCAAGTCAATGTGGCTTTGGATAGTCAAATTTGAGGGTATTTTTTAATACTGCAATTCTGTTTGTATTGCAAAAATCATTTGAATTTTCTTATTTTCTTCAAAATGTTGAATTCCATTTGTTTGAATCTTGATTTATAGCCTACATTTTTTTTATAAAAAGAAATATACATTTTTTTTAGGTTTTCCAGCTTGGAGTACAAGTTGTACACCACCTGTAGGATTCAATAATGTAGAAATTATATTTTAATCTCATATTTTATTATACGTTTAATCTTTTTCCGTTTGAAGTTAGAAATAATTATTGTTTTTTTGTTGCAAAAATAGTGTTTTTTTTAATTTAAAAAATGAATACGTAATCTAAAAGTATTTGTAAGAAACTAAAATGATAATATTCGGAAATTATCGTGATTTTAAGTTATCATGGAAACATATTTTATGAATAGTAAAAAATTGATTGTACCATTAAAAAAATTATTTGCAAAGGCTTCCTAATATAGAACCGACAAGATGTGGTTTCTTATTTGGAATTTTCCTCAAATATTAATTTTAAAATTAATAAAGTATACATAAATATAGAGAGTTATAAAGTAGTAACATGCTACATTATTTACTATTGTAACTCTGACAAGGCGTAGTTTTCTCTGTTGGATTTACCATTAATATTATTTAATAAAAAAACTTTCACGATATAGTAAAATTTTAATAAAATAATATTCGCTATAGTAATAATCTTATTTAAATAATAATTTATTTTAATTTTGACTTGATTAATAAAATAAAAAAATATTTTACTAAATTTCAATATTATTACTTTAAAGAGGTTGAACTGTATATATATAAAGAGACAGTAGAGTATGATACATTAATTTTCTTATTATTATTTACTATAAAAGTCAAATTTAATATTAATATATATTTGCGAAAATCTAGATTGACATTAATAACAAGCAAGTAACAGGGTGTAAAGTTTAAGATACTACATAATCCATTAAAGCAAGTTGTGTCAAACCTTCTAGAATACTTTATTTCCAAATATATATATATATAATGAATATATTTATATACTAAATATTTTGACGATTAAATCGAGCATTATCATAGGCCGAAATCAAATCTTGACTTGTCGATTCAATTTCAAGAGATGAAGAATGAGTTTACGGTTGAATGAAATTAAAATATAAGACAAAATATTCTTGGCGTGAATGGTAGACTCTATCTCTAATAATGACTTCTTTCTCAGACTTTTTTCTGAAAAAATTGCAGTTATATGTCAATTACTACATAAAAATTTATGAATCTTATCTTTCTTATACATGTTCCTTCCTTTATAGGAATTAATTGTAAAATAAAGCTAAAAATAGGAAAAATTAGGTATATGATTGCAAAATTTACGTGGTGGTCGCACGCGCGCAATAGAATAACTATCGTTTTTTATCTTGTAATATTATTTATTTTCGTTTTAGTTCTGTAATTGGGAAAATCTTTTGTTTTGGTAACTCAACGTTAGATGCTTAAAAAACACAAAACACTTTGAAAATCTCAATATATCAAGGTAGATCCCCGTAGGGGCGGAACTAGATTTTTAAAAAAAATAATATAACAATGAGTATAAGGAAGTCAAGACACGCCTAGGATGCGGTACCCTAACCTCGCTCCACATCCCTCGTGTCCTAAGTGTCGTTAATTCACTATCTTGTATTATATCTCAATTTTTGTTGTATAGGATTATTGTTGTTGATTTGTGGCCATTTACTTTAATTGTTGTTGTTGGACCATTTAATTTAGTTGTTGTTGTTGGGCATTAAACTATATATATTTTTAAATTCGCTTCATTATATCCTAAATTTTCATAAAATATGCGAAAATAATTTTTTTCGTAAAATTTACAAATAAAATTAAAATTTGTGTTGAAATGGGTTTCAATTATAATAAATTTGCAAATCATTTGAAAATTTCTGAAATATGTAAAAAATAAATTTTGCATGCCAAATGTAGTTTTGGGTCGGGTTGGTGGGTCAAGCCCACCCCTATATCCGCCCATGTGTATAAGTCTGTCATCTATGATTGGTGGTTAGTCCATCTCGTGTTGTTCGCGGGTTAAAACATGTGAACGAGATTTATCTAGTGCGCAATTCGATAGCAACTACGGATTTACCCACTTATCCTCGTTATAAAAAATAAAATAAAATTAGACACACATACCACCACTTGAAAATATATCGGACAACATAAAATGACTCTCCATCGAACGATACAAAGGACGTTCTTCAAATTGTAAGATCAAGACAAAAAATGTGATAATACACGAGCAAAGAGTAAAAATCAACCATATTGTAGGGACCAAAAGACAATTTACTACTACATCTCACGGCTGCTGAGTCCATAATCTGCACAACATAAAGCCAATTAATTGTAGCCACCACGGTTGAATGGTTTTTGGGTGGGTCCCATTTTGACTACGTCTACGTGGCTGACCAAACACTCGTGATCTACAATATTAGTAGATTTTTTTTTATATATATATATATATATTCCGTTTTTCGAACTTCGTATCAAAGGTAATTTAATGATCATGATAAGATATAGTACTCCTCCATCTCATTTAACATGATACTTTTTTTTTTTCGGGAAGTTCCACTTAAAATGACACGTTTCCTTTAAAAAAATAACTTTTAAAAATATTATTAAATTATCTCTTACTTTTTTATTTATCTATCTTACTTTATCAATTCTTTTTCATACTTTATCATTTACTCTTTGACAAACTCATTCATCTTATCTCTCTTACTTTATTATTTACCCATCTCTCATACTTTATCATTCATTTTCTTAATTTTCGAGCCGAAAAGAAACGTGTCATGTTAAATGGGTTGGATGGAGTATATGTTACTATTTAATTAGTGTAAAATAAGATGATTTAAGACCTTTTCATTGTACTAATGTTCGAACAAGAAAATAAGATTGCGTACAAGGATCAAATTGCAATTTTTTATATGAAAGAATTGACATTTTCTATGACGAGGCTTGAAGTTTTGATTATTATTTTATTTTTGATGAAGTTGATTATGTCTACAGTCAAATGATCAAGCAGTTATATGTATTTATATTTATATGAATTATAACATAATGTGCAACATATGTTATATTCATACTATCTAATATAGTGTTATTGTGTTAGTATATAATTTGTGTTATTTTTCGTTAAACTATTAATTTTATGATCCACAATTATTTGTTCATAAATATGAGTCAGAAATATATGAATATATCAATTTCATGTCAAAACAGTTTTTTTATTTGTACACTGAGCCCTTTAGTGAGTTTGATTATCTTTTTATCCTTGTTTTTGTTTGTCTCGAGTTGGAACAAATTATTCTAATGCACCCCCATTTATGGATGTCGACATTTTTCACAAATTTTACGAACAGAAGATCTTATTTTCATATTTGTCAGTCCTAGTCTTAATTTTGGATCTACTCCTTGGTAGAAGGTTGATTTCTTGAATTTTTTTATATCTTTGCCCTATTGAATAAAATCATCTAATCTTTCAAATCCTTGTATCATTGGATAAATTATAAATCCTCTAATTAAATATAACGACTTCCTTCAAATTTTGACTTTATCTCTCTGAAATCTCGAAAAAGAAAATTAATTAAGTAGAGTTTCAAGGGCAAAATATTTTTTTAAAAATTGTATACATAAAAAATCGCAAGATGAATAACTTGATTCGGTTGTCATATGATCCATTCGCAATGAACATGAAATATTAGTATTAATTTATTTTGTGTCTACGTCATCACGTTCGTTGCTAGTGGATAATTTAATTAATTAACCAATGACATTATCGAGAGATCGACGTCTTCGGTTATTATTATAATTATTATCATTTTTTAAATATTAGTGATTTGGTTTGTTAGGCTATTCTACTGTATTATTTTATTTATATTTTCATTATCCTTTTACCTTACGAATTAAATGAATCTAATAATTCAATTATCTTGTGACGTTGACTTTTACCATCTTCTTTAACTATCTATTGATTTTGATTTTCAAGCCCATACCCCATTATGGCAATTTATTGGTCTAGAAAAATTTAATTTGCAATTATACCCCTACTTCACTTGAGAATTAGCATCTTTACAAGTCAAACAAAATTATTTTGCTCTAATTTCTTTTTTAATATTAAGAATTTTTCTATGTTGGTACATTTTTGCTCAAAACTACCTTCCGTCCCACTCCATTCGTATATAGGGTACGGATTTTGTAAAAAGACAGATTTTTATAGAAAGTAGAAAAAATGCATATTCTTTATATGTTTAATACATATTTTATATTTCTTTTATGCATATAAGGAATATGCATAACGGATATTCCCGAGTATATTCAATCCAAACCACCCAATGATAAAATGAAGGGTGCAGAATTGCTTTTAATTTCCTATTTTATGTAGCCTTCCTACATGATCCATTCCATCGTATATAAAGAATAATCGAGAGAGTTATAACTTATTTAATAGCGGGAGTATTTCACAAATAGAACAATCCAATTTTTTCTATATATTTACAACCAATCTTCTACGTCGGAAAACCTCTAGAATTTGAAATATTAACGTCGTCGGAAACATAATTGTCCGACGAGAATACCTCGTTGAAGATTCTTCCGGTAATGGCGGCAGCCAACGCGGTCGTGAAACCGCGATTTCTTGTAAGAGAAGAAGCCATTTTCTCGACCAAAAATTGCTGCATTTCATCGCTCTCATCATGATTAACTTCCCCTTGAATTTTGCTTCGATCATCACTTCTCGGTGTGCTGCTGCTGCCTAGTCCCGGTGGCGATGCCGTCGGACTATCTGCCGGAGCAGAATGGCATTGGTGGTGATTGTGGGAGTGGTGGTGGTGTTCGCCTTCGTATGTGGCAACTAAGAGAGTCGGATCATCTACACTCCTTTGCACCTACATGCATGAAACATTTATTTTCCAATTAGCAATTATTTTAAATGTTTGCTTAAATATATAATTCTGTCATATATAAATAAATAAAGTAGTATTTATAATTTATGTTGGTTGTGTAATTGTAACTACATCTCATAGAAAAAAAATCCAAAATTAAGAATTAAGGGCATTTTTTTAACTGCTTAACACTTTTTATTTGTTTTTGCTTAAAGTCGAAAAAAGTTGTTTTTAATCAAAAGCAGATAATTTTTCGTATTAATATTGAAAAGCAGATATTTATGGTAGTTTTAGAAATTATGGTGCTTTAAGCACCAAAAGCACCTCAATAAATGCTTATAGATTTAAGCAAATTTACTACTTAATTTTAGATAAGCTAACGCAGAAAACAGATTTTTACAAGAACTAAAATCTGCTTATACGGTCAAAAAACAGATAAACAATTAAAATAAACTCATGCTAACACACTCTAAGAATAATGATTAATTAGTATAAAGATTAGTAGAAAAAAATCCAAAATTAAGAATTATAGGAAAGCAAATTTTGCAATTTCGACCGTGCATTAATACTACGTAATTTCGATAACAAAATTTCAAGAAATTATAAACAAAATCCGAAATCACACAATTTGAAGACAGTGGCCCCAAACATGATCGAGATTCGTATTGTACCTTCTTCTTGACAGGGCAAGCCGGGGCGAAAGAGCACTTGTAATAAGCCCTAGGCGATGGATTATCCCTCGTAACCTTTTGACCGTATTTTCTCCATTGATAACCATCCCTAACCACCTATTTATTCATCTCATATATTATATATACATTATTAATTATTATTTCAACGTTAATAAAATCATATAATTAACAAAATCTTAATTAAGCTCACCATACTATCGTCGGATGGATCGATCCTGACATAAACTCTTGAAATATTCGATCTAACCACGTTAGACGACGAAATATTTTCGCGATTTTCGTCGTCCCTCTTCCTCTTCCGCTTTCTCGAGTTCTCCTCTTCCTCGGACTGCCTCTGCTTTAGTTCAGACAGATTCTTGCTCATCACGATCGCGAGCAGGTCAGTCAACTTTCTGTTCTCGGATTTCAAACGACTTATTTCTCCAAGCAGTTCATGTTCGTCACCCTGCAGATAGTCAAGTTGTAATATTGCATGCATGCATAAAAAGAGAGAGAGAGAGAGAGAGAGAGAGAGAGAGAGAGAGAGAGAGAGAGAGAGAGAGAGAGAGAGAGAGAGAGAGAGGATATTTGAGTTTTATTTCACTAGTGCATGCATGTTGAGTAACGTATGGTATGATATAAATTACACACTTGATGTGAGTATTTATTTAATGCTTTTTATACCTTACAAAAGATAAATAAAAGAGTTTATGAAATCAATATATCCCTAGGATTGGACCCGAAAACATTAAAAATAGGCCTTTAATATAATTGGACCCTCAAATTTAAAATATTAAGAGGGCTTGTGGAATTAGTTAACACATTTGGATTTATAAAAATGATATTCGAATATTATTTCCTTTATTTTATATAATTTTAAAAATAAATTTATTATTTCCCACATTTTATACAATTTAAAAAATAAATTTAGGGCCATAAAATTGTGGCCCTAGGCCGTCACCCCTCTCAAGGCCGAGCTTGTATGTCCCCTAGATAAGAATTAACCAACGAAAAATAGGAAATAACATATATGGGTTCTTAAGAGGTCTAAAATTAAAATCATACTATCTATATTTTAGATAAAATTTAAAATTTTGGGCCCTGTAAAGTCGTCCGAGTTCGCTCACCCTCACGGTCGACATGTATATATATCTTATATATATGAATATTAGAAACAAACTACCTTAATAATAGTAGCTCTAGAATTTCATATATATAAAGTGAAAAATATAAAGCAAAATATAAAAACGAGCTTAATGAGTTAATACTAATCAAGTTACTTAAACTTTTTCCAAATTCGTGAAATTGTGGATTTCGTCCCGCTACCACCAATCCTAGTTCAAACCTTAGGGGTCCCGAGACGTTAAACTCTTTCATGCTATATATCTACATTAATATCCATAATATACAACAGTAGGAACCTGATGTTCGTTAGAAAGAGGCCTCATGTCTCCAACATAAGTTCCTTCGATCTCCGAGTTCTGCCAGAAAAGAAAGTGCTTAGTATGTCATAATCGATATTCGATTTAAAATAACGAAGATCTTCGAAAATACCTACCGGAGCTTCATTAGGGTTTTGGATGGGGTCAGAATTGAGGTCAATTGTAAGGGTTGAGCCCTCCAAATTATTGTCCATCCGAAAATGATTGATTTCTAGCAAGTTTATTTAGAACTGAATGAGTTATATTTATACTTGCATAGAGATGCAGTACTTAGGAAGATTTCAAAATAATTGTCAAGTCATAAAGTCTTGAATAATTTAAGGAAATTGGTAAGAAATTCGTGGAGTCTTTAGAGTCACGTATGCATTTAATTTGATACTGCAGAATTTGTCATATTTACACACTAATTCTTCCTAATTACGTATAAAGAATTGCAATTTTATTTCGGATACTCATTATATACAATTTACAGATAAAAAGCACAAGTTATGATATAAATAAAATAAATAAAAGTAGACACAATTATATACGCAACGCGCATACTAGAACTTGGCTTCCTAAGTATCTGAAATATCTACGAAGTTGTTCAAGTCAATTAAGAGTCGTCGTCAAACAAAACATTCTCTTGACTTGGGCTTTTCCTTATTGGCTAAGGCAATATACATTCTATTTTTGGATTGAGAGTTTAGATTATTTAAAATTGGATTGATAGTTTAGATTATTTAAAATTTGAATTATGAATAAAATATATTGCCGGACATTGCTTTATGATGTACTCTCTCCATTTTGCTAATGTTGTTTTAGTTTTATTTTTTGATTGTTTCGCTATTCTTGCGTTTTTATCAAAAAAAAAAAAAAAAACTACATTTCCGTCAACCACTTTAACACATTTCCGTCCAGTTTAATACATTTCTACCCTCTTTCTTCAATTCTGGCATTGTGTAGAAAGGTCTAGCTTAGAATTGAAGAAAGATATGTATAGGACGGAGGGAGCACAAGAGCATAGTTTATCCGCTACGTACTTTAGTAGTGACTGCGAATTACTCTCATCATCCAAAAAAAAAGAATAATAGGAGTATAGGACGGAGGGAGCATATAATTCTTGTTTATGTAGTGTAATCATATTGTATAGTTTGAATTACAGTTTTCAAATTTATTGTAACTTCCTCTTACACTACATTGGAAGTTCATAGTTTCCACATTTTGGAAATATGGATACAAAAACTTACGATCTAGAGATGTTGGCGAAAGTTATGTTATAACTAATAAAAATCTTAATATGCTAGTAATGTATTTAGTTTAGTAAGATATCCTATGATCATTAATAAAATGAAATATCAAAATCTTGTAATATGCATATAATAAAATACAAACTAATTTAAACTAATCAGTACATTAGTATGTTGCACGGATACTTCGTAAAAACTCAATGAAATTTGTCAGACAGGTGTCAGACATTTCGAGACGATAAGGCACTCCAAATACCGTGTCATTTATATTTTAATATACGCTGCACTTCATTCTAATAAAAAAGAGAAATTTTATTTATTTAACACTACAAATGCCCCGTCAAATCACCGTGTTGTGTCTTAAGTTTTTGAAAATGCGGTATATCGTATCCACATCGTAGCATATCCGGTATCGCATGTCCCTATGGCATTGGTGGAACTTATGGAAATACCGTTAAACCCCGATAAAGTAATATTCGATAAAGTAATAATTTCGCTAAGATAATAATTTATTCTGATCCCGATATGGGTCAATGTACTAAAATAATATTCGATAAAGTAATAACCTCGTTAAATGAATATTTTTTTTCGGTCCCAAAGTTATTACTTTATCAAAGTTTAACTATATTAATATTGAGATGGACTTGTGTGCGGCATGTTGCACATGCAACATGATCCAATTGACCAATTTTGACACATGTTTGACCCGTTGACCCGCTTTGACTCATGTGTTGACCAGTTTTTTTTTTCGTATTTATTTTTTTTCTTTTTTTCTTTTTTTTTCTTTTTTATTTTTTCGTTTTTTTAATTTTTTTTGTCTTTTTTTCATCTTTTTTGTTTTTTCCTTTTTTTTCATCTTTTTGTTTTTTGGCCTTTTTCGTTTTTTTGTTTTTTTTTTCATTTTTTCATTTTTTCCGTGTTTTTCGCATTTTTTTACCTTTTCGTTTTTTTCGTTTTTTTTTGCCTTTTTCGTTTCTCGTCTTTTTTCATTTTTTCACTTTTTTCGTCTTTTTCGCCTTTTTCGTTTTTTTTGCCTTTTCGTCTTTTTCATTTTTTCGTCTTTTTTCGCCTTTTTTTCGTCTTTTTCGTTTTTTCATTTTTTTCGTCTTTTCGGAAATACAAAGAATGACACGATACTTTTTTCATTTTTTCGTTTTGAAATACAAAAAATATTTTTCATTTTTTTCCCCTTTATTATAAGGACGAGAGTGTCACTCTTTGTATACAAAAGTGTCGTTTGTTCTAAACAATGACACTTTTGTTCGTTTGTTCTAAATAATGACACTTTCATTCGGGACAATTGACACTTTTGTTTATTACGATTGACACTTTATGTAATATTTCTAGTTATTATGCTTCATATTGATTAGTAGATGAAAGTGACACGTTCCTTAATTCTGAGTGTCAATTTACTTCAGTGTGATTGACACTTTAAGATAAATGACAATTTCGTTCGTTGTAATTGACACTTTTTTCATAAACAAATGACATTTTTTTTTGAAACAAATCGCATTTTAAAAAAAAAAATTGATATTCAATAAATGATATAAATGACACTTTATTCAAATACGAATGACACTTTTGTTTGTTATGATTGATACTTTAGATAACTAACAAATGACACATTTATTCATTACAAATGACACGCCTTCCTTATCAAAAAAATTGGAAAAAAATAAAAAAAATTATTTGTTACGATTGACATTTTCATAAGCAAAGAGTGACACGTCCGTCCTTAAAATAAAGGGAATAAAAATGAAAAAAAATGAAAAAAATTTTGTTTGTTGCGATTGATACTTTTGTTTGTTACGATTGACACGATCGTCCTTAAAATAAAGGGAAAAAAAGTAAAAAAAACGTTAAAAAAAAAACATAAAAAAACGTTAAAAAAAATATATATAAAAAAATAAAAAAATTAATGATATCATGCTGATGTCAGCGGGTCAAACACGGGTCAATGCGAGTCAACGAATCAATAACGGGCCAATGCGAGTCGACGATTAAACAAATACGGCCTTAAATATTTGTGTGATAGCAATTGATTTATTTTCTTTTATGTCCTCAATCTTCTGCATAATGATAAATTTAACACCGTGACTTCTTTCCACTTCTAGAACGAAAATTAAAAAAGGTTCGAAATTTGGTTTCCTCTCCCGCAAGATAGAAATTAATTGCCGACGAATAAAGCCCAAAATTTCTGAACGAAAACCCACAATTCTAAGAATTATTTCGATTAATTTCTGAGAATATTGCAGAAGAATTTCGAAGCGAAATCAAGAACCAATACTTATGGCGGCGGACGAGGGGGAAATTCAGAAGAGACTGCAGGAGCTGCAGAAGCAGCTGGCGAAGAAACAGATGTTCGAGGGATCAGTTTCCGAAGCCAGGTCTCTCCTTCAACAACATTATTCATCGGCTTCACCTAATCTCCGCAATTCAGTATGTATTAGACTTTCTTAATTTTATCCTCTTTTTTTTTTTTTCTTTTTTAATTTAGGTTTGGATGAATTGGTCGGTTTTTTAATTTAATTTTCCTGCTCGTCGGTTGATGGGATGGAATTGAGAATTAGATTACAGAGAATTTACAACTATTAGTGTTTTTTGGATTTAAATTTCTGACATCGATCACTCAAATGTTCGGTGTGATTATGAATTTACGATTATCTGTAGTTTGTTTAAAGTTCAGATTGATAGTTCTATGAGAAATGTATGCATTTTTGTAGGATTAGATTACTGCACTGCATTGACTTTAGATTAAGAAAGGATTCAATTTTGCCAAATTTGTTCAGTTAATGAAATGGAATTTGATTACAATAATTTTGCTTGCGTATTGTGGATAAATATAAGAAATGTATGCATTTTTGTAGGATTAGATTACTGCACTGCATTGAGTTTAGGTTCAGAAAGGATTCAATTTTGCCGAACTTGTTCTATTAATGAAAATTAATCCAATTATGTTCATTTTGCTTGTGTATTGTGGATAAATCGAAGAAAATGCTTTTGTTTATTCTCAAGGATACTTCTGAAAATGTTATTGTAATCGTTGCAGTTTTACACCTACGTATGTCGGGTTGCAACTGTTTTGAAGACGAGGCACACATCTCCAGGGTTTTGGAATGCAGGGCTTAGCCTTTTTCAAGAGGCCGAACAATTGTCTTCCGATGCTTCCGAGAGAAAGCGTTTGCAGAGTTTCATTACTCAGACGCAGGACCAATTGGCTGAAGTACAAAACCTTTCTGAAGACTCAGCAGTTAGAGAGAATAGAACTAATGGAGGTGCAAGATCTTCGAATCTTTGACCCTTCCTACGAATTTGTGTTATCTTTAAGCATATAATTGTGATTTGTTATACTGATTCTGTAATCCTTCGGTGAAGTGGAGTTGATATGTAGTTCATTCTTATTGCAGGTTATCTATTTGAAGGGCATCTTACTGTTGACCGTGAGCCTCCACAGCCGGCTTGGTTGGTCCAATCAAATATGCTAACCGCCGCTGCGGCCTTGCTTCACGGTGAGTCGTCTGGAGAGCAGATCGGGAATGCTAACTTGGGAGAAGGAGCTGCAAGCCTACTGCATGAGATGGTTAATAGTCTTGAAGAAATTCTGCCGGAGGTACTTTTCTTTCTCCTATTTCGTATCGTGATACCCAAATTAGCATTTTACGCCGTCAATTGATTTGCTAGCATGATTTCTTGCAATAGAAGATAACATCACCCTTGTTTACGGGTGGTGTTCACGCACATTCTTTTACTTCGAATGGGATCTAAAAAGAACCCTTCTTTGTGGCCTATAACTCTTATCTTGATACCCGAATTAGCATTTTACCGCTATCAATTCAACCGCAGCATTGTTCGTGCATGGTGTTTATATAGAAACTTTCTTCTTTGTGGCCTATTAGACTTATCTTGGTACGCAGATTAGCTATTTATCGCATCAATTCGTTTGCTAGCATGATTTCTTGCAATAGAAGATGACATTAGCCTCGTTAATGTGATGTGCTTCACATTAATACACCGTAATGCCTATCATAATCTTGACACGACTAATCTACTCATTTAAGATCATGGGCGGTGAATCGGGAGCTCCAAGAGTGCCACCTGCCAGCAAGGAAGTCGTTGCGAATCTTCCCGTTACAACAGTCACAGAGGAAGCCTTGGCGAAGCTCGGTAAAGATGCCGTGTGCTCCATTTGCCAAGAGAGCTTGGTAGTGGATGAGAAAATGCAAGAGCTCCCCTGCAAGCATATGTTTCATCCTCCTTGCCTCAAACCATGGCTGGTAAGATTAATCTCGGTCTAACACTCCTTCCATCCCACTCCAATTGTCCACTTTCTTTTCGGCACGGAGATTAAGAAAATTGTTAGTTGTATGTAAAGTAGTCCCATTTGAAGCGACTCGTTTTTGAAAAAGAAAATAACTTTCTCAAAAAATTACAAATTCTCTCATACTTTATCATATACTCTCTCACTATCTCATTCATCTTCTATCACTTACTTTATTATATTCTTCATCTACTTTCTTAATTCTCGCGCCGAAAAGAAACGGATCGCTTCAAACGGGATTGAGGGTGTAATACAAAGTAATGGGGCCCACTATATTATATTTGAGTATTATTTTAAGTTAAAAACGATAGTGGACAATTAGAGTGGGACGGAGGAGTAGAATTCAGTGCTTGTTTCAACTTTCTTTGCCCCATTTTGAAACTTACTACGAATCTTTATCTTGTTAGGATGAGCACAATTCTTGCCCAATCTGCCGGCATGAGCTGAGAACCGACGATCATGCTTATGAGAGCTGGAAGGAGAGGGAGAAGGAGGCGGAGGAGGAGCGGAAAGGGGCAGCCAACGCGGTTCGCGGCGGTGAGTACATGTATGTGTAGAGAGATGGAATGCTTCTTGTTTCTGGTTTGGGAAAGCTTTTGTGTTTGCCCATATTCATTTGTCTCTCTCTATCTCTATTGTGCTGGTGTTGATTGTGTATGAGTATTGAATACTGTTATTGAAAGTAGAATTCTTGACTCATGTTCACTAACTTGAATGGGCCCGGGTGAGCCCGTTGCATAGTGGATTCACAATTAAGAATTGACGGGAGAATCGGTAATTTCTCATTCATTTTATCTCATTTTTTTAATCGGGGTGTTTCACTCATTTTGTCTAATTATGTACGCTCAATTACTGACTCTTCTTCTGTGGGATTCATTTATTTGCATAATTTCAACTCTCCTTAATAATTGTATTGATAAGTGAGTCAAATTTAATGGTTCGGAGGGAGTGTATATTTTAAAAAAATATACGGATTTTAGAGGGTGGTTTGCACGTGCTTTCTAGATCCGTGGATTCAAGCAATTTGAATTACACGTCTTTTGCAGGAGATTGGAATTTATTTATTTTAAATTATGTATTCTTATGTGGTTTTTTTTTTCTATTTATAGTGTGGGTATATGATTAGATGTGAATAGTTTCTACTGATGGTAAATGGGAGTTGGGTGGTCCCGGTGAAGTTTGACCACGTGGCAGCTCTAATCTGATTGGAGGGGAGATAGTCTGACCACGTGGATTCCACATTCACTGCAAGCCATTGATTTTGACTTGTCGAATCCCGCCGCTTGCAGGTGGGCCCCACCCGCCACCTCTTTAATTCATTCTCGCCCTATTTCACAGTCTTCTGCTCTTGCTGTTAATTCAGACCCAGCGCACTTTTGGAAATTTCTATCCTAAATCATGTCCATAAAATATTATGGTCCAGTATTTAATTTTAATTAAATAATATCTTTGATTGTGTTTTTTTATATTTTTTTATTTTTAAAATATCTTATATGGCATGATTTTAAACAACAAGGTCCACAACTTAAGTTGTGGACCTGATCTAGGGTAGAAAAATCCGTGCACTTCCATTCCTTTTCTTAAATTACTTCAACCACTGAGTTATTGATTACATGTAGAAATGAATAGTTTTTTTTAAAAAAAATTATGGTAGAAATTAATAATTTTTAAAAAAAAGAGTTTATGTAGTAATTATTTTTATATTAAAAAGCATAACATTTCAAAAAGTAAAACGAGATAAATCAAACGGAATAGAGGGAATTTATAAATTACTAAATACACATATTTTAAACTACTTTGATGTCATATACTCTCTCCGTTCCACTCCATTAGTCCAGTTTTCCTTTTTGGATCGTTCCACTCCATTAGTTCACTTTTATTTTTTAACTTAAAATAACACTCTTATATATTCTAATGGACCCCACTACTTTATACTACTTTACACATAACAAACAATTTTCTTAATCTCCGTGCCGAAAAGAAAATGGATTAATGAAGTAGAACGGAGGGAGTATTAAACGGCCCTTAGTGAATGGCTACTTGTATCTAACAATAAATCATAAAGCCTATCAATTTGAAATAGTAGAGCAAAAAAAGTGAGAGAAAGAGAAGGAAAGCATGGAGCATTTCTGGCTTCTTCTTCATATACAAAAAAAAATGTCCAAATTAAATGTTTCATATCATTTCCACCATTTCAAATTTGTCAAATATTGAATGTTGGAGAATCGCATGTTATTCTTCCCAAAAACTAATCATTAGAAAAACATAAATTAATAAAATGTGAGCCCGTTATAACGATTATTCAATTATTTCGTAACAAAATTGTAGTAGTCCGTTTGATTATTAATTTCTCTTTACGAAAAAAATAAATAAATTAATGTGTGGATCACAACCAATCTAATTAAGTGAATCTCACCATTATATACATCTACACTTCATTTAATTATTTTCTACAATATTAAGACGGAGGGAGTATTTGTTCCATGAAATATTTGCATGTTGAACTTCAGAAAGTTGTAGGGAGAACTATAACTATTACTATATTCGTCCCGCTATTTCTATCTCATTTCTTTTCAACACGGAAATAAAAATGGTAGATGATAAAGTAGAAGAGAGAAGAAGAGTGAGAGAAGATGAAAAAATAGAATATAGAAGATGATAAAGTAATAGAAAGTAGAAGATAAAAGATGATAAAGTAAAAAAAAAAGAATGAAAATTATTTTTTCAAATTGATAAGTGAGATAAAAATAATGAAACGTCAATTTTCGGAAAGTGATACAATAATAGTGAAATGGAGGTAGTATTGTACCCCATAATATTATTAAATTGCAAATAATCAATTTTCATATATGTGTAAATAGTAATGGTCAATAATAAATGCTACACCTAATCCAACTATCAAAGCTGACATCTTGGTGCAGAAGAGGTTTTTTTTTGGGGCCCCCCGAAATAAAGCAATCAATTTCTCCTCTATTTTTTTTTTTAACCTACAAAAGTTTCCAGCAAGAGGAGTCTATTTCAACCTGTTATCTTACAACAAAAGTAAGCAAGTTGCAGCAGCCCAGTTTCTTTTCCAAATTAGGCAAAAATCTTACCATCTATTTACAAACAACCTCTGCATCTCCTGCTGCAAAAGTGGGGGCAAAAAGATGATCCACTCTCTTCCCACTTTCCACTCCTAATAATCAACAGAGAGAAGAGAGAGAGAGATGAAGAGAGCAAAACATGAAAAGGATGGAGATGAAAATGAGAGAATTAAACCCAATATATCAGGCGCTTACATTCGAAGCTTTGTGAAGCAAATAACCTCTTCATCAAGAACTAGCATGAGAGAGAAAGGTAGTGTAGAGAGAGAAGCACCTAGTCCAATGGAAGATGCAAAAGCCCACAAGAAGCAAGTGAGAAGAAGGGTTCAGACAAGAAAGCCTTATCAAGAGAAGCTTCTCAACATGGCCGAAGCTCGGAGAGAAATCGCCACCGCCCTCAAGCTCCACCGCGCCGCCGCCGCCATGAAACAACCCAATCAACAGCAAATCCAATCCAGCCCAGATTATATAGATCAAAAACCCAGAAGGAATCCAATACTCTACTCCCCTAATTTACATTATTGCCCTCCTCCGCCGCCGCTTCAAGAGAATCTTGATTTCATTCTGCCGAGCCAAACTCTAGGCCTCAATCTCAACCTGCAAGAATTTATCAGCGGCCCTTATTCGATTTACTCGTCTTCGTCTCCTCCTCCGCCGCCGCATGCGGCGGCGGATATCCGGTCGAGCGTCGATGAGGGTCAAGATGGAAGATTTGAATTCTTGAACTGTGTGGGAACTAGAGATGAAGATGAGAGAGAAGAACAATTGGTGAGATCTCCGTTTGATGAAGTGATGGAATTTCCGCCATGGTTGAATCCAAGTGAGAGCTGCTTTCACCATGTTCATGATTCTTGCGCTCCAGATTACTTTCTGCCATGGTAAGAAATAATTTCACAAAATAATTGCTTTTATTAATTAATTAATAATTAATATTTAATATTTAATATTACAAAATTACATCATGTCTCCCGTATTTTATTTCATTAAATTATGGTCTCACAATTGTTATAATCTAACATAAAATTTGAATTTGCATGGCAAAATTTGCAGCATGGAAATTGAGGAGATTGAAGGAATGGAGGGAGACTGGTTGGCTTGAGCCAGTTTGATTGTGTTTTTTTATTTCACATGATCAAATATCTGTTTTGCCCAATTATCATAAACAACGTTTTAATATTCGATTATAAAGTAATACTTTTATATTGCATTTAATTTGTTACGTGTTATATAAACAATTCAACTGCACATGCAATATTCTTGATGGAGTAAGATATAATTTTATTAGTAAATATACTTTATACTCCTTCCGTCCCTAATTTATATACCTATTTTCCTTTTTCGTTTGTGCGTAACTAAATATCTCATTAACTTTAATAAGTTTAATTATATGATAATATACAAAAATATTATTTTATTCAATTTTTATGTTAGTAAAAATAATTATATTATTAATTTTTTAGTAATTTATTTAAATTCGACTACGAACATTCGAGAAAAATAAAATTGTCATATCATTAATTTTTTTCTTTATACATGTAGAAAAATAAATGGACATATAAAATATGACCGAAAGAATAATAAATATATTAATTATGAAAACTAAAGGAATCAAATTTGAATGCCGTGCACGTGATTTATTTAATAATATGATTATTAATTATTCCCTCCGTACAATAATTTTTGCTCCACTTTTAAAAATAATGTGTCATAGAAATTGTCGAAAATCGAAATGAATAATAATACAACGCATTGCCACAGAAGAATCTATTTCCAGCTCTAATCTCCAACCAGGAATCTGCAGTCCAATTTCTTCAGTAATCGATCACTGAGACTCTTCGATTAAAATCGTGAAAAATAGTTGAAAAATGGTCTCCGTGGAGAGGTGGTGCGTGGTGACCGGCGGCCGAGGCTTCGCGGCGAGGCATCTGGTGGCGATGCTCATCAAAGACGGCATTTATTCCGTCCGCATTGCTGATTTGGGGCCTACAATCACGCTCGACTCCGACGAAGTTGACGGCGTTGTCGACCGAGCGCTCAAGTCCGGCCGCGCGGAGTACGTGTCAGCAGATCTTCGTCACAAATCTCAAGTGCTCAAAGGTTAGATTTTCTCGTGATTAATGCCGTACTTGAGGTTTAATCTGTACATTCATGTTCTTCTGGTTGGGTAATTTCATAGTTTGAACTGAATTGGGAAGAGGTAGTTAATTCAACTCCACAGTAGTTGATTAGAGGTAGTAATCATTTTTAAAATTTTAATTTTGGATTTCGATTCATTGTTGATGGTGATTTGATTCAATCATGATTGCGAATGTAAATGCAGCTTTCAATGGAGCTCAGGTGGTCTTTCACATGGCTGCTCCGGATTCCTCAATTAACAACCATCAGCTGCATTACTCTGTCAATGTACAAGGTTAAGTTTTAGGCAGTGTAGTTCAGATCAATGTGTGTGTATAATGATATAGCCTTTTTGTTTATATGAACAGTCTTTCATTTTAATTGAATTGTAACTACGATTTTAGGTACCAAGAACGTGATTGATGCTTGTGTTGAACTTAATGTAAAGCGACTTATATATACAAGTTCTCCGAGCGCAGTGTTTGATGGAGTACACGAAATACTTAACGGAGATGAATCACTACCTTATCCTTCTAAGGTATTGATAGCTTAGCTTGTATCTCACAATTTCTCATCTCGATGTTAGAAAGGTATATTTAAGGAGAAAGAATTGAAGATTGTTCCAATTATTGGTTTAAGTTTTTGTTGATTATATCACTTTGTTTGATTATATCTTAAACACTGATTTTCTCTTTATCTCCATTTTCTTGATTTCGGACATGGGATGTGTAACTTCTTTTCTTTTTGCCTTAAACTACTTGAATTTTTTGTCTTTATCCTAATCTTATGTTGATTGAGCTAAGAATGTGAAGGCTTAACTTGAGATCGAACCTAGTTTCTTAGTATTGCTTTTAGCTTTTCATCAAGACCTTCCTATCTAACTCTATGTTTTACTATTGTGCGATATTTTAAGCACAACGATTCATACTCTGCAACAAAAGCAGAAGGAGAGGCCCTGGTTATAAAAGCAAATGGTTCAAACGGACTACTGACGTGCTGCATTCGACCTAGCAGCATTTTTGGCCCCGGTGATAAGTTGCTTGTTCCTTCTTTAGTTGCTGCCGCGAGGGCTGGAAAATCAAAGGTAATTGCTTTCATTTTCTTACTCTATCTTCTGCCGTGGTTACTTTCTTTCATGTAAAAGGTACTAAACAAGTTGTGATTCGAGGTACAGTTAGGCTACACAGGGAATATGTTTGTTTATTTCTTTACTTCTGTTGTTCTAATTTTCCTTGAACAAGTAGAGTTTGTAACATCTATTACACGTTCGTTTTGAATTCTTTTTCCCTGTCTTGCTGCTAATTTGTACAATCCAGTCAAAATTTTCCTTGGTTGCTAATACGAATGACAGTTCATCATAGGAGATGGCAACAACTTGTATGATTTTACCTATGTTGAGAATGTGGCACACGGCCATGTATGTGCTGAACGAGCTTTGGCAGCAGAAGAAACTGTAGGAGGGAAAGCTTCTGGAGAGGTAGGATCTTAAATTGTAGCAAAAACTTAGATGCTTGTATAATGCAGAGGCTAAGTGTCTTAATAGCTGAGTCTCTATTGAATATATCACATTTGCAGGCTTACTTCATTACCAATATGGAAGAAATCAAATTCTGGGAGTTCATGTCTTTAGTACTTGAAGGTTTGGGTTATGACAGGTACTTTTTCTATTCAAAAGCCGCATCCTACATTGTTCGACTCAAAAACTATCTTGTAATGGTCTCAATTCCTTCAAAGGGGCCATTTCCTGTTAAACTTTGTAGTCAACAATATATTTATCGTTATCTCTGAACTTCTGTTATTTGCAGGCCAAAACTCAAGATTCCTGCATCTGTTGTAATGCCAATTGCACATATTGTGGAGATAGTTTATAAGATCTTAGCCCCTTATGGAATGAAGGTGCCGCAGTTAACACCTTCAAGAATCAGACTTCTATCTATCACCAGAACCTTTGATTGTACGAAAGCAAACAAGCTTCTTGGCTATACACCTATTGTGCCTCTCCAGGTATAAACATGTAAAAAACCCACGGCCACAAGCCCGGAATCAACATAGATCTTCATTTATTTTCTTCAAGTGTTTAATACAATCTATTAGCCTTAATTTATTATGTTATTGCTTTGATATATGCAGGAGGGCCTCAGAAGAACTATTGAATCATACACACACTTGAGGGCCGATGCTAAAACTAAAATGGATGGAAAAGGTAAATTCCATATCTGCAGTATAAAAAGCACTAGCTTTTATTTTTTGCAATAATGTTGTTACCTCCAAGTATTATGTGTCTGAATCCATCGATATATCAAGATGAAAACTTGTTTTCGGTTGCTAAAGTTGCATTTCTTAGATGGACTTATCTTTGCTTTTTCTTGATTAATCAGCTTTGTTCCTTGAATTGTATCTTTAGTATTTCATGCTTAATTGTGCAAGTGAAAGAGCTTTGATTTAGTGAAATATGTAATGTATTCATTTGGTATCGTTAACGATCCATGCCTACACTTCCAGTTTCTCCAACCCAACCATGGAGTAATAACAAGCTGGTACTCGCTGTAATGCTGATCTCCGCTGCGTTTTACTTCAGTGCCGTAGCAACTGGATACACAATAGCCCCTGCTGTTTCAAAGCTTCTATTAGCAGCTTCATTTTTCCTGTTGATATGGAGCAAACTATGCAAGTAAAATGTGAGCAATTCATCCTTTGTAGTTTTACTGTCAAAAGTTCTCATTCTATACATGCACTGGTTTGAATTTTCATCACTGTGGATCATGAAGCAGGTAATTTTCCTTCTTCCCGGCGTCGTTTGAAGTCGGTTTAAATGCAGGATGTTTCTCCATCTTAGGTACACAGACTATCTATCACTATCACAGACTATCTATCATTATCTTGCCCACTACTGTGACTTAAGCCTGATAGATGTAGTACATTGTACACAACAGCCATTTTTTAAACCCTTTTTATTGTTTCTGGGCATCAACTATTGTGTATCCATACATGGTAAGTAAGGAGGAAACTTTTTGTTAGCTATTATTCATTCATTTTCATGAATTTGGAACAAAGCAAGGTTAACAATGATTTCTGATGAAGTTTGCCCCGTTTTGTACTACCTTTCTATGATACTCTCAATTTGCCTCACCTTCATTACGCGTAAGAATGATCCTCCCCTGTCTCTCAAGTTCATACAGCATCGCCACCGCAGCAGAGTCGAAAGAGCTCTTCTTATCAGCTCTTGCCTCTCCATTGAGCTCCACTTTCCCAAATCCAGGTATGGTCAAGCTGATCCGTGACTCGAAACTAGAAAACCCCATCGTGTCACCAATCTGGAACAGAGTTCTGTCCACGAGCAAGCCAAACCTCATAAGAAACACGAAGCTCAGTGCTTGTTCGACACATACAAGGATGTAAAAAACCCGCTAACCTGGACTTTTCCTCAGTCGTGCCAAAACTCGGCATCGGCCATTGCAGACTCTTGCATAAGGTGTAGAGTGAAACCCTTGGCCCCCCTTTCTTCATCTCAATAGGCGCCAAAACTGTCGATGATAGAAAACATCACAACCGGGGATGTCGTATTAAGTATATTACTGTATAGAGGTTTTATTGTAGTACATACCGGGAATATCGGGATTTTTAGAGCCCTCGGAGAAAGCCTCCGAGTAAACTGACTTGTGCCTTTTGGGACTTGATCCAGAAACCCCACTCTGTTCATCATCTTGAACCAACACGACATCGATATCCGATTCTTGATTTCGTCTCGTAGAAGATTTTATTCCTCTCGACTGTAACAAGAAAAGAAAGAATTCCAAGACTCCCTCAAATGCAGTAAAAGGAAGCAGATGGATGGATGGATGGATGGATAGATAGATGGATGGAGAGAGAGAGAGAGAGACCTCTAATTTCTTCAACAACTCAAGAGATGCCATTCCCTTTGCAGCTTTAGAGTCAATCCCAGAGCCATGACCCTTTAAGAGAACAGTTTCTAGCTGCAACATGAGTTCAGCATGCACGGCATCGCCTTTTGTCTGAATCCGCTCTTTGATGAAGTAACCGAGGGAATCACACAGTTCACTCAGTTCGCGTGAAGGTTGCAGCTCGAGTTTATCAGGGGTCACAAGGGGAGATAGTATAGGTTTAAAGACTCTCCACACTTCATCAAGATTTAGCTTAGAGTCAATTAGTACTGCAGCTGCTATACTTTCTACCAAATCCCCTAGCACCTACACAAACCAAACCAAAATAAGGTTGTAATAAGTAAATACTAAATACTCCCTCCGTCCCAATAGTATCATCTTGTATTCCCATTTGTGCCATCCCAATAATACTGTCTTGTTTCCCAAAAGGGAAATAAGATGACACTTAAAATCCCTAAATGTCAATCAAGTGAGCCAACATCATTTTACACGTAAATGTCAACCTTCTCAATTTCCATACCCTAAAGAAACAAGACAATATTATTGAGACGGAAAAAGTACTAAAGAGTATAGAATAAGGTTTGCTAAGGTAGAAACTCACCTTGGGGCCTTTTATATCTGGTGTTAGTACTAAAGTACTCAAACCAGATACAAGATTAACAAATGATGATATTTGAGTTTGAAGAGTTGAGGAGATGTGTTGAAGATGTTGGTGAAGATTATGCTTCACAGCAGCAAGGGCAAAATTGTCATTATTCACGGATGCGGAACGCATGTCTGTCAAGAGACCGGGGTCGACTCCTCTATGGTTTTCGTATAAATGGCACGTAACAAGTACGTCCAGCACCGCATCACCAAGAAACTCGAGGCGCTGCAAAGATTCAGCAGGTAAAAATAAAAACGCGAGCAATGCCCGATTTTTACAAATAATTACGAAGTCTCCATGTTATAGAAAGGGGATCGTACCTCATAACAATAGCCAACTCCTTCTAAAGACCCTGCAGCATGTGTAATTGCCTCTAGCAATAGCCCTTTGGTGGAGAAGTTATACCCGAGTTTCGACTCTAGAAGACGAATATCCTCACCTTTCGGAGCATAAGAATAGAGAGAAGCAGTTCTGATTGCATCGTCTATCAAAGAAGGTCTGAAATCAACCTTGACTCCTAGCCACTTCAGCAGACCGATCGCAGCAGTCAATCCACCATCAACATAGTATGCCCCGATAAGAGCTTCAACGCAGTCGGATACAGTCCTTGAAACCATCCATCGATGACCCGTATCACAAGTCTTACCGAGCTTCACCGTGGTGTTTTCAGTAATGAATCTGCTATCGGATGGTACTTCCCTCGTATCCAACTTGTGGTGGCATGGAGAAGGCCATATCGAACGTTGTCCTGGAGCAGTCCAACGTCGTGGTTCAAACGGTACATCTTGTATGTATTCCTTTGACAACAAAAGAAGTAAGATAAGCTAAGTCCCCACAAAGATAAGGTAAAGGAAATAACTTTCACCTGCAGCTTGCAATCCGTTCCGAATTTATGGAGAGCTGCGTTCGAAATGATCCTTTTACGAAGTGAAGTTAATTGTCCTTCGGACATCTTGGGATCCTTAAGAAAGAGGTGGCAGCTCGTGACGTACTTTAGCAATGAATCACCGAGCAATTCTAATCTCTCCGAGGAGAAAATTTCGTTACATCTCTCCGTAGTGAGAGCTTCCAAAATCTAATCATGTAAGAAACACTTCGATTGATTAATAAAGCGATAAATCTTCATAATAATCATATTATAAGAAGATACATCATACATACCAATGAGCTTGAGATATTGGAACAGCCTATTCTCTCCCTCAGCTGGCTGGCCAACATTAGTGTCTCCATCCTTTGCATTAGTGAAGGTAGCAAGTAGAAAGATTTCAAGACGTACGTTGTGATATCGGTGCCAACTACGAGTTCTGGCGGGATGTGAGCTCGTTGTTGCGGCTTTAAATCACCCATCACTTTGCCATCAGGATCTCTATCTGAGAAATCAACTGATAGTTAAGAAGCTACTCTTCGAAAACTGGTATAAAGTATTAGAATAGTGGATTGAGCTATGTTCCACCGGTTCTAGTGAAGAAACCAGACGAACCTTCACTACGGAAGTCCACGAGAAGGTTATGTGAATTATGGCTTTGCTTCAGAAGCAACAACGGCTGCTCTTGATGCTTTAGAACGAGGTTATACCTGGCAATACGAAAAACAAATGAGGAAGCATGAATCATCAAACAGACATAGCAATCCTTAAAAGGCTTTACTTTTTGCAGTAATAATCAGCATAGGATGAATAGCTTGCATCAGCCGCCTCAAAAGGGCTATAAGCAGAAGTACCATCAACAGTTTCCACAATCGAATAAATTCTACCGGTGTGGATGGCGACAACCACCATTTCCTTGATCCCGTTGACAGTTGCAGATCTGTCGGCCAAGTGAATGATATCGCCATTGAACTCTGTCCGAACTTTATCACACGTACGACTTGATGATTTTTCATCAAGTGGTTCGGTTTGATGAAAATTCAACCAAGCGTTTCTTTTCAAAAACTCTACCGTTGAGACGGATGAATGGATTGCCATCCAGTTAATCTTTAATGGCTCCTCGGTCGATATATCCTCCGACTCCAAAGGTAAAAGTAGATACATACGCGATGGATCCCATAGCGATTCCTCTGTTTGTAATAAAAACTTTCGTTCTCCGGATGATTTGATGAACAACTTCCCGAACAAACCGTTGAATATGAGCTCTTGAAAGCATTTCGCTTTCTCCACCTGTTAAGAAGATATATGCCCGTAAAAGAACGAATACTAATTCGTATATAATTAACTAACGATGGTTGGTTCTAGCATATGATTATACCTGTTGCTTATCGAGATGCATTTGGCCAGAGGAAGAAACAGAAGCCTTAACGAATTTGGATAACAAGTACAAATCCACTTCAATGTTCCCAACATCATCAGCTAGCTTACTCTCCAACAAAAGTACGAAACTGGAATACTTTTGTTCGACGATATTGCAAGAAAAGTCCATTTTGTATGCATGAAAAAGGGCATCATCCGGTTTATCTCCCCAAGTTCCAGACAATGTGTCGCTGCAAATTGAACCGTGTAATTCCTTTCTCTTTGTTGTCCCTATAAGCATTTGAATGAACACTTAAACTGTGAAAGCAATAAAAGAAGAGAAACAGAGTACTGCAGATTAAGAAGCAATTTAGTCGAGGCATCTCTCATTCGAATTTAGATTTGCAAAATCCAAAGAAACTTAGCTAAAAAGTAACAGAAGCCGAACAAACTTCTTCCAATACCGTGAAGCATCAAGATATGTAAACATATGAAGTAATATACAAACAAGGATCCATCCAATAACTAGATAGGCTGAATATTTTCAATAATTTCGAAGAATATATTTTCAATTGCATGCTTCATAAGAAAAACAGCACGAAAAAGTGGTCGAATCGTGAATCGGACAAAGACAAACAACTACGTATGATTAACATAAATCACATTACGCAAACTGAGTTAAAATATACCTTCCCCTGAAGTTACTGCTTTGCCTTTTAAGGTGGACATCTTCTTAGACGACACTTTATCACTAAGTGGAAGCAGATGATCGTCGAGAGCTCCGATCTGATGCAATTCCTTACATGCATCCAAGCAAACAAGCTTCTTAGCTGCATTAGAACTGTCGGCTAAAGGTCCGATCACAGTTTCGATAGATGCATTGGGAGGTAGAGTCATCTTACATCTATTAAGACCTCCCTCCACCAAGAATTCGAATTTTGGCTTCGGGAAGGATCTGCACGGGGAAACCATGATCATGAATTTCTCTATTAATTGAAAGGGTGAGAAAATTGAATATCTTACTTATCATGAGGTAGTTTTTGACAATATCTATGTAGGAGGCTGATGCTGGAGTCAGCAGATACGGATGCCCCAGTTGATTCTACAACATACGGAAGTACTCCGTTCGTATTGCAAGGTTTAACCAGAGGATTAGTAGGGTCTTGATTCGTATGCCTCGTAAAACTCTCACTTCCAGTAATGAATAACATATGATCTATTTGATCAGTGTTTCCTCTGAAAGAAGTCCAAATTGTTAGTCCAAATACTTTGTCTCATGTAAATAACAAGAACTGCAAACATTATCGGAGAACATGAATGAACGCAGTCTCACCTCTCGAGCATGGTGATGTAATGAGAATCCTTGTGGTGATCACGTCCTCGTGATTGAGTATAACTACGAGCAGTCTTTGGTAGATCGAAGTGAATTACGTGGGAACATTTTGTTACATCAATTCCCTCCTCAAGCACCTCGGTAGAAAATAGAAGATTTGCCTAGAACGTCTACTCATCAATCACGGTAACTGGCACGATGTAGTAAAACTTTTGGAAAAAATATACGTACCCTCTCGCCAAGATTAGACGAAAGGCCACCGACTGAAGAATAACTTCCCGTTAGATATGATACATTAAAATGAGATAAATCGGTTATTTTCTTCATCACTCTTTCAATTACTTTAGCAGCAATTATTCTTTCAACAAATATGATACAGAGGACCTCAGTATCTTTCCTGCAGCCGTGTGAGGAGCCAGTAGTGAGAAAACGAATGCATGTAAGCAAATCGGAAAAATAAAATCGTCTATATATGTAAGGGAATGTGTAATCAACTTTTACCCAAAAGATCTAAAGACCTCGAGTAGCTCAAGTAGTTTCGAAGATATTTGGCCTGTAGTTAGCGCACGTAATCCACCGTCCACTACGGTTGTTAGGAGGTTCTTGTTCTCTGCAAAGTCGATAAGAACGAAAAAGTAAGAAGCAAACTGCATTCCATGTCGAATGAAACTCAGAAAACTCACCCAGAGCTCCTTCGATTAGCGAAAGAACCTCGTGAAGAAACTTTTCATACTGCACGACACTTTCCTTAAAAACGTTGTATTCTTCTAGAGCCTTAGGAGCATTTTCCATGCAAACTTTAGCAGCCTACATGCAACAACAAGTCAAAAGAAGGGAGGAAGATTCATGACTTTACACTGATAAAATGATATTAGCTTTTCCTCATTGCTGATTAAGCGGAAATTGTATTACGAATTTCATGTTCTCTGCAGTGCTTATTAACCTCGATAAACTAGTGACTCATCAGCTGACTGCAATAGAATGAAATACCCTAATTTGTCTTTGAGCATATAGTGTATATCAACCTCGTAAGCGCATAGAAGCCCAAGATTATCAAGGCAAAACACAATTTCTGAATGATCGTTGGCGAGTCTATCCTGCAGCATCTTCCAGTTGTCTATTTCTGTGTATAGACTTGGCAGTGACTTTTCGAGTGCAAGCAAACCAGCATTTGACTGTCACAGAAGATTGCAGGAAGATAAGAACTTGCTATGATAGAACAAAAACTTAATAGATTAGATGTACCGGCAATTTGGAGAAAGCTGAGTACAGAAATTAACACATAGTTTAGAAATGAAAGTAGTTCTGTACACATGCTTTTATCAAGAATGCAACTTGTAATGAAACAAACAAGTCTTGCCCGTCGAACAAAATCTTTGCAAAATATGAGTGAGAAGATTGGACTCCCAAATTAAACGTTTTTCTTGCAGAACATAAAAATTCATGCAATGAGAATATAAAGGGGGTAACATTACCTACTTCTAATGATTCATTTTCTACTTACCTTATAAACACATGATAGTTAACTAGATATAATAGTACTGCACATGTTATTCACCTTAGAGAATGCAGATTCTAATTTCTCTTTCATTTCCGAATTGACAGGCAATGGATCATAAAACCTGCATATCGCCTTGGATAAGGAATTGCGTTCATCAAGTTCAACCGTGTCCTCCAAATCCAATGTATAAACCTGAATAAACCATATCATAAACGGTTTGCTCTGTAAACATGTTTTTTTTGTCAGCTCTGTGCATACAGTTTATCAATGTTACCTGGGAATCAAACAAACTTTCAAGCTTCCCTATTTGCTCGTTTGAGCCGTTGATGGATGAGGAACCTGATAAACACAGGCTTGTAAGATTGTGTTCGAAAGAATTTCATGCAATGAGAGACGAAAGCAAAAATATCAGTACTTTTTATTAAAAAAAAAACAATACAAGGAAAAGATTCAGTCCCAAGAAAAAAAACGTATATGAAAGCAATCAATTCTCTTATTTAGCTTGGCAGAGAAATATCCAAACATGATAGAAATGAAAAGTGGAGAACATGGTGATAGCAAGAAGATGATCAAATACCTTTTCTAACAACTGGGGAAGCAGTCATCCCAAAAAGTTTCGGTCTTTTTGACGATTTGTGATAAAATTCCTTGACACTTAAGCCACAAATCAGGAAAAATGAATAGAAACAACAGAATAATCAACACAGAGTAACAGAAATGAAGTTCACCTTCATTATTTTCGCGTAAGGATGGTTACCGCAGGCTGGGTGGCATTCATCTAAGATAATGAAGCTAAATACTTCAAAACTTATGTATGATTTCTTCAAAACATCATAAAAGATTTGGGGAGTCATGACCAAAACCTGACAGTAAGAAAAATAATTACTGATCTACAGTGAAGAAGAAACATAGGCACATAAATTAAATGCATGCTGACATTTTTGCAAGTTCAAACATTACAATATAAATACTCTTCCTATTTCAGCATTCGCAATGCAACCATAACCAACCGCATTGTTTATTGCATCTTAGTAATAACTTTCCAAATTGCCAGTGTAATAGCTGATGTATGTTATTATGCCTTAAAGGGAAATAAAAATATGTAAAAATGGAAAATATATGTTAAGCAAAAGCTGTAGAAGACAGAGAGTAAAAAGTAGGTGCAAATTGCCAATGAACTAACATCGTGTTTGTTAATTTCCTTCTCCCAAGTCTGGGCATTCCAATCATCAACCCCTTGAGAACCAAAATATTCTGCCACATGAAGCTGTGTTTGTGATTGTATTGCCTTATATTGCTGTCGAGTAAAGAAAAAAGTAACAAATATACATGTAAGAAATAGCTAAGAAACATCGACCCCAACAAACTACCTCAGTGAAAAGTAAGTAACATAACGAAGTAGTGGAAGATGGAACCTGTCCATAACTAGCAGATGAATATAAGGAGCGTTCGACCATCACTATCACAAGAAGTGTTTCTATAACTTAAACTTTTACTTTATAAGGGGAGGCCTTTTCAAGAAACTAACAGCATCATAAATATTAATTAATCAGGGTGCTCTGCTTCAAGGGGTTACAAGATTACTCAAATTTCTATACAGAATGAATGAATGAATTAAAGGGATTCAAAGGGTTACAAGATTACAAATAATTAATTAAGATTTCATGAGTGAATTGAAACAGGGAAAATCAAATGTATCTAATGGAACTAGAGAAAATTACTAGCAACAACACATAACATTAAAGAACAGCCACATAACCTATGGGGAGTATAACGTATGTGAAGTTGAAAAGATTTCATAACTCTATCAAGAATTCACAAGAAGCCTCAGCCTTTGCAGGTGATTTATTGGAAAACATTGAAAATACACCATATAAATCATTGGCACAACAGGAATCACCACATGAAAAAGCACAAGAATAATCATCAAGAACATAAAACTTAACATGCCTGATGGACAAGATGAACAGTGGGAGCCAAGAAAGCTATCAGTTTTCTATCACCATCATTGTTCCTCAAAGTTTTTCCAATTTCCTTAATCATCCTAATGGCTATCATAGTCTTCTCAGCCCCAGTCTCCAACATTGCTATAGTATTCCTCCTCATTGCCACCTCATACACCTTCAATTGATAGCTATCATGCATGCACAAACACACAATTCAAGACTTGAAGAAACCCAAGATAGGAAAAGAAGATAACACAAACACACATTTCTACACCAAATAATTTAAAGAATGTAACAGTAAATAAAGAAGAAAAAAAAAACAACAACAACAACAAACAGCACATACTCAGTAGGATCGACATCCATAGCTTGGGTTTGAGGCTGTGCGTAATCCAACTCTTCAAATCTTATCTTCAAAGGGTTGGCCTCCTTTTGCACTTCCAACTCCATTTCGGTGATGATCACACACACTGGCTTGTTGGACGAAGATCACACAATTGACATGTAACTGGGTTGTTGTCTTCAAACGTAATCAGGAAGATTTTAAAATCTTCTATTTTAACAAGAATCTTCTCTCTATGTCTGCCTTGTGGGAGAAAGAGAGAGAAAGGGAAGCCCAAAGGGTACAGATGCAATAAATTACTGTAAATAATTATTGCTGTACATAATGAAGGGGGCGCGGAACAAAGAACAGCAAAATTGGAAAAGGGCTTAAACAAAAGCTCATAAGAATTCAAACAAAAAAAGCAAAATAAAAGAGCAAGAACAGATTTTGACAGATAATTGGGTAAAAGAAGACGACGAAGAAGAAAAACTGGCAATTTTTATATGTAGTATTCGGAAAATGCCAGTCCAATAGCTACCTTGATCATTACGAGTTTAGGTATCTCCAAGTCATTCCCCGTATTTAAGCAACCGTATTTAAGCAACCGTATTTCAATTTTTGTGTGGACAAATATTTTTCTCCTGTATTTTTTTATAAAAAAGAATTATAATATTCTTGTTTAAATCAAATCAAATTAAAATATAATTATATGATATCTTTAATTATATCTTAATAATATAATATTTTTAATTTTAATTTAATTATATGATTAAATTAAATATAATAATATATTTAATAAAAAACAAAATTAATTGCAAAAAAATGATTTAAATTACTTGAATAAAAATTATATTAAATAATTTTCAACTAATATTATATTAATTATCTAAATTTATTCTAAAATAAAATTAATTAATAATTTATTTTAAACAAATAAATTAAAATTTATTATTATTTATAATAATAAATTATGATAAGTGATAACCTAGAAATAAATTATTATTTATAATAATAAATTAATGATAAGTGATAAGTGATTTTTAAATTAAAATTAAATAAAAAAATAGGGGAGAGACAAATTCTTTATCAAAATAATGGGAGAAATCTTGCCTCCCCTATAATACGGAAGTGTTTAGGGAGAGTTGAAGGTGAAACAGTAAAAAATTTGAAGAATTCCCGTAATATAGATGAGTATTGGAGATCAATTCGGATCTTCTGACCCAAAATTGATGTCCCACTCGGTGGCCCACCAATCACGCCATGCCACGCGTGCATTGGTGGACCATGTTATCAATAAAAAAATATTTTAGTTTTAAAAAGGTGGCCCACCAATGCACGCATGTCGGGACGTGATTGGTGGTCCACCGAATGAACCATCATTTTTGGGTCAGATGATCTTGAGGCTTCTTGATGCGCAAGAAACCTTTATCGATTTTCACAATCTCGAGAATCTGGGCCCACCAATTTCCCGGTAACAGCAGTCAGCAGGTGGGTAATACAGAATCTTGGAGTCGGGTCGGGTTTGGGTTTTGAAGTTCAAGTCAAAGTTATTAAGATTTAAGAAACCCTAATTTTATAGATGAGATTTTTTTTTTTAATTTTAAATCAAAGACGCATGGAATTTATACATACTCTTAATTTTAAAACTCTCTAATTAGTTATTTAACTTTTGTCACTTTAAACTTTATTTTTGGTCAATTAATATACATAGCTTGCTGCATAGAATTTATAAATATCTTTTGCAGAAACTTTATTACTCCCTCCGTCCCAGCTCAAGTGACAGTTGTTTCCGGCACGGGAATTAAGAAGGTGGAAAATAACCTATGAGAGAGAAGTTTATGATAAAGTAAGAGAGAGAAGATGAGTGAGATTGTGAGAGAGTAATTGATAAAGTAAGAAAGAGAAATAATAAAATAAGAAAGATAAATGATTAAAGTAGGAAAGAGAAATGAAAAAGTATGAGAGATAATTGATAAAGTATGAGAAAATTTATAATTTATTTTTTAAATTATTTTCAATTTTGAAAGTGTGTCACTTGAGAGGAGACACCCGAAATGGAAAGTGTATCACATGGAGCGGGACGGAGGGAGTACATTATTATATACTCCCATGTTAGTACTATATTCTTCCTTTTTTCATGGAGATATTGTTTTTTTTTTGCACAGAATTTTTTTTCAAGGAGTAATTGGTTGGAAAAAATTAAAAAAAAAATCAATTTTTTATCAGACATGTTGAGACTATCTATTTTTTTTATTTTTCATGTTATAATTGAAGAAATAACTTAAAATTTCAAAAAAATAAAAAATCATAAATTTTTGAGTTCAAAACAAAGTAAAATCGCGTGAGAGATATATTTGTGAATAATATATAAGAATGTGAGGGTGAATAATGATTTAAGAGTTAATTTTTATTATTTTAGAAAAGAAAACAATAACAACATAATAACTCAATTAGAGAAGTAGGACAACAATAACGAAAGAGTATGTTAATGTAATTGCTAGTATTTCCTTTTCTTGTACATAAAACAGATTTTGAAATTTAATTTGTGAAAGAGAGAGAATCAAACCCCAAAATGAATAAATTGTGATGAAATGGAAATAGAATTTTAAGGAACAATTTAAGGAACATTTAGGTAGAGAGAGACATAATAAACTTGGTGTAATGTTTTCCCTAATTCAAACTGCTGCTACTACTACTGTAACACTCAAACAGAATTATTTTCAATAGCAATTTTCATACCTTCCTACTATGCTAATGTAACTAGCAACCAAATAAAGTAAAGAATTCAAGCATAAGCCTCTCAACATAAGCTAGAGCTTGTTATACTTCATCCAAGATCATCTCAATCTTGAAAACTTAAACATGACCTTTTCTTCAACTAGTTGATATCTGCACATTAGACCTTTATTTACCTGAATTTGGAAAGAGATGGAGCATGATGAAAACCAACGTTTCCTCACTTCGTTCATCGATAAGAGTAATTCTGATAATACAATCTGCAAATGTAGAGTTCAGTAGCAGCAAACAAAGATACTATTGTTTGATAAAAAAATGAGTTCAGGTGTTACCATCTAAAAAGTTGTGTTTATTCGTTGTCACGATGATTTTCAGGAATATTATCCCGCTGCATGACTGGGGCTTTGGAATTGACACATGGTGTGAGAGGTGGAAATGAAGGAATAGCCCTTAGTATGAACTTGCGCCCGGTTTGAATGCCTGCTGATGAGCTTGTAATGAACTGGCCATGTGGAGGAGAGACTCTTTTCTTATTTGGGGAGCTAGCCTTCACTATGTTGAGGGGGGTTGAAGTATCCCTCAATATCTCCGGTGAATCGTCTTGCACTGTGTTTGATAACTCAACATCAAATCCAACCTCATGCGGAGTTTTAATCCCACTAAACTGAGGCATTGGAGTAATTGGTGAGCCACGCCAACCAAGGGAACTCCCCGAAAGATAGTTTCTTCTAGATTGCCCTTTCGAGTTATCTGCCCACTTCTGAAGATTTGGGATATCTGAAAGATGCATCTTCCCAGATTGAGGATATGCTGCTGAGAATTCATCCACTGTTTCTGCATTACAATGATGAGATTCTTGATCAAAATAGTCCATGTCGAGAAGATCCTTGGCACTTTCGGGAATTGTGACATTATTATCCGAAGTTATAGGAGAACATAGGGGCATCACATATGGTGCTACATATGTGAAACCCGATTCAGGTGTCATGGAGAACTTTCCAGAAGGGAACCGCGCTTTTGAAGCTTCCTTACCATGGCTGTGAATGGAGGAGGAAAAAATGAAAAAAGGGTTGAAAAACCCAGATAAAGCTATTGAATATTCATTATATGTCACATCTCTTACTTTGAGAACTCGAATGCTGGCGTAGGAGGAGTCAGGTGATGCGGATTGACAAACTCGGCGTGGTATGTATGACTTCGAGATGCAGCAGTTATCTCACAATCTTGTATATATGAGGCATCTGTTGTTTCTTTAGCATCTTCTCTAGTCAAGACAACCTTTGTTGTTCCATATTCTGGGAGGAAAAAAAAGCATCTAGATTAGCTGAAGATACATTATGCAAGTCAAAAGCTGGAAATTTTTGATCAAGCTGTTAGATTTATGTTTTAACTCGCCTATTCACTTCACCATTATCCTAAGATTTGCAAGGACTATTTCATCAAATCAATGATTACTAAGTTCACTCACAAGGTCTTTGAGATTTTTTAATCAACTTTAATACTTCTATGGAATTTGATATTGTCAGAGAATTAAAGGTTTTTCATATGCAAAATTGTTATTTTCACAGGTGAATAAGTATTTTCCCTTACATTCATAATGCCAAACTGAGGATTTTTTTGCCCTCCCTTGGTGAACAATTTGTACAATAAAGAATGTCAGACAAGATTTAGGGATATCTTTATGAATTTAAAGGATATGCTCATAGGCAGGCAATAATATGAGTTTCTAAGTATGCATACAATGCAATCCTTCATGTATCAGATTCAAAAAAAAAGTATTTTGGAGCTGATCATACCTCCCTTTTGGCCAAAGACATTTTTGCATCCTTCACACCGGCATCCATCTGAACATCCAACATTTGCCTGTCCGAAGGAAATCACAAGTTCTTTTCAATAAGAACTGGAAGGAAGTACAGTATAAAGGAAATGAAATTCATTTACAAATATACAAAAGTACATGAAAAGTATAAAAATCCTAATCTCCAGGCTAAGCCTAAGAGGTGCCTCAGCCTCAAAGGTTTTCTAAATTATGAATATACCTGATAGCATTCACAATACTTTTTAAGACACATTGATTTTTTGCACTTGCACCCTTTCTTATGTCTTGCTGAGGCTGGTGTGAAATTGGATCCATCTTCCTGAATAGAGTTAAATATTTGAATTAGTGTTTCATCCATCATCCTTTCCATTACAAATTTTGATAGGAATAATACCCCACAACTGATTGTAGGTTGGTCAACGATGTGTTGTACAACTCTAGGAGCAAATGCAAATGGGTCCCGAGTTTCAATTTTCTGTCGTGTCTCAATAACTATATCCTCGTATTCTGGTCTGTTAAAGCACTCTTGGCAAGCACAAGGTTCCGCACAATAGATCCCAGCAGCAAAGCAATCACAGTAACTGTAGAAGAAACAAATTCCAACAGGATAAAATGGGAGTTGCATAACGAAAATTCATAAGAATGTTGGATCTACTTACAGTTTCAAGCATTTGGACCTCTTACAGTTGCAACGCTGGCAACCATCACCACTTTCTGTTGGCTTTATCCTGGAATGATGCAAATAGTTTGATACTTATAAAAGCATGGTTAAACAAGATTATATGCAATAAATATAAACTCATAGGCGCGCCTTTTCTTTTTGGGGCTTAACTTGTTGATCTTCTCCAATCCACTACCTTTTTCCATAATTTTCCTCTTATTTCCTATAGTTGATTGGTCTGCCTTTGAGTTTAAGATGACTGAGTCATTAGCTGGTTCGGCAATGTGAGTAGACAAAGCCGAAGCTGAATCATCCGACTCACAGGCATGATGACTTCCATGCTTATTTCCATCAGTTGTTTCTGAAACACTCTCCGGGAGACACAGGAAAGAAGGGCTCAATCAAATAGATAAGCATTGATAATGAATGTAATTTTTTTTTACCAAGAACATTAAACTCACCCAACTGAGCTGCTTTCACATGTACTTTTGTAGCGGATCCAGATTGCGCAGTATTGACAATCCTATTCAGATGCAAGCCAATACCTGAAGGTGTGGGAATCTTGATTGAAGAATCCATAGTATTTGTAGGGTACAGTTTCCAATCAATGGGCGTCGATGGTGTCTCCAAGGATGGTGATTTGTCTGCCTCACCATCTGAAGGATCTTGAACAGGTCTATTAGATATTGCGTTGTGCTGAGCATCTCCAAACTGGAGACAACGTCTACGTGCCCCACGGTTTTGAAAAGCCTGTTAGTTTAGCAAATTTGTGTTAAAGTTCCAGAGTCACTAGTTTGATCATCTTCAAAATCACTTCTCATGATTTGTAGTTTTTCTACACAAGCAGCTGTGAAAAACTCAATACTTGGAGTTGTAAAATGTCAAAAGTTCAGCAAGAAATAACTTTACTTCCACAATAACCAACACCAAATAAAGCACATCTAATTAAATTTACACACCAGAAAACATAAATTTGGATTATAAAGGATAGCTATTGTTACTCAATGCTTAAATAGTGCCAAATTTTCATCAATACAATCTGAATGGTCATATCTTGACAGGCTAGTTACTTGGTATGCAACAAATATAAACTGAATAAGAAAGAAATATGAGTTGTGGACCTGAATAATCTTGTAAATAAATAAAGATGCTGATTCTTCACAATGAAATCAGTAGAACTGTAGAAGAAGAAGAATTCCTAAATGCGTAAAAGCAGATCTAAAGAGCCATGGCTTTGTAGTAGACATACTATCAAAGTACAATTTGTTGTATAGCAATTAGCATGGCAACCCGTACCATAGTCAAGAAACAGAATTTCTCTCTTTCACATTTACCTTTGATTCTGTAAGCAGATACGAAGACTGATCCAAGGTGGCAGTTTCCCCAGCTTCTGCATTCTGCAATCGCAAATTATATGGTATAGAAAGTTAGAAACCTGTATGATAATACACTTTCGAAATCAGAAACAATGCAGCACATCAAAACTAGAACTCACCTCATTCATGAATTTGTCTTCATCCTGATTGACCAAAGAATCGACTGCAGGCAACTCGTGTTCAATCTTTGGACAATGATCAACAGAAACTTCATCTCCCTGTTTTATAAAATTTTCTGTGGCACAGACACTAATCAGTGTAATTTCATTTTTTACCTCTTCAGTTTGCCTACTAGTAACAGGAGGTGCAACGGCTATTTCTTCATTTGTTCCAGTATTAAGTTTATCCTCAATGCTAATTAGAATCTCCTTAGAGCATGTTGGAGTATCTGTCGGCTGATCATTGTATTCAGATTTGTTTATAGCTGAATCAAATGAAAATTTTGGATCAAGTGAATCAACATTCACAATATCTTCAAGGAATTGCTCATGAGATCCTGAAGGACTTAGGATTAGCTCATCCACAGAGTTGCTGCTGTCTGTGGCTTTCTCACAGGAAGCGACTGATGTGCTGCTAGACTGAATATCCAGTTCTCCATGCCCCTTGATGGTAGTTACACTATTCTTGACACTTTCGAACTTTTCATTTAATTTAGCAGAAGAAATTCTGGGGAATACTTCCCTGCTACACATGCACATCACAAATTACTACTATGAGAAAATGTTAGTGTAAGGGGATTTAGTTTCACTCAACAAATGTAAGACCTTTTAAGAAAAGTTGACTGGCTGCGGGTATTGAGTCGAGGAGATGTGAATACAAGGGGGGGAGAATTGAGCCCGGGGAAACCCTGTGTAACTGATGATGCTTTCGCTGTTTGTATAGGAGAAAGGTTGCTTATATAACTAAAGACAGGCGACTCCTGAGATCCATAAAACAGTAGATGAGGAATAAACCATACGAATATAATCTCGTTAAATTAGCAACTTAGCCTACTTGGTTCTACATTGCTTGCCACATTTTCTCAACATAGACATATAAAAAGGATGCTTTTTCGACAATGACAATAAGCTTCAAAGAATTTTTGTACTTTTAATTTTGTAAATGTTCTATCAAGGGTTCAAGGTTGCAGCAGTCCCCATAATGATGAAATAGTCTGCAATCCTACCATTCAATACAAAAATCACTTGGAGACTCATCAAGTAGAAACAGCATGACAATCTCTATCACTATTAACTTCTTGAAGGCCCAGAATTAGTAGAAACTTGATTTAACAATTCCAACTATTGGCACTTCCTTCTGCCAATATCAAATTCACAAAATCTTATGCATCCAAATTGGCGCTGCCTAATTATCATCACTATCCAGCATATCTCAGTAAATATTCCAACAAATGGTGACAAATTATGTTCATGCCCATACTTATTCAGTAAATCGAATCAATCAAGGAAATTAAAGTCAATAGACTTGCCTAGCCGAAGATTGTGTGAATTACCGACCAAAATCTAGCATACCCAACCAGAATTCAAGCAAATATGCAAGGAAAAAAGGAAACCCAAATCCAAAATTCAGATAACCAACTGAAGTACTTCTCAATTTAATAAGGAAAAACGCATTTTTCCATGCTTCTCGAAGCCTACTTCCATTCTGAAATCAAAACCTTCCCATACTCAAAACAAATCCAAAAATAGCGGATTTAATCAAGTCAATCATGTAATAAACAGAAAAACACAAAATATGCAACTATAAAATTGACGAGTAAGTGCATGTACTTGAACAGGAGCGGTTTCGGCGGGGTTGGTGGTTTTAAGTTTGGAAGATTCAGGGGAGTCCATTTTCAGAAACACCAATCTCAAGCCGAATGTTCAGCCTCTGCATTTCTTACCTCTCTCTCTCTCTCTCTCTCTCTCTCTCTCTCTCTACAATCCTTCCTTTCTTCAATTTTTTCCGGTGATTTTTCTCACAACGAAAATGTGATCTAGATAAATGATATTTGTTCGCAATTTCTATAATTTTTAGATCTCTTTTTGGTGAAGCAATTTATTGTATCATGTGCAGATGAAAATGAATGGTAGATTGAAAGTCTAGAGAGAGAGGGATTTTTTCTTAGGCGGGAAAATGGTGAAAATAATTTTGATGTTAGGGCTCGTATTGGGCTTAATTACTTGAGGCCTAAGTAATATAGGCTACATGCACAAGCCCAACTCATTTGATAAGTGCCACGTGTTACTAAGATTGTAATAACTCGAGCATTTAATTATTGATTTTTTGTAATCTTCCAATTTAAATAGGAAATATAGGAAAGTATTTAGGGGTCTTTTGGTATGAATTTTAGTATGTCAATAATAACGGGTATGATATTAGTGTGATTGGATATAGTTGATATTTACTTGATTATGGGTATGATAATATTTGATTATATTATATTTTTATGATAATGAACTAGTTTTTTATAAAGAGAAAATATTATAATATTTTTTCATAATTGTATTATGGGTTATTCTTTAATTTTGTAAGAAAATTACTATTTTAGAAAATATTCTTATTATAATAAAAAACATCTTTTATATCATTCATAAAATATTATTTTTTAATACATAATTATATTATTATTATTATTTCAAAAATAAGTGAATGTTTATTATTTTAAAAATAAAATATATTTCAATAACACTATTTTTAATTAACCATTATTTATTTTAACTAAATACTATTAAAATAATTTGATTATTAGTTCTTAAAAATAAATTGAAAAAATATTATGATATTTATATGGATTTCAAATCTCATACCCATCATTTTACTTGAGTACGAGAAAACTCATGCCTACGTGGTAATGAACTCATAGTAAAGCTCTCATACTCAGATACCAAACATCTTTTGTAGATATTTTGATTCTCGTAGTAGGATCCCAAACTCACCAACCAAACACCCCCTTAACATTTGTTTGCCTTATTGAGAAAAATTGTGCCATTTTGAGATTTAATAGTTTTGGTAATATCAAATCTTTATGTAAAAGTAATTGCATTTAATTAATGCATTTCACAAGCGACTTAAGTATATAAATACATATAAAGAACGCATCATATGAAAACTAGTCTTAGTTAGAAAATAAGAACTCGTCTATATTTATTTGGGCAGAATATTTATATTTACAATCTACGGCTACTATTAAAATATTTATATTTTATTGGGCATTATATTTGTTCAAAATAGTCAATAAGGTTAATATTGGGCATTCGACTTTTTTTTTTTGTTTGTTTACATTTCGTGTTATTTACTTCTTGTTTTATGTTCTTAAGTTCGTGCAAGTTAGGTTTAGCATCGATTATGTTTACTGTTCTATTTTATGCACCCTTCCGATTGGCCAGTTCGACCAATTGTATGAATAGCTAATTAGTTAGTGATCTATCAAAGATGTGAAACACACACATGACTAGATTCGTGAGACTTATAGCTTATAATTAATTTTAGGAGTGTTCAAATTAATTCTGATTAATTGAATTGGTTTAGTAATCTATGCTTGATCACCTTATATTAATTTAATTCGTAGCTAATTTAATATTTTTATCATTTCAAGTCTCAAATTATCCTCTAATTTGGACTACAATCTTCCGTATTTTATTTTATACATATAATTTGATCAAGCCTTAAATCATCTTCTAATCTAATTCAGCGTCGAGCGAATTTATATTGAGTTCTTAACTTATTAAATTGAAACGTGAGACATATTGAACTTTATCGGCTCAATTGCGGTGGTAAGTTGTTTTCATTGATTATCGTTAATCTTTGACTTTTGAAATGACAATACAGTATAATGCTTTCTACATATTAATTCTTCACTTATCTATTTTTTTCCTTTTTTTTTTGCTACTTGAAATTTTGGTTAAAATTGAAATTTGTGTTGAAAACCGAACCGAATCAAAAAATTTCGATTTGTTATTTGGTTTTGTAAAATAGAGAACTGGATTTTTGGTTTGGTTTAGTTTGGTTTAACTGAACTTACACCCCTCGTGAGTTTGGTTTAGTTTAGTTTAGTTTTCTTATCTTACTTCTGTCTCTGTGTACATATTTACTCGCTTCCTTGTGACAAAGTAGTTAATAATAAATTCGACATTGTGTGGTTACTAATCAAACTCATAGATTTATAGGAAAATGTATGTTAGAATCTTCGTTCCCTGTGTTCGATGTATATTTGCATTCTTAAATTATAGGATGTTAAATCTCTTTGGTATGAAGAATGATTAATACGTACGGTTATTTCCTTAGTAGTATACGAAATGGATCAGTTGTTCGTATTTATGCATTAGTATATGTAACTGTTATAGGTATAATCTCCAATATTAACATTAATGAACTGGGATCTCGATCTGTCATGCAGTCATCCCGAGTCTACAACTTTCTCTAGTATTTTAAAATGCACCAATATAATTTGCTAAACTTTCAAGAAAAAAAAAACATTGTTTTTAGGTGTATTATCACTAAGAGAAAAATTAAATGATCTAAAAAAACTACTAGAATCAAATTAAATTGTGTAATGATTAATTTTACAAGATACAAATTACCTTAATTGATAAAATGGATCATGTAGGAACCTTTAACATGAGAACTACGAAACATGTATAATCCTTATTATTTTATACATAATCGTTATATATCTTATGCAAAAAAATTATAATTGTACATTATACATAATCCTCATATGTTTTATGTAGAATGGCAAAAGTGTAAAATTATAGATTTTTTCCACAAAATATATAACGATTATACATGGTTTACAAATATATATATATATATATATATAATTAATTAATTAATTTAGCTAGTTAATCTAACCCATTTTCCAGAATTAGACTATCAGTTTAATTAGTTCTAAACTAAATAAGAGAATATTCGGTTTAACCGATTAAAATAAAATATAGTAGAACTAAACAATCTATATTAGTTTAACTAGATCTATAATATTTTGATTCAATATACAAGACATTTCTAATTTAAGGGGTGTAAACTCTCAAGTAGAATATTTTACAACTTAATTACACGTACACTTAAATGGTTTCAAGTGTTGATCACCAAGTAGTCTAGTTACCAAGTGAGATATGAATGACGTGTGTTTTAGGCACATGCTCTCATTCTATTATCCAACTATATATAATAACCATTTAACCAAACACTATAAAATGTACGCTATAATTATAAGTCTCACAGCTTATAAAAGTAATTTTTTTAACCTACACGTAATAAATAGTACACATGCACAATATAAGTAAAACCAATTAACTTGAGTAATTATAAAATACAAATTTTCAAACTTGATCCAGCAAAGTTGGCTACCTTCAATTTATGCATCTTCGTTTGAATTTATTTAGAAGTAAGATAGTCTTCACACACATCCAATCTGCAGCAGCATCCAAGCATCCAAAAAATGCATCTCTCCAAGATTTCTTGACAACCAAAGAACCAACAACTCCCCAAAATCCAATAATGAATCCAAACGCCATCGAAATCCCAAACCCCTGCATGAAAGATAGCCTCATAAACCACCCACCCTCTTCCTCCTCATCGTCACTTTCTCCTCCACTATCTGTATCCGCCTGGCACATCTTGATGAGAGGCTTCCCACACAGCCTCTCATTCCCAGCATATGCAGATTCATCGAAAGTTTGCAATTGAGGACCCAATGGTATTTTGCCCGATAATTTGTTGTTTGCGAGATGAAGAACAGCGAGATGATTCAACTGGGCAAGGCCAACAGGTATCTCACCGGAGAGTTGGTTTCTTGAAAGATCAAGAACTTCCAACATCTCCATGTGATTGATCTCCGAATCTATGCTTCCGGTTAAACCATTTCTTGATAGATTCAAAGAGATTAACCCTCTCAAAGTGGAGAACGATTCAGGGATGTTCCCGACCAATCTATTACTCGAGAGATCAACGATTTTCAAATGTTAAAGATATTCACAACCCTATGATTTTATTTATCAACGATAGGGATTAACACCAAGACTTTTCTTTTCTTACTAAAAATCTGAACCAGTGGCAATTTTATTTATCTCCAAGTCCCGCATGGACTTGGACTCCTTTTTCGCGCAACGGTCTACAAGCGTGGCACACACGCCTGCATGTCTCATTCATCTAGCGCCTGCACGCCACGGTACAGGGCCGGTCCTAAAAAAAAGGGCCCGGGGCAACGATAAAAAATGGACCCCTTATTTATAAAGTAATATCTGTATTTTCATTGTCTTCTATTTTAGTATATATTTAAAAAAAAACAGAAGTTGTCGTTTCACCTCCATTTTTGATGATATAGTCGTGTTCAAAACAATTTAGTAAACAAGAAAATTAGGGAATAAAAGAGAAATAGAAATGCATAATAACAGAAACGTACAGATAGAATAAAGAATTGATGTAGCATTTACTTTTTTTTATGACCTATTTAATTATTTTAAATTCTATATTACTATATTAAACTAGATATAGTATATTTTGTAATAGAATTCTGGGCCAGATTAAATATATTAACTAAAGAAATTTACTGGGTCATTTATTTGCTAAAAAGAAAGAATAAATATGCTATTTCTTAAAAAAAATTGATTTATTATTTAAAAAAATTAAATAAAAAAATAAAAAAGAGCCTCCAAAATTTGGGACCCTGAGCAACCGCCCCTGCTAACTCTACATGAGGGTCGGCCCTGCCACGGTACCTCAGTCATGTTGCCCGCGCGGCCATGCGTGCTATTTTGTTTGCCTTATTGAGAAAAAATTGTGCCATTTTGAGATTTAATAGTTTTGGTATCAAATCTTTATGTAAAAGTAATTGCATTTAATTAATGCATTTCACAAGCAACTTAAGTATATAAATACATATAAAGAACGCATCATATGAAAACTAGAGTCTTAGTTAGGAAATAAGAACTCGTCTATATTTATTTGGGCATAAAATTTATAGTTACAATCTACGGCTAGTATTAAAATATTTATATTTATTTGGGCATTGTATTTGCTCAAAAGTAGTCAATAAGGTTAATATTTATTGCACTCGATTTATCTAATTACGGAATATTAAAAATATATGTTATGGACATGATGAGTCGTTTCTATATACTATTTATTTACACTTAATCTTTCGGTTCTTATTTTGGTTTAAGTTCGAAGACTTGTTTAGTTTCTTATTTTTGTTCATTGCTTTGGAAGACATCGAATTCGGTACTTCGTTTAATCATTCGACTTTTTTTTTACATTACGTGTTATTTACTTCTTGATTTATGTTCTTAAGTTCGTGTAAGTTAGGTTTAGCATCAATTATGTTTACTGTTCTATTTTATGTACCCTTCCGATTGGCCAGTTCGACCAATAATATGAGTAGCTAATTAGTTAGTGATCTGTCAAAGATGTGAAACACACACATGACTAGATTCGTTTCTTATCTTACTTGTGTCTATGTGCACATATTTACTCGCTTCCTCGTGACAAATTAGTGGTTAATAATAAACTCGACATTATTTCAAGCCTTATCCATATATGTTTTTAATAAATTCGTTTCTTATCTTAGATTAATTTAATTCGTAGCTAATTTAATATTTTTATCATTTCAAGCTTCAAATTATCCTCTAATTTGTATTGCAATCTTCCGTATTTTATTTTATACATATAATTTGATCAATCATCCTCTAATCTAATTCAGCGTCGAGCGAATTTGAATTGAGTTCTTAACTTATTAAATCGAAAAGTGAGACATATTGAACTTTATCGGCTCAATTGCGGTGGTAAGTTGTTTTCATTGATTATTGTTGATCTTTGACTTTTGGAATGACAATACAGTATTATACTTTCTACATATTAATTTTTCACTTATCTATATATGTTTTTTTCTTATTTTTTTCTAATTGAAATTTTGGTTAAAACTGAAATTTTTGGGTTGAAAACCGAACCGAATCAAAGTTTTTCGATTTGGTATTTGATTTTGCAAAATAGAGAACCGATTTTTTTGTTTGGTTTAGTTTGGTTTAACCGAACATGCACCCCTTAGCTAGATGCGTTTCTTATCTTACTTCTGTCTATGTGCACATATTTACTCGCTTCCTCGTGACAAATTTAGTGGTTAATAATAAACTCGACATTGTATTGTTACTAATCAAACTCAAAGATTTATAGGAAAATGCATGTTAGAATCTTCGATCCCTGTGTTCGATATATATGTGCATTCTTAAATTATAGGATGTTAAATCTCTTTGGTATGAAGAATGATTAATACGTACGGTTATTTCCTTAGAAGTATACGAAATGGATCAGTTGTTTGTATTTATGCATTAGTATATGTAACTGTTATTGTCACAACCCAATTTTTGGAAAGGGCGTGTGATCCGGGTGTGATACAATACGGATACATAAATCGAAAAAATCATGATTAAAAGATAATACAGAATAATTCAAAAAATTTAAAATATAGGATCTTCAGTTCGAGATTCATTCAAAATGTGATAAACATCTGAACACATAAAAAAGAGTTCGGATAAAGGTAGGTAAGTCTAGAGTAGCGATTGACAAAAGAAATACATTCCTTGAATTGGGCAAAAACCATTTAAGCACAACGGAAATTGATTTTTTCTTACAGCAACCCTCGCCTCGGCTCCGTCCGTCGGTAGTAGCCGCTCAACCTGAAAAGGTTTTTTGAAAACATTTTAGGCTGAGTACTAGTGTACTCAGTGATCAAGCATTTAATAAAACATTTAATAAAAACTTGCGGTTATCCAAAGCATAAATGTATAGCTTAGGAGGTTTTAAAAAGAAAAAGGTACCCCTAAGTATATGAAACATTTTCCATTTCTTTTGCGCGCGCGTGCCGCATTCTTTTAGTTACTCTTGCAATCCCAGAACACATCCTCGTCGGATCCAATTTCATCTAGGGTCTCGAGCCGTTACTCAGAGCACCCTTTTCAAACTTTGGATATCGGGTCTTTCCCCAGACAATCCCTTATAAACGTTAGTGCACAGTAGATATCAACTCACTGTACAACTAACGGGGGTGTACACAATTTCAATCTGACGTTTTAGGTCAGAATAAAACCTAGATCGACCATACAAGAGCATTAAACTTCATCGAACGCGCATAAAAATATTTTAATGGATAACAACATTTCATATAATTTAAGAGTTTAATAACTCAAAAATAAGTTTAGAGGAAAATATAACTCACTCGTGGCGCGCTATTATTATCTGTAGCGCCTTTTAGGGTTACCGTCCTTCCTCAGAGGGTCCTACAATAGAGACCTAAATTTCGTTAGGATTAAATCTCAAAATCATAGAATTTCTTGAATTCTAAACCACAAAGTTCGCCTTTAGCGAATAGGATTTCGTTTACAAAGAGAGGATTTTTCTTTTGCTATATTTCTCGAAATGATAAAATTCGTCTTCAATATTCTTGCTAGGATATACCCCGTACGCATTTTCGGTAGTAGCCCCTTTCATTCGATAATTTTGTAGCTTTGGTATTTTCTCGGTATTTAAGGGATATTTTGAAAGTAAAATATATTTTGGAAATGTTTTTGCAGCGACTTCCGACTTTATTTCTGGACGATCCGACAGTTGGTCTTTGATGAAAACCCATGTTTAGATTCTTCCCCAGGAGAGGTACGAGATCGTAGAAATAAGTTTCTCGATAAGGCCCTGTTTCGGTATTGAAAGTAGTCCCCAAACTTGAGTCGGTTTGCGGCAGTTCTGCCAATAATACTTTGTAGGCTCATATCTTTTTCGTTCGAATTCTATTTTATTCGTCGAGCATGGTTTTGGAAAGCCAACGGACCTAGATTTCTATCAATATATGGTACGGTGAGTTTTGAGAAGGAACAAAGCTCATAAACTGTTTTAAAGTTGGAGGATCTGCACATTCTGGGAAAAATAGGGTGTTTCAACGATGCGTTTTCGCCAAACCGTAATTTCTTGATACGATTTCCAAATGGCGAACGGAAAGGGTCTGGAGATGGCCTGGACTAAGGTTACCAGATTCGAGAGTCGTTCACAAAAGATCTCGCTAAAACACTTAGAATTTTCTGGTTTAGGCATTAAATCAAACAGTTTTTAGGCCATTTTGAAGCGATTATATCTCGGCGATCAGGACTCTATTTTTCAATCGGAAATATATTTTGGAATCCTTGTTGATTAAAGTTTGTGATGGTGTAAGTTTTCTAGAGTTTTTGGTTCAATTGAGTTATCAGAATCGGCCGGAAACTTGCTACTCTGTGCTTCTCGCCAGCTTGACAGTTTTGAGTGGGCCTTTTCGTTGGGGCATAACGTTTTAGTCCGAGCTCCAAATGAGGAGAGAGAAGTGGCATTTGAAAGCCTGTAGACGTGGCTTTCCAATAGTTTGGGTTTAAAAGGGGTTTAGGACAACAAAATGGGTGTTGGAAATGCTCGAATTATTCTGCTCCGCAGCTTGAAAATCAATAGGCAGTGTAGTGAGCCTTCTTCGACGACGAATAACTCCTTGGTCTGAACTCCGTTTCACGAATCGATTGCAGCATTGGAAAACCAACACAAACATATATATAGAGGGATGGTTCTTAATCGTTTTAATTTGGTAAAGATTGGTGGAAACCGCGGGTCGAAGTTGCTGCTCGCTTTCGCACGCGCTCCGACAGCTAAAGTTCGACAACTCATATCTCTTTCGTTTCTTCTCCGATTTACGATAAAAAGGTGGCTATGGAAAGCTAACGGAAGGGTCTTTCCAATGATATAAATTTTCGTCTGTTTTGGTTAAGGGAAAGGTTCTGAAAACGAGCCATAATTTGCGAAAAAAGAAAATTTATGTGCGACAACGATTTTCTAAGGCTTATCTCTCATGTTACATCTCCAATTAATTTGATATTTTAATCACATGCTACCAACATTATAATTATAAGTCTCACAGCTTATAAAAGTAAATTTTTTTTAACCTACACGTAATAAATAGTACACATGCACAATATAAGTAAAACCAATTAACTTGAGTAATTATAAAATACAAATTTTCAAACTTGATCCAGCAAAGTTGGCTACCTTCAATTTATGCATCTTCGTTTGAATTTATTTAGAAGTAAGATAGTCTTCACACACATCCAATCTGCAGCAGGATCCAAGCATCCAAAAAATGCATCTCTCCAAGATTTCCTGACAACCAAAGAACCAACAACTCCCCAAAATCCAATAATGAATCCAAACGCCATCGAAATCCCAAACCCCTGCATGAAAGATAGCCTCATAAACCACCCACCCTCTTCCTCCTCATCGTCACTTTCTCCTCCACTATCTGTATCCGCCTGGCACATCTTGATGAGAGGCTTCCCACACAGCCTCTCATTCCCAGCATATGCAGATTCATTGAAAGTTTGCAGTTGAGCACCCGATGGTATTTTTCCCGATAATTTGTTGTTTGAGAGATCGAGTTTAGAAAGAAAACTCAATTGGGCAAGGCCAACAGGTATCTCACCGGAGAGTTGGTTTCTTGAAAGATCAAGAACTTCCAACATCTCCATGTGATTGATCTCCGAATCTATGCTTCCGGTTAAACCATTTCTTGATAGATTCAAAGAGATTAACCCTCTCAAAGTGGAGAACGATTCAGGGATGTTCCCGACCAATCTATTGCTCGAGAGATCAACGAGTTTCAGAAGTCCCAGCGTCCGTTGGTACGGCCATTCCTGCCCTTTCCATTGGACTATCATTGAGTTCATAACTCCATCAAAAGGGCAGGTGTCTTTGGTGTACGTGATGTAGATCATGTTGGTAGCAATAACACTCTTGTCTACCAATGAAGTGAAGTTGTGGAAACAGTATGGAATGTTTCCGGATATGTTGTTTCTTGAGATATCGAGTATTTGAATATGATTGAGACTGCAAATTTCTAAAGGGATTCTGCCATGAAATCTATTCTCGCGCAAGCTAAGATATGCCATGTCCATGAAGAAGCTCCCACTCAACCAGGGTGGTATTACTCCGGTCAGCCCGTTGTGTCCCACATCGATCAGCTGCAGAATGCTACACTTCTTCAAAGAAGAAGGCAACTGTCCGGACAAATTGTTACCTTGCAGTTGCAAGGTTAGGAGGTTCGACAAAGAGCCTAAAGATTCCGGGATTTGACCATGGAGTTTGTTGTTGCTCAAGTTGAGAATAGCTAGCTCTGTCATATTTTGCCAACATCTGGGTAAGGATCCGAACAATTGGTTGTTGGATAGATCGAGAAGTAGGAGGATGTTGTTGGAAAGAGAGCAGATAGATGAGATTGAGTCCGAGAGCAAGTTGTTGCTTAAGAAAATAAAGCCGCTGTTTGGATGTGGTATTAGGCCAGAAAAGTGATTATAACTAGCATCTATTGTCTTGATATGAGAGAATAAGAGTTGAGGGATGGGGCCAAAAAGGTGGTTATGAGAAATATTTAAGTAGAAAATCATAGGCGACAAACTCCACAACCATGTAGGCACTTTGCCGGAAATGGCATTATCAGAAATGTCAAGATAGGAGAAATTAGTCTGAGTTCGAAGCCATGTGGGGAAAGAAGGGCCCATTTTGCATCTTGCTAGTCCTATGCTATCCAACTGAAAAGGGGGTATCCAACTAGGTGGAATCTCTAAGGTTAGTGTATTGTGAGAAAAGTGTAGAGTCTTCAAATTGTGAAGTTTCTCAAAGTGGGATTCTAAGACCTATTCCTTCCAAAGAGTTGTAGCTAAAGCTTAAATACTCAAGCTCCGAGAGAGTGCCTATACTCAAAGGAACTGGCCCGGTGATTTTGTTGCCTTCAAGATTCAAGTATTTGAGCTTAGAGCAAGCTCCCACGTCCGGTGGGATTGACCCTTTGATCTCATTATATGATAACTCCACTACTTGTAATGAAGTCATCACTTTGCAAGATTGGTTCCCGACTAATCCTTCAAGAGGTTCTTCCAAGCTAGTACCAAACATGTCTAAGATTTTCAAGTGGCTCAAACTCCGTATAGATTTTGGAAACCCATGAGAAAGTGTGTTGCCAGGGAGATGGAGTTCTTCAAGAAATATAAATCTCCCAAAGGAGTCTGGAATTGGACCATCTAGTTGATTACTTCCCAGGTCTATGAATACAAGAGTTGTGCTTAGATTGAACAACCAATCAAAGGAGGATCTAGTGAGACTATTTCCAGCAAGCTCAAGAACAGACAGAGATTGTAATAAGGAAGAGTTAAGAAAGTGATGAGATGACGGCTTTACATCTTGAAGAGAACAGTAGTTAAGAAACAAGTGCTGCAGAGAACTAAGCTTCAACACGGATTCCAACCAGTTTGAATCACTTACGTTGGCTCTACTCAAATAAAGTTCAGACAACAAGGTTAGATGAGAAAGCCAATCAAGATTCTCCGACCAGATCTTCTTGTTGTAAGAGAGATCTAATCCCCGCAAGTTGGTAAGATTCCCAAGCTGTGGCGGAACCATACCAGAAAAGTTGGACAGAGAGAGATTCAAGATTTGCAAATTCTCAAACGAACCGAAGAATCTTGGAATTGAGACTCCTCCGAAATCGTTGTAGCTCAAATCTAGATGTTCCAAGGATTCTAGCTCAAGTAAGGAAGAAGTGATGTTACCTTTGACTCCCTGAAGTAAGATTCCGGTGACACGGCCGGTGGTGTTGCTGCACCGAACGCCCTTCCATTCGCAGCATTCTTCTCCACTCCCCCATGACGTCAGAACTCCGTAGTCGTCCACGAGGCCTTGCTTGAACCTCATTAGGGCATTTCTCTCTCTGACAATGCATTTTATCTCTCCTGCTGAAACAGCTGGAAAATCACTGCATGCTAGAACAAGAGCAAGCAATATTAAGGGAATAAACATGTATGGAACTGGAACTCGCCGCTTATCAGTAGACATTTCTGTTGGGGAAAGAAAATGCATGGTCTGGGTTTTCTGAGACGTTGTTAACGCCTTTAAATACATGAATACTCTTCGAGTCAAGCCAAATATTAGAGTGGAACTGTGGAAAGAGACAAATTTGTATAACGTGGTGGAAATTTCCTATGACAATTTTTTCAAAAAAGGTATCATAAATTTACTTGAGAAATTATAATATCGAATACAACTCATGGACTTTGATTTTTCAATAATGGAAAGAACAGCGCATCATGTGATGATAGGACAAAAGTAGACAAATTTGTGGTTCAAATGTTAAAGATATTCACAACCCTATGATTTTATTTATCAACGATAGGGATTAAAACCAAGACTTATCTCTTCTTACTAAAAATCTGAACCAGTGGCAATTTTATTTATCTCCAAGTCCCGCATGGACTTGGACTCCTTTTTCGCGCAACGGTCTACAAGCGTGGTCCTAAAAAAAAAGGGTCCGGGGCAAGCGATAAAAAATGGGCCCTCTCTCTATAAAGTAATATCTGTATTTTCATCGTCTTCTATTTTAGTATATATTTTTAAAAAAACAGTAGTTGTCGTTTCACCTCCATTTTTGGTGATATAGTCGTGTTCAAAACAGTTTAGTAAACAAGAAAATTAGGGAATAAAAGAGAAATTGAGATGAATAATAACAGAAAAGTACAGAAATAATAAAAAATTGAGGTAGCATTTATTTTTTTTACCTATTTAATTATTTTAAATTCTATATTACTATATTAAACTAGATATAGTATATTTTGTAATAGAATTTTGGGCCAAATTAAATATATTAACTAAAGAAATTTACTGGATCATTTCTTTGCTAAGAAGAATGAATAAATATGCTATTTATTATAAAAAAAATTAAATAAAAAAATGAAAAAGGGCCGCCCTGCTAACTCTACATGAGGGTCGGCCCTACCACAGTACCTCAGTCATGTTGCCCGCGCGGCCATGCGTGCTATTTTGTTTGCCTTATTGAGAAAAATTGTGCCATTTTGAGATTTAATAGTTTTGGTAATATCAAATCTTTATGTAAAAGTAATTGCATTTAATTAATGCATTTCACAAACAACTTAAGTATATAAATACATATAAAGAACGCATCATATGAAAACTAGAGTCTTAGTTAGGAAATAAGAACTCGTCTATATTTATTTGGGCATAATATTTATAGTTACAATCTACGGCTAGTATTAAAATATTTATATTTATTTGGGCATTGTATTTGCTCAAAAGTAGTCAATAAGGTTAATATTTATTGCACTCGATTTATCTAATTACGGAATATTAAAAATATATGTTATGGACATGATGAGTCGTTTCTATATACTATTTATTTATTTATTGGTCATTTTGGCATTCACTGGACACTTTAATCTTTCGGTTCTTATTTTGGTTTAAGTTCGAAGACTTGATTAGTTTCTTACTTTTGTTCGTTGCTTTGGAAGACATCGAATTCAGTACTTTGTTTAATCATTCGACTTTTTATTTTTATTTTTATTTTATTTTTACATTTAGTGTTATTACTTGTTTTATGTTTTTAAGTTCGTGCAAGTTAGGTTTAGCATCGATTATGTTTACTGTTCTATTTTATGCACACTTCCGATTGGCCAGGTCGACCAGTAGTATGAGTAGCTAATTAGTTAGTGATCTGTCAAAGATGTGAAACACACACATGACTAGATTTGTGAGACTTATGGCTTATAATTAATTTTAGGAGTGTTCAAATTAATTCTGATTAATTGAATTGGTTTAGTAATCTAGGCTTGATCACCTTATGTTAATTTAATTCGTAGCTAATTTAATATTTTTTTATCATATCAAGTCTCAAATTATCCTCTAATTTGGACTACAATCTTCCGTATTTTATTTTATACATATAATTTGATCAATCATCCTCTAATCTAATTCAACGTCGAACGAATTTGAATTGAGTTCTTAACTTATTAAATCGAACGATGGACATATTGAACTTTATCGGCTCAATTGCAATGGTAAGTTGTTTTCATTGATTATCGTTGATCTTTGACTTTTGGAATGACAATACAGTATTATGCTTTCTACATATTAAGTCTTCACTTATCTTCTTATTTTTTTCTACTTGAAATTTTGGTTAAAACTGGAATTTTTGGGTTGAAAATCGAACCGAATCAAAGTTTTTCGATTTGGTATTTGGTTTTGCAAAATAAAGAATCGAATTTTTTGTTTGGTTTAACCGAACTTGCACCCCTAGCTAGATCCGTTTCTTATCTTACTTTTTGTCTATGTGCACATATTTACTCGCTTCCTCGTGAAAAATTTAGTGGTTAATAATAAACTCGACATTGTGTTGTTACTAATCAAACTCATAGATTTATAGGAAAATGCATGTTAGAATCTTCGATCCATGTGTTCGATATATATGTGCATTCTTAAATTATAGGATGTTAAATCTCTTTGGTATGAAGAATGATTAATACGTACGGTTATTTCCTTAAGTATACGAAATGGATCAGTTGTTTGTATTTATGCATTAGTATATGTAACTTTTATTGTCACGACTCGGTTTTCGGAAAGAGCGTGTGATCGGGTGTGGTACAATACGGATACATAAATCGAGAAATTCATGATTAAAAGATAATACAGGTTTTTTCAAAAATTTAAAATATAGGATCTTCAATTCGAGATTCATTTAAGATTCGCAACTTCTAGATATTCCAAGGATAGCGGTTGCAGGTAACTTGAGAATCTTGGGTATAGCGGCTGCAGCTGCAGGATCTAGCTTAATTCAAACTGGGTATCTTACCAACTTTTAGAAGTTTGCAAATACCAAAAAATAATTTCTCCTTAGATTAAGCTAGAAGTTGGAATAACGGGTAAATAGTAAGTGATTGGAAGATTCCCAAGCTACCACTGGAGATAAGAGTAAATAGTTATCATGATTGTAATCTTACCAACTTGCGCATGATTGTATACCCACTGGAGAAGTTCGAGATTCCTTCAAGATTCGTAACTATTTCTTGTTTCTCCGTAAATACTCTCCTATATTTCCTATTTAAATTGGAAGATTACAAAAAATCAATAATTAAATGCTCGAGTTATTACAATCTTAGTAACACGTGGCACTTATCAAATGAGTTGGGCTTGTGCATATAGCCTACATTACTTAGGCCTCAAGTAATTAGGCCCAATACGAGCCCTAATCTCAAAATTATTTTCACCATTTTCCCGCCTAGAAAAAATCCCTCTCTCTCTAGACTTTCAATCGACCATTCATTTTCATCTGCACATGATACAATAAATTGCTTCACCAAAAAGAGATGTAAAAACTATAGAAATTGCGAACAAATATCATTTATCCAGATCACATTTTCGTTGTGAGAAAAATCACCGGAAAAAATTGAAGAAAGGAAGGATTGTAGAGAGAGAGAGAGAGAGAGAGAGAGAGAGAGTAAGAAATGCAGATGCTGAACATTCGGCTTGAGATCGGTGTTTCTGAAAATGGACTCCCCTGAATCTTCCAAACTTAAAACCCCAACCCCGCCGAAACCGCTCCTGTTCAAGTACATGCACTTACTCGTCAATTTTATATTTGCATATTTTGTGTTTTTTTGTTTATTACATGATTGACTTGATTAAATCCGCTATTTTTGGATTTGGTTTGAGTATGGGAGGGTTTTGATTTCAAAATGGAAGTAGGCTTCGAGAAGCGTGGAAAAATGCGTTTTTCCTTATTAAATTGAGAAGTACTCAAGTTGGTTATCTGAATTTTGGATTTGGGTTTCCTTTTTTCATTGCACATTTGCTTGAATTCTGGTTGGGTATGCTAGATTTTGGTCGAGAATTCACACAATCTTCTGCTAGGCAAGTCTATTGTCTTTAATTTCCTTGATTGATTGGATTTACTGAATAAGTATGGTCATGAACATAATTTGTCACCATTTGTTGGAATATTTACTGAGATATTGATGCAGAAAATATATTAAGATATTAGTTTTGGTTTAGAGTTCATTATTGCATGTTTTATGGGCTTTTCATTATTTAGGCCTTTTAGGGTTTTTTTAGACACTATATATATGTCTGCCTTTTATTTTGTATGGGTTTTTTTTGGTTGAATGAAATATTAGACGTGTTCGTCTCTATTTTCCCTTTTATTCGTGTTCAATTGTGAACCGAGTATTTGGATGCCCAAATCCGGCTATCTCTTCGTGTAGATCAACGGTTTTGGAAGAGTTTCCAGCGGGTATTCGTGCGTCGAATCAACGTTCGAGATTATTGCAGGATCTTTCCTGCATCTGTTTCGGCATCGTTTCCGGCATTCCGAGGAATCAACGGAGTCGATTGGTATCACGTCTATCCTATTTTATCTATCCTTTTTATCTATTTCTATTCAGTTAATCTTCCGCTGCATCAGATATGCTGGATAGTGATGATAATTAGGCAGCTCCAATTTGGATGCATAAGATTTTGTGAATTTGATATTGGTAGAAGGAAGTGCCAATAGTTGGAATGGTTAATCAAGTTTCTACTAATTCTGGGCCTTCAAGAAGGTAATAGTGATAGAGATTGTCATGCTGTTGCTACTTGATGAGTCTCCAAGTATTTTTTGTATGGAATGGTAGGATTGCAGACTATTTCATCATTATGGGGGGCTGCTGCAACCTTCAACCCTTGATAGAACATTTACAAAAAGTACAAAAATTCTTTGAAGCTTATTGTCATTGTCGAAAAAGCATCCTTTTATGTGTCTGTGTTGAGAAAATGTGGCAAGCAATGTGGAACCAAGTTGGCTAAGTTGCTAATTTAACGAGATTATATTCGTATGGTTTACTCCTCATCTGCTGTTTTATGGATCTCAGGACTCGCCTGTCTTTAGTTATATAAGCAACCTTTCTCCTATACAAACAGTGAAAGCATCATCAGTTACACAGGGTTTCCCCGGGCTCAATTCCTCCCCCCCCCCCCCCCATGTATTCACCTCTCCTCGACTCAATACCCGCAGCCAGCCAACTTTTCTTAAAAGGTCTCACATTTGTTGAGTGAAACTAAATCCCCCTTAAACTAACATTTTCTCATGGTAGTAATTTGTGATGTTCATGTGTAGCAGGGCAGTATTCCCCAGAATTTCTTCTGCTAAATTATATGAACAGTTCGAAAGTATCAAGAATAGTGTAACTACCATCAAGGGGCATGGAGAACTGGATATTCAGTCTAGCAGCACAGCAGTCGCTTCCTGTAAGAAAGCCACAGATAGCAGCAGCTCTGTGGATGAGCTAATCCTAAGTCCTTCAGGATCTCATGAGCAATTCCTTGAAGATATTGTGAATGTTGATTCACTTGATACAAAATCTTCATTTGATTCAGCTATAAACATATCTGAATACAATGATCAGCCGACAGATACTCCAACATGCTCTAAGGAGATTCTAATAAGCCTTGAGGATGAACTTAATACTGGAACAAATGAAGAAGTAGCCTTTGCACCTCCTGTTACTAGTAGGCAAACTGAAGAGGTACAAAACGAAATTACACTGATTAATGTCTGTGCCACAGAAAATTGTACTCCCTCTGTTTCGTTCCATTAGTTCATTTTTCCTTTTTGGGTCGTTCCACTCCATTAGTCTACTTTCCCTTTTTAACTTAAAATAATACTCTAATATATTCAAGTGGACCCTACTACTTTATCTATTTTACACACAACAAACAACTTTCTTAATTTCCGTGCCGAAAAGAAAGTGGATTATTGAAGTGGAACGGAGGGAGTATAAAACAGGGAGATGAAGTTTATGTTGATCATTGTCCAAAGATTGAACACGAGTTGCCTGCAGTCGATTCTTTGGTCAATCAGGATGAAGACAAATTCATGAATGAGGCGAGTTCTAGTTTTAGTGTGCTGCATTGTTTCTGATTTCGAAAGTGTATTGAACAGACTAAATTTTTCTTAAGTCGATAGAACAATTATATTAAGTGGGAAAGTCTAATTAATCTACTTGCACTTATAAGTAAATATAACATGTAATGTTCTTCATTACAATAGAACGAATTCAAACATATACCTTTGTAGAAAATCAAGACACAACTTTAACCATGGTAGTTTTATTAAAATTATGGTAAATTGGATTTTTTAGTCCTCAAACTATGCGTGTTTGACCAATTTGGTCCCTTATTTATTTATTTTAGTTAATTGGTCCCCAAACTATAGAATTTTGGACGAATTGGTCCTTATTTTAATTTTTTTTATTAGTCAACTGTTAGTCAACGATTTTTAAAGGGTATTTTCGGTATAATATTATTGAGGATCAAAACGTCCAAATATTGAAAGATTGAGGACAAATTTGACCAATTTTTTTCTTTAATTTTTTTAAGTTTTTCAAAAATTAAAAAATATTTTAATAATTTTGCTTTTTTTAAGGAGCAATTATGCCAATTTTAAATATGTTGAGGACCATTCCCGTTAATTATAATATATTTGGGGATCAAATTACTATGAAAACGATGGATTAAAACATAAAATATATTACTCCGTAACCAATTTTTTTCCGAATATTACTATGAAAACAGAGGATTAAAACATAAAATATACGAAAAATTAATGAATAAATCATATTGGATTAAAAACATGTTTTGAATGGAAATCTACTATAGTTTTATTCATTGATTATCAAATATTCTACGTTTTTCTCTTCTTTATCATAATAATATATTCGAAAATTTTGATAATAGAGCTATAAAATTTGACGATTATGATCCCATAATATAGGGATTGGTCTTCAACTTATTTAAAATTGGCGTAGTTGGTCCTTAAAAAAATCAAAATGACTAAAATAGTTTTCGATTTTTGTAAAATTAAAAAAAAATCAATAAATTTTTTTTTGGCCAAATTGGTCCTCAATTTTTTAGTATTTGGACGTTTTGGTCCTCAATAATATTATACCGAAAATACTCTTTAAAAATTATTGATTAACAGTTGACTTACAAAAAAATTAACAAAATGACCAATTCATCCAAAAATCTATAGTTTGGGGACCAATTAACTAAAAAAAAATAAATAAGGGACCAAATTGGTCAAACACGCATAGTTTGGGGACTAAAAAAATCCAATTTGCCTAAAATTATTCAGTTTTTCTCTTTGTGATAATGTAATTCTAGGTGCATTTTAAAAAATGTCTTATATTAAGAGAAAATGTAGCTAGGGATGACTCCATGACGGACCCAGATCTAGTTCATCAATGTTAATATTAGAGAAAATAAATATTTGAAGCAATCTGAAATAAGATCATTGAAATATATTTTAAAACATTGATTAACTGGATTAAATTTGTACTCCCTCCGTCCCGCTAGAAACGACGCGTTTCCTTTATTGGGCTATCCCACTAGAAATAACGAGTTTCTTAAAATGGTAAAAATTGTGTGGACCACATTTAACTACTAAAAAGTTAAACAATCTACATCACATAACACCACTTTTTGATTTCCGCTCCCAAAAAAAACGTGTCGCTTCTAGTGCGACGGAGGGAGTACTAGTTTAAGGACGAAACCCTTTATTTTGGAGAGAGGCGAATCGATTATTATTATTTTTATTTTTTTAAGATAAAAACTCTAGAGGAAAAATTTTCACTGGTTCAGATTTTTAGTAAGAAAAGAGAAGTCTTGGTGTTTATCCCTATCGTTGATAAATAAAATCATAGGGTTGTGAATATTTTTAACATTTGAACCACAAATTTGTCTACTTTCGTCCGATCATCCCATGATGCGCTCGCTGTTCTTTCCATTATTGTCAAATCAAAGTCCATGATTTGTCTTCGATATTATAATTTCTCAAGTAAATTTATGATACCGTTTTTGAAAAAATTGTCATTGGAGATTTCCACCATGTCTTTTCCACTAATATGTGGCTTGACTCGAAGAGTATTCATGTATTTGAACGTCTCAGAAAACCCAGACCATTTTCTTTCCCCAGCAGAAATGTCTACTGATAAACGAGTTCCAGTTCCACACATGTTTATTCCCTTAATATTGCTTGCTCTTGTTCTAGCATGCAGTGATTTTCCAGCTGTTTCAGCAGGAGAGATAAAATGCCTTGTCAGAGAGAGAAATGCCCTAATGAGTTTCAAGCAAGGCCTCGTGGACGACTACGGAGTTCTGACGTCATGGGGGGGTGGAGAAGAATGCTGCGAATGGAAGGGCGTTCGGTGCAGCAACACCACCGGCCGCGTCACCGGAATCTTACTTCCGGGCGACCAAGATGATGATTACTATCCCCGCAGAGTCAAAGGTGACATCACTTCTTCCTTACTTGAGCTGCAATCCTTGGAACATCTAGATTTGAGCTACAACGATTTCGGAGGAGTCTCAATTCCAAGATTCTTCGGTTCGTTTGGGAATTTACAAATCTTGAATCTCTTTTGGTCCAACTTTTCTGGTATGGTTCCGCCACAGCTTGGGAATCTTACCAACTTGCGGAGATTATATCTCTCCGACATCTGGTCGGAGAATCTTGATTGGCTTTCTCATCTAACATTGTTGTCTGAACTTTTTTTGAGTGAATCCAACCTAAGTGATTCAAACTGGTTGGAATCAGTGTTGAAGCTTCGTTCTCTGCAGCATTTGTTTCTTAACGACTGCTCTCTTCAAGATGTAAAGCCGTCATCTCATCACTTTCTTAACTCTTCCTTATTACAATCTCTTTCTGTTCTTAACCTTCCTGACAATATTCTCACTAGATCCTCCTTTGATTGGTTGTTCAATCTAAGCACAACCCTTGTATTCATAAACCTGGCAGATAATCTACTAGATGGTCCAATTCCAGACTCCTTTGGGAGATTTATATTTCTTGAAGAACTCTATCTCTCTGGCAACACACTTTCACATGGGTTTCCAAAATCTATACGGAGTTTGAGGCACTTGAAAAACTTAGACATGTCTGATAATAACTTGGAAGAATCTCTTGAAGGATTATTCGGGAACCAATCTTGCAAAGTGATGACTTCATTACAAGAAGTGGACTTATATTATAATCAGATCAAAGGGTCAATCCCGGAAGTGGGAGCTTGTTCTAAGCTCAAACACCTGGATCTTGAAGGCAACAAACTCATCGGGCTGGTTCCTTCGAGTATAGGCAATCTCTCGGAGCTTGAGTACTTAAGCTTTAGCCACAACTCTTTGGCAGGAATGATCTCAGAATCCCTCTTTCTTAAACTTCATCGCTTGAAGACTTTGGACTTTTCTCACACTTCATTAACCTTGCAGTTTTCACCTAGTTGGATACCCCCTTTTCAGTTGGACAGTATACAACTAGCAAATACCAAAATGGGCCCATCTTTTCCCACATGGCTTCAAACTCAAACAAATTTCTCCCTTCTTGACATTTCTGATAATGCCATTTCCGGCAAAGTGCCTACATGGTTGTGGAGTTTGTCGCCTATGATTTTCTACTTAAATATTTCTCATAACCACCTTTTTGGCCCCATCCCTCAACTCTTATTCTCTCATATCAAGACAATAGATGCTAGTTATAATCACTTTTCTGGCCTAATACCATTACTTCATCCAAACACCACCTTTGTTCAGTTAAGCAACAACTTGCTCTCGGACTCAATCTCATCTATCTGCTCCGTCTCCAACAACATCCTCCTACTTCTCGATCTATCCAACAACCAATTGTTCGGAGCCTTACCCAGATGTTGGCAAAATATGACAGAGCTAGCTATTCTCAACTTGAGCAACAACAAACTCCATGGTCAAATCCCGGAATCTTTAGGCTCTTTGTCGAACCTCCAAACCTTGCACCTGCAAGGAAACAATTTGTCCGGACAGTTGCCTTCATCTTTGAACAAGTGTGGCCTTCTGCATCTGATCGATGTGGGACACAACAAGCTGACCGGAGTAATCCCACCATGGTTGAGTGGGAGCTTTTTCACATCCATGACATATCTTAGCTTGCGCGAGAATAGATTTCATGGCAGAATCCCTTTAGAAATTTGCAGTCTCAATGAGATTCAACTACTCGATCTCTCAAGAAACAACATATCCGGAAACATCCCACACTGCTTCCACAACTTCACTTCATTGGTAAAAAAGAGTGTTACTACTACCACCACGATCTACATCCCGTACAGCCAAAGCACAGACCTTATTGACAGAGTTATGAACCCAATATTAGTCCAATGGAAAGGACAGGAATGGCCGTACCTACAGACGTTGGAACTTCTGAAACTCGTTGATCTATCGAGCAATAGATTGGTCGGGAACATCCCTGAATCGTTCTCCACTTTGAGAGAGTTAATCTCTTTGAATCTATCAAAAAATGGTTTAACCGGAAGCATAGATTCGGAGATCAATCACATGGAGATGTTGGAAGTTCTTGATCTTTCAAGAAACCAACTCTCCGGTGAGATACCTGTTGGCCTTGCCCAATTGAGCTTTCTTTCTAAACTTGATCTCTCAAACAACAAATTATCGGGCAAAATACCATCGGGTGCTCAATTGCAAACTTTCGATGAATCTGCATATGCTGGGAATGAGAGGCTGTGTGGGAATCCTCTCATCAAGATATGCGAGGCGGATACAGACAGTGGAGGAGAAAGTGACGATGAGGAGGAAGAGGGTGGGTGGTTTATGAGGCTATCTTTCATGCAGGGGTTTGGGATTTCGATGGCGTTTGGATTCATTATTGGATTTTGGGGAGTTGGTGGTTCTTTCGTTGTCAAGAAATCTTGGAGAGATGCATTTTTTGGATGCTTGGATGCTGCTGCGGATTGGATGTGTGTGAAGACTATCTTACTTCTAAATAAATTCAAACGAAGATGCATAAATTGAAGGTAGCCAACTTTGCTGGATCAAGTTTGGAAATTTGTATTTTATAATTACTCAAGTTAATTGGTTTTACTTATATTGTGCATGTGTACTATTTATTACGTGTAGGTGAAAAAAAATCTACTTTTATAAGCTGTGAGACTTATAATTATACATTTTATAGTGTTTGGTTAAATGGTTATTATATATAGTTGGATAATAGAATGAGTGCATGTGCCTAAAAAACACGTCATTCATATCTCACTTGGTAACTAGACTAGTAGGTGATCAACACTTGAAACCATTTAAGTGTACGTGTAATTAATTAAGTTGTAAAATATTCTACTTGAGAGTTTACAGTTACACCCCTTAAATAAGAAATGTCTTGTATATTGAATCAAAATATTATAGATCTAGTTAACTAATATAGATTGTTTAGTTCTACTATATTTTATTTAAATCGGTTAAACCGAATATTCTCTTATTTAGTTTAGAACTAATTAAACTGATACTCTAATTCTGGAAAATGGGTTAGATTAACTAGCTAGATTGATTATATATAGAGAGAGAGAGAAAAAGAGAGAGAGAGTGAGGATAGATTGAGAACATGGTGTTAATGAGAACAAATCTCAACATTTCCTTTACAAGATGTGCGGTCAATATTGAATCTATCTTTATTATATTTTTGAATTAATAATGAGTTCATTAATAGTATTTTCGTAATTTTACACTTTTGTCATTTTACAATTATGTATAATGTACAATTATAATTTTTTTGTATAAAATATATAACGATTATGTATAAAATAATAAAGATTATAACAATTCATTTACTCCACGCTAGTAGAATTCACAGAGTCGAGCACCCCTATTGGTCAAGTTTCCCTTCACGCTGCTTCTCCTTGAATGGAGACGCGAAGAATCGTGTCTGCATCCCCAACTCAATATAAACCCCTTCAACCTTCCTATTTCACTTTGATGCTACCAAAACTCTGATTTGTTTCCCTTAAAAATCTTATTTGCTCTAAGTCGTTTTCACTTTGTTCCAAACAACCCCTCATTTTCTGGACAGCTTCACAAGTGAAGAAGGCAACTTCCTTTGCGTATTTATACCCTCCTTCAGCTATAGGATTTTTGTAACAGATTATAACAATTCATTTACTCCTTGATCAAGTGTTGAGTTGATAGAGAATGCTGAAAATCAAGTGTTTGTATTATACTGTGAGTTAATTTTAGAAGCTTGATTATTAGCTTAGTTGTTTCTTCCCTTATGTACAATCCCTCTCTCCCTTCTTTTCCTTCACTTTGATTTAAGCCATGTTTGTATGAGAATCTTGTGGGTTGTGTTTAGAACAAGAAGAGAACTGGAAACTAACGCAGAATATTTATGCCCAACACATGCTCGATTAAATGTAACACTTGGACAAGCTATTGTATGTTGCTCTGTTCTTCAGCTTCTGGTGTCTTATTTCTTGTGAATATGAACTTAATTCCTTCACAAGAGTTGTTCATTATAATGTTGGTAACATGTGATTAAAGTCTCAAATTAATTGGAGATGTAACATGAGAGATAATCCTTAGAAAATCGTTGCCGCACAGAAATTTTCTGTTTTCGCATCTTGCTGGGGCTGCGAATTCTGGCTCGTTTTCAGAACCTTTCCCTTAACCAAAACAGACGAAACTTGATATCATTGGAAAGACCCTTCCGTTAGCTTTCCATAGCCACCTTTTTATCGTAAATCGGAGCAGAAACGAAAGAGAGATGAGTCGTCGAACTTCAGCTGTCGGAGCGCGCGGGAAAGCGAGCAGCAACTTCGACCCGCGGTTTCCACCAATCTTTACAACTTAAAACGATTAAGAACCATCCCTCTATATATATGCTTGGGCTGGTTTTCCAATGCTGCCATCGATTCTTGAAACGGAGTTCGGACCAAGGAGTTATTCGCCGTCGAAGAAGGCTCGCTGCACTGCCTATTGATTTTCAAGATGCGGAGTAGTATAATTCGAGCGTTTCCAACACCCTTTTTGTTGTCCTAAACCCCTTTGAAACCTATACCATTGGAAAGCCACATCTACAGGCTTTCAAACGCCACTTCTATCTTGTCATTTAGAGCTCGGACTAAAACGTTATGCCCGGGCGAAAAGGCCAACTCAAAACTGCCAAGCTGGCGAAAAGCGCAGAGTAGCAAGTTTCCGGGCGATTCTGATAACTCAATCGAACCAAAAACTCTAGAGAACTTACATGATCACAAACCTTAATCAACAAGGATTCCAAAACATATTTCCGAATGAAAAATGGAGCCCGGATCGCCGAGATATACTCGCTTGAAAATGGCCTAAAACTGTTTGATTTAATACACCAGAAAATAGTGTTGAACAAAGGGCTTAACTATCACCCTTTTTTCGAGATCTTTTGTGAATGGCCCTCGAATCTGGTAACCCCAAGCCCCATACCGTCTTAAACCTTGTCATACAGGCCATCTCTAGACCCTTTCCGTTTGCCATTTGGAGATCGTATCAAGAAATTACAGTTCGGTGAAAACGCATCGTTGAAACACCCTATTTTTCCCGGAATGTGCAGATCCTCCAACTTTAAAACAGTTTATGAGCTTCGTTCTTCTCGAAACTCACCGGACCCTATACCAATAGAAATCTGGGTTCGTTGGCTTTCCAAAACTATGCTCGACGCATAAAATAGAATTCGAACGAAAAAGATATGAGCCTACAAAATACTGCTGGCAGAACTGCCGCAGTTTCACCGACTCAAGTTTATGGACTACTTTCGATACCGAAGGAGTGCCTGATCGAGAAACTTATTTCTACGGTCTCGTACCTCTCATGGGGAAGAATCTAAACATGAGTTTTCATCAAAGACCAACGGTCGGATCGTCCAGATATAAAGTCGGAAATCGCTGCGAAAACATTTCCACAATACATTTTACTTTCAAAATCTTCCCTTAAATACCGGGAAAATACCAAAGCTACAAAATTACCGAATGAAAGGGGCTACTACCCAAATTGCGTAGGGGGTATATTCAAGCAAGAATATTGAAGACGAATTTTATCATTTCGAGAAATATAGCAAAAGAAAAATCTGCTCTTTGTAAACGAAATCATATTCGCTAAAGGCGAACTTTGTGGTCTAGAATTCGAAGAAATTCTAGGACTTTGAGATTTAACCCTAACGAAATTTAGGTCTCTATTGAAGGACCATCTGAGGAAGGACGGTAACCTCAAAAAGCGCTACAAATAATAATAGCGCGCCACGAAGTGGGTTATATTTTCCTCTAAACTTATTTTTGAGGTATTAAGCTCTTAAATTATATGAAATGTTGTTATCCATTTAAATATTTTTATGCGCGTTCGATAAAGTTTAACGCTCTTGTATGGTCGATCTAGGTTTTTGTTCTGACCTAAAACATCAGACTGGAATTGTGTACCCCCGTTAGTTGTGCAGTGGGTTGATCTCCATTGTGCACTAACGTTTTATAAGGGATTATCTCGGGAAAGACGCGATATCCAAAGTTTAAAAAGGTTGCTCTGAGTAACGGTTCGAGACTCTAGATGAAATTGGATCCGACGAGGATGTGTTCGGGGATCGCAAGAGTAACTAAAAGAACGTGGCACGCCCGCGCAAAAGAAATGGAAAATGTTTCGTATACTTAGGAGTACCTTTTCTTTTTTAAAACCTCCTAAGCTATACATTTATGCTTTGGATAACCGCAAATTTTTATTAAAAAATTTATTAAATGCTTGCCCACTGAGTACATTAGTACTCAACCTAAAATGTTTTCGAAAAACATTTTCAGGTGGAGCGGCTACTACCGACGGACGGAGCTGAGGCGAGGGTTGCTATAAAAAAAATCAAATTCAAGGAATGTAATTCTTTTGTAAATCGCCACTCTAGACTTACCTACCTTTATCCGAACTGATTGTTATGTGTTCAGATGCTTATCACATTTTGAATGACTCGAGCATTCAAAATTATTTTCAAATGCTAATCACATTTTTGGTGTTTGCAACATCTTAAATTCGTAAATTAAGCTAAATAGTTTACCCGTTATTCCAATCATGGTAGCTTGGAAAATTCATAACAAAAAATTATTCATTCAAGATAAGAGTAAATAGTTATGGTAGCTTAGTTTTCTCCGTAAATTAAGCTAAATAGTTTACCCACATAATTTGTTCTAACAAATTATAAAAAATACTCTCTCGGTCTCGCTATTACTATTCCATTTCTTTTCGACACAGAGATTAAGAAATTTTACTTAAGTGTGTATTTTATAAATTTTAATTTCATTAAGAAATGGGGAAGAAATGAGAATTCATCCATTTTTTTTTGCAAAAGCATAGTTGAGGCAATCGATTTATTTTTTTTCTTATATTTTTTTATGTTGTAATTGAAGAAATAATCTAAAGTTTTCAAAAAAATGAAAATCATAATTTTCTAAGTTAAGAACGAAACATAATCGTGTGGGGAAAAAGTTTTGAAGAGAAAGAATAAGAATGTGGTTTGTTAATGAATAAAGAGGGACCTACTCCTTTTTAAAATTTGAGAGTTATTTTTTGTCATTTAAGAAAATAAATTGGCATAAATAGTCCCCTATCTTTGTATTTTTGACCAAATTGACTCATAATCTTTTTTTTTCAGGAAGTTTTTATCCCCAAACTATTAAAATTTGGCATAAATGGTCATTCCGTTAAATTATTCATCGAGGATCAATTCCGCAAGTTTGAGGACCAATTTCACACTCACCTTCACCTCGCAATCAACCCCAACATCGAATGATATCAACTTCTTTATTGCCATTTCTGACTTCCATTTCCATAGCCCCATCATCAACACTGCTCGGAATCTCGCGATCCATAGAAGGAGCAAGATTCTCTATCCCATCGTCCTCCGAAGAAACCCTAGCTTCGCTCTCTACATCAACAATCTCAGTGCCTTCTTCCTCCTTATCGAAATCAGTGGCCACAATAGCGTTGATTCTCTCCTGCAAAGCAATCGCCTTCCGAATCACATCCATCCAACACCCCCTGACGCCTAAATCGACACCGCAGATCGAATCAAGCTTCAGCAGAAGAGCCATCACGCTCTCACTCACCGTCTGCCACTCCTTCGCATCTGTTTTCACTAAAGAGACAATCTCTCTCGTCTTCAGCCTCTCATCAATCTCCTCCACTTGGAGTTTGATATCCTTGATCTTCCTCAAATTCTTCCTGACCAAAAAGCCCCTGAAAATCTTATGTATTTTCACGGCCGATCCTGACAAAATGAACCGGAACCCTAACCACTTTTGGGGCTGAAGGAAGGAAATAGGAGGCGAAGAACGATTACTTTCCTCCTTTGTATGTTGTTGAAGCTCTGATTGTTCTCATTCAGCCGTGCGTGTATGTATTATTGTGTGTGTTCTGTTTATGAACAGAATACTAATATATATAGGTTTCAAAAGCCAATATAATATTAATATTTGTAGTACATTAATTTAATTATATTCCTAATGGACTTCCACATAATTAGCCCATAATATAATTAATTAATCTATTGGGCTACTAATATTTATCAATTAATTGGTCCAGCCAATTAATTCCAGATAAATAACATTATTAAATAATGTAAAATTACATTAATCTATTCATAATGATTTCTGAGAGACAATAAATAACTAGACTACTAATTGGGCCAGATCATGAATCTAATACAAGAAATAAAGCAGTGCCTCAAATTAATTAATTATCTATTCTCAGCCCAGAGCAAAATTAATTAATAAACACATATTCATTCCACTAGAGAATCTTTGTTGACTTACTCATTTATCCCAACTTGAGCAAGTGCTTGTATTTTAGACTTAATCGATCTCCGTATTTAAGATAGAAATATCCATTAATTAATTAAGCTCACTGACAGCTTAAATTAATTAACATCTTATTATATTCCTAAGTAGTACCGCTCGACCTTATTAACACACCTGAACTTAATCAACCGGTCGGATTTAGCGTGCTAATCCTTTCGACTTCCTCATGAGATATTATCAACCCATTTTACTAGGATACGGTTGCAAGATATACACAACCAGCATGAGCCACAAATGACTACTAGCACCCAATATACGTAGATCCGGTCGCGATGACATTCACCATAGTAGGTCAAAGTGATAGATAGCCAAATGCACTCAGCTGAAGTCTTACCAAGCTTAAGACCAGCTAAGTCATCGAGATCTTGGTTTTCCACTAAGGTCAATTAGGAAAACACATCTCATTGTGATCCATCAATACACCACCTTAAGTGTACCAGTAAAGACAAGCAGCCAAGAGAAGCCACTTCTTATCTAAACTGTAGCTTAAACCGACAACTTATCCTTAAGTTGTCTCAGCTGTGATAACTGTTTATATCTTGTCAGTTCAACCAATTTGTGTTGTCTTCTGTGATACCCGACACACTACACAAATCTAACTTTTATACAAGATAAATGATAACATGTGCAAATATATATATATTTATTTGATAGGAGAATAAAATAGTGGTAGGGATAAAACACATTGTATACAAGCATAAAATTTGCTTCCAGTATACAAAATCCAACACTGACATCATCTCTGAGACTATGACGGAAGGTGAGATTCCGGAGATTGATCAACGCTGCAAACGGGAACGCCACGGACTAAAGGGGAAGGGTGAAAAGGGTTGTTGGTACCGGCAGCAATCAGTACCGAAAATATCCTTAGAATATTTTATTAATTAATTTAAAATATTGCTGATTAACGGTTGATCGACGTAAAATTTAATTGAAGGACCAATTCCGCTAAATTTTAATAATTTGGGGATCAAAAAATTAAAAAAAAATTAGAGACTAATTAACCAAAATATAAAAAATTTAGACTAATTTGCCTTTTAAAAAGATGACAGAAGGTGAGTCAAACCCACGTGCTAATTACTTGTTCTTTTCTCAACAAACAAAATGGCAAATACATATTTTATCGGGAATAAGATCACATGTCCAATAAATTCTTGTTCAATTAGTGTCATATTCAAGACGATGTAGTTTGTATTGAAAATTAATAAATTAAAAGGATAAGATTAAAAAAATAATTTAATAAATAATTAAAATGTGCATTTTTAAATATAAAACTGCATTGTTTTAAATCAAATATTACTATTATGTGTACTGATATACCCACAACAAATAATTCAAAGTTTTCGACCGAATATACTACAGTAAACGAGCACACATATGGTACATGCAAGTGTTGTAAGAACATATTCCTACTTGAGTTGATGGGGCGTTCAACCAAACAGGAAGACACCCTCCAAAAAGACAGGTATGCCGTTTAATTGCGACAAGCACACGGTATTCTTTAGTAAAAGGCGAAAGAATAGTTCGCTATGTGCTTAACGCGCGGCTGCGTAATTTAACACAGGATTTGGCCTTGTTATTTATAGGAACCAAGTTCGGCATACACCTTCACTCCTTGATGTGGGACGGATATCAACTAATAACAACATCCTTATGAAAATCTTTTGAGATAACACAATGGTAATACTAAAATTAATATATGTACACCACGTGCAATTACAAGTTTGTCTTTATACTTTTGTTGTAAATATATCAATTTTTATAGAAAAACTATGGCTTCTGTGTAATGAATATGTTCGCAGAAAACAACAAAAGAAAGTACGAAGCATTAAAAGTTAAAACAGTAGTTACGAACTTAGGATCCACCACATTGTATCAATAATAATGACTGAAATATGTCCCACATCGACCAGCAAACTCAAGAATCCTAGAAATCAACTAACAGTTTCGCATCAAGATGTGAGAACTCGTCGTAGAAGGCCTTGAAATGCTCATAAGAGTGCTGCACATCATCAACTGCACGCCATGCATCGACAGTTGTGGGGCTCCCACATCAATCGTTCGAATCCCTACTCCGCTTGCCAAAATGGGCCCGATAGTCGAGCCACACATCATGTCACTTCGAACCACAAAATCCTGCAAACAAATGTTTGGAAAATAATCATTAAAGGGCTCCAAAGGAAGCATGTAAGGACTCAGACAGGTTCGGATCAAACGAGAACTATCACGAACTACAGAGAGATATCGAGTCGAGTCTCCAACCTGTACAGGAAGGTTGTGCTTTGGTTTGCATTGTTTTTTATGACGAGGCCACCGTGCATCTTTGGCTGGTGGTTCTCTTCATGTCTATCCTGATAAAGAAATACACGCAATGAATAATTAGTAACAATCATTCACATCTTTGAAACATATAACTAGAGGGTGTAAGTTCTACCATATAATACGGATGCAAGGCGTGAGCCATATCAGCTGAGACGAGATAGCTCTTCTGAACCGCTATCGGTAGCAACTGTCATACAAACATTAAAGCGTAAGATTTCAAGGCTATTCCAATCTGGGCACCAATCAGCTGCAATAACAGTTTAGAGAACACCAAAAAGATGCTTCCTATGGATATCAAGAAGATATTTGCAAAGGTGAACAACAGAATATCATGTCAGATCTGAGCAAAAGGACTGCAGTCTATTAAGACTCTCCCCTAATACCAAACTAGATATGATAAGTCAAAGGGTTCTTTGGTATTAAAAAAAACAAAATAAAATAGAAACCCTTGATCTTCATCCAATTTACGTCTTTCTAGTTAAGGCAGTTAGGTTCCACTAGCCATATTAGGTATATCATGTTATTGCAATATTTTACGGATGTGTTAGTTGAGCTTGTGTTTATATTTTGATATCATGTTGGGCCTTGTTTAGAGTTTATTTTTGTATTGGGCTTTGACCAGTCATGGGCCCACGTGGTATTTATATGAGTCGTAGGATTAGAATTAGGGCATCTTGGTTATTGGCTTGTTTTATCGTTGGGCACAAGATGTTCTTGTGTGTTCTTTTCTGCACTCGTTAGTTTACTGAGTTGAGTTTTCTTATTTGTTTTCTACTCGGCTTTCTTTATTGTTCCTTTCTGAAGATTCCAATCTTAATCCTTATTCGCTATTTCACCATTCCTTTAACTCTAACACTATAATATCTTATTTTACCATACAAGTTAGAGCAAACATTTGAACTCGAGTGCGAAAGGGGTAAAGCATGTTTTCCACTTGGCATTGTTTCACTGATCCAAGTGATATAATAACTAGAAGGGGACGACCACCTCAGAGTGATGTAGCTGTTAAAACTTCTTAGAAAATCTGGAGGGGACGACCAAGACTTTATCAATGAGATTTCAACTATTGGAAGGATACACCACGTGAATGTCGTCACACTAGTTGGATACTGAGCACAAGGCTCTAAGCGTGCCCTCATCTTCGATTTCATGCCTAATGGTTCACTGGAAAATTACATTTTCAATCAAGAAAAAATGAATTCCTTGAATGTAGATACAAAGTTTGAGATTGCATTTGGAGTTGCTCGTGGGATTGAGTATTTGCACCGAGGGTGCGATGTTCAGATACTACATTTTGACATCAAGCCTCACAATGTACTTCTTGATGATAAATTCACTCCAAAAGTATCTGATTTTGGCCTAGCAAAGTTTTACTCAACAAACAAGAATGCAGTGACAATGACTACTGCAAGTGTATCGCTAGAGTTGGAACACGCATGATAGGCTCCTCAAGTCTGACCAATCGATGTAGCTGCATAAGCTGCCTCTGCAATGCGAGTCTCCAAGGGATCATGCGTGTTCCAAGGGATCATGTGTGTTCCAACTCTAGCGAATGCGTGATCCCTTGGAGACTCGCATTGCAGAGGCAGCTTATGCAGCTGAAGACATAATCGAACCCGAAATTGTGGATCGGATCCGTTGTCGGTCCACAATTCCTGGCAAGACTACTGAAGACGACTTGTATGAAGATCTACAGCTCGTGATTGAAGAAATGGAGTTGATCAAGAAAGAGACCGTGGCGATCAATACCGACAATTCTAGACCTCAGCTGCGGAGAAATGTCTCCATAAATGTTGGTTCATCTTCTTCAACTTCTTTTTCCGCCGGAAAAAAGAATACCATGGTGGGCTTTGATGATCATTTCTTCCCTCAAGTGTGGGAAAGCCTCACAGGAAATAAACAAGATCTCCAAACCATCTCGGTCGCCGGGATGGGCGGAAGCAGTAAGACCATTCTTGCCCAAAATATATTTGAGAATGCATGTGTTAAAGATCATTTTGATGTACGTACTTGGACTACAATTTCTCAAGATTATAATGTACATAAAGTACTTAGAGAGCTTCTTAGTCAAACAAGAGCAAATTCAAGTGGTGAAAGTGAGAATGAATTGGGATTAGATTTATACCAATATTTATCAGGTAGGAGATATCTCATTATAATGGATGATATGTGGAGTATAGAGGTATGGGATAAGATACGACGTTTCTTTCCTAATTATAAGGATGGGAGTCGGATAATAGTAACAACTAGGCAATCAAACTTACCTTCCCACCTCAACGATTACTTTAATATGGGTTTTCTAGATGAGGTAGTAAGCTGGGATCTGTTCTCTAAAAGTGTGTTTTGTGAAGCAAGTTTTCCGCTTCAATTAGAAGATATTGGAAAGAAGATTGTAAGAAAGTGTAGAGGACTTCCTTTGTCGATTGTTACCATAGGAGGTTTTTTAGCAAAATCTGAACAAACACAAGAATATTGGGAGCATATAGAGGAAAACGTAAATTCAATAGTGAGTTTGGAGGATGATGAGTATTGCTTGGAAATATTGAGAATGAGTTATAACTATTTGCCGGTCCATCTAAAACCATGTTTTTTGTATATGGGCGTGTTTCCGGAAGACAGTGTACTTCCTGTCTTGCCAATCATGATTAAGTGGGTTTCAGAAGGTTTTGTAGAACCAACGAGTGGAAAAAGTTTAGAATCAATCGTGTATGAATATTTTTGAGGACCTATTTCATAGGAATCTCATTATAGCTCATAAGTTGGGACCTTTTGGGAAAATAAAGTATTGCAAAATTCATAATTTGTTGAGGAACCTGTGCCAAATAAAAGCTGCGAAAGAAAGATTTTATGGTGTTGTTGGCCAACATATTCCTCAAGGAATAAATAGCCTGCGCCGCGTGGTTATTAAAGGAAGCACTTCGAATGAGATAATTCTCGAGGCCTTAGAATTGGTTCCTTAATATGCTACCGTGAGATAGATGCAATGCCTCCCAATTTAAGGTTGTTGAGGATATCAGACGTTGTGAATAATTTCCAAGGTAATGTGTTTGAATTAGTTAACTTGAGGGAACTTAGTGTTGGAGGTATAGATGGGTCCCAGTTCACCTTTTCTATCAATCTCCTTTGGAATCTACAAACAGTACTAGTATATGAATTGAGGGATGCTAATGTTCCAATTCATATTTGGAACATGCCTTATCTTAGACATCTCGCGGTTAGAAAAAACGTGCGTCTCCTGGACCCTCCAATCGGCAATGATTTCATCATGGAGAATACACAGATGCTGAAGTGGATATTGAATTTCAAGCTCAATCAAGAGATTACTATATTGTATGCTGAAGTGGATATTGAATTTCAAGCTCAAGGAATTGCGTCTTAAATTCAGCACTGACTTTGAGTTGGAAGAGATATTGGAAAAGATAGGTTCGTTATCTCTTCTTACATTGCTCCGTATATCCGATGGAATGTTTCGGTCATGCAACTGGAAAACAGTTGAAGGCCAATTCCGCAAACTCAAGTTCTTGAAATTGAAAAAGTGTCACGGTCTGAAGCAGTGGACGTTAGATAGCACCCATTTTCCACTCCTTGAGCAAATTCATCTTTATGATTTAGGAGAGCTGAAGGATATCCCATCAGAAATTGGAGATATATCAACACTGGACGTAATTGTGCTGCATAAATGCAACGAGTCGGTCTTGATGTCTGCGAAAAAAATGTTAGAAGAACAAGAGGAAGTACAAGGGGAAGGACAAGTATCCGTCCACGCTCAAGTCCTTGTAGATAAGGGGGAGGAAGACTCTCTGCTGAGATTGGAGGGTCCCAACTTTCAAGTGATATATTGATGGATTAGGGGAGTTGAAGAATGAAGAAGAACTGCATTTCTATGTTCAAGTTAGGTGTCTGTGGCCAATTTTGAAGTAACATCCTTCTAATCTGGTAATGTCAAACATGATGTTATTTTACTAGTTTGGTATGTTATTTACTTTTATTTGTCTTGTAGCCTGCATGTCACTTTGTTATTGGTTGTTTGTGGCATGGAGAGAACTCCTTGTTTTTGGTAACTTGGTTATTTGTTATGTGTAAATACTTCAATTCGGGAGCGAGATCTCTCGACCTAATGTCTTTTGTTGATGATCTAAATAATATTGTGGCTCGACTCTACATTCGACCCTCTTTGTTTTCCTTATCTTTTTTTTTTGTGAATTGGATGGGAGACCTCATTTAGGGTCGTCCCCAAAGGAGACTCTCTCTTTGTTGAATAGGAGTGAATCCTACTAACTTATTCGTTGAGTTTGGGTAAATCCATAGGGGATCAGTATGGTATCATAAAAGTTTGTATATCACACTCTACAAAGATGTAGATGTTGACATATGACACATACGACCCACTTTTTTAATTATTTATATCACATGCTAAAATCTTTACGGGGTATAAACACTCATATACAAAAATGTGACACACAAATACTTCTAGTAAGGTATGGTTCCAAAAGATTTCAAAACTGAATCCATCCCTTTTTCTACCATCAAATTGCTAACACAAATTCAGTTTGCAAATTGAAACTAATAATGTGTCAAATCTAGTTCATCATCAAGTCTTGTTTTTTTCCTTACGAAAAGTTATATATTTCAAACATCATATTCGAACCATGAAATCATTTTTGTGTACAATTAATTTAAATTCAAGAATGTGGCTATAATCATGAATATACATAATTAATTCAGTTTCAATTGATAGAGTAGGCAGACTTTCAGTCAAGCTCCACGAAGATGTTTTTTAGGACAAAACCACGTATAAATTCATTTTCATTTGGATCACTTACACATGCTCAAGATTCATGCACGCACAATGAATTGTGAGAGGGACATTCTGTTGCAAAGAGTTGTTATGATAGCTTTGGTAAATATAGTATCTTCAATATTTTAGGTGATATCAATTAGAAATTGATTGAAGGATCAATTAAGATTTCTACGCTATATAGAACAGCTTAGTTAGTCTAAGATTTACGTGTTTGCTAATGATTATTGTAAGCATTTTTTATCTATTTTTGCTTTAAATTAAAAATAAAATTTGAAACAAAATCAGGGGAAATTTGGATTAAATATTAAAAATTAATTATTTTTGATAAATCCGAAAATTATTTTGTTTTAAGCACCAAAAGCATATATTGAGATGCTTATAGATTTAGGGGGGTGGAGTGGCAGAAGCTTATTAATAAGTGTTGAAAACAACTTATTTGAGAATCAATAGGTGTTTGGAAAGAAGTGTCGAAAGCTGTTGAAAGTGAGAAAAATAGTATTTAGAAATGCAAGTGATAGAAGTAGCTTATTTTTACTTTTTAAATGAAATGCATATATGTCTTGCCCCTAATGTTATTAAACAATAGTAATTTACACTAAATAAATGAAATTGAGAAGTTATTCATATTCTATGTTCATTTTTTACTTTATAATTTCGATCTAATATTATGAAAATAATGTATATATTATATATAATTTTCTACTAAAGCATATCAACATAAAATATCCTATAATAACTATTATATGTTAGATAATACTTATTTGTGTGAATTCATATCTATATCATACAAGATACATAAGAAATTCTCCATAAATTTATATGACTTCTTTATGTTTGAGATAAAAAGTTGTGTTTAGTTTTGGAAAAATTATGTATACATTACATATAATTTTCTACTCATATCAACATGAATATATCTTATAATAACTATTATATGTTAAATAATACTTATTTGTGTGAATTCATATCTATATCATACAAGATACATAAGAAATTCTCCATAAATTTATATGACTTCTTTATGTTTGAGGTAAAAAGTTGTGTTTGGTTTTGGAATTATGTTAGTCTAAAGTCTTGTATTATATATAAAATGGAGTTACATATATTATATGTATAAGTATAATTGAAATTCGTGTACGTATGGACAAAGTATAAATTTGACAAAGCCTCTAAATAAGAAAATGAGAAATTCCACAGATTTTAGGGTTATGTTGTTTTGGGAATTAAACAAATTTATTAAGGGTAAATTTGTCCGAAAAATTCATAAACTTAAGCTATAAGCTAAATTTAAACCTCTCTAAATTAATATTGTCGGGACCGTGAGATTTCATTATTTTAGAGAGATGTTAATTTATCTATAAATTAACATCTATTACTTCAGAGAGAGTTTTCGAACTTCAACGAAATCGAATTTTAACTAAATGAATATAAGGAGTTATAAATGTATTTATATTTCATATTTAATGTCAATTTACTATTGACTATCTAGGATTAATTAATTATATTAATTTGTTAAGAAATAATGATTTTTTCATTTAAAAAAAAAACAAGTACTACAATAATATATTTAACATTCATTGATATTAAAAACTAAAAAAATACTAAAGATAATACTCCCTCCATCTCATTAAACTTGTCTTGTATTTCTTTTCGGCATATCCCACCGAACTTGTCTTCATTTTAGATAAGGAAATGAGTCTCATGCATTTACCTGCCTAAACCAACTCTAAAATATTAATTAATTGTATGTGTTCCATATTTTTACCATACAAACCGATTCTAAATAATAGTAATTAATCACATGGGTCTCACACCTTTACTAATTCAAACCAATTTTCCTAAATAACTACGCCGAAAAGAAACAAGACAAGTTCAATGGGACACAGGGAATACAATTATTTTGGGACCAGTTATGCGCAAAAAATCTTTTATTACGTCTAGGAATCTTATTTTATGGTGTAGTTTGAGAAAATAATATTGGGTTTGATGCAATTAGAAACATTAGAGTTGAGATTCAACTAGATCTAAGTTTTAAGAAAAAAACAGGCAACATTAGAAATTATATTTCACAAAATTATCTTAGTGTTATAGGTAATTTTAAATGATTTTTAATTTATGATATTGACGGGACCATATATTTAAATGAAAGTTTTCTGAAAATTATTATCTTATTATCTTATTGAATTTGTCGATTTTTTTCCATTGGCCCGAGTCCGGACCGGAGAAAAATATTATCGTAGAGAGGTTATTAATTTACCGAATATTAAATTATAGAGGTTCTACTGTATTAAGCTGGGGTGAACCAACTTAAACAACTTCTCTGTTTTTTATCCCTTAGTAGAGAATTTAGCCTTAAGTTGGATGTTTCAAACACCTGCACACCAGCTTAAAGCTATAAGTTGTTGATAATAAGTTGTTACAAACACCCACTTAAACAGTTTAGCTACTTAATTTAAAATAAACAAATTACGTAAGAAACAGATTTTTGCGAATAGTCAAAAAAATATATATAAGTGCTCAAAAGAATATTTACAAACACACTCTTAATAATTCTAAATAACAAATCCGTGCCTGATGTTGTATTCTCGCGCAAATACTTTGTTATACGTATAGCAATTTGAAAAAAGGGAGAAATGAATGAATGTTGGGGGAAAAAGAAAAATGTGACAGCAAAAAAGGGATGATAGTATGCAAAAAGAAAAGGAAGAAAGATAGTCAAATTCGACCTCGAAGACTACTTCCGATTCTCTCTATACTATCTTTATCGATATTCTATACTTTCTTTTACTACATTCAATTCCCTCACCACGTAAGCAAATCTATATTTTTCAATCTACAATTTTATTTATTTTTTAAATCAGATTAAAAATCATCTAATTTTAACTTATTTACAACCCCATATTTCATTGCTACAAATCCATCTACTTCCGAAAAAATTGTCGGTTTTACGATAATAAGACGAGCAGACTAACATAATAATCTCAGTAATACTTTAAATTTGGTATATGCATGTAAAGTGGTTGTATCAATCAATATATAATCTGCATGGAGGCTGCAGCAGCAAAGCAATCTCTTTGTTGTCTTTAGATTTTAATTCTTTTTATGCGATTCCACTCAACGTGGCCTCGGTTATTGTGGCGATTTCCCCACTATATATACCCATCTAACTCGGTAACTCACCGCAAATTCTTCAAGCTAATTTCCCCAAGATTTCATCCATTTTTACTTATTTATTTTAAGGTATGATTCCAATTCTTTCATGCACATGCACAAACTATCATGAAACTATTGTGCCGTATTCTAAAGATATGATATTTATTAAACATAATTATATAAATAAGGGCGAGGCCGAGGCGGGTGGGAAATAATCGTGCTGAATTCCGATTTTTATTTTATTTTATTTTATTTTGAATTTACTGGTATTCTAAAGAAATTAGTATTTTCCCCCCTCTTTTTTCCGAAATCGCTAACTAGCCCCCTAATATTTATACGTCTACAGGAAGAAGTATGAATAGGCCGGGCGATTGGAATTGTAGGGCTTGCCAGCACCTGAATTTCCAAAAGAGGGATTCGTGCCGGCGGTGCGGGGAAGGGAAGTCCGGCGAGTACGGAGGTTTCGGAGGGAGGAACGGGACGACCGCCGCCACCGCCTTTGGTTTCACCACCGGTCCGGATGTGAGGCCCGGCGATTGGTACTGCGCCGTCGGCAACTGCGGGGCGCACAACTTCGCCAACCGCTCCACGTGTTTCAAGTGCGGCGCCTTCAAGGATGAAATCGGCGGCGGAGGAGGATTCGACGGCGATCTCTCGCGCAGCCGTGGCTTTGCATTCGGCAGCGGCGGCGGAGGCGGAGGGGCCAGCTCGGGGTGGAAGTCCGGCGACTGGATTTGCACCAGGTTTGGATGCAACGAGCACAATTTCGCGAACAGGATCGAGTGCTTCAGGTGCACTGCACCGAGAGAATTTAGTGGCAACTCTTTGTTCTAATTGGCCCATAAATATTCCAACTTTTGGGTAAAAAACAAGATTTTTTTTGGCATTATTATGATAATAAATTCACTAATTAATTATGGATTATTTAACTTTCAGGTCGAAATCAGAATTAAAGCACTGCAAGGAGACGATGGATGGAGCTAAAATGTGTTTTATTGCATTTCCCAATTTTATTTTCTATTGGATTTAATTTCCTTATTTAGGTATTAGCATTAGGTTAATTCTTGTTGCAATTTTCATGATGGTAGAAAAATTAATATTTAGGTTTGTATTTCTTCTGTTTCCAATTTGTCAAATTATAAGTATTGTATTGTGTGAAAAATCTTATTCATATGTTTTAGTCATAATTAATTGTTCTCAGCAGAGATTGCACTAATAGATCGGCAAATTGAGGTGCTTTTCCTGTAGCCGAATGTTACGAGTTTGAATTCCACTAATATCATTACATGTGAATCCGTCATGTATATTAATTTAGTAATCTTTGCATAGACTTATTTAACGCACACCTCAGATAATGATAGTAGATTTTCTTCGTCATTAAAAGAAAAAGGTTATATATACATTAAAGTGCAAGAATGAAATGTATATATAGAAATATAAATTGACGTACATTCACATTGGATTCCAAAGCATAAAGAGGGTGATAAAATCTGTGATATTGTTTTCATTGACCTCTCATGAAAAGCAAGCTTAAGGAGAGAGAGAGAGAGGGGGGGAGGGGGAAGAGAGAGATAAATGGTCAAAAAGTAACCAAACTATTGCTTTGATGAATCTACACTCCAATCATTTAGCCTTTGAGGAGATACTTGTCCCCCTTTAAGCTGGCTTTGCATTCCCCATGTGTTTTCTTGATGCATGTCATTACATGCTACACCCGAGTTCGATACAGAATTTCGTACTCCTTCCATCTTGTTCGACTTATTTAATTATTTTTCAAACGTAGATTAAAATGAATGGTTGGTTGTGTGGAGAAGAATGAGTCATATAAAGAAAAGTGGAAGTTTGTGTTTAGTAATTATTTTTCATCTTAAAAAATATGACAAATCAAACGAGACAATCAAAAGAAATACAAGACAAATCAAATGAAACGGAGTGAGTATATCTTTATCATGTAAGTACCAACCACTAGGATGCCTTAGTTGTTCTTGCATTATACTACTCCATTTGATAATTTATATATAAAAACCTGGATAAGGTCGACCTCTTCTAAATTCAGGTGATTTTTTATGTAAGAAATTGGGTATGAGTTAGTCAAAGTGTTAAGATAAGATTTCTACCCGACCTTACATCAAATCGAACTCAAGAGAGACCAGCTATAATCTATAGGTAGAGTTGAATACTTGATATACACACTAAGCATATCAAAAAGGGGGAGGAGAGGGAGGAAGAAAAAAGGAGGGAGGGGGGGGGGGGGGGGGGGGGGGGGGGGGGGGGGGGGGGGGGGGGGGGGGGGGGGGGGGGGGGGAGGACGAAAAAAAAATGAAATGATTGTAACATACTATTGTCATTCATTTAAAGCTCTAAAATTCATGCTCTTTAATCACTTTGAGATGACACTTTAATCATGGCTTCAAAGTGGCATCTTTGGCCCTCCTGCAAATTTAAAGGGAAAATGGCTGGAACTTTATCACTTACTGTGACAGTCAATGATAGCAGCACACAAATTACTAAAGAAGATTTTCAATCCAATTTTGTGTTAGTGGTATAAAAAGACTGCTTTATTGAGTCCATTCTTTTCACTATAAAACAAAACACATTTGCTCAAATCTGTTTGTAGGCCAGGCTGAGTTTGGACATTTAAAGCCTACTAATTGGGCTCATTCTCCACCCTAAGCCTATGTAAATACTCCTTCCGTCGTTCCCTGTGATGGCGTAGCGATGAAGGTGGGCGGCCCGAAATCGATAGGTCATGGGTTCAAATCACATTGAAACCGCTATGTGTTGCCTGTTACATATTGTTAGCCTAAGGTGGTTGAACTCTCCTGCGTGATTTGCAGGCTATTGCACAGGAGCGGATTTATCCAGTACGCACTTCCGTAGCTGCTGCTGGTTACCCTTGTCATCAAAAAAAAAATACTCCTTCCGTCTAATAGAAAGTACTCCTTCCGTCTAATAGAAAGTATCTCCTTTTTATGAGCACGAAAATTAAGCAATTTGTATTGTGTGGTATATATTCCTTCGTCCCTCTATTTCCTTTTGTTAGAAAGTCGATAAAGTAAAATGAGAATATAAATAAATGATAAAGAGGAATAATAAAATATAAGAAAATATAGTTTTTTTTTTTTTTTTGAATGTCAATAAAGACATCAATGGGGGTATTTGATTTTTGAACAGTTAATTTTAGTCCACATATTCTTTGCTTTTTTTAAAAATAAAACACTTTATATAAGGGACGACTCAAAAAGAAAAATAAAGAAAATGTGATGGAGTATAATAATGTAATGTAAATAATCGTCCGTTTTTTACCCTCAAACAGAAAATGTGAAGAAAATGTACTTCACGGCCGTTTTTCCCATTAGACAATGGAAAAAGGGGTATGTAAAGTACACTTTCGGGTAGAGTACAGAAAACGAGCGCTTTTAAAGTTACATGAGCAAAAAGGACACGACCACATTGGATGCCAAAAACGAACACAAGCCATATTACGGAACCAAAATCGAAATTTTCCTACCGTGTCGCAAAAGTGGTGCAAAGACTGCATGATAGTTGCAACTCAATTATGAAGGAATACTGGGAGTCATAAAATTCAAGACCTAAATTTGTCCAAGATGAGCAAAATAATATAACAGGTTCCAAATCATAGCCCATCTCTCGCATAACAGACTGACCAAACCATTTAATAGCCTGACTCAAAGCATCACTAAAGAGTTACCAACATTTCAACAAACAACCAGTATAAGTAGCTTAACCTCACACAAAGCATGGGGCGAAATCAGTTGCGGTCTGACTCAGGCGAGCCGTCGTCGTAAGAGACCAGGCCGGTCTTAGGAGGGGGGCTACGGGACGATGACCTGGACCGGCTTTTGCTCGGAGATGCTGATTTGGATGGGCTCCGGTTCCGGCTCCTGCTCCGGGAAGGTGGTGAGCTTCGCCTTTCAGGACGTCGGTACCTCTCCACCGGGGAGCGACTGCGGCTATGACGACGTCCACGGTAGCGTATTGGGCTACGAGAAACACTAAAGCTGCGGCTCCTACTTCTCCTGCCCCTAAATCTGCACAATTTCAGTAGGAACTTGAGAATATATATGCAAGGGAGGATCCATGATTACAAGTGAGGAGAGACGAATCAGCAATTTCAGCAGAGAAGGGGGGAAATGTAGAACTTTTCTGGCCGAAATTTAAAAAAAAACCCGAACCCACATAAAAATCAGGTCCCGGCACGATTTAAACCGGCCATAGTATATACGTGAGAGGAACACAGAAAAGTTTAAGCAAACATATTTCAAGAAAATACAAACCTTGGGGGTGTTCTTCCTCGAGGTGGGCTCCTATAGCGCCGAGGGGACCTTCTGTAACTAGAGTATCTACAAGAATCAAACACAAAAGAAACATTATGGAAGATAAAATGCTCTGAATCTAGAAATCACAAGTAGAAAGTGTTCCTTACCGGTCACGATTGCCGCCGTAACGATGTGACCTTATAGGGGTCCGATCAGGAGAGCGGCTCCGGTAACGCCTGACATAAGAGTATTGATCACTAAAACCCCTTCCTCTTCTAACGCGTCTCGGCGATCCATCAACAGAAGGACTTCTTGATGAAACAGGTGACCTAGCCCTATGGCCTGTGCTTACAGGACTTCCTGAGTAGCTGCGGCGATTGGTCCTTCTAGGCACCCGGACTGGACCCGGGCTAGGGCTTCTCCTGCGAGGGGGCCTACCTGAGCTTCGGCTGACACTTCTATGGGTCGGTCGAACAGGGCTCCTGCTTATGCTCCTTCGAGGAGGTCTGCCAGAGCTCCGACTTGGACTTCGCCGAGAAGATCTCACAGGACTGCGACTAATGGACCGCAATGGTGACCTTTTGGATGACATTCTTGCAGGGCTCCGGATAACTCTTCCTCTTGGAGGAGAAGCGGAGGCGCTACGACTTCTACTACGGCTTTGTTGAGAATGAGACCTAGCTGGTGGGCTCATGCTAGCACTCCTTGCTGGACTCCTGCTGCTGCCACTCCTAACTGGAGACTTGCTCCTGCTTCTGCCAGCATTTCTGGGACTAAGACTCATGCTCTTACTCATGGATCTTCTAGGACTTACGCTGCGGCTCCTATCCAATAGATAGACAATGAATCGCCAGTTTTTGGATGATACGCATAAACATAAAGGGACATGAATTCAAGGGATATATAGACCTAGATTTGCTAGGAAGATCATCCAATACATCAGGGTGTCTATCAGCAGCTCGAACAGATCCACTTCCCACTCCATTTCCATTATTTTTATGATCTCCATTTTCCCTTGGGTACTCGCTCTCTTCCCTATCAGATACGTCGGCAGCATCCCCTTTCTTGTTATTAACTTTTGCATTTTCTCGCTCTAAGGAAAGCGATTGATTTCCTTCAGGGGAGATAAGAAATTAAAACAGTAAGAGTGGGTACTTGAAACAAAGATCTTACAGAAGATGGTTGTTATCTCACCAGAGGGTTTATATTTCCCATCAGAAGCACCAACTGCAGTATCATCTTGAGAGCTTCCTCCAGTTTTACTTTCGCTCTCGCTATCAGAAACAATACTCCTACAACAAATCCCACGAGACAAAATAAGTAATATAGTTGGCCAACACGGTTTCCCCTGCTGCTAGTGACAGCTAGAAGTCAGACACAAAGCAGACACTGCATCAGGTAGTCACAACTTCAAAGCTTCAGATGATTCATAGAGAAAGTGCAGTTCTTGCCATCTGGACTTTAAGATGGTATGTTGGAATACAAGCAAGAGCCCTTAACTTCCCTCAAAACCCAGGTTATGAGGGAAGGATTGACTCCCACTTATATACCCTCCACACTTTGCGTGTGGAACCAATGTGGGATGTAAGTCCACATCACAACAATACATCCCCCTTTCAAACCGGACGACCACGGACGGCACACACCGGATGGTTCCGATCCCCGGGACAAGCCTGATGGTTCCAATCCCCTCCGCGGGGCCCACCAGATAGCCTCCTTCTTGGCCCTCCACGGGGCCCACCCGGCGGCCCGCTTCCCCCGCAGCCTCTGGATCCAGTAGGTCGGACCAATTGTTGGAATACAAGCAAGAGCCCTAACTTCCCTCAAAACCCAGGTTATGAGGGAAGGATTGAATCCCACTTATATACCCTCCACACTTTGCGTGTGGAACCGATGTGGGATGTAAAAGTCCACATCACAACATGGTACAAGTAGGAAAATTCAAATATATAATCTACTAAGGCAAATGAGACGTAATAATACATTCAGAATCTGAAAGAGAGTGAAACCTCTAAAATCATACGGCTCTAACCTTTTCGATTTACGTTTTGACTTTTTATCTCGCCTCTTCTGTCGCTTTTCATGTCGCTTGTCCTTTCTTTTTCCATGCCTATATTTGTCCCTCTTAGATCTCTTTCGTTTCCTGTGCCTGTCGTCACTTGAAGAGCTAGTGTCACTTAATGAAGAAGCATCTGAGTCAGAATCAGCATCGGATTCTGAAGGGTCCGTATCACTATCTGTTGAACTATCAGATTCTGAAGTGTAATATCTCCTTCTTTTCCTTCTCTTCTTTGATGACTTCTTGTGCCTCCCCTTGCGCTTAACCTCATGATTATGCTTCTCTGATGCATCCTTTCCCATTTTCAACCTATTCCCCTTCTTTTTATCTGTATAAGCCAAGAATTAATTCCAGATACACCGCCCAGCAACACAACGCACCTTAAATGAGACGAATAATTATACATGAACATGAAACTGGTTGGTTCTTACCATCATGTAATTCTCCAGAATTAACAATTTTCACCGTCACAGTAGGTTTTCCATCATCATCCCCAGCATTTTCGATCTTGTTCAGCACCTCATGTCCTTTCACAAGTTTTCCAAAGACGATATGTTTCCTGTTGATCAAACACAAATTAATTAAGTGCAACATGTTCAAGCAGGCATGCAGGGTAGAAAAGCATCATTACACAGTATATATGGTTGAAATGTCATATACTCTTATCAACTAGAGAGTTATTATAAATTTTAGGTGTTTGCTGAGGGGCATATCTGAAATGAAAAAAATTATTTCAAAAGTCACACTGGATTTGGATATAGGGACAGTAAATTTTTCTGAAGAAAATAAGAAGTAAAATACGCCCACATATACCCTCTATTTCTATTAGATTCTCAGCCCAGAGACTGAAGTAGTTACTGCTGAACCTGGAACATTTAGCCAGAGAGGTAACTTTCAACAATCTCGTGCTAGTTACAGTGTTAGATTGAGATGCTTGTGGATGATCAACATGAGATATAAAGCATGCCAAATATTACTACACCATTATCTGCAAATATAAATACTAACTACGCACTCCAGTCGGTCATTTATTTGGACATAACCATATTTTCATTTTAAGAAGTTAACAAGTACCCAGAAAAAATTATTAAAAATTAAAAATTAAAATTTTAATTTAAAAAAAAATCCAACATTTGAAAGAATAGAAGAAAAACCTGTCAAGGTGATGATCGGCCTTAAAGGTGATACTGAAGAGAGAGCCACGGTCATCACGATCAGCAATAGCCATAGACAACAAACCAGGGCCATCATGTCTAAGTTTCGGAGACTCATCTGGAAAAAGCGATAGCGTTAGTAGCTAATCCAGTTCAATAATGGAAAGTAAGTTAAAGCATGATAAGACTTAAAAGAGACTCCATACAATATTACACATGTTGCCACAATTTAGAATAGACACTTGTGTAAACCAAAACAGTATGTTCTATAAAATTCAAAGTAGAGGCCAAACAAGGCAGTCAAAAACATATACATCCCCTACCATATTAAGAGAAAACAATTGTTCTCATTCGAATTGAAGCTCCAATGCAGCGAGATTAAGGTCAAAGTCATCCCTAACCTTCACAGGCAATAAAAAAGGAAATCCACTTGTTCTCAAGATGAAAGAAATTGATAATAAACAAACATGTGCAAGTTCTATGCCTGTATGCCTAATCTTGTAAAATCGATCAATCGAATAGTGATTTGAAGTTCCATATATAAATATCTTATTCTGAGTATTATCAGTTTTCACCACATGACAAGCTAGAGAGAGAGAGAGAGAGAGAGGAGAAAAAATTAAAATAAAAAAATAAAAGTGGATCCAAGAAAATTTCAATACCAGGAAACTTTCCGTCGTATATACTCTCCCCATAGTTGCCTGCAAAGTTAAAATAAATTAGCTCAAGCATCCAAAGAGAGACAGTAGTTATAACATCAACGCCAGCATAAGTTACCATCTTGCCGAAGAAAGTCCCCTCCCTGCAAAACAAGTAAGGTTGTCAAACATCATAACTACAAAGATAAGCAAGCACCTGGTGCTCCTAAATAAAGTTTTGGTGAATTTAGAAAATGGACAACTTAACAATTACAACCTTAAAACTACATCATAAGAAATGTAGTCGTGATCATCAGCCCTGTCACAGGATAAACAAGGATAGCTGACTAAAAAGCCACTTCTCATTTATACCCAACCAATTCAATGGCCAGAACAAATGCATCATACAGACTCACATTATGAAGGCACTAGATAGAAAATTTTCAGAACTAGATAACATACCTGAGCTACATATCCTTCAATGATACGATGGAAAAATGTTCCTTTATAGTGTAGTGGTTTCCCAGTTTTATCACTGACACCTTTCTCTCCTGAAGACAAAAGGCAAAATCAGGTCAAGAAGAACAAATATGTCAAGGTGAAGAACGGATGACTGGATGAGAGAACAAGGTTGGAGAACCAAAGAGGACATTTCACAATATAACTTATTAGAATATCGTTTGACAACATGACAGTGAATACTCTTCTGGCGGTAGCAGCTTTACAGCTTCAAGACACCCACCAATCATGAAGAGGCCAACATATTGCCGATACAAATCAAAAGTTAAATGAAGTAAAGAAAATCAATTAGGCCATTCACATTCTAGTTTTAAAATATTGGAGTCTGATGCATAAGACAACATGGTTAAAAACGTAATTACCAGTGCAAAGTGCGCGGAAATTTTCACATGTCTTGGGAGCAACATCAGTGAATAGCTGCATTGCAGGAGTAAACAATGACATGGGATCATAACATCAGTTTAAGAAGAAACATCAGTTTAGTTTAATAAAATAGCATTACATATTGATAATGTGAATGCCTATGTGCCTACAAATAAATTGAGATAGCTGTGCGAAAAAAAATACCTCAAAAACCATCCTCTCGTAAGGATCTCCATCTATAGAGACGTCCAAGAACACTAAAACTTTCGTCTTACTCATTTTGCACAAGCTCCAGCTTCACTCGTTCACACTATCATCAATAATGCATGTCAATGTCAAATCAAAAGGCAATCTCACAATACCACGAATAAATAATTTCAGTGATGTTGATATCATTCTTCGCGGTAACAAATTTAACAAAGAATATACAGCTAGTCAGATCCAAAAATAGGCAAAGGTGAAGTTCTAACAACAGTCTTCAAATTTTCATGATGCAACTACTTACAAGACAGTCATTATAGAAATTTCTAACCAAATGACTGATCCTGCAAAAGATTAAGGTATATATCCCAGTAATAAGCAACATGCAGAGAAAATTGCAGTAAATAACAAAACCAACTGATATAAAATCCAAGCTACGGACAACTAAAACATACAAAATAATTAAATATATCGAAACCCTAAACCCTAACAAAAGTACTCAACTCGATTCACCACAAACGCGAATTACTTTGAAATCAACCCTATACACGAATACAACAGCATCAGTCCAGATTCATGAGAAATGATGCGATTATCCATAAAAACTCCAATTTTACCTCGAAATCCCTTGTCAGCAGGAAACGGGAAGCCAAATACGAAACAATCAACGCATTACAGCACGAGTTTAGCTTGCCGGACGAACGGAGAGAGTCCAGTGGATTATTCGGTAGGGTTTTGAACACTCGCGGAACGGTGCAGCTGGCAGCTGTTCCTCTCCACAAAGTCGTTACTCGTGGTGTGCGTGCGTGTGCGTGTGCGTGTGTGTGTTAGAGAGAGACTCTGGCTTGTTCAAAGAAAAACCTAGATCCCTTTACGCATCCTATTTTGTTATTATTATTTTATTAATTCTCATAGTTATTGACTTGTAAAATAAAAGGTGGTGTCAAATTAAAAATATAGTGTATTTTAATTTTGAATAGTGAACGTTAATAATGGAATGAAGAAAGTACAATATTTTATTGTATTTTTATATTAATTGCCAAAATTTCATGAAGTTATTAATTTCCAATATTAACTATCTAAGTTTAATCTATTAAAAATAACTAGATAATTGACATTAGAGTATGATTGTTAATCTGGTCGGTTAACCAATCGAGACTCATTGAACCAATTTTTTTGTAATCGAACCAAAAAACCCGGTTTGATATTCAGTTATTACCGTTCCTCTTTACATGTTAGTTTACTTGGGTTTTGGTTGATACAAAGAATATTTGCATAAATTTCGTCCCGTTAGGTTTGGCTCACTTCTTTTCGACGCGATTATTAAGGTGAGGTGGATTTAGTTAGTAAAGGTGTGGGTTCTTTATTGACTTAAGAAGTGGAAATATATACTCTTTCGTCTCATTATTAATGTCTCACTTATCTTTTTTATTATCTCATATTTATATCTCATACCATATAAGAAAATAAATGAGTGGACCACAATAAATCTAAACAAGTGGACCACATCCGTTATACTTTTACAACACAAACACCTTTAGCCCCATTATCTTAATTTTTGTGTTCAATCTGGTGAGACATAAATAATGGGATGGAGGGAGTGCTATATAAGGAAATTAGGCAAAATGAGTAGGACTGCCTGATTAGAAAAGTGACAGGATGAATGAGACGAAGGGAGTATATGTTTTTATTCCACATGCCTTCTAAGGAAAAAAAAATATTATATTTGATCAAATATGACATTTTCTATGTTTTTTTTGTTTGTCAAACACTACTAGAAATCTCATTTTTACCGACGAAATTACCGACGGAATAAAAACACGGGTCGGCTTACCGACGGAATGTGAAACATCGATTTTACCGATGGATTTTTCCGTCGGTAATTTACCGACGGAAAAATCCGTCGTTAAATCTTATTTTTATTTTTATTTTTTAATTCTTTTATTGCCGACGGAATTTTTCGTCGGCAAACTTGGATTTTTTAATTTATAAATTATTTAAATTTTAAACATTTAATTACCGACGGATTTTTCCGTCGGTAGTAAGTAAAATTTACCGACGAAAAAATCCATCGGTAATCCGTCGGTAAACCCTAATATCATATACGGGCAGAAGCAGTCTGAACAAGCACATTTCACTGGTTCAGCCGTTGCCCACGCCGTCTCCCGCCGTCGTCGCCGAGTCCTCCCCCCCACGCCGTCGCCGTCACCGCCTCCCCCCTACGTCGCCGCCTCGTTGCACAAAAAGGGCTGCCCCTCTTCTCCCCCCTCTTTTGGCAAAAAAAAGGTAAGATCCACTTGTATCCCTTGATGTAGATTTACATATTTGATAATGTTTTGTGTTTTTGTTAATTTGGTTTTGGAGGATTTTTGTTAATTTGGTTTTGGAGGATAATAGAGAACTTCTTTGGATATTTGACGTGGTGATAAGAAAAGGAAATGATTTCCGAAGTAGTTTAAAAAAATTGTTCAGAAATTCTTGATGATCTTGCAATTTCATGTGTTTTGATAGTGAAGCTGTATTTAATTCCATGTTATTTGGTGGAACCACTTTATTCTGGGGCCAAGAAAATTAATTGTGCTGCATAAATGTTGTTGTCCTTCCTTGGCAGCTGATCTAGTATATGTCAATGATTCATCTTTTTTTTTTGTTAAGGTGAAAATATTTACTTATCCACTTCAATTCAACCAGAGAAATATGATGTATTATGTAAACTTATATATATGTTTTGAGCTTTCTGTTTTTAGTGACTCTTAACTTTTTTTATATGTTGATTAGTTTATATTATCGAAAATGGGTCAAGTGCTTGGTTGTGTTCAAGTATATCAGTCTACTGTTGTTGTGAGGGAGCATAGTTTGAATAAAAAACATAGTTTACAATTTCCACTAATCACAATATAATTGTAAGGTATAGTAGCGCGATAACCATGCGCCAAAGCTACCTTTACAAATGACTTTTCCTATATTTTCCAAAAAATGAAAAACATATTTAATGCTCGTGTGTTTACACATGATTGGAGTGAGCGTAGAACTTTTAGTGAACAATATTAATTAGGATTTAAAATAATGAGTTGTTCGTGGATGTATACACGGTGGGCAGTAGACGGTTCATTGAATCCTCAATTTGTGAATGGCATTGAGGATTTCATTGATTGGGAAAGTAGTCAGACAGCTTATACAGATGGGGGAAAAATTAGATGTCCATATAAAAATTATAAGAATAAGTTGTTTTTGACTACACAAGTTGTAAGAGAGCACGTTTATATGAAGGAATTCGTTAAAAATTATAAAGTTTGGTCATCTCATGTGGAAAAACACGTAACCCTAGATGAGCGAGCTACGAGAAATGTGCAAAATGACACGTCGACCTCCTATCAGAGGATGGTAATGGATCATGCTGGGCCAAATTATAATGATGCGGATATTGAGGAGCCACCAAATAATGAAGCAAGCAAGATTTATGAAATGTTGCAGGCAGTCGACACGGAGTTGTGGCCCGGTTGTGAGACCTACTCACAATTGTCCGCAGCGGTTCGGATGATGAACTTGAAGGCCGAGAATCATATGTCACGAGAGGGCTATGACGGGATGAGTCAAATGATCAAGGATATGCTTCCCCAAGAAAATTTGATTCCTAATAACTTCAGCGAGTCTAAGAGATTGCTTAGTGGCATAGGGGTTGCTCGGTAGAGAAGATTCACTGTTGTCCAAATTCACGCATGATCTATTGGCGTGAAGATAATGAACCTGGAGAGTTGTAAGTTTTGCGGTACCTCGCGATATTTAGACTACGGTCCGAAATCTAGTAGGAAAGGGAAGAAAAAATTAGTGGCCGCTAAGAAAATGTACTACTTTCCTGTATCCCCTAGACTCCAGCGGATATATGCATCTAATGCAACTGCTTCTCATATGCGTTGGCATGCTTCATCAGTGGACGATGGAGTGATGCGTCATCCTGCAGACTCTCCAGCATGGAAGCACTTGGACTCGACGTTTCCTGATTTTGCCTCGGAGATTCGAAATGTTAGATTAGGTCTTTCTACAGACGGTTTTCAAACATTTACTCAATTTGGGAAACAATACTCTTTGTGGCCAGTTATTCTAACTCCTTACAATACGCCGCCCGCATGTGCATGAAAGATCAATTCATGTTTCTCACGGTGTTGGTGCCTGGACCTCGAAATCCAAAAGATAACTTGGATGTCTTTCTACAGCCGTTGATAGCCGAATTATTGGAGTTGTGGGAAGATGGCGTGTCTGCGTATGATGTTTCCAAGAAGCAAAATTTCAATATGCGAGCTGCTTTGCTATGGACCATTAGTGACTTTCCGGCCTACTCAATGTTGTCTGGATGGAGTACAACTGGGAAATTCGCATGCCCACAGTGCATGGAACAATCAGATGCATTTTATCTTGAGAAGAGTGGTAAGATGTCGTGGTTTGACAATCATGTATTATGTATATATATTGAATATTTGGATTTTATGATTGACTTATTTATGTATTATGTATATATATTGAATATTTGGATTTTATGATTTATATATTTATATTTCCGTTTCGGTTTGCTTTTTGACTTGATTTGAATAGTTATATGTATGTGCTGTGTTGGTTGGTTAAAAAATGCAGGTTGTCGAGAATTGGGTACGAAAAAATAAAAAAAAAATTATTTAAAAAAAAAACAAGGTACCGACGGATTACCGGCGGCATTCCGTCGGTAAAGTTTTAAACTTACCGACGGAATTTTCCGTCGGTACAATTCACCGACGGATATATTCCGTCGGTATATCCATCGGTAATACGTCGGTGGTTACGCCCCGACAGAATATCCGGTGACATTCTGCCGACGGAAAGATTTCGTCGGCAATCCGTCGGTAAAATTTACCGACGGATAAAATTTACCGACAAAGCCTAACCCGACGCCTTATTTCCGTCGGTAATATTTTTACCGACGGATTTTTACGGTTTACCGACGGAATATTCCGTCGGTATACGGTGAATTTCTTGTTGTGAATCTTTTTTCCCACTATAATTTTGGTTATATTCGAACCCGGCTGAACTATTGAACTAAATCGAAAATTTATGGCATTTGATTATACAAAATGGATAACAAATTTACACTCCTACACTTATAATTGTCGCCTTCATATTTAACAACATGAATTACATATATGTAATATTCATTAATTTTAAAATAACAAATGTATGTATTGCTAGAGATAAGTAACTATATTATGTAATATAGTTACGGTTATTTTATATAAATATTTAAACATATTTACAATTTAATGTATTTTTATATTTAAGTTAATTTATTATCAATGTTCCTGAAAAATATGAAATATTATAATGTAAAAATTTATTTATGTTTATTTAACACTCGTTTAAATTGGTTCTTGATCTATTATTACTTTGAAGAGGTTATTATAAAGGAGAAGTGCAAAAAATATACACTACATTATCTTAAATGCAAAAATATACACATATTCATTTTAACCGACCTTAAAAGTTTTTCCACAACATATAGTTAAACCTCGATAAAGTAATATTCGATAAAGTAATAATTTCGCTAAGATAATAATTTCTTATGGTCCCGATATAGGTCAATGCACTAAAATAATGTTCGATAAAGTAATAACCTTTGTTAAATGAATATTTTTTCTCTATCATAAGGTTATTACTTTATCGAGGTTTAACTGTAGTATGCACTCTATCTGTCATCTTTTTGGTCGAAATCGAGGTGTTACATTAATTAAATATTTTCAAGTGTATAATATAACAAGACAGTGGTGGTATGAATATGTAGACATGCTCATTTTTTCGGTTCCGGTTCGGGTTACGTTTTGAAACCCCTATTTTGCAAGGTTTGAATTTAACAAAACATGGACGAACCGCATGTAGATGGTTGTCGGTTCCGGTTAGTGGTTCACGGTTCGGTTACAATGGAGTATTTTTTTAATTACTGAATTATTTTTTTTAATGTTTTTTTTAAATACCTTTTTTTGATTTTGAATCAAGTAAGTAATAAATTATAAATAAAATTGTACAACCTCATGAAAGAATTGAACTAATTAAATATAGGGTTATTAGTGAAATAAGGCACGAAATATAATCGATTTGCATATTTAACACGAACTTTTTACCGCTCGTAATTAATGTATAAACTTTCATTTTTTGCAATTTAAGACATGGTCGAATCCCAATTTTTTTTTCGTGTTTGAGTTAGATGTCTACGTGTACTATATGAAACTACGTCGTTTTATATCTCAAAAAAATTGGCAGATTAAAGCATAAACTTTGTAAAAGTTTCAATTTAAGGCATATTTCATTTAAATAATCACAATTTAAAGCATAAACTTTGATCAAAATAGGAAACACAACTTAGCTACCAAATTTTTCACAACCTTCTACCTAATAGAAATTATCTAAAAAGACACTTATCTAGTCCAATCAAATAAAGAGGAACATAAAATCCAAATAAATAGAAATTTAGAATTTATTTAAAATTTAATTTGAGTTCTTCTTTGGAATTTATGTCCTTTAATCGATTCTTTTTTGATTTTATGTTCCTCTTTAATTGATTTCTTCTTCAATAACTTCATATCTTATCTTCTTTGCTTGTTTTCTGCTAAAAAAGATTTATGAAATTACTTGTTTAGTAGATGTTTTTGAGTTAAATAAATTTCTCTAATTATTTTATTTAGATTTTATATTGCTCTTTATTTGAATTGGTGGATAAGTGTCTTTTTTAGATAATTTCTATTCTATAGTTGTGAAGGATTTTACTAAGTTAATTTTTGCTATTTTGGTCATAGTTTGTTAACTTTGCTATGTTAAGCACTATGTCGGTTAATGTTTAATCTCTGGTAGTACATGCAAATTTTTGTTAACTTTGCTATTTTTGGAATTCAATTCAAATAATCGAAGGTTTATTATGGAATAATCTAGCGAAACAAGCAAAGTTTATGCTTTAAATTGTGATTATTTAAATGTGATATGCCTTAAATTGAAACTTTTACAAAGTTTATGCTTTAATCTACCAATTTTTTTGAGGTACAAAACGACGTAGTTTCATATAGTACACGTAAGCGTCCAACTTTAGCCCAATCCGGCGGTTATTAAAATTGAATAACCATTCTTTTTAATTGCAAAAAATGAAAGTTTATGCATTAACCTTAAAAGTTCGTGTTAAATATTCAAATCGGCTATATTTCGTGCCTTATTTCACTAATAACCCTTAAATATATTAATACAATCTTATTGTTGATTCTTCATTATCATCATAGTTTTAGAAATAAATTTTATATCATAATTTTTTATTATTCGTCGTGTAGTAATTATTAAATAATATTTGATATTCTATGTTTTTCGGTGATAAAATTTGAACAACTTTTAACCCTATATATTTTTTGGGAACGTTAGTATCCATTTGCAATTATACTAAATACAGAATAATGTTTTATCCTTTGGCATTATACTTTAAAATATCAAAATTGGTATGATTTTTATATTTTAAATGAATAGTTTGTTTCAAATATAAGTAAAAATTAGAAGATTTAGATCTTCAATAACGTTTTTTAATTTAAAACTCATTTATCTAATTCATTAGATATCTGATCTTCGCAATTTTAATAGGTGAAATCGTCTATTTCACCCGATTTGGAACCGAAGGTTTGAAACCGACAGTTTCACGGTTTGAAAAAGAGTAAACCGAAATCGAACCGCAAACAGATTGTTTACGGTTCAAGATGGTTCTGGTTTGCACCGGTTCCAATTTATGTCAGTTCCGATTTCAATTTAAAATCCACTTTAAGCCGGTTTCGGTTTGAAAATGGGCATGTATATGTACATAAATTAATAGATACAAGGCATAGAATAAACTCATTTTGACAGTTTGTGACATAACTTGTATATACCATTTGCACCATTTTTGCAATTGCAACTTTTGATATGCATAAATTATCTTTATATTATTATTATTATTATATATTTATGAAAATATTTTAGAATAATAAAACCTCGATCTTAAAATGTCATTTATTACAAACACTTTATTTATTATGCCTAAAAGAAAGGAGATATAATTTTACCCACAATTTTCAAATATCTTTAATAATTGTATCCAAAAAAAGACACATTATGTGATTTGGAGAGTGTAATATTTATTGTATTTTATATTTTATTCCCAACCCAATAGTTATTTATTGTATTTTATATTTTATTCCCAACCCAATAGTTATTATGTGAACAGTATTATCTAATACAATAATGGGCTCAGAGGTAATCGAACCGGCCCACGAGGCCCATTATTTTCAGCCCAGCAAAACGACTTCAACATTACCAGTCTAAAGTCGCATTTCAGCGCCATTTCATTCTTCACGACTAACAATGGAGGGTTTAAGCGAAGAGAGAGAGCAGCCATGGCGCGTACTCGAATTCTACAGCGGCATTGGTGGATTGGTAAAATTCAAATCATTTTTTTTTCCAAGCCTAGTTGCTTTTGCATTTTGGTGTTTATGTGAAACATTTGGCGTGCATGATTTTGATCTTGATTTTAATTCACCGTTTTCGATTTCGGTAGAGGTATTCGTTGATGGAGGCAGGAGTAGATGCTCTAGTAGTTGAAGCATTCGACATCAACGACGTCGCTAATGATGTATACGAGCACAATTTCGGGCACCGTCCGTATCAGGTAGCAGATTTCAGTTTGCTGAATTATGAATTTATCTACTTTGTTAATGTATATTGGTGGTTTAGGTTGGATTGAGTGTGGTTTTGATCTGAGTTTGTGCTAATCTTCGTATGTGGTGTTGAACTTTTGCTTTTGGTGAGGTTTTAGGGTAACATTCAGACCTTGAAAGCTGCTGACCTCGACAGCTATGGAGCTGATGCGTGGGTCTTGTCTCCTCCCTGCCAACCTTACACACGACAAGGTGGTTGATTTCTTAGTTAAAATTCTCTGCAAATTCAATTTTTGTGTCATAGCTTCTTAAAAATTTGTCTGTTAAGGTCTCCAGAAGGGTTCAAGTGATGCTAGAGCTTCTTCTTTTTTGAAGATTCTTGAACTAATACCTCAATGTTCACACCCTCCGGTTATGCTTTTTGTGGAGTATGTTGTTGGATTTGAGGTTTGTGCTTTATATGTACTATCCATTTTGTTGATATACCTTAAGAATACATTTTTTATAAAAAGAAACATTTCGATTGCTATTTATCCAAGAAATCTATTTGGGCTTCGGGTTTTATGCGAATGAAGTTTTTGTCGCCTGCTCTTCCTTTCTTTAGTTTCCATTTCTTTGTTAAGGATATGGATTATGAAGTTTTATATAGAACCTGAAGATCTAATTTAGCTGGTATAACTTTTTATTAGATAATATATTCCCTGTATTAATTTCTGAATGTTGTTTCCTTTTCTTTTTGCAGACATCTGATACACATGAAAAGATGATTAACATGATGCGAGAAAACCATTTTGACTCACAAGAATTCATTCTAAGCCCTCTGCAATTTGGTATTCCATATTCTCGGCCTCGCTATTTTTGCCTGGTTAGTCTCTCCCTCCTCCCCCCCCCCTGCGCCCCGCCCCGTCCACACACACTTTGCACACCGAACATTTTCTATTCTACATTTTCTTTTGTATATTTAGTGTATTTTCGTTGCACTGTATCCGCTTAAACATGTAGACAAGTTGTTAGTATGTGATCTTCCTTATACAACTGGCTGCCAAGTTGGTACCTTAGCAAGTTAGCATAATAATATTAGGCACAATTATGCTTTTGGCTCCCACTCCCCTAAACTTACATCCAAAATAGGAAAGTACGCTATTTATTTCTCAAATTTTCCTTCATCTTATCTGGTGTTCAAGATATGATTAAAATCCATTGTAAACTGCAGGCGAAGCGGAAACCTTTGTCTTTCCAGAAGGCACAGTTCAATAACATGCTTCTTTGTGCCCCAGGCCCTATTCTTGGGTACGAGGAAAGCATGGTGACCAGTGAAGAAGTTGAATCACAAACATATTTGAATAAATTATTGGACACTACTCGGCCTATTCGTGCTTTTCTGGACTCAGATGAAGTTGTTTCAGAATCTGGCATTTCTAAAATTGATGAGGATACTGAAGAAGGGAGTGAATTTAATGTTGATCCTTCAAACCCTTTTTTAGTTCCATCTAGCCTGATAGGAAGATGGGGAAGTGCCATGGGTATGCTTACCCCTCTTCCTTGCCTTTATATTTCCTTTTCCATTTTGCTCATATTTATTCATATTTCCTAAACTCTTAGTCTTATGCCATTGAATGGGTCCCTCTACGTATTTAGATATTGTTTTCCCTGAATCAAGGCGCTGCTGTTGCTTCACCAAAAGTTATTTTCGGTACGTGAAGGGTACGGGTTCCCTTTTAGCTACTGATCCTGCAAGTCTGCATCAGGTCCTAATCGTTAAGAACTCATTTCTGCATTGTATTTGGAGTGTTCCTGTTTCCCTTTATTACCAGTCTTTTTAAGATTTCTTTGAGTTTTGAAGCAATCGTATTACTTATCATATGACACAGGGAAAGACTAAAACTGAAATGTCTTCATTGCATGAGCTTCAACTTAGATACTTTACACCCAGAGAGGTATGCATTTCTTACTTTTTCATACACCAGTTCAATTCTAGCTTTTTTGTAAATTGTTACTGCCTCAATTTTGTTATCTCAAGTGTTTTCTCTTCAATGTCGCTGTCAGGTTGCCAACTTCCACTCTTTTCCGGTGGACTTCCAATTTCCAGAACATGTTCGCCTCCGTCAACGGTGCGTCTTATTTCCCTGTATTCTTCTTCACATAATGGCAAAAGAGGCATCTTTGAGGAGACTAATTCTATGGAACTTAATGAAATATTCAAATAATTTAGTGACACGTATAAATAACTTAAAGTAAGGTATTCTCTCTCCAATTGCATATGATTGGCTGAAATCTTTTGAAAAGTAGCAACATTTATATCGCTGATAATATCATCCAAGTCGAGTTGGTCTCTGATAACATAGACTCATAGTAACATCCATTTCTTCACATGATTGTCACATTTGGAACCAATCATAATAAATTAAAACAGGGCGAAACTTTATCTTCTTCTCCATTGAGATAATCAATCTTTAGAGCCACATTGCTACCAATTTTTACGTTCATCTCATCTTTGGCACTGAGGTCCCTTTAGTCTTTCTGTTGGTTTACTAAGATACTATTGTTTTGGGACTTTGATGAATCGGAGAAACATATTGAAAAAGATTCGCTGATAAAAGTAGGATGATTGTTTCTGTAGTTTTATTTTATGATATTCATGAAACCATCCTATCTGTAACCCTGATTTAGACGCTTTGCCCAAAACCGCTCTCTTTATATATACTCACAATGTACGGTCTCGCATCCAAAAGAGTGATGGATACATAGACACACAGACAGTACTAGTTCTTTTTTCTAGTCAGACTTGCTGCATGCAGTCACTATCTCTCTCATTTTGTGCAGTTACGCATTGCTGGGAAATAGTCTGAGTGTTGGAGTCGTGGCACCTCTGCTGCGCTATCTGTTTCTTACTCATCAGTCATCGTAGTGTTATTTCAATCTCCTTCCGTACAAACTTGTACGAATGTAGTATCATATTCTTCCACCGGGGATCAGAGGTGAGTCGAGCAACAATGGCTCCAATCTCGGATTCTTACAGCAACATTCAGGTCCCACCTTAGCAAATTCTTGATCATTGCAGATTGCTTCTCAAATTCTGCAGCTACTTGGCTTGCGAAAACGACGTCAAGCAAATCGACCTCCTACCTTTTACAGAATGTTCAAGCTTCGTGGTAAATCTGTTGCTTATGAACTGAGGGAAAATGATGTGATTTTGAATCTAACACTTGAATTTCCCAAGTGCAGTTAATAGCTTTGTACTTTTTGATGGATACTATTTGCTCCGAGGGTGTAGACATGAAAGTTGTATTTTTGCTATTTTTAGATCGATCTATCCAAATTATACGTATGGATGATAGTGGTAATAGATGGATAAATACTAGAAGAAAATAGGGGTGTGCATCGGACCGGTTAACCGGCCGAACCAAACCAAACCAAATTTTTTTAAATCAAGCCAATCCGTACCAAAAAAAAAAATCGGTTTGGTATTTGTTTTTGTTTTTTTTTTAATCTTAATTTGTATTGTATAAATATTTATATTTTTAAAAAATAAATTTAGCTTTGACTAGCTTCAAGTATAATCTTACATATTTTATTTTATACATATAATTAGATCAAACCTCAAATTATCCTCTAATCTAATTCACGTTATACGAACTTGTATTGAGTTTTTAACTTCTTCTATTGAAGCGTGAGCCATTTGAACTGTATCAGCTCAATTACAGTGATAAGTTGTTTCCATTTATTATGGTTGATCTTTGATTTTTAGAATGACAATAATATATTGCATTTTACAAAATAATTCTTCACTTATTTGTATTTTTTTCAATTTTTCTTTTATCCTACTTGAAATTTTGGTTAAAACTGAAAATGAACCGAGCCAAACTGAAAATTCTGGGTTGAAAACCAAACCGAACCAATTTTTTTTGGTTTGGTACTTGGTTTTGCAAAATAGATAACTGAATTTTCTATTAACCGAATTTTTGATTTGGTTTGGTTTAACCGAACTTGCACCCCTAGAAGAAAATACATAATGATAGTAGACCATTATTACATTTTTATGTAAATTTACATGGTTTAAAAATTCTTAAAATCACGTCAATTTTGAGAAGATTTTGATTTTGGTTTTTTAAAGTGTGTTTGCAAGAATTTGTTGAGCTACTAAGGATTATCTCTATCTATTTTTTGTGTCTCAATACACGTCTCATCAATTAGGTGGTGATGTGGATTCTTGTTATGGTTGTATGCATGCATGTCAACATCTTATTGGTGCAAAATGTAATAGAGCACTAAAAAATGGGATAGACGATACTCATTGATTTTAAGCACTTCTATGCTTCTTGATCGCGTAAGAGTTTTTTAATGTTTGCAAAAAAATGTGTGTTTGCAACTGCTTATTATAAACACTTTTTATTTGTTTAGATTAAAGTTGAAAGAAACTTTTTTTAATCAATAGCAGAGAGTTTTTAGTATTAATATTAAAATACAGATAATTATGATAATTTCGGGAATTATGGTGCTTTAAGCACCAAAAGCACCTTAATAATTGCTAATGGATTTAAGTAGATTTGTTGTTTAATTTTACAGAAGCTAACGCAAAAAAAAATAAATAATTTTGCAAATAATAAAATCTGCTTATACGATAAAAAAACAAATAAGTAACTGAATAATCTCTTGCAAACACACCTTAAGTAGCTATGTTGTTTTTTAAAATCATTTTTCCCCCTAATATTAGTTCAAAAGACCCGTATTTTTATTTCAATTTTTTTTAATTTTAATAAAAAAATAAACAAGAAGTATTTGCTACTCACCCTAAGTTGATCATTGTCGGGTTTACTTGCCTTTTTAGCCTTGTAATATAGTAACAATTGTAACTTGTAAGACCAAAATCAAATTTTCTACACAATTCATCCATCTTTGATTTTATCTTACCATTCATGAACACGATAATTTTTTTCAAGTATAGAAACATTGTGCAAAATCTCCAAAATTTTAAAGATTATCCTATAAAAAATTTACAATTTGAATGGATAAATAAAAAAAATAAAAAAAGGTATGAAAACTTGTGCAAAATTGACAATTTCACATAAACAATGCAAAATCTCAAAAAATTGCTAAATGCAATCCACTTTTAAGAATTTGCAATTCGAATGGTAAAATAATATTTTTTTTCATATATAGTTTAATTGTGAAAAATTTCCAAAATCTCAAAGGGTAATCCATTTAAAAAAAATTGCAATTCAAATGCCAAAATAATGATTTGTTCTCAAGTATATGAAAATTTTGCAAAATCTCTAAAATTTTAAATCGTAACCCTTTTGAAAAATGTCGGTCACAATTTTAAATTGTCTAAGAACATATCATTATTTAATGATTTTTCTATTTTATTGGCATTCATTATGTTTAATGTTCTTATGTGTACTTGTTGTTATAATATAAACCCAAACAAAATTTTCTCGGCGGCGGACCCCCGATAAACCCAAACAAAATTTACTTCTTTTTGGTCCGTGTTTTGAATTTCTTTGAGTACTGCTTTCCGAACAAAAACTCCCTCTATTGTTGCATATATATATATATATATATATATATATATATATATATATATATATATAGGAGGATGTTCAAATGTGAACTGTCTGTTATCGTGTGAACGTGTGAGCACTGCACTTTAAAGACAAAGATACCGCATTTTAAAGTGCAATACATTTGTCTTTAAGTGCAGTACGTAAAGTGCAGTATGTGTACCTTGAAAGTGCAATATGTTTGTCTTTAAAGTGCAGTGTTCACACGATAAGGGTTGTTCACACGGGAACCACTCCCTATATATATATTGAGTTCTCCTTGTATGGGAATGAGATTGTGTTGATTAAATCATTATAAGATTTATGAAAACAGGTAAGCAATCTTAATAGCCATTGTCACCTACAACATCCAAATATTGATCTTGAGGTGGGTTTTAAATGTCCTCCTTTTGCAAGTGCATTTTGTTTTCTTTCATTGGTTTCTTGTGTTTTAAATTCAATTATCTCAAATGGGTCGATAGTAGATGTTGCTAATGGATCGAAAGGACAAATTCATACATGTGTCCTTGGAATGCTCTGATTACACTCGTGATTGGAGCTTCTGAACTGTGTCTCGGTCCTTCCTCTCCTCCGTGTGGACAGAGATTTGAGAGGAACGAATTAACTGCTCTCTCTAATCGGTATGTGAATAATAATAGTGTGATTTCTAATTGTGTGTTATAATTGGATTATATAATATAATGTTTATTAATATTATATTATAGTTGTGACCTATTAATAATTATATTACTAATGGACTTCCAATAAATAATATTCAACTCATAATATAATTAATAATAACCGAGTCACTTATTTATCAATTAATTGGCCCAACCTATTATTTCGATAAAAAATTCTCACATTATTAAATAATGTATAAATACATTAATCTATTAAAATTCCATAGAGAGTAGAATAAATATTGGGCATCTATTTGGGTCAGAACAGGGATCCAATACAAGAAATAAAGTCGGGCCTTAAATTAATTAATTATTTATGTTCAGCCCAAAGCAAAATTAATTAATAAATACATGTTCATTCCACTAGAGAATCCGTGTTGACTTATCCCTTTATCCCAACTTGAACATGAACTTGTATTTAATTTAGACTTAATTGATCCCCGTATTTGAGAAATAAATATATGTTAATTAATTAAGCTCACCGATATCTTAAATTAATTAACATATTATTATATCCTGAGTAGTACCACACTCGACATCATTAACACATCTGAACTTAATCAATCGACCGAATTTAGTGTGCTAATCCTTACGAGTTCCTTAGGGGATATTATCAACCCAATTAATAGAGATACGGATGCAATATACAGATAACCAGCCAGAGTTATAAATAATTAGTATCGCCCAAGATACCTAGATCCAGCTGCGATGACATTCACTATAGTAAGTCAAAGTGATAGATAACTAAATGCACTCAGCTGAAATCTTATCAAGCTTAAGACCAAATTAAGTCACCAACATCTTTGGTTCTTCACTAAGGTCAGCTAGAGAACACATTTCACTGTGATCCATCATTACACTACATTTATTGTACTAGTATAGACAAACAACTAGGATATGCCACTTCTTATCTAAACTACAACTTAAACCGACAACTTGTCCTTAAGTTATATCAGTTGTGATAATTGTATATATTTTGTTAGTTCAACTAATTATGCAGTCTTCTGTGATCTATAACACACTACACAATCTAACTCTTATACAAGATAAATGACCAACATGCATGAATAAATTTGGAGAATAAAAATAGTGGAGATGAAAACACATTGCGTAAAAGCAAAAATGTTGCTTCCAGTATATAAAAACTCCAATAGTTGCAAATTGCTCACATTTATATAGATATGGATAAGTTACAATGGGATAATAGATAAAAGAAACTACCTTTGAACGAGAAATCAGACTACGACAGTGTGGTGAAGAAGAAAATCCCTTCTTGTGCGGCTTTGAACTGTGCATAAGGTAGTTCTAACTATGAACATGCTCTAGAAAATGGATACATGAGAATGTAATATCATTTGTTATTATGATAATATTGATAATATTTCAAAAAATTTGGAATTATATTTTTGGAGAAACAATCCATGTATTATGCATTAATATATTCTTAAACTGTGATTTAAGTCCATTGGTGTATGCATATTATTGTATGTTTTATTTGTAACTTTTATTAGTACATACAATGAAATTGAATTCCTATTACATGTTAGATTTAGTAGTTATGGTTTAATGTCTATGATATAATACACTCATTTATTTATATATTAACTACAATAATGTTATTTTTTTATAAAATTTTAATATCTTTTGGTGTGTAGCACTGTTGTTATTCTACTTATTTGTAATATTAGAAAAAATAAACACAATTTTGAGGAGGTGTGTCGCACTCTATGACGAGGCGCGTGAGGTTACTCAGCTTTAAATCTCTAACACAAAAAATTAGGTACTTAAGCACCCCCTGCTTTTTCTGGTGTTGATTGAGTTTTGAGCCAACATTTTCACAATATACCAATATTACCCTCGCCCCGAATATATATTTTCATTTTTACTAATATTATTATAATTTTCTACCCCAATTTGGTTGCTTCAAAGCTAGCGAAACAAACCCTAGACCGTAAAACTGAAGGATCGGAACCCGTTGTTTGGAGAGCATCTGAGATTGGAACCACCTAATTCAGACTGTGGTGATCGGTTATCATCGTTTAATTTCAGGAAAGGTTAGTGATCTTCTCGTTTTTCGAGGCTTCAGTTTTGGTATTCCGAATCCCTAAATTGATCGGGTTTAGCTGCTCGATTTAGGGATTTTGTCAAATTTCTTATTATCCGGAAGGTCTCTTTTGGATTCTGTTGTTTTTTGGTTGAGACTCTTTTTTATCTCGACGTTTCGTGCAGATTTACAAGTTTATGATGGTGTGTTGTTTTTTATTTTTCTCAATATTAGTGATTTTACTTCAATTATATGGATGAGTCAGGAATCTACGCATTTTTTTTGGTAATATGAGTAATGATTTATTGTTTGAAATTTAAGAAAAGTGTTTTGTTTGTTTCTACTGAACTTTTTTGATATAGGTTATTTCTTAGTGCTTTGAGAAAGTTAACATATGTTCTTTATTTTGGAGTTTTTGAGCTATTCTATGTATTATTGTTCACGATATTTGATATGCTAGTAGTTTGATCCGGATTTGGCTCATTTCTGAAGATGTTACTTTTTTACTTCGGTGATTGATTAGCCCTCTAATGTATAAATCATCACATCTTCTCGTATTTCGCAGGATTTTGATATTTCGAAAGAAGAGTGCTTACAATGAGATTCAAAACCGGGGAGAAGGTTGAGGTGATGAATAATAAGGAGGTGAATAGTTTCTCTATGGGTGACATTGTTGAGGTCTTCCATCAACGTTCGTGGAAGACTGCTATCGTCTTGAATGTTCTCGGAGGAACAAAAGAAAGTAAAAAGGATAAGATCCGTTACAAGATCTCCACATTCAAGAATCGGTATTTAGTAAGGCTACTTGGGTGCTCAAAGGAATTGGCTATTGGTAGATCAAACATCAGGACGAGACAGACCTGGCATGATGTGAATCGGGTTCCAGTGGAAACGGTATTGTTTTTTACTTGAATCTTTTCCACCTCAGATATACATGAATACCTATTTAACATTAACAAAACATTTTATGCATGTGATTTTAATTTTCTCGTTATGAGCTATTTGTATTATTTCTGGTTTTGTATTAATCTGATAAATTTGTTAGTATTGTTACAACTTCTCCTTTGAACTAATTATGGAAATTTATATTTTTAACATTTGTTAAAAAATTCTTTCCTGATTCTTCATATTATTCCATTTAGTTTTTTAAGTTTGCCAATCTGATCTTATTTCTGTTCACAGATTCCTCTAGTAGGGGACGATGTAATAGTGAGCAAACCTTCACCATCAATTTGTTCACAGAAGAAATATCTACCCATAGAAGATAGCGGAAACACCCAGTATGATGCGGCACAGAGGGAATCTGTATTGATTTCTTCAAGATCTCTAAAGAGGATGCCCCCCTACGTTTCCTCCGTTGCTGAAGGGCATGTAAAAAAATTTAGAGCAGCTGGCAAAGAAGGCTGGATTGTTGCTGACCGCCTGCTTGGGAAGGTAGATGCTGTTGCTTACCCAAACGAAACTTTGGGTGAAAAATACATGCATGCTTCCTATAAAATCATGTCAAATGGACATAATCATCAAATGGAGAGGGAAAGACAAAATGACATTCTTGGCTATTCTGGAGTCCGAGGTTCTGAATTAAATAGTTCTGAGAGTGATGCATGTTCTGTTGGTAGTTGTAGTGTTACTAACGACGGTCTGAAAAACTATAATTACCATTTTAGGGACGTGCAGTGCCAAGAAACAGACACCATTTGTAGTGATGCAGAGTCATCGTATGGTTCGGGCTCGGAGAGGAGAAGCTCCTCTCTCCCTCTAAAAGAGGAGGTAGAGGTCAGTATACGTAGCTTAGAGTTGCATGCTTATCGCAGCACTCTAGAAGCTTTGTATGCTTCCGGTCCCTTAAGTTGGGAACATGAAGCATTGTTGACAAATCTTCGTATTACACTCCACATTTCAAATGACCAACATTTGAATGAGCTAAAGCTCCTAATTTCCACTAAAACTGCAATTACTCTTAGATGATTGTACACATTGTTCTTATTCTTATTTCATTCCTCCATTTTATAGCAATATCTGTAAGAAGAAACATGAATGCAATAATTTGTATCGTCTATCTTATTTCTGTGCAGATAGTTTGGCATTTTGTAACTAAGGGATACATGTCCATTCTGAATTAATATCAATGCAGAGTACTTTTCTAAAGCATTTACATTATGTTTCCTTTATTGCTTTAGCTCTTCTTATGTTTGATGCTTATGTATACTTAAAGATTGCTGTCTGCTACTGATCATATAATAAGCCTTCTGTTTGCTCGACGTCACTTGATTCTGGATATTGTGCACTACATTCTTGAGGATGTATTGATCACACTTGAATCATGTACTTCATTTTCCAGGTCTACAGTTGGAGGCATGCCTCATTTGCTTCCAATGGTCTAAAGATGCCGCTCAGGTTTGCAGCCCTTCTCTTAGCATTAAACTTTCGACGATTCAATCGTTTACTTTCGAAGCTATGCTACTCTTATTGCCACTCGGCCCACTCCCATGGTAGAATCATCACATAGTCTATGCAACCATGCATTTTCTCTTCTTTTTCCCTAAGCTTATCTGAATGTGCATAAATTAGCATGTCTTTTTCCAATGAAAGTATTCTATCCCGGTTTTTATGGCCCGTTTATTTTCGCCATGTGAATTAAGATTGTTTGATTTTTTTGTAATTAAATTTGGTGCACACAATCTTTGTCTGTTCTAGAATGAGTTACTTTTACTAGGACGACTCAAAGAGGAAAACGAGTCGCTTTTAGCAGGATGGAGGGAGTATATGTCAATAGAGAGTGAATCATGTGGAAACTCACATTTAACGTGAGAATTAAGAACCATGTATAATCATTATATATTTTATCCATAATCCTTATGTTTTTTATGCACAAAATCTGTAATTTTATATTTTGCATAATTCTTATATGTTATATGTAGAAGGCAAAAACATAAAATTACAAGATTTTTTTGCATAAAATATATAAGGATTATGCATAAAACATACAGGGATTATGCATGGTTCGTATCTCACGTTAAATGTGGGTTTTCACCGGATCCGCAACCAGAGGTTTGATTTGAAATTTGTGTTTCTATTAAGAATGAGTTTTTCTTGGTAAGATACAACTTGATTCCATTACACTCTTATACTACTATACTCTCACTCTTGATCTCAAGTTGACAAATTATTGACTCAATTTCTAGAATTACAAACTGACTTCGATCCCCCTGTCATCAGATTCATGTCATCTGAAGCTGGCCCTTCACCCTCGACGACCCCGTCTCCACGTCGTTGTAAGTCGAGAAACGCGAGTTCTCATTCGTCTCGCCCTGCCCCCAAATTGCGTAGGCGTCCTCCCCATGCGCGGCTTGATCCCCGATCTCCATATCCTCCTCCGTCATCCTCAACGGGACGATCAACTGCACAACCAAGCACACGAGGCTCGTCGTGACGATGTTGAGGCCGACTACAAAGAGCACGCCGACAACCTGGAGGCCGATCTGGCGGAAGCCGAGGTGGTAGGAGCCCATCTCAAGGCCGTAGAAGAGGCCGACGTATTTGTTGTAGTGGCCGTAGAAGAGGTAGCAGAGGCGGGGGTTGGCGAAGAGGCCGGTGAGGAGGCCGCCGAGGCAGCCGGCCACGGCGTGCGTGTGGAAGACGGCCATGGTGTCGTCGACCTTCTGGAGGAGCTCGGACTTCTTGTGGACGACCATCATCGTGAACCATGGGATCGAGCCGGAGCAGAGTCCCATTATGATCGCTGCCCAGCAGTGGACTACGCCTGCATTTGGGAAAGCACAAGAACTCTTTAACAATTCTTTGAATTTTATCGGGAAAACGGCTAAAAACTCTCTTGTTTATTAAAAACCGTATTTCTGAATAATGTTACTGTGGTGTGAGTTTTCCTCGCTCGTAATTCTGTGTTTCGATTGTGAAAGGTCTAATATACCCCCTAATTAATACTCTTTTAAGTTATTTTTTAATGTATTTAATATATCATTTTTAAGAAAACTCTAGTAAAATAAAATATAAATGTTAACACAATCTTCCCCAAATAAAGACAAAAATAATAATAAAAAATAAAAAAAACCTAGTGCTTTTGCACAAGTTCAGTGAATTCACTAGAACTTTTAGTGCCATTTTATTTTATAATAAAAATAAAAGGGTAATTATGTAATTTCAGTCATACAACCTTAAAACACAGATTGAAAATTTGGTCCAATATTATTCAAACACCGGAGATTTGAACATAAAACTATTTAATTTCATGTATAATCTCTAATCAACATTTTAAAACTAACTGTTCGGAATATAGTTCAACATTATTTGTAACACAGGAAATCTAATGCAATAAAATAAAACTAACTTAATTTCACGTAATCTCTTAAACACGAGGTATTTTTTGGAGTGTTTGATATAATACATAAATAAAACATAAGAATATAAGATGTCTCTTATGTTACTCATAATATGTGGAAGTATCAAATTATCCACTGTTTATATTTTATTATACCTCAAGATGACTTTTACTTTTTGAGAATAAAGTGTCCGATCAACACAAATATAAATACTATTTCATTTAAATATAAATATTATTTTGAAAATTCATTAATAAAAAAATGAAGTATCTGATCTGTCGAACACCCGATCGACGTCGGCCCAACTAGTCGGCACAAACATTAATTTTATTTCATGTAGATATATGTATTACATGGAAATTTTATTAAAAAAAATGATAATAATTGTAAGATCGGTTGGCGCAATCTAGCTACATGTCCGACCGATATGGTAAACTTTTTGAATTTTTTGTGTACTCCTAACAAATTTTTGTTATATTAAAATTTGAATAGATTGGTTTAATTTTTATTTTTTCTTTTACCGTTTTATGAATTTTGCCACGTAGATATTTAGTATGATGAAGATAGTTACCTGCGGCAGGCGTAATGCAGACCAGTCCAGTTATCATCCCTTGCACCGCCCCAATAACCGACGGCTTCCCGAAGAACAGAATATCCAGTATCAGCCACGTCAGCAGGCTCGTCGCGGCGCACACGTGCGTATTAATAATCGCCAGCGCCGCGTCGATGCTCGCCGCGTACGGATCGCCGCCGTTGAACCCTGTCCACCCCATCCACAGCAGCCCCGCTCCGGCAAGCATCAGCAGTATATTATTCGGCGGAAACCTCTCCCTATCCTTCGTCAGCCGCGGCCCCACCCAATACGCCGCCGTGAACCCCGCCACGCCGGACGACAGGTGGATCACGTATCCGCCGGAGTAGTCGATCATCCCCGCCGTCGCGAGCCACCCGTCGACCGACCAGATCGTGTAGGCTCCGATCGTGTAGGAGAATGTCAGCCACAGCGGAACGAAGAGCATCCACGCGTAGAAATTCATCCGCCCTAGCACCGCGCCGGCGATTAAAATTAGGGTTATCGCGGCGAAGACGAATTGGAAATAAACCATGGTTGCGTTGGGGAATTTTCCGCTGAACGCTTGCTCGAAGAGGTAATGCTCGCTTAGGGCAACGTTGATTTTCCCCCAAATTGGAATCAATTGATCGCCGAATGATAATCGGTAGCCCCAGCAGACCCAGCAGATTAAGACGCAGGCGAAGGCGTACAGCGCCATGAAGGCGGAATTGACCGCCCATTTCTTCTTGACGGCGCCGCCGTAGAGGATGATGAGGCCGGGGACGCTCTGGAGGCCGACGAGGGTGGCGGCGGTGAGCTGCCAGGCGTTGTCGCCCTTGTTCATCCATTCGGGGTTGGGGTCGTCCGGGAGGAGGTTCGCCGGGAGGAGCGCGGTCCAGTTCGCCGTCGCCATGGGTGGTGGAAGTGGAGGAGAAGTGGAGGTGGGTGATATGGAGGGTAGGGTTTTTTGATGGGGAATTTATTATTTTTGGTTGGATTGATTGCAACGATCAGCTGGATATCTTTGTTGGGGAGGATGATTTCCATGTAACGCCATTGTTGGCTTCGCGGCGGGGATCACGAGGTGGTCGGATGAATTGCGTCGGAGTTTTGTCGGATTGGGTTGTTTCTTGCATGGTTGGTGACGTCATCGGAGATTTAAGCCCTTGATTCGATCAATAAAGCACATGCTAATGTTTAATATGAGCAAGTCAAAAATGTATTGTGAGATAGAGAAATCGTTGTACCATACAATCTCGGAAATTGGAAATATTGATAGGAGATTAAGATGAGTGGTCGGTTGTGCATAGATGAATGGGTTTTTTAAAGAAAAAAGTCAGAATTTACGTAGCAATTATTTTCTTTTTTAAGAAATATTTTTAGTTAAGTCGGACTGTCCGAAAAGAAAAACGAGATAAGTCAAGCGGGACGAAGGAAATAACATGCAAAATGAAGTTGTGTAATTTCATGATGTCTTATTATTATTAGCATGGTATGTTTTGAAATGTGATTTTTCTATTTGTATGTTCTATATTGTGTTTCGAAATGACTAATTACATTTGTAAGAGTTTATTTTAAATATTTATTTATTTTTTAATAGTATAATTTTTTTAATGTTCGTAATACTTTTTATGTTAGTTTCTTTAAAATTAAGCTGCTAACCTACTTAATTAATCAATTTCTTTTAAGTATTTATTGAAATGTTATCATAATTTCTGAAACTACTAATAATATATGTTGTTTATATTAATTCCGAAATAACCCTATTTGATTTAAAATAATTATTTTCAATTTTAAGAAAAAATAAATTAGAAGTTTAAATAATAAACTGTTGTACTATTGATTTTTATTATTATTATTATTTAAATTTATAATAATGCTTTGAAATGATTAACTATAATATTTAAAACAATAAAAAACTCGAGACAAAAACTTAAGATTCTCCTAATAAGACGAAATTATCCAATATATTTATGCAAGAGAATTCTTTAGAATGAAAAGAGAACGCAAGACACAAATGCGGAAGCGACTCGAAAATTGAATAATTTGATACGAAAATGGTGGTGTTATTTAGGGAGTGTTTGCAAATGCTTATTATAATTACTTTTTCTTTATTTTTTATTTAAAGTTGATAATATTTTTTTAAAGTAAAAGTCATTAGTTTTTTGTATCATATATGGTAGTTTTGGAAATTATGATGCTTTAAAGTTTAAGCACCAAAAGCATCTCGATAGATACTTATTGTAGTTTAGTTATTTAATTTTAGAGAATTTGCTGCAGTAAACATATTTTTCAAACACAAAAAATACTTATGCTGTCAATAAACAGATAGATAAATGCTTAAAATTTACAAACATAATATAGTTGATTTAATCCGGATGAATTATTTTCCAACGTCTTCTAAATCGTTGAGATTTCATAATTAGATTTGCGAAACGCTACCCACTCGACTAAATTGAATATAAAAATCCCTCATCATAACTTTATATTAGTCTAGTTTTCATTTATGGACTGTCGCATTCCATTAATCTACTTTCATTGTTAATTGGACTAATAGAATAAAACGGAAGGAGTAATACTTTGGAGCCTATAAAATTAATAATCTATAATAAAAGCTCCACCAATCTAGCCATGGCAATTGGACTTGGAATAATAAGCAAACCAACCTACTTGAATTAAGCATCTTCCCACAAGCATATGAGATTCAACAATCCAGTAGAAGAAGTTTCAACAAAACTAAATCTATCAATAGAAGCCTAAAATGACAAAAGGACTCCTTCTTAGTCGAATCCCAACAAGTGCACAGGAAAAATTGGGGCCGGAATCCTTCTTAGTCGAATGCCTCATCATCGTCGTCCGGAAGAGGCTGGTTGGCAGCAGCCATAAGCTCGGCTTCATGCCTACAAAACAAGAGCAGTTTAGAAATCCAGATTGGTGGTGTTCGAATGTAGCTGCATCTTGTGAGATGGAGAGCAAGATGAAACTTACTGTTGCTGTGCAGCCAAATCGATTTGAACTTCGGGTGGAGCCAGAGCAGGAGACTCAACAAAGTGCAAGTTAGAATCACTGGAACAAAAAAGAAAACCAGTTCAAACGTAAGACAAAATCGTATCTCGGTTTTTGAGATAAAATTATCTCTACTCTTTACGTACCCAGCAAGCTTCCTGGCGAGGTACAAGAAAGGCTTCTCGAAGTTGTAGTTACTCTTTGCTGAGATTTCATAGTACTGCAAATTCTTCTTCCTGTGGAAAGTAACCTGCTTTGCCTTCACCTGCCTGTTCTTGACATCAACCTTGTTGCCACATAGCACAATAGGGATATTTTCACAGACCCTGTAATTATTGTAATAAGAAAATTCACATTACACAATTTTCATCACCAAACTCAGCAACCACACCAGGGAAAGTGGCAAAACATACCGGCAAAGATCACGGTGCCATGTCGGGACATTCTTGTAAGTCAATCGAGCTGTCACATCAAACATAATGATGGCACATTGTCCATGGATGCTGAAGCAATTCAAATGAGTCCAAGGTTAGATAAGATTGCACTTCAGAATTACCAGCACTAAGTAATTGGATATTAACAAACCAAAAGCTAATAACTTAACAGCAGAAATTATCTAATTTTATTGCAAGCTAACCAATTAACTAGGAATTACAGTTTCAAACAGAACAGCGGATAATGAAAGTTGACAAACAGATTATGCAACATAGAAGACATGAAATGCAGTTTCAGTCAGAAGAGTGGATTATGTAAGTTGACAAACAGATTATGTAACACAGAATACATGAAATGCTGTCCCACTTACTAGTATCCATCCCTAAGCCCACCGAATTTCTCCTGTCCAGCAGTGTCCCAGCAATAAAACCTGATTTTCCCGCAGTTAGTGAAGAAATCCAATGGATGAACTTCCACACCGATTGTTGCTGTTAAAAAGAAAACAATCAATGAGAAAAAACTAAACTAAAAGGGCAACAGGGATTTAGTCAAAGATCATAATAACTAATCGTAATTAATCTTACGTTCGTATTTCTTCTCGAATTCACCCGTAAGATGCCTTTTCACGAATGTTGTTTTTCCTGTAACATAACGAAAAAAGTACTCTTAAGCTAAAAACGGACATTACATCATCATTACACCATAAATTTTGATACCAGAATGTTGCAAATAAATTTTCTTTTAGACTGCCTTTTAATTTCTATACCATAAAGGTGGATATTGAAGTTTTTACGAAGAATCATATTCCACCCTGATTATAAATTTCATGTAAAACCTATTTCAATTCTGATACTATCCTTAAGCCTAAAATAAGAAAAACCATGGAACAAATTACACAGGAACCCTAAACCCTAGATATACTATCAAGGTCTAGCTAGATGTAGTTTCAAAATCCAAACAATAAATATCCATTATAATAGGAAAATTCCCAAGAAAAAACAGACCGCAAGATATATACTCTTGGAACACATAAATTTCGTTAAAAACAGATAAGCATTCCACAATCACTGATCGATCTCAACCTAAATCCAAAAACTAAAAGTAATAACAAGTCATCAGATGTAAACATCGAATCCAAATAGACTTCCCCACGGAATCAGACATTCAATTCGTGATGCAAGGTTCGTGTAACACTAAAGCAAAAATTACCAGTTCCTCCATCTCCAACAATTACAAGCTTGAAGCTAGGGTAATCCACTGTCTGTTGATTCGGCAACGCCTGAAGATCCAGCAAAAAACAAAAACAAACAAAAAAAAAGAGAAAAAAACCGTAAAAATCAACTAGATCGAATCGACACGAATGTAAATCTGAGACCAAACCCACAACCGAAAAACAGTTTAGATGCTTACCATTCGATCTCCGGATATTCCTTAGAGAGAGTAAAATGAATCGGTGGCGTCAATCGGAGAGAGATACGGAAATTGTTTTGCTCTGATGGAATGATATATACTGGAAAACCCTAATTAATTAGGTTTTATGGAAGGGTTTTGAATCCGTACTAGCTTTGAGCCGACGCGACTGTCTGGGCCGTTGGATCAAAAGCCAGTGATTAATCACGTGCTTCTCACGTGGAAATCGGTTTGAATTTGAAATCCGACTTTAATGACCGTTGCTATGCACGAGAGAGCCTTGTGAAATTTATTGCCACCACGGCACCACCATCTATTATAGCACAATTAAACATTAATAAAGTAATATTCGATAAAGTAATAATCTCATTAAGATAATAATTTATTTCGGTTTTGATATGGGTCAATGCACTAAAATAATGTTCGATAAAGTAATAACCTCGTTAAATGAATATATTTTCTCGGTTCCAAGGTTATTACTTTATCGAGGTTTAACTGTATCATCATTTATGTTACCAAGCACTATAAATACCATACTTTTATAGAATATAAATATTTTTTTACCCCCAAAGTGTGTTAAAGTGACGTAGACTTGTTCGATTTTTTACAGTGAGCACAATTCCCAACTCTATAATGATAGGGGAGTTCGGAATCGATCAAAATTTCGTGACCGTAACCGTGATCAATCGAGACTTCTACCATCTTGAGGCGATGTCTTTGGGATAGCAGGCCTGGGCTGATCCATAAGACCCACAGTTATGATTTTGTAATAAAAACATTTAATATATAATCATGACGACCATTCTTTTATATGTAAGCAAGTACTCAAAATTAAGTGAACAATTGAACATTTTGGTCAATTAACTATGTATTGAATGTAATATAATAATTAAAGTGAATATTGTTGTATTTTTTTTATTTTAAGTGTTGTAGAAAGAACACGACTAACTTTGGTTCAACTAGCAAGAAATTTAGAGGCTAAACAAAATTGATTGGAGTAGTGCTTGCCAAAGTAATTGAAACAGGTGGTTCCGGTTTGGTTCCGAACCGTTGCTTTTGGTTTCGTTTCGATTCGAAATCGGCTATTAAGATTTTACGATTTGATTTTTGAGTTTTCGGAATTGTGGAATGGGAGAAATCGACAGTTCCACGGTTTGCAACTGAAGCTGGTAGTTCTAAATTTAAAATTAATAAATGAATTACTTTGATCGCAGTATCGTGGATGGAACCGAAATTGTGAGTATATGATTTCACGGTTCGATTTCGATCCCATATTTTTAGGAACCGAAACTGGCGGTTCTAGGACCGGAACCGGCCAGCTCTAGATTTGAGCAAACCAAATGGTGATGGGCAATTACTTGGTACTTTCAAATATACATTCGGATAATAACATACCTACAGAAATAAAGGATGAAATACTATCTTCAATTTAAAGGAACATATACTCCCTCCATTCCAGCCGATTAGTCTTGGTTGATTTGAGTACGGATATTTTGGTGAGTGGATGATTGTGTGTAGAGTAGTAGGTGATTGTGTGTAGAAAGTGAGAGTTTGTGTAATAATTATTTTTCTTTTTAGGAAACAAAACAAGACTGGTGGGACGGCCCGAAAAAAATACAAGACAAGTCGGACGGGATAGAGGGAATAGTATATTTGGCTAAGTTAGTAGTGGTGACCTTTTGATTTTTATGGTTGGGTGCCACATAAGCAAATCAAGAAAAAAAAATGAAAATGCAAGAAAAAACATGAACCCCCCCATGGTTTATATATGACCTACACGCAGAAAAGACAACATGAGAAAGAAAAGACAACATGAACCCCCCATGGTTTATATATGACCCCCCCATGTTAATGCTTCATTATTTTTATTCATAGACAACAACTCTTTTAAATTACCGCAGAAAAAAAAAAGACATTAATTGTGGGACGGAGAGTATATGTTGAAAAAACAAATTGGCATTAAAAAAAGTGATAATATATCAATATACCCTATTTGACTATTACAACTACAAAATTACCCAACGTTATAAAAACTATTTTCCACTATATACCCAAATTTACTAACATACCCCAACTTTTTCACTTCTCTCACTTAAAAGTGTCAGGCCATGATCGGACTGTGATCGGACCATGTCATGTGTCCGACCGATCGGACATGCCCGATCATGGCCTGATAGTGATCGGCCAGGGCATGATAGGGCATGACCGATCATGCCCTTATGATAGGGCATGACCGATCATGCCATTTGAATAGTGATCGGCCCTTGTCAATTATAGTGATCGGGCTTGGTCGGCCGTGTCCGACCGGTCGGACCCTGATCGGGCCCTCTGTTCACTGATCGGACCATCCCCATAGTAAGAGTATTTTCGTCTTCTTGGGTATATAGTATAGTTAAATATAAGAATTGTGTATAAATGTGTTTCTCTTTTCCCAGATGGGCATTTCACCGCCGGACTCTTAAAAAAAAGTGCGAAATGGGAATCCTCAGCAATCAACATGGCAATTCCCACTTGGAACTCGCGGCAGCAGCACCAGTTTGTCACAGACAACAAAAGCCGCCCAAGGATGATTTGTCGGCTGCAAGAACGTGACACGTGTCGCCTCCACCAATTGCCAAAATTTCCGTAGCAACCTTTTTGTGTAATTTTGCATTTGCAAAGGAATTATATATTTCTATTTTTCATTTTTTAAAGTATCGTTGTTTGTGAACGCCCGCATTTTTCTGAACAAACACAATGCCAGAAAGAATGGGCAATTGAATTTTTGGTTTAAAGTGCATAAAAGGAAAAAAAAAAGAAGGGAAAATGAATGTGCCACGTGTTTACTGGAGCCAAAGCCCTTTTCTACGTGGGACTTATTGGCTCCGCCACTTCACGTTTCGTTTATAGACATTTTTCTTTAAATAAAACAGAGAAATAATAATTTGCAATAACATTTTAAATATTTTCATTTGGCTAACTTTTCATTGTTTTACACATCAAAATAAAAAATATTTGGTCTCGCTAATGTTGTCCTTCTTTTCGGATTCAACGATCTTATTCTTGTTATCTCGTTTCTAAAATGTAAACCTGTTTCGATATTCTTATCGTAGTTTTTTTTTTGGATTGTCTCATTATTGTTATTCATTTAAAAAAAAAAAAAACTAAATTCATCTCATAAAAAGTGTCTCATTTTTTTCGGCATATTTATTGAGAATTTTGAATTGTGTATAAGTTGTGTGTCCCTCAATAATTTGTTAAAATAGAAAAGATGACTTTTTCTATGAGACCCGAAATGGAATAGGAGACCATTTCTATACGACGGAAGGATGTTAACTTTTGGACCATAATTAATTTAAATAAGTAGACTCTGCTACTTTAATACACCTCTACACACTTTCTAAATTTTTATGCCGAATAGAATAGTGGGACGGAGGGAGTAAGTATTCAAGTAGTGATTCAAAAACAATTCACCAGTTTCACTCCACAACTTTAAGCACTTTTATCAACTTCGTTAATCTGCATGTTCAAAACAACGAGATTACAATCCACTAATTTATATGCAAATTAAGAATGAGACATCAATAGAACAAAGAAATGAGACATCAGCTGATAGATTAGTAAATATTTTTATTAAAATAACTATATTCGTATTTATTACAACAAACATATCATCATCATCATCAACCTATGATACATTTGCCAATACAGGTGCTGCACCCTTTTTTGCATGACTACCAAAATTGCCCCTGCACCACAAAACATTAACAATTTTGCCATTTTGTCTTGTACGGCCGACTACCGATTATTTCTTCGACATTCATCACCGCCATTGATTGTCGTCATCGCCAATTCGACTCATCCATTACCGCCATAGCTCTCTCATCCTCAATTCACATTCTTAACTGCGTCTCATTATTCTCGTTTCCTTTCCCCAGCTCCCTAGGTATATCCCTTTTCGTCTTGCCCTCTAATCTTTCTTCTCTACTCACGGTTGGGTTTGATCTGCTGATGATCGTTGGTTGTGGTGATTCTTCAATCAAACATATGCTTAATTAATTCAATTAATTCTCACATCAAGTTGTTTCTTCTTGTTCTTGGGTTGCTTTCACTCCTCACCGCTATCCACAAAGCCAAGACCTTGCACTCTCAGATCCTCGAATCATATTCCTCCCGCTCAGCTACGAAATCACCGCCGCCTGCCGGAAATTACCCTCCCGACCTCGCTTCATCTATCCGCCGTCGTATAGATATCCACTCCCGAAAGCTCTAGGTGGCTTTTTCTGGTATTATACTTCTGAGATTTTGCTTATGTTTAAATGTAAATATTTGCCGTAAACTTCTACGCCCTCACCGAAATCTGAAATTGTTTGTGAAACTCTCTAAAGATAATGAATTAACAACCTAATTTTTCCAGATTTCCTGAAGTATTCGCCCTGTTGGGTTTAAATTTCATTCTCGCCCTACACAGCATCCTCCGTTTCTTAATTCAGGTATTCCTTATTTGTGCAAAATTATCTGCCTAATTCAAGCGCCCTTCTCAAAGGTATATGTATAGGTTAATTTAATGTTTGTATGGACTCGTAAACGATAACCATAGTAACATAAACCCTGAATATGTTCTACTTTTGAGTGTGAGAATGGTATTGAAGCATTAAGTATGTCAAATTGCAAAGGTAATAATCACCGACTAGTATTTAATCATAACTCGTATGGTACATGTATGAACTTAGTTATGCTTTCCAATTTATCTAGGCATTTTAATTGCCACATGGAGCTGTTGGCAAAGATATCATTGCCAAAAATTGTCCCAATGACCCCAATCTTTGTTCTTACTACTTGTATGGAATTGACAAGACCCAATTTGTTAAATCTATTTGTTATTTGTTCCGATCAATCTGAAGGTCTTCCTTAGTATCCATCTATAAAGATAGTAAGAACATCTCAGAAGCTAGGGGTTTCGACTCTGGTGCTCTATGTTGTTGATCCTCTGATGCATATTATCTTACATTTGAGTATGTTGGGGGTCCTGCAGTGAAATACATATTACTTGACTTTGGCCTGCACGGTATTGATCAAGAACGGTTGGATGATATTGCAACGCAGATTGGTGATGCAATTGGCAAACTGCATGATGGTGGCTTGTTTCATGGTGATTTGACAACATCAAACATGTTAGTCCATGATGGTACTAACAAGCTGGTAGGTTTGTTTATGAATTTCTTTTTTGTGAAGTTCTTGATTTGTTTAATGATGTTGACACTCTTTCTTGATGGATTGATTTGTTTCTATTTTAAGGCACTGATTAATTTTGGTCTAAGCTTCACTTTGACACTCCAGAGGATAAAGCTGTCGATCTCTATGTTCTTGAACGGGCATTGTTATCTATGCATTCTTCATGCGGAAATGTGGTGAGCAGTTACTGTTTGAGCGTAGTGAAAAGGGTATTCTTAGCAGCGATTCTATTTTTACTGCGAAATACTCCTTCCTTGTTAGTAAAATGATATTAGGAGCAATTGACAAAGGCTCGCTAAAAGTTTCGTTTGATATGGTCAATGAGAAGAAGGGAATTAACATGTTTACATGCTTGATTAATCTCATCAATGAAACTGCCATTATTATGCCAATTTCTACTCTGTTGGCTCTCTCGTAGATGGACCGAATCCTTTCTGCGTACAGGAAATCCCCCATGCAGTAGTGCTCAACCTTGAACAAGCTAGCTCAAGGTACCACTTGTTTCATGCTTCATAATTTGCATCTCTTTTTTGTCCACCAAAATGATGTTTAATCAGTTACATGTTCTGATTTTAGTACCACAAAGAGGAATAAAGCGCACAATGCTTGGCTAAGCTATATCCTCATCAGGTAAGACTTGTAAAAACATTGTTAATAATGACATATCTTGATTTTATTTTCCTTTTTCCCTCGCTCTCATTCTTGTGTTCGTTGTTTGTAGATTCCAAATAGGTTACTGAAATTTTCTTCTTGTGCTGCATTTGGCTTTTTCATACCTTAGTAAACATATCGCCTTTTGCATATATTCTACCTCAGCAGTAGAATCCATACTAGTTTTGAACGACCATTCTCATTCTCGTGTTCTGCATTTCTATGGCTGCTGATGGGGTTCTCTTAATGCAGGGTATCACTGATTTTCTGCATCTTGAATGTTGTTGAGGCCATAGCAGTTACGTTCACATTCAAACCGTTTTTGGCTGAAGGACGACAAACTTGAGCTAAAACACTAATGTAATTGTATGGTGATCTCATTGTTTGCAAGAAGCTTTATGTGTTTGTGAACTATTTTTGTACGAATAACTGCATTTTGTGTTATAGATTACTGGATTTGTATCTCGCATAAATCATAGTACATAATGTAGTCCAACTGGATGCATTGTTTGAAGTTGCTTTTGACTGCTCTTACTAACAAAGTTGCTTTTATCATTTCTATAGCGACTCTTTACTCACATCTGCAAGAGGTTAATTTGCTCTCTCCCCTTTCTATAAAACATGTCTTTGTACAAATGTTTCACATGTTTCCCTTTTCTCTGTACAGTTGTTTCTTCTAACCATTGTTTTCATTTTGGTACTTGTTAATAATTTCTAAGTCATCTCTCATTCCTCCCCCGTTTACAGAAAGCTCTTGATGTGTGTACGTGTTTGTGTCTTTTTCAATCAATAATGGATTATCTGTAGATTGCAACTACTGATTTTAGTAATTATTATTTTCGGTTCTTCCTAGTGTTTTTGGCTCCTACATGCTTAACTTCAGAATTCTCTTGTCCTAACAAATTGATAATGCATGAAGTGTGGTGTAATTCTGTTTCCCAAATGATCTCCAGGCTTGTATAGACTATCATTGTTTAAATCCAACTCATTATAATTTTCTTTCCCTCCTGAAAATCTACCATTGATCAAATATGTTTCTTGAAATTGTCAACTGTGCTGCTTGTCTCTACCGAAAGAAAAATCTGCAATGAATCACTGTGACAGAGGGACGGAGGGAGTGAAGTAGTTTTTTTTTTCCATCTTATCTACTATTAAGATTTACCTTGCTTAAAAATTTGAAGCTGGTTGTGGATCATCTTCTGTTGGTATTACAAATTATAATACAATTGGATATATTCTCATTATGTTCGTACATTGAGAGTAATTGTATTAGAGTGGCCTTCTGTTAATTATGAGGTAAAAATATTCAAATTTATAAGCTATCATACATTGTAAATAAGATATTGAAATGTGGCTTTGTCTCTATAATAATTAGCATCCTCCTTAGCAAAAGATTGTGAGATGGGCCGTTTGTGTTTGAATATCTTTTGTTTTTCTTTTAAGTTTCTAGATCTCATTAGTATATATTATGATTTGTATAATGGGATAGAATTTTTAGTCTAGTATTTAATCTCGGACCCCAATATATTTTTCTTTATTCAATACCGATATGTAGTTGCTGCTAGGGACTCGTGATGCAATAAACTCCCCTCCTTCAGCTATTTTTTTTTTTAGTTTGACATTATATATTTGGTGCTTTGAATTATATTTCAAACACATAGCTAATTCTTTTTGTGCGTCCACTAAAAAGATATATAGGGCATCATTACACACTACCGCGGACACATGCTGCGCTAGTATCATATCAAAATACAAATTCATTGCACAAGGCCAGAATTGAGTAGAAAATTCCGGAGGCTGGAAAAAAAAATGAAGAAACAATTTGTCAGATACTTTTCCATTCGTGCAGAACCGCCTACAAACGTAACTTTTCGAATTTCAAAGACCAAATTCCCCTGCGTATATGAAAGCGTGCTACTATGTTCCCCTTTCGGACAAAGACGCACGAAATTTGTAAGAATGAGTGATCAAGGCAGTTGCCAGGGGCCTCCATCGGACGGCCAGGATCAACCCAACTGGTTGAGCGACACACAAGACGTGATTGACCAGGCAGCATACTATTCCACTATGCTAGATGAGCTCAGATTTGAGGCTCCTCCATTTCCATTCCAAGCCACTGGTTTGGACAAGGGCCAAAGCAAGTGGCACGAGCCGATCGAAGTGCGTACTCAGTAAATCGACAAACTTATTTGCTTGAGTTCGAGTTATTGTTAGTGATGCTAAGATTGCATGTTTTGGCCTTGCAGATTGAGGAAGGAGTGAAGGAGGATTCCGATACGAGCGATCGGAGCAAGCAACGGAAGAGAGGGCGGAGTGCGGAGGTGCATAACCAGAATGAGAGGGTGAGTAGTGAGTATGGAAAGCTACTAATCCAGCTGATTATTATTGAGTATTGATTCATTCATGAATAGTTTTAATTATTGGAACTAGAAGCTTCCACGATTTGAAATCTGTTCGAATCTCATCAATGTTTCAAGTTCTGGTTTTTGGTTGTATGGGCAGTTGAGGAGGCTGAGGCTCAAGGAAAAGCTGAAGGCTCTTCAAGAACTGATTCCCAATTGTAGGAAGGTATCATAGTCAGTTATTAGTTGTCTGTTTTGCATGAATGACTTGCTACTAAATATTTACTCCTAATTTCAAGAGGGACAAGTCATCCACATTTGATGATGCAATAAAGTACATAAAGACCCTGCAGTTTCAAGTTCAGGTATTAATCTTTCTCTCTGACAACACGTAATGTAGTTGATATTTTCACTTCTGCTTAAATGATTGATTCAGAATAATTCTACTATTCAATTTCCATTAGGATCGACTTAGTTATAATAATTCTTCTCTCTTGTTTTGAGTAAAATCAAACATAACTCCTGTCATTTTGTTGAGGAACACTAGGCGTTATCAATGAGAGCAGGCTACTGTTCATTCAATATGATGCCACAAGGCATGTTGATTCCAAGCCATGCGCCATTCCTACAAATCGGAACTCCCGGCATCGGTATAAAACACGGGACGGGAATGGGAATGCCGGCCATGATGGATTTTCCGGCGGGATTGCCCAACCCATGGCTCTTGCCACTCTCAGCTGCCCCAAGGTTGCCTACACCGGTCGCCGGTGTGGGCACACCGCGGTTAGAGTTTCCCATGTCAAAGTGTGAGACACAAGACCCGATGGTTGAGGTCCGTTTTCCCAACTTCCATTACAGTGAAAGTGTTGATGAGCAGGTGTATCTTAATCTGGAAAATGTTGAAATTCCGGCAGTACACGAGGAGGGTGTCGACGGCGACTACGAGGCTTCTGCCGAGTAAGAATGTTAAGAGCAAGGAAGTTGTGGAATAAGGGTCTGGCACTAGCAACTCTGCATCAACAGAAGAATGGTGTGTTTGATGGTGATGTTGGTAACTGGGGAATATATATTCCTGCTCGTATAGCAGTTCGATTCGTAAACGGAAGAATCGACTGCGAAGAGAAGGAGCAGGAAGGGGATTTGCCCTTGCAATTCAAACATAGACAGAGTTCAGTATTTGCAACAGGGAGGTTGCCAAATGACAATCAAATTGAACCTCTTAAGGTTTTTCATTTCATCAATTTATGGCACAACTAATAAGTCCCAAACCATCGGTATCCGACTGGTAAAAAGCCATCATGCCTAATTCTTTCGAGTAGATATTACACGACAAAATGTGAACCGGTATTTCATAATTATGCGAGTACTAATGCTCACTTGGATATCATGACTTGTTATTATCAAATAGGGAGCTTTGTTTGTTCGTAGGTTGCCCGACGTGGTGAGGAATAACTTAGGGAAGGGTGCGCTGATAGAGCGGTAAGGCACCAAGTGCTTCACGCTCGGCATTCTCTCTCTTAACCTACAAAATAATCATGTGAGTTTCAGCCGAAAAAACACACCATAACTGCACATTTTAAACATGGAAAACCAGGACCCACAACAGCCGTCTTGGGTACTGTCAAATACTCTCTCCGTCCCATTATTTATGTCCCATTGGGATTGGGCACGGAGATTTAGACGGTTTGTTTAAAGGTACGGAGTAGTGGTCCACTCATTTGTGTCTACTTTTGGAAGGAGGCATATATAATGGGGCAACCCAAAATAGCAAGTGGGATATTAATTAAGGGACGGAGGGAGTACCATTTACCATTTGGCAAAGCAATTAACTTTGCAAGAACCATACTGTGAAAATCATTTAGCCTTTTGATCAGAAATCAAAATAATACTCACGTTTAGCCATGATCAGAAAGATGAAAACATCAAAAGAAAAAGGACAGCAACAAAGCTAAAAGGCTCAAACAAGATATATAGGAATAGGAGTTTGGATTTCGTACACGATCGGGTATAGCATTTTACTAATGGTATACTTAACCAGATTGTATTATATTCTCCAAGAGGTGATAAAAGAAAGGAAGGACATAAGACGAGTCATTAATAACTGTGTATCAAAGAAGACTATATCCCAAAAGTCCCAGCTAAAGTGGGCAGTCGAACAAGGGAGAACTTTTGACAATTGTAAAGCAGGCAAGAACAAGTAGCACAGAAGAAGCAGTCATATATCCGAATCCCCACAAAAGCCAGAAAACAATTGGATTGACAAAAATACCACAAACGAAAGAAATAAGAGACACTTACAAGAGCTAGCATCTCCTGAAGATAGGACCTAAATGGGGTTTGCATAGCCTGCCAAAAACAAATATGGAAATTAGTAAAACATGCATTTATAACACTAGACATTGCCTTCAATGAATGCGAAATACAATGAAGTACATTGAAGAGAATCAGCTAGAACGATGTTATAGAACATCCTTCCATAAGAAGACCAAGATGTTATGACAGAATTGGGATAATGGGGCACGTTATGTCAATGAAAGTTGAGAGAATTAAGCGAAAACCACAAAAGCAAATTGACGCTATAACCAACAATACATGATTAGACACAATAAAAGAATTGCTCACTCAGAAAAGAGCACATGAACATCATCAAAGAAAGCATTAATTAAATCAGTCTAAGACATCACAACTAATGGAAAACTAGTAATAAAGCATCCTTTGGCAGAACTCTGTACATAAATTCCAGGTTATCCGCTACGAGAATATCGATACTTAGCTAGTAACAGTGAACGCATATACATGGAATACTTCTAAGAGAAACTAATTTATTTCAAATATTGAGATTTTCTGAGCAACTAAAGCCAGCAACAAAAAGTTATGTGTGCCAGTTTGTGTGTATTCAGGAACCTACATTTCCTCATGAATCAAAATGAATCACGTACCACAAATGAGCAGAAATAGAAATTAAGCTGAGTCTAATAAAACCTAACCTGAAGATCCTCCGGAAGATAATCGTGCTTCATAGAGAGATCAATTGCGCGCTTCAAGCGTTGATTCCTCGCATCCACGACCTGCTTCGGCAGCCGATTCAACGCCTCCTTCACATCCAATTCGTACATCGGATCGTACAAATCGTCGTACCGAAGCCCTAATTTCACATCACAAACTCATCAAACCCCAAACTACACACGCAGAACACTCAATAGAATACAGATGTATAATCAATAATTAGTACCGAATCTACGGAGGCGATTGGCTACGGTTTTCATGTGGAGTGCAGCAAGGGGATTGCGGCTCGGGTCTACGAGCCATTTGGAGATTGCCGACGCCATTTTTCTTCTTCTTCTCTCTAGATTCGTTGATAATTTGATTTGTGGTGGTCGTCTGGTGGTAATTATTCGGGTTTAATAATTTGTGATTCTTTTAATATGTCCTGCGAAGAGCGAGTTACTGAGGAACTGTAGAGAACTGTAAGACGTTAACCGGAGAAGAATCCATCATTTTCTTTTTTCCAACATAATTTAACCTACTTATAATAATTTAGATTTAACAATTTTTCTTAAATGTCTTTATACGCTTTCTTTTACAAATTTATTAGATTAAATTAAAAAGGCCAATTGTATTATTTTCCTTTATACATCATTCATATACACAAGTTTAGGAAAAAAATGTATCAAATTAACAAGCTATTGCTCTCTCGAACTCGACTTATTTTAATTACTTACTTGTTTTGTAACATATAAGCCATTTTTAAAATATTTGTAAAATTTATTTTCTGTGTTGGCTTAATGGCTTTTCTATTAAGCAATTTTTTAAAGCATTTATTGAGATTTTTTATGCTTATACTATAATTTCCAAAACTAAAAAATGTTAATTGCAAAAAATTCCCTATTTCTTATTTTAAGAACAATTAATTTTTATCTTAAACAGAAATAAATAAATGCAAATATATAAATTCAATAGTTGAGGAAGTGTTTTCTACATTAAATTTGACACAAATTTCCCCTCATTCGTTAAAATAATTATTCTTTAAGTTCGATGTAAATAAATCTAAAATAATTAAGTAAATATCTTGTATTGTTATAATATAATATTATTCAACTCAAGTTGATTTCTTGGGACTAATACTTACTAAATATTGACACACAATTACACCCTACTCCTACTCCTACTCCTACTCCTACTCCGACTCCGACTCCATGCAAATCGAAGCAAAACAAGCGCTCTCACACCCACTCTCTCTCTTCCCTGCTCTTCTCTCTCTCCCATTCTAGAGTGATAGAAGCAAAATGAATGCTGGCATATTTCTCTTCTCTTGAATGCAAATTGTCTTCAATCCTACGTTTGGCACGTCAAAAGAAAAAAACACACACCCACACAAAGAGAGACACTCATAGAGAGAGCGAGTAATATATATATATATATATATATATATATATATATATATATATGTATATATGAGAAATGTTTCATGGCAAGATTCATACAAAGCAGAGAGGATCGATGAGCCACATTGCGGAGGTGGAGAGCGAGATCGAGCGAGCTTCGGGGGATGAACGGAGCTGCCATAGCATCTCCAGCGATATTCTTCCGGCCCTCGGCGCCCGCTCGCCCCGCAAGGCCAAGCTGCGGCCCTTCATCGTCTCCTCTCATGACCCTCGCTACAAGTACGGATACTTTTGTTTTCAAGAATATGTTTGTTTGATTTGTTAGGATTGTGTGACGATCTGGGATTAGTGTTTTTTAGCCTTTTAGGCTGTTGGGAGTGGTTGATTGATCGATCATGCAAATGTTGTTTGCATTCAAGATTAATCCCTAATGGCTTCTTCTCCTGCTGATCAAATCTAACATGTACAAAACAATCACTGCAGATTATGGGAAAACTATCTAATACTACTAGTCTTCTACACAGCATGGGTCTCCCCATTCGAGTTCGGTTTCAACATCGGGCATCGCGGCCCTCTCGCCATCATAGACAACATCGTCAATGGCTTCTTCGCCATCGACATTATCCTCACCTTCTTCGTCGCCTACCATGACAAGACGACCTACCTCCTCGTTGACGACCACAAGAAGATTGCTCTCAGATATGCAAAGACATGGCTCATCTTTGATGTCATCTCCACCATCCCCTCACAGCTCGCACAGAAAGTCTTGCCTGAATCGTACGGCTACGTTAGCATGCTCCGGTTATGGCGATTAAGACGAGTCAGCGCAATGTTTCAACGGTAAAAAATGAATCTTTAGCTGCAATGTGTCTTTAACTTACTAATGAGTGAGCATGCATGTGAAACTTACTGCAGGATTGAGAAAGATAGGCATTATAACTACTACTTTGTCCGAATTGCAAAGCTAACATGTGTAAGTATTTGATTATAAGCTTATGAAAGTTTCAAGATTTTGCAATGTTGTAATTAGAGGAAGCTTACCTCCATAGGTAGTTCTCTTTGAGATCCATTGTGGGGGGTGCTTCTTGTATCTCCTTGCTGATAGATATCCGGACCCGAGCAAGACGTGGATCGGATCCGTGAATGTCGATTTCCGCCTAGAGCCCTTATTCGATCGGTACGTGATATCGATATACTGGTCCATCGTCACCTCCACCACCACTGGCTACGGCGATCTGCACCCGGTCAACACGGGGGAGATGCTCTTCGCCATCTTCTACATATTCTTCAACATCGGGGGAGATGCTCTTCGAACATGACCAACTTGATCGTTCAATCCACCTTCAAGACTAGGAAGTTTGTGAGTCTCCCATCATTTCTCTACTTCTATCATCAACTTTTCTTCAATCTCCCTTCACTTGTAGCTGAGTTTTGTAATAGAGGGAGACGATTCACGCGGCTTCAAGCTTCGCGAAGAGGAACCATTTGCCTGCAAGGTTGCAAGATCAGATGATAGCCCATTTGAGCCTAACGTATAGGACAGATTCAGAAGGTTTGCAGCAGCAAGAGACACTTGATGCACTTCCGAAGGCGATCCGTTCGAGTATTTTGCACTTCTTGTTTTACTCCCTTGTTGATAAGGTGTATCTGTTCAAAGGGGTGTCAAATGACCTCCTCTTTCAGCTGGTAATGATTTAGCACTCATGGGCCTCATTTCATTTGCTTGTTTGAGCTTCATCTTCATCTTCTTGTTCGTGTTCTTGACGATTCGGTCGTAGGTTTCTGAGATGAAGGCTGAGTATTTTCCTCCTAGAGAAGATATAATACTGCAGAATGAGGCTCCTACTGATCTCTACATTCTGGTTAATGGGGCAGTGGTACACACTCTCTCTCTCTTTTTCTGGTACACTCTCTCTCTCCTCTTTTTCTGATACTGTTTCATTTGCAGGAGCTAATTTCAAATAGAAATGGAACAGAAATGGTGAGTATTTGTAAGTATTACTCCTTCCGTCCCGGTATTACTGTCCTGTATTCTTAATCGGGGTGTCCCGCTATTAATGTCCTGTTTTCCAAAATGGAAATATACTTGCCACTAATCTACTCCCTCCGTCCCAATTATCTTGTCCAATTTTCTTTTTTTAGTAAATTATTACACAGGTTTTTTTGGGACCCACAACTAACAACTCTCTTTTAAAACCGCGCCACAACCAAAGTAGACAAGATAATTGGGACAGGGAAGTATTTTTTTATGGGGCTCCATAATACTTATCTCTCTCAATCCACCCCACGTTTTTCGATTCCTGTGCTAGAAGCTAGTGGGTCATCACCAATTGAACACCAAAAACTAAAGTTTCTTAATTCCCATGCCAAAAAGAAACAGACAGTAATACCGGGATGGAGAGAGTAATTGTCATTGTACACATGCTAGAAGTGATGAAATACTAACCTTTTTCCTGATGTATTAACTACTATATCAGGTTGTGGGAGAGCTCAAAACTGGTGGTGTTTGTGGAGAAGTAGGAGTACTTTGCTACAGACCTCAAGTCTGCACCGCCCGTACGAAACGGCTGAGCCAGCTACTCCGGTTGAGCCGTTCTTCGCTTCTCAACATCCTTCAAGCCAACATAGGAGACGGGACCATAATCATGAACAACATTGTTCAGGTTGCCTCTCATTTCTTCTCATTCTTGAAAACTTTCCTTCACACTCTTTGACGTCACATAACGGTTTGTTCCGTATTTCGTCGCGTGTAGCATCTAAAAGAGCAGGACGATCCGGTGATGCAAGAGATATTAGCCGATACTGAGCAGATGCTAGCACAAGGGAGAGTTGATTTGCCTCTCACCTTATGCTTTGCAGCTGCTAGGCAGGATGACCTACTGCTGCAGCGCCTCCTCAAACGGGGCTTGGACCCGAACGAACTTGGATAGAGACGGGAGGAACGCCCTGGTAAGCCTTATACCCTCCGTGTTAACCATCCGTTGCTTCATTAGATAGGCCTCATGGTTTTGTCTATGCAGCATCTAGCAGCCTCAATTGGAAGCCTAGAATGTGTGTTGCTTTTATTAGACCATGGAGCAGAGCCTAATAGAAGAGGTACCTCTATTACACTATAAGAAACACATGATTCTTGAAATTAGAGCAAAATTCTTCTCTTAAACAACAAGAAATACTTATACATCCCGTTAATACTGTCATGTAGTCCCGATTCGGCTGTCCCAAATAATGGACTGTATTGTTTCTAGAAATGCAAAGAAAATAACACTAAAAGTCACTAAAAATCAAGTGGGCCATCATAAAAGTCAAGCTTCTTGATAACTCTACTCAAAAGAAACAAGATGATAATAACGGGACAAAGGGAGTACATGATTCTTGAAATTAAAGCAAAATTCTCCTATTACGCTATAAGAAACACATGATTCTTGAAATTGAAGCAAAATTGAACCTTTTTTTCTTGCAGATTCTGAAGGGAACGTACCTCTATGGGAGGCAATGATAGGAGGACACGAGCCCGTGATCAAAGTTCTCGTTGACAATGGAGCTACGTTAGCATCGGGTGATGTGGGCCAATTCACTTGCTATGCGGTGGACCAGAACAACATAGCCCTACTCCAAGATATCATCAAGTTTGGAGGGGATGTAACTTCCTTTAGCAGCAGTGGCACCAGATGTCTCCACAAGGCTATCTCCGAGGAGAAGGTTGAAATCGTGAAGTTTCTCATCGACCAGGGCGCGGATATAGACGCACCCGACGCCCAAGGATGGACATCGAGAGCCTTAGCAGATCACAAGGGCAGCGACGAGATCATAGCCTTGTTTCGAACCATGATACACCATAAGAAGTCACTGAGCTTACCTCCTCTCGTCCCGAAGGAGCCGCCTACGCTCATCAAGCATTCAAGCGAATCGTGCTTGCCTCTTCTCAAACAATTAATTCAAAGGTCGAGTTCTTCTCAAAGAGGACGGCGTCCCGTTTGCAGCCCGCATAACGTGCAGAATTCGCTCGCGGGGATCCTCTCAAGTGGCCTAAGACGAAGTGATGGTAAGTTTGTATCAAATATAAAATACTACCCTCGTCCCATTGCTGTTGACCACTTTTCCTGATTGAGACGTCCCACTATTGTTGGCCACTTTCCAAATTTGGCAAATAATTAACATTCTCTCTCCTACTTTATAATCATCTCTCTTCGACTTTATCATCTCATCTCTCTTACTTTATCATCTACTCTCACCCATTTTCTCTCTCCTACTTTATCATGTACTCCTCTTTCATACTTTATCATCTTCTCTCTTAATTTTCGTGCCAAAAAAAGTGGTCAACAATAGCGGGACGGAGGTAATATATGGTTATTATCATTAAGCCAAAGTAGTGAGACTTACATGGGGATGTTATGCAGTAGTAATGCCGCTTTCTACAACTCTGCCTCCTCCTCTTGCTACGCCTCAGAAACGGGGTAGAGTGTTCGTGAGGCCTGCCGGGAGGGCGGACGACGGGGAAGGAGGCGTCGTGGTTCTGCCCGGGTCGCTACAAGAGCTGCTGGATTGGGGCTATCAGAAGTTTGGATTCTATCCTACTAAGATTCTTACAGAAGATGGAGCCTTGGTTGAAGAATTGGCTGTAATACGAGACGGTGACCGTCTCTTCTTGGCTAGCTGAGGTGGAGTGCTATGAAGATGCATACAGACTGCTTTGCAGCAGAATAAGTTCCAGCAATGATCATAACATACTAATGAGTTTCTGTTCATTTTTGGGCTTAAGAAATGCAGACTCTTGTAATGAAACTACAATGTTTCTGCTGTCTCATGCAAGAAGCTTCTATTACAATCAAGAAAAGAAAATTGACGAACACCGGCTGCAAATTTTCGTCGTCATTCATTTAAAAAAAGAAAATTCTATTCCAACAAATGTACACCTTTGGAAACAATTATTTATCTATTTACAATCAAGAGAAATGTAAATTGAAGAATAGCCGCGGCAAGTTTTCCTCGTCAATCATAAAAAAAGCATTTCTACTCCAACAAGTCTACACCTTTAGAAGCAATGATTTGTTCATGCCTATGGTTTTACAAGGAGCCTAATTCTACATTTTCATGCTAACACTAATGTACATTTACACAAAAAGAGAGAAAGAAAGAAGCCATACACTAGCACATCAAGAGGAGAGCGTCGCGAGTCCGGCCGAGAAGATTCAACGCCGTTGCAGCGATGTGGTTTCCTGTTAGCCCCGCGGCAGCAAGCCGGTCTTTCAGCCCTGTACCCTCGACGTAGTTGTCGGGAAGAGTCATCGGGCGCCACTGTAAGGGACGAAAACAAGGTAAGCTATATCAATCGAGATCTAAAAGAGGAAAAAAATCGATCTAAGACTTGAAAGACCGTGTATTTCGATCCGGTTAATGGTTGAAGGTTTTACCTTAACTCCATCGTCAAGAAGGCCGTCAAGAGAAATGAACTGAGCAACGTGTGCACCAAATCCCCCGATAGAGCCTTCTTCAACTGTGATGAGAAACTTGTGGTTCTTGCATAACATTCTCACCAATTTTATGTCGAGCGGCTTGCAAAATCGGGCATCGGCAACGGTGACATGAATCCCGAGTTTCGAGAGAAGGGAATGTGCTCGAAGGCAGTTTTCTACCATGGAACCAAACCCGAGCAGAGCAATATCTTTACCCTCTAAGAGTAGTCTTCCTTTACCAACCTAATAACACAAAATCATGGCTATTACACATGTCGTGCAGCTCGAGCTAAAAATGGGCCGACAAGATAAACTACCTCAATCGGTTCAAGAAGATGTAAATCGGGGTCGAGACCAGCAATGAGGCCTCTAGGATAGCGAAAGCAAACGGACTGTCATCGATGTCTGCCGGCGGTGGCTACCATACGGGCAAGCTCGACCTCATCGGATGGTGCCATCACAATCATGTTAGCAAACATGACATGAATGTTATATCGAATGCTCCTGAATGCATGGCACCATCCGACCCCACTAGACCGGCACTTGTAACGGCAAAACGCACGGGAATCTTCTGCCTATCTACATCATGAACTACCTAATCAAATCACAAATAAAATGAATGCATTAGACTAGTAAACTTTTCCACACAAGTAGAATCATATTCCAATCTATATCGAAATCCTCTGAATCGGAGGAGTTAGAACCTGATCGTAAGCTCTCTGTAGGAACGATGCGGGAATTATACAAAAAGGCTTCAATCCTCCACAAGACAGCCCGGCAGAGAAAGTGACTGCATGTTGCTCGGCAATACCAACATCGAAAAAATCGTCATTGAGTTTATTTTTCAATATTCGAAATGATGACTCCATTTCCATCCCAGCATGGACCACCACAATATCTTCATCTATCTCTGACTCTGTGATTAAAGCCTTTGCAAAGTAGTCGCTATACGATTGAGGCCGATAATTGATGGGCAATGATTCGACGGTAAAGGCACCTGATCACCATCGTCATTAAGAGATTAACGCATTGAGAAAGAAAGACAAATTCAGCAGGTAGATCTCAATAGGAAAAGAAATCTTAAGACTATCCTTACGTTACAAATTAGACCATTAATGAGCTTGAAGTCTCATTGTTTCCCCCGAGTCGAAAGTTCATAGAAACCGAACCATTAAAAGGAATTAGGAGAAATGGAGCAAACCTTTATAATACTCTTGCGATACTTTACTCATCAGGATATCTTCCACTTCATAATCTTCCTTTGTTATGACGTGAACAAGAACCGGTCCCATCGAGTCCAATGAAGCAACTTGATGCAACACACAAAGTAGATCTTCGATGTTATGTCCATCTATGGGGCCAATGTAATACAACCCAAGCTCCTCAATTAGAGTTGATCCTGGTGGGCCAACCATCCCACGTGCATACTCGTCGATCTTGGCGACCCACTCATGCGTCCCACGGCCGATTCTCTTAGTAACAACCTGAAATAACCACCACGATTTTAAGATTACCAACAAGTTAAATAACATGCAGTAATATTATGATGTTTTAAGTGAAGGGATGATCATGAATACCTTAGCAAGTTCTCTAAATTTATGGAAAAGTTGACTAGATTGCAGCTTGCTCAAAGTACTAGATACCGCGTTAATTGATGCCTTCGGGGCTTGATCGACCTTATGGTTTAAGGATTGACGACGGTCGTTTAATATCACTATCAAGTTTGAATCCAAATAACTCTGCATTGTTCATAGCCTCATACACTTGGCCGGCCATGGTTGTTTCGTTGCTTATCACCGCAACTATACGATCTTTTTTACCTTTAATATCTCGTGCAATTGCCATTCCCGGATAAAAACTAAATTGGAGTCAAAATGCTGAATTGAAAATGTAAAGAAATGTAGAAAAGAAATCCATTATAAGATATCCAAAAGAAAGAAGGTAAATTGACTAGATTACCAAGTGCGGAAGAAATGCTTGCTACACCCTACGCCAGCTTCAAATGGATCATACTCGTTACGAGATGAATAGCCGCGATTATAATCCGAGTTCCCGGATCGATTAATGAGGGGCCTTCTTCCCGTGAGAAGCTTGTGAGGATATGTCTGTTCGTGTCAATAGCAGAGTATAAAGCACAATATTAGGCCTATAATCAAACAATTTGCGACGTTAAGTAAAGCGTATAAGCACAAAATGGTGTTTTGGAAATGAATCTTACTTGGTCTTCCATATCCCGAGTATCTTGTCAACTGGGGCATTGAAAACATGATGAATTGCAACCGTTAGTTCTATCGATGACGGGGCGGCTTCGAAAGATTTCTTAGTTTTTGACGTGATGGATAGTTACGTTCGAATATCATCGGCCCGGTTGCTTCAGCTCCCGCACACAATTGCTTCCGTTAGCTCAAGTTTTAAAGTCGGTTGTATAAAAGCAAAAGCATCTTAAATCTGGCAAACCTTCAAATTTAAATTCTTCATGTGTATGGGATCGTCAATCATATCAAGAATCGGTGTTCGCACCTCCTCATTCACGGAACTATCAGCATCCGGTGAACAATGTATATGACCACCATATTCCTACATCAAGAAATGTCCTATTTCACGATCTTTCTTTAAAAGGTACGAACAAAAAGGGTGACGTACGCCAATGTGTTGAATGTAACATGTCATGGAATATCTCAAGAAAAAACGATATAAAAAGTATATACAGTAGAATAGACGTCCGTTACCACATGAAATCCGTATGGAAATAAAGCGCGTGGAAGCTTACAAAGTAAAAGTAGCAACAGAAAGAAAAGTCATCAAGAATATAATTTTAACTAAAAGTAAAACAAGGACATAAAGGGCCTTCGAAAATCTTGCTATTCGTAAAGGAAAAAACAAACAAAGAAAGAATCAAACTCATTCTGCATCATTTAACAACATTCTCCCCATTTTTTACCGTCAAAACTCCAAATCAATTAACAACTACTCAAACAATCAACAGCATTGCTGATAACTGATTAGGTAACATGATTATGGGGCGTCATCCCTTATCAATTTCATCAGCATTGGCCGGATTCCTGTGCCCGCCGCCTCTTAAAAAGAAATTCAACTAGATAAAGATTCCTTCAAGAGCTAAGCATCCAAACATAACATCATATATTACTAGATCAACAAGATCTCACTCTCAAGGAAAATGAAAAGAAAATAAAAGAAAATCTTAACATAAGGAAAAAAGAACTGCTAGAAATCAAGAAACATGATAATTGATACATACAAAATTAAGATTCAAACACATGCATACACAAAAGAGCTGATTTACAGTATAAAAATAAAAATAAAAATCAATAAACCTTATCAACCAAAACAACACATTTTTTGATCCATTCAGCCACAAAAAAAACATATCTTTATTTAAAAATACTTGAAAGAAAAACAAGAATTTACCTTACACCTCAAACTTGGGTAAAAATTGAGTCTTGAAAATCCCACATTGGGAGGGAAATTAGAAACTGAGAATTCCAGCTGCTGGGCCAGAAATCTAGAACCCTCATTTAGATTAGCACTGGTTCTAAGAGGGTTTTGACAGAAAGCAACACCCATTGAGCAGGAAGCAAGAAATAACAATTTTGCACCAAAATCAAAAACCCAACAAAATTTTATGCTGGATATATATTAGATGATCAGAAGAAGTGAAGCTCAAGATTTTTACGCTGGAAAAATCTTAAGCAAGAATCGCTTTTAAGGGCCGACTTTGTGCAGAACTCTTCAGTATGTATGGAAGGATGTGGAGGTAGATGACAAATGGAGCATTTCATTTTCAATCGGCATCAACTGATATGATTCTTCTTAAATTTCTCAATAAATAAATAATAGAGATAATTATTGGATACAGGAACTCAAGTATGATATTTTAATAATATTTTGCTATGGATTCTATCCATAATCTGTAATATTTATTGTACTGTAATTAAAAGAACAATGGATTTGGTGGACTTTCTTAATTAGGAGTATTACTTAACTTTTATGTAGTATAACATTATAGATAATATTTTTAAGTTTATAAAATTCCCCATTCTAAAAATGACCACTTAAATTTATTGTACTTGTCTCGATTGAGAATATTGACTAGAATTATAGAAATATTTAGTAAGAAACACGTGATCTTATTTTCTTGTGATGAAATTTCTACAATGTTAATTAATACTCTCTTCGTTTCATTGAAAGCGTCACAGTCTTATTTCTAAAAATGCAAGAAAAAGTCAAACAATATATATGACACAATACCATTTTCTTAATCTCCGTGTCCAAAAGAAGAAAAAAACGCTTTCGATGTTTGAAGTTTCTTAAATTTCCACATCTAAAAATGGCCACTTAAATTGATTTTCCTTACCTTCATTAGGAATAATGATGGCTCGAACTGTAGAGATTCATAAGAAACACGTGATGTTAATTCTTCGTGATGAATTTTGCTTTTAACTCTCAGTTTTATTTCACCAACCACATCAAATTTGATGTCTTTTAACTCTCAGTTTTATTTCACCAAATCTTTTGTCTTTTCACTTTCAGTTTTAGTTTTGCAACGTCGTATGTTTTTAATCTATATAATCATAATAGCCTTATCAAATTCAAAAAATACAAATTTCTCAAACATTTTTAATTTAGTAACAAAGTGCAAATTCATCCTCAATTTTGGACGAGAGAAAAAAATTATCTTCATATATGTTTTGTTAGAAAAAATTCCCCTTAGAATTTATATTTGAGAGTTAAAATAACTTAAAATTATGTTTTAAATACAAATATACGCTTATCGACAATTGAGAAGTTATGATTAAAATAAGATACGTTTGAATATTTTGTACAAGATATATTTTTTTTTGTACGGATATATTTAGTGGAAACATGCACACCCCGTCATATTGAAGTTGTCCACTTTCTTTTCGACGAAATTTATAAAGAGAACTGCTAGTTAAATATAGAGTTTTATTAAATTGTAGATCCCTCGAATAAAGTATGTAATAATTAAACTAAACGATTTCAATTAAACAACCCGAAAATATTTATCGTACTAGACAACTTCAATAGGGCGGAAGGAATATTACATTTCTCTTTCGTAGAGTTTTGTATTCAAAACTATATTATCACCTATATACATTTTGGGTTAAAACCCAAACTAGTGAGTTGCCCAATCGGCCCGAAACTCATCGGGCTTTTGCGGCCCAAAACCCATTCAGATCCTCAGGCGAGGCTATTAAGGCCCAACTAATTTTAGGCCTCTAAACTAAATAAAAAGTTTAATCTTAAAAAAAAAAGGATACAAATTAAATAAGTTATGTTCATAGCTGCAGACTTACTTCGCTAGTAGCTGCATAAAAAATACATAAATTGGAAGCAGAATATGCCTTCTAGCAGCATTACATGCAACACAATTCTAACATCACTAAATTGAACACCAACTTTGCTCTTGCACAGTTAAATAACCTTTAATTCCTTTAAACTCACTTTGATTTTTACCAAGGAACAATGAATGATAATACTCAGATCACAAAACTGGTTAATTTTCAGTGTTCACCTGGGCAGCAGTGTGAATGTCCCAGAAACTTATCATTTCTTCGATCCGATAAACTTGGTTACGACGTAGCAATCCGGTGGGGTGATGTTTGTGTAATAGTTGTGGATGGTGTCTGTGATTTCAAACTCGAATTTCTGGTAAAACTTGATAGCTTCGTCGTTGTTAGTCTGCACGTGCAAGTAGACCTCACCGATGTTCTGCTTCGTGCAGAGATCAAGTATATGATTCAAGAGCTTTGTCCCTGCACCACATCCATGAAACCACAATTAGTTTTTCACAGCAAGAGTTCATCAATTTGCTTTTGAATTGAACGTCTTTGTAGTTCTTAATCGAAGGAAGTGAAAGGCAAAATGAGTTACCTATGCCTAAGCCGCGATACGGAGCCAAAACACCCAATGTCATTATGTATACACGAACACCACCGTTTTCCTTCTTTTCAAGGCGGCAAGCAATAGACCCGACACAAATGTCACAGTAGTAAGCTGAAAAGATCAGACATCCAAGCTTACAGACTCCCACATAACCACTCAAAATCGTAAATGTATAGCAAAGAATGGATTTCCAATTGATTCTCGACCAAGCTATCTTCTACTTCATTCTTTATCCTATCAGATAAGCAATTCAACCTTTCTGTATCATGATTTTCTTTTTCCAAGTAGAGACATTACAAATTACAATAGAACATCAACACATCGTCAACTGTAAAACCACCTAAAGTCCATGCTACATCACATTCTTCACATCCCATTTCACTAAGTCGACGGAACTTTTTCGAAGATTAACCAGTACGAATCGCATGAACAAATTAACTAGTAGAGAAATTACAATAGAACATCAACACATCTTCAACTGTCAAACCACCTAAAGTCCATGTACATCACATTCTTCACATCCCATTTCACTAAGCCGACAGAACTTTTTCGAAGATTAACCAGTACGAATCGCATGAAAAAATTACCTTACTACTGGAAGGTGAATTTGTTATGAATTTGCTAACCGAAAGAATCATTGGGAGTCTCCTTTCAGTTGTGATAAGGTGCATAAATTACTACATATGATGTAAAAGCAATCAATGTCTGTAACTAACAACAAATGACAAATTCAATTACTAAAATCCCAACCACTTAAGAATTTGAATTGATATACACTGATGATCCTAGCCAAAATCCAGAATCAGTAAAAGAAATAACACAGCTTTCACCATAAACGAGCCTAATTGTTCTAGCCAAATCTGAAAAAACAAAACCAAGTTCTTCAGCAAAGTCAAAACATTTCTTTAAACATCATTCCAACTCAAAAAATGGTCAATCCAGTAACCCAATTATCGCTCACGAAGAAAATAACCTATAATTATCAACACTAGTCATGAAATGACAAAAGAAAGAGAAAATGATCAATAGGAAAAACGAGAAAAGCAATAGCCCTAGGAGTGGAAAACAAACCTAATTTAGTGAATTCACCGGAGGCGATAGCATCAGCGTAGTATTTATCGTTGTAGTGTACCGGGAAGAGCGCGGTGTTGAGCTTTTTCAGTTGCATCAGATTTTTGTCCCTTGACAGTCGAGAGAAATCGATACTTCCCTCCCCGCACTACCCATTTACACTTAAACCTAATTCCCTTTCAATCACGCCTACGGAATGAAAATCAAATTCAAATGAAGCAAAGCAGAAAAAATATGTGATTTTAACTCTATAATTGAGAGAGAGAGAGAGAGAGAGAGAGAGGGAGAGGAGGGAGAGATGTTTGAGCTGCGGCAAATAAGCGCGAAGAACTTTCGAGAAGCAACAGAAACAGACGGCTGTGGCGAAACGGGGATGAAGACTAATACGACAGCGTTTAATCTTAATGTCCATTATTATTAAGAAATATGCTGTACAGCCTGTACTACTATAAAAGGATTCCTTCTATCAATTGTGTTAAGTAGGGGTGTAATGTTATTTCCGACCGAAATTTCATTAAATCAATCCAAACTCAATTCAAAAATATGTTTTTTTTTTTTTTTTTTTTTTTTTTTTTTTTTTTCTTTTTTTTTTTTTTTTTTTTTTTTTTTTTTTTTTATTTTTTTTTTTTTTATTAACCTTTACCCTACCACCTTCTAACTTATTTTTTTTTTTTTTTTTTTTTTTTTTTTTTTTTTTTTTTTTTTTTTTTTTTTTTTTTTTATTTTTTTAATATCATTCTAATCTTTTATTAAGGGAGGAAAAACTACTTTTTTTTTTTTTTTTTTTATATTTATATTTATTATTTTTTTTTTTTGCTTATTTAGATTTAAAAAAAAAAAAAAAAAAAAAAAGGTGAACGGTAAACCGCCGAACCAAACCATTTATAAGTGGTTCGGTTCGTATTTAATACATCGAACACACCCTTTTATGTGTTTGGTTCGATTCCTAAAATGCATAAGAACCAAACCGTTACACCCTAGTGTTAAGTAGGGGTGTGGGCGGGGGTGGATAGGTACCCGCGCTGGGGAAGAATTTTATTACCCGTTATTCGACCCGTATTGAGCAGATACCCGCAGGAGCAGAAATACCCGTACGTCTTACCATATATTTCAATAAAATTAATCTGATGAAAATATTAGTAGTTATGAACGGAGCAAATAAATGTACTTACCTAAGTGAAAATCGAAAGACAATTGCGAGAACTTGGACTTCGGATCTAGATATATAGTTGCTCAAATAACAAAGAGGGAAACCCTTTAAAAAGCAATACGAGTCTCTTATAAGAGGACATAGTAGTAAATATTGGTGTTTTTGAACTGCAGGATGTAATTGATAAGGCAAAAGTTGATCATTTCAACTTGCCAATTTACAATCCAAGGGAAGGGGAGATGAGGAAGGTGATAGAGAAGAAAGGTTGGTTCAACATTGAGATGATGGAGGTAAGGTATCCGAGGGCGGCGGTGTTTGATGTAGGGAGTGTGGCGATGTAGTTGAGAGCGGCGGTGGATGGGGTTTTCACTATCGTCGTCGGCACCGCACCTACAACGAGAGTTTGGTGGCCGGTGGGTGGTGTTGTGCTGTGTAGAATCAAACCGTGGAGGAGGTGGAATAGAACTAGGACTGAACTGATAGCAACAAGTTTGAATTTAATGAAATTAGGAAATAGGTACTAAATGAAAAAAATAATTAATAAATTAATAAAAAAAATAATTAATTGCGGGTATTAGTTTGGGAATGGGTTTGGCCGGCTAATACCCATTCTCGTTTCCGACCCGTGTATTTTTTTGCGAGTACCTGCAAAATGGGTACCCGTATCTATTTTTTCCGACCCGAAAGGGAAATACCCGAACAGTACGGGTGTGGGAACCCCTTTTTTTTGCACACTCCTAGTGTTAAGTTACAGAAATTAGAAATGTAATCAAATTAACATTCAGATAAATCATTTAGTTTTAATAAATTGTATCATTATTCAGAAAAGTTTGATTCTATAAGATGTTAAGAATATGAATATTGCAGTATTTAAAAGTCTGGCCTTTTTTTCTTAATTTAAGGGGAATAAAAGAAATTTTAAATACAAGTTTGGAGGAGAAAGAGTGACCCGGATGCTAATATGGAGAAAAAATGCAGCTGGGCGGTTGCTTGGCTTATGAGGGTATTGTCACTTAACCCCACTCCATTGACTCTCTATATTTATTTTTTGGATGTAGATATAAAAATTATATATGTTATTAAAAAAAGTATATACTAAAATTCATGGGTTTCCAATCTTTATAAAAATAGTCAAATATTGTTATACTTATTCACATCTTAAAATTCTCTCATTTTCTCTCATTCTATTTTATAATACAAATTTTCATCTATCTTTTAATTATCATGATCCATAAAATAACAACTTCTACAATTTTCAAAATTTCTCTTCCTATCAAGATTACTATCCTAGCTATGAATCTCCAAAATTCCAACGGTTGCGCATCACTGATGTTTAATTTGAATTCAGAGTTTTCACAAAATCCCAACCAAAACACCCCCTTCCAACCTCTTCCGAAAATCTTCATGAAAAATCGCTCAACACTTCAAACAATCCTCAAAGTTAAAAAGTGATAGAAGACATAATATTTATGTTTTCCTATTGTCATGTTAGTGGAAATGTAATTTTTCGCACCAACCAAAGTAATGTCACGCTATGGAAAAAAGTGCAAAAGTTGTATGAACAAACTCGAGCCGAGATTCTCCAAGATCGCATTGTCACGTCAATAGGAGATGGAACAAAAGTGAAAGGTGGCAACAATAAACACATTAATAGTAAAAGGAGAATTAACTCTCGTAGAAAAATCATTGAAGAACCATCTAATGGCCAAATTATTTCACTACTAATATCAAACTGATGAATAGTAGTTTTAAGTGTGTTGTTTTCCTAATGTGTTATATTTCTGGTGTGATATTTTATGTGTGTTGTATTATAGTGTGTTATTAGTAGTAAGTGTGTTGTTTGCAATTTTCAGTTCAATGAAATTGAAGTCTTCAACTTTTACTATTCATCAGCTAAATGTACGTAATAGTGTAGATGCATTAATTATATGTGTTCCACATGCATTATCATATACCTCATGTCTTGTGTTGTATTGAACGTTGTATAGTGTATTGATGTAATTGTTGTTTACAGTTTTCTTATCATCAATAGTACATCAAGATAGTGAGATAGAAAAAGTGTACGAGATTGTATGTGATCATGGCAGATATGTTTGTTGTTTTCAAATATAGTTCACCAATAATGTTGTAACCCAGTATATTAACATGATCTTGAACACAGTATATGACAGAAAGCATTAAATGAAGATAGTGCATCATATAAATTAAAATAAGTTTATAATATAAGGTAATTTTATAATTTTTATATAATTTAAGTTAATTTAAATATTTAAAATTAGAATAATTAATATTTATATCTAATAATAATATAAATTGAAATTAATTTTTTCATTCTGGAAAAAAGAATTAAGTAATATAAAACAGTGCAAAAAGGAATAGAAGACAAACCCGGCGAAGAATAAGAGTATACAATAGTGACACGCGTACTAATTTAACCAAAAATAACTAAAATAATCCTTCTATAGTACGATTAAATACGACGATCGATTTAACAGCCAAAAGATATGTCAATAATTCGAGACCTTTAAAATGATAAAACAAACACGCTAAATACGCAAACATTGAAGATCAAAGGCTTCAGTAGCACAAGATTTAGACAAAATTGATTTGCAAGTAAAACCAAATATTCCAAAGGCTTCTTCAGCTTCAGCAGAGGAACACTTTTCAAAGGCTTATCGCCTCCTCATTCCACGGCCACCGTAGCCGCCTCTGCCTCGCCCTCTACCGCCCATAGCAGCGGCTTCTCCTTGAGCACTCTCAGACTGCACCATAACCATTCATTCATTAATTAAAATCCGATTAACGACGCCGTTTAGGCAAATGCCAACAGAACTGCAATAGAATCATCTAATATAACACAATTTTCATAAATCTTGCATCTATAGAATCATGTAGGTGTGTAAGCCGAATCCATTAACACATTGGGATGAGTAGATTGGGCGTTACGAGAAGAGAGCGATCCAAGTTTTGAAATTACCTTGGGGTTTTTGACAGTTTCATCGACACTTAGGACGAGGCAAGCAGCTTCAGTAGCAGCATTGATAGCGTTTATCTGTGGAACGAAGTTTTCGAAACGGTACGAGTATTACCGAGTGTACAGAGAGAAGAATCTAGAAGGTCCCTTAAACTGATACGACAGTAGATACCTTAACAACTGCTGGCTCCCACACAAAGTTGGCGAACGAATCAGCAATGCCGCCGGTATTGATGTCCACACCGTAAGGTGCACCCTCCCCTGTTTTCCATATGAAATTCATTAATAAAGCTTTCTGTGTATTATACTCCCTCAGTCCTAATTATCTTGTCCAGTTTGCTTTTTGCACGGTTTTTAAGGAGAGTTGTAAGTTGTGTGTAGAGTTGTGGGTCCCACAAAAAAGTCGTGTGTAATAATTTGCCATATTTGAAAAGTGGACAATATATTTGGGACATCCCAAAATAGAAAAGTGGACGATAGAAGAATTAGAAAGACGATAGAAGAATATCAAACATGGAGATTAGAGACAATTAAAAGTTAGAATCTATCAATTCCACTAGCAAGATTAAGGCAACTAGGCTACCAAATTAGAGTATTCAATAGAGAGAGGCTAACCGGATGGGAGGGCATGCTTCTGTCTCAGTTTGTTGAGAACGTCAGTTGCATCAAAACCAGCATTATCACATAGTTGTCGTGGGATTACCTGTAACAGGTCGACGAACACTAAATCGGATAGCATGGCTAAGTAAAAGAACAAGTATATAAGAAGCAGAGAGAATCACAGACACTTAGATTCATGATGGAAGGGAAGAAGTAATGAAAACCATATATTAAGAATGAGAGACAAACTAAGCAGAGGGAAAATATTCACACAACTTTCATCGGGTTACATCAAAATGAGAACATTGCTCAAATTTATCGAAGACATGCTTCCTAAAAACTTACCTCGAGGGCTTTTGCATAGGAGTTTATAAAGAGCTGTGACTTCCCGGCTATGGTGCGTGCATGCTGCCTCAAGTATCGGCTTATCTCCATCTGCAGATGCAAATTGAACATCATAATAGCATCATGTAAACTCCGTTCTGCCTCCTCAAAAGCACATAACATTGATGAAAGCAGAAGAAAGTCCATACATCAATAGCACCACCACCAGCAACTACAGTTGAGTTTTTCATAGCCCTTCTCACGATCATAATAGCATCATGTAAACTCCGTTCTGCCTCCTCAATAAACTAAAATACAACGGAGTGATCATGAGGCAAGTCTACGTAAACAAGTGTCAAAGAGACTACTAGCATGATATAGACCAAACCTGATCAGCTCCCCCACGAAGAACAATTGTGGCAGTTCGACCGGAGGGGCATCCACTAAATATATTAAACCGCTCATTCCCGACTTGCTTCTCTTCAAATAGGTCACAAGAACCAAGGACCTTTCAATGATAATAGGGGAGAAAGCAGAATTTCAGGCGTAAGCAAGGAGAAATTGACAGTTCACTTATAAAACTTGTAGGCAAAACGCTTATTTTAATTTAAAAATGTGGGACATGCATCGAAGGTAAGTGGTGATATGGGAATAACAACTTGCTATTCTCATTACTATTAGTAATAGTAGTAGGCAAAGTGGCAAGAGAATACCTCATCAATAACGTTATTCACAGTTGTCTGAACAGTTCCACCAGTAGCTGCTGCAACCCGATTTAAATCTTCCTCAGCAACACGACCAGCACAAAAAATATCTCGGTCTGCAAAATACTGCACATAGACGTCCAGTTTACAAAGTTTACCATTGTCTTGTCATGACTAAAGAATATTTAGTCTACAGTAATGTTGGGAATACAAACTTATCCCAGTCAAGTCAAACAGGACCCATTACATCTTCAATATTACATAGAATGTTACATCTTGTACTTAATTATATATATCTTAAATTTTTCCTATCAAAAAAAAAAATCCACATACTTTACTTCAATGGAAAATGAAGTCCTAACATACAATGCATGTGATGATATTCCTAGAATAACCATGTTTATTCGCAGATTAAAATGATAAAACCTAGTACCTGAGTTGCCAGATCGCCAATAGCAAGCCGAGAGAGAACAACTTTGGCTCCACTCTGCACGCATTTATCCAATTTGTCATAAATGATATTCCATTCTGCATCTACAATTGACTGGTACTGCAATGGATCCGACAACCTGGTGATATAGTAATAGACAAAATAAGAAACCTCAGAACTGGAAGCAACTTTGCAGGCATGATGCAAATCCAAATGGGTAGGAAACTCTAACCTGATCTCTGCATTTTCTTTCTCCGACTTTAATTCTAATTCAATGTTAAGCAGAAGTATTTTGGGATTTCGGAACTGTTTAGGTTGCTGCTCAAAACCAGCATAAGAAAACGTCTTTTTGAAGGCAACACCATTCACAAGAAAAGAATCTCTCATGGTACCTCCAGGAACCTACAAAGGTTAATTTGCAGAAAAACTGTTATACAAAACTCAGAAAAAGGAAGTAAGCAGCAAAGGCACATGGAGAGTAGGATGAAGGCAACAAGTCCATTCAACTAAAAATTTTCAATACATACAAACAGAGGCAAAAAAATTGCAGTATCCCAAATTTGCTGATGGAGGATTGTGCTTTCAGTGAGAAATGTCCTAAGCAAACTTGACCTAAGTCATATAGACCGTATATAATCCAGGAAGGGAACCCATAGCAACTATAATTCTAACAAACTGTCATTATGAAGCATCACATTTGATCCAAAGCTTGCAAATCAAGTTTCTCTTAATGGATCAATTTATTTTTCTTTTTTCAGAATCAAAGCCTGTGAATATGAGCTAGAGACATACAGATGTCTATTGATGAGATCCTTTAACTTATCAATTCCAAACCCTTTTTCTCTTCTAATTATATTGCCCCTATAAATATAGGGTGCCAGTTTTCTTTCTTGTTTTTTACTTGTATTCCAAGCTCAGACAAGTTATCCATTTACGTATATGGTTTGTACATCTATTAGTTTCATTTAGGTGGGCATGGAAAATTTGTAATTTAATGAAAACACAAAGTAAATGGCAAGTTCTAATATAAAATAAATTAAACATGCACACTTATTCATTCCAATCGTGTACTTCTATTAGTTTCAATTAGGTTTTCTCATGTTACTTCCACATTAAGAGTATCAGTATGCAAGTAAATAGGAGTTAAAGAAAATGCAAGCACCTTTTTCATTCCAATCATGTTCAACCTATCTTCATTTCCAATGGCAATGACAGCATCCACAACCATAGTTGCAAAAAACTCCTTTTCACCACCAATAAGCTTTGAAGATAGTGTAGTAGCAGCACATTTTGCCAGTAAATTTTTCTTTTCTTCCATGCTTTTACCCTCTATGCTAACAGCTAACTGCTTGATCTTCTCAATTGCCTAGTAAAAGATACACACGAGATTCAATAGGCTTTATAAGGCATGTTTCACAATTCAAACAGACAAAAGTAGCCTCAAGTATTACCAAAGAAGAAGCTGTGCGATAACTTCGAATAAGGTTTTGAGGATGAACCCCATCTTCAACAAAAGGCTTTGCTTCCTTTAGGAATTCTCCGGCAAGCAGAACTACTGTAGTGGTTCCATCACCAACCTGCGGAATAATTAGAAAATCACTACAATTTAGTTGGCCATCCAAAACACAGAAACAATTCGCAATAAGGATTACCTAAACCAAACTACTCAAGAAATTCACTATACATTTGCACGTGTGAGTTTGTACATGGACAGAGAGAGAGAGAGAGAGAGAGAGAGAGAGAGAGAGAGAGAGAGAGAGGGAGGGAACCAAAGGAAACGAACTATCAGTAAAAAAAAATACCTCTGAATCTTGGGATTTCGCGATGTCAACAAGGATCTTGGCTGCAGGATGAACAATGTCAAGAAGCTTCATTATGGTGGCACCATCATTGGAGATGGTGGTATTACCCTTATCATCATGGATCAATTTGTCCATGCCTCTTGGACCAAGAGTAGTTCGCACAACATCAGCCACAGCCACACACGCATTTATGTTGCTTATTAATTGTGGTTTGCCTTGAGATGTATCAGTTCCTTCCTTGAGCAGTATAATTTGGGGTTGCTGTTGTTTGTTCACCATCATCACACAATACAATGGATTTTAGTGCAAAGACTAATGTACTTAAAATAAAAGTAAAAATACCAAAAAATCATTCACGGTCAATCTAGGAAGCCAACTTGAGGAAATAAGTATATAAATGGGCAGAAATGATACGTACGAATCATTTTCCAGTGGTTAACCTTTATTGATCTCAGCATATTTGAGTAAAACTCACTAACTTTCCCCACATTAGGTTGCACACTTAAGTCACTAATAAATATACAAATGCTTAATGCATCAATCACCTTATTTTCAATATAATGTCTTAGCTTCAGCTTGTCAGGGCAAACAAAATCTCCTTAAAAAAATCTTGTGTAAGATCTACTGCGGGAAAGCTAACTAAGTAAAGCATGCTTGAATAGCTACATATTGTCTTCAAACATATTACTGATTATTTTCTGTAATTTTGGTCTTCGAAATTCAATTTCAAGCATCCCCATTTTTACTCGCATAGAGATACTATTCGTGTACCCATCTTAGCTTTCGAATTCACTCCTTGGCTTTCTGAAGCATGGGGAGTATGACATATTTAACAAGCAAACAAAATTTGTAAAACCAGAATACTTGGGATGCCAGTGAATTGAAACTAATACCAAGAAGAAAAAAAACACAATAAATAAAGTAAGCGAATCCTATTAAGAAGCTGGCTGATTAAATATCCGAGTAAGAACTCCTTGCATCTCAGAAAATGTTGGGAATCTAAACCTAATATTCAAATATCGAAAATCCGAAAGAATCCAAGTAACGGAGCAGGAAAAAAGCGTCTGTGCACCAAGGATGCCGAATCGTGAGTAAGAATAAGCACGCATCTAGAGAGTGAGTGTGAGTGTGTTTCTACATTCAGAAAAAAACTGTAACAATATCACATCCAGAGAGAGAAACAGATCGAGCTCACCATCATGGATCCCATTTTTCAGATTTGAGTTCCTCCGTAAAGATTGTATCCCTGTGGAGCGAGAAGTGAGAGCGCGAGAAAGTACTAGGGTTTAATAAAAGTGCTTTGGGAGGTTTTCTGATGTTTTCTTTGGAAATGTAAGGGCGTGTTTGGCTGGCCTTTTATTGACTACTAGTCCGACAAATTAAAAATGCAGGGTGTTCTGTCGTACTTAAATGTGTATGGAATGGATCATATGAAAAGCCTCTTTAAAATAAAAAATAAGAAGAAATGTGCACTCTTAATTTCATATTTTGATGGTTTAGATTGAATATGCTCTGAAATATTTCTTTTGCATATTCCTTTTATGTTTTATGCATAAGGGTAAAATTGTAAAAAATACAAGATGTATGCATACAAAAATAAAGAAGACAAAAACTTATATACAACATGTTGCACATGCAACATGATTTGAAATTTCAATTTTGACCCGATTGAACCGGTTTGACTAAATTCGACCGGGTTTGACCCGGTCCAATATGTAAAAAAAAAAAAAAAAAAACGCCAGAAGCTTCGATATTTCGCGTGATCGTGTGTTCATTCTCCATTACAGTTTTTCATTCTCAGTATACGGTTTTCAATTTCTTCTTTCTTGTTCGCGGGTTCATTCTCCATCACAGTCTGCGATATTTCTTCTGTATTCGTGCGCCGATAGGATATTGAGGTAACTCTCAGTTTTTAACGCACTTTCGATTGATGAAGAAGAATAAGACATTTTTATGTTTATACTTCAATAGTCTGTTTTGAGTTGTGATTCTGTTCATTCGATATGTTTCAATATAGGGTTTGAAAAGGACTTGTGTGTTTTCGCAATTTTTTGTACTGTTGATTCTTACCCCCCTCTGTGTCTGTTTTAGCCATCTTAATAATTGCTACTATTACTCATAGTAATTGACACATGTTCCGGTACATTCAACATTAGCTGTTTGATTTTGGTTTTCACAATGTTTGTGATTCTGTTCATTCAATATGTTTCAATATAGGGTTTGAGAATGACTTGTGTGTTTTCGCAATTTTTGGTTCTGTTAATTCTTACCCCACTCCGTGTCTGTTTTAACCATCTCAACAATTGCTACTATTACTCATAGTAATTGACACATGTTTAGAGTACAATCAACATTAGTCGTTTGATTTTGGTTTTCACAATGTTACGGTGTTCACAATGTTCTGAAGTTTTATTCATTCATGTTGTTTGAATCTAGGGTTTTTGGTACTTTTAGTTCTTTAAAATGACTCATATATTTTCAAAAACTGATATGCTTTCATTAATTTATACCCCCATTTGTGTCTTTTTTCCGGCTCAATAATTGCTACTATTACTTATACTAATTGACACTTGTATCTCGTTTGTTTTTATCTTCGAATGATTGTTATTATTTTCTCGGAATAATGGCACCAAAGACTAGAGGTCGTGCTAACGATGATTTAAATCCCCATCAATTCGATTCTTCGAGGGCATTTGAAGTCCCTATTCGCTGCGAGCCAATTAATATTCTTCTACCAACAGAACTTCCACTTGCAGCAGCGAGGAGAAGAGCATTACGTTCTGTTTCTGATGCACCTCCACCCCCCAAGAAGAAATTAGTTGTTACGTGTGCAGATCAAGACCATTCTGCAGTTCACAAAGCTACACATCAAAAACAGCAAAGAGGCGAAGTTTCTGCTCCTGATCAGAAACTTTCTAAAGGTACAGCTGTTGTTGATGATCCCCCTCAAAAAAAGTCCAAAGGGGCATATCAAAAGAAGACTAAAGCTGCACGTGATGTTCAAATTAAAAAAGCTGTTGATGATGCGCCAAAAAGACTGATGAAAGGTGCAGAAGAAAAAGATTTTAAAGCTACATCCAATCTTCCAGAAATACCTTCAGTAGTTGAAGATCCAGTTTCTGCTCCACTTGAAAAACAGTCTGAATCTATATCTACTGCTTCTCGAGTTGATATACTTGATTCAGCTGAAGAAGGTGGAAAAAAGGATGCAAAAAGACCTGTTTCCAAAGCTGGGAAACGAAAAAGAAACCAACCGAGCAAGAAGAACATCTCGGAGATGAGTGATCCTCGAACATCAAAAGAGTAAGTAAAAAGGTACTTATCATCAAATTACTATAAGAAAAATAAACCTAATACCTCTTCGTTGTTTCTCTATTTTTTCGTGCAGGTCTTTGCAAACACTATTACTGTAAAGTGTAGGCCTGCTCGATTATGTCAAATCATATCTGAGCTGAATGATCATCAAATAGCAGCTTTGAAAGAAATTGGTTTTGATGGTCTTCTTTACTTGAAGGGGTTTAAATACATACAATGGTTTAAAATGTTTTGGTTTATTAGAAACTTTAATCCCATTAGTCGTGCTCTTACCTTCTCTAACAATAAGACAATTGTCTATACGGCAGATGATGTTAGGGATTTATTTCTTCTTCCTAGAAATGACGGCAATAAGGTCTTGATAAATGACAAAGAGAGTGAGCCTATCTTGAATGAGTTTAATAGGAGGAATGAGTTTAAGAAGAAGGAGGTGAATCAGTCTACTGTAGCTGATGTTCATTAAAAGTGTCGATTATACTCATTAAAAGTGTCAATCATGCTCTTTAAAAGTGTTCAAGTATAATATTAATGCTCTACGCGACCCGTGTCAATCTTGACTAAACAACGTGCCAATTAAACTAACAGAAAAGTGATCGAGATAGTCAACCATTGATCAAAGAAAGTGTCAATCACATTACATAAAAGTATCAATTATATTTACTAATCGTGTCAATGTTGATAAAAGAAAGTGTCAATTGTTAACTAAAACAATCTTGGATTAGGAGTTTTTGTACCAAACTCCTTTGTTGGTTTTGAGGTTGAAGTATCTTTTAATGCTCTCCTCTTCAGCTTCTTTGTTTACGTATTACCCTTTATCCTTTTCGTTTTCTCCCTTTTGTGATTGCATGAGATGGATCCAAGACTTGATTTGATGAACTTGAAATAATAATGTCATGTATCTTGGTTTTTCCTTTGCAAAGAATCAATGCATTAACGTTCGAAATCACATTATTAATCCCATCTTCTACAGTTCTCCGCATCTCCTCACTATCTTGTACTTTTAGAACAAGATTATAACACTTTCTCATCAATTGACTTCTCCAAGAACTCTTCTGAAAAATTTCAGAACTACTTGTTTGCCTCAAAGACTTTATCCCATACCTCTTGCTTGGCAAATTTTGTCCATCTCTTCTTGATGTAGCAATCTGGTATTTCAGTCACACAATGGACATGTAGTATTCCCAAACAATGATAGCATAATAGTCCACATTCTTCAAATCTTTTGCAAGAGCAGCCAACCAAACTTCCAAAAGAATAAAAATTGACATATTGATGATTATTGTTACTGTCATTAGTAATCTGATAAATCTTCACACCATCTTCTTCACATATAAACTGGAATGTAGTGGAAATCGATGTCAAGAACTCTTTCTCAAATTTTTTAAAAACTGTAAGAGTATATACCTCAGAAGCATGCTTGAGAATTCCCAACAATGGCAAGCAGGATACAGGTCGGGCTATTGAACATTTGAATTCATCATTTGATTCATTACTTCTCCATTGTTCAATTGTTCTCGAAAATATTTTGTAAAACTCATTCAAACTCGTTGTCTTTTTTGCAGCAAACCCCAACGCATTATTTGTGCTCTCACTTCTTTGTGAAGATAAGATACCGGCAGAGAAAAAGTCCTTGTTATAGGCAGTGCTCCATTTTTCTCTGAGTTGATACAACCTAGCAAACCACTCTTGATCATTCAACCCGTAGGATGTAATCATTGTGTTCCAACAATCCTCAAACTCATCTTCATTTGAACAGCCTGTCAAACAGGCTGTTAAACATTTGCTAAATGCATCGTTGAACTCCTTATTAGATTTCAATTTTCCAAATCTACTTATAGCATTTTGGTACAAATGCCATATACAAAGTCTATGCTTTGCTGTTGGGAACACCTTCTCTAGTCCATTTGCAATAGCTTTGTCCTGATCCGTAAAAATACTAACTGGACTTTTATTTCCCATAGACTTTTTGAACACATCAAACAACCATGCAAAAGACTCCTCCTGCTCATTTGATATAAATGCACATCCAAACATAACATTTTTTGTAGTGGTTATTCAATCCAACTAAAGGTGCACAAATCAAGTTATACCTGTTAGTTCTATATGTCGTGTCAAAAATAAGCACGTCTCCATATACCATATAGTCTTCTTTCATCATGGAGTCTCTCCAAAATACATTACAGAACCTACCATCATCATCAAGCCTCACACGGAAAAAGAAGTCTGGGTCTTCAGCGTTTTGCTGGTGGAGAATGTCAATCAAGCTCTGTGCATCACCACCTTCTACTGCTAACATTTTCAGTCGGTTCACAAAGTTCAAGTGATCCTTCTTGGTATGACCAAGAAGTTGCTCACCACCTGCATCGTGCGACATGAATCGAAATGTGTCTACAGTCCTTATCCCAGATGATATCATACCTTCAATAAGTGCAGCCTTATCACTTGTAATTGTCCGTTCTGAACGATGCAAGTAGCTCAATTCTTTCCTACATAGTGAATGGTTATGTTCCGTGACATGTTGAGTAACTTCATACATTTCATCATCTGTTAGCTTGATTTTCAGCATAGCTTTACAATTTGTCCGGGTTACGTACTTTCTAGAACTCTTTCTTTCAGCATCCAAAGAATCAGCTGTAATACCCCGCACTCCTTGAGATGAGCAAACAAATATCTTTGCAATAGTAACACCAACAACATTTTTTACTGAATTTGATTTTCTTACGCTAAATCCAACATTAGCAGCATATGCACAATACGTTTGATACATATACTCAATGCTGCTATCCTTTAAACCAAGCAAAGAACCCGACAAATCTGTAATATTATCTATAACAAGAAGAACAGAACATGTGTGTCACTTGTAATAAATATAAGTGTCAATCTTCAATAAACAAAAGTGTAAAAATAGAATTTAACAAAAGTATAATATTTTTTAATACCTTCTCTAGTATGAATATCATGACAAGGATGATTAACAACAACTGAAACAAGTGTTCCATCATCGACAGTTGTTTGGCTATCTTCAATCCCACGATCCGCAACTTTCGAAATATTGACACTTTTACCTACGTAAAGTAACACTACAGTGAAATAAAATGACACTGCTCTATAAAAATACATTTAATAATTTTTTCTTACTATTTTCTGAATCATTTGTATTCAGAGGTTGAATATCATCACAAATGTTCGGATGTTTGTTTCTCGCTCCAATTTCGCAAGGATGTTAGAATATCATCAAAAATGTTCTGGATGTTTGTGATAAAAGAAAGTGTCAATGATGTACATTCAAAGTGTCAATTATACACATTAAAAGTGTCAATTATGCTCATTAAAAGTGTTCAAGCATAATATTAATTGTCTACGCGACCCGTGTCAATCTTGACTAAACAAAGTGTCAATTAAACTAACAGAAATAAAATGACAATATTCTGGAAGTTTGTTTGGGCTACATATTCTGCAAGGAAGTTTGAATTGCAACAAGATCAAGCATAATAAAGAAAGTTGTTAATTATCATTAGAAATTGTGAATTTGATCCTGAAGTAAAGTGTCAATTACATAAAATAATGTGTCAATTATAAACATTGAAGCTGTTACTTGAAATTAGAGCATCACAACAACAAGAGAATATTAATTAAAGCATAAAATCTTATACCCATTGTTGATTGTTGATTCCAACTAAGAAATTATATACCAATTCTGATACCCAAGCTCGTTTGAAAGAAATCCTGTCGTCTACGGAGCCGCCGAATTCTTCCAAGCCGTCGAATTACTCAACCTCGGCGCCGCCGTCGAATTTTCGGCGCAGCAGTCCAATTCGTATAATATTCGCTGAATTGAAGATAATTGTTGATACAATATTTCTGAAATTCCACCTTCAATCGTTTTACATCTATTAAGCTGAAAACATTAATAAAAGCTGCGTTGATGAATGCGAGCTGTAGGTTTTGTTTTTTGTTTTTTTTTAATTTAATTGGTCAAACCGGGTCAACCCGAGTCAAACCGGGTCAAAATTAGAAATTGGATCATGTTGCATGTGCAACATGATGCACATAAGCCCATCTCAATAAAGAATATGCATAAAACATATAAGGAATATGCATACTTATCACCTTCCTACATAACTATGTCTTCCCACCGGATCCATACCCAAATGTGTATGTATATATTTTTAGTAAGAGAGTGGTTCCCGTGTGAACAGTTCTTATTATATGAACGTATGAACACTCTATTTTAAAAATAAATATGTTACACTTTCAAGGTAAATATACTGGACTTTACGTACTAATTAAAAACAAATGTACTGCACTTTAAAATGTACTCCCTCCGTCCCACCCATCTTGACGCGTATTCCTTTTCGGGACGTCCCACCCATCTTTACACGTTTCCAAAAAAGGAAATAATTATCCTCCTATTTTTTCATTTCTCTCTCCTACTTTTTCATTTCTCTCTCCTACTTTATCCCTCTCACATACTTTATCATCTCCACTTTCTTAATTCCCGTGCCGAAAAGAAATGTGTCAAGATGGGTAGGACGGAGGGAGTAGTATTTTTACCTTTAAAGTACAATACATTTATTTTTAAAGTGCAATGTTCACACGACTGTTCACTGCTTTTCTCTTCCATAAGAAAATGGTAGTTTTATTCTCCAAGAGTTAATTTTTTTGTAACGAGAGAAATCGGCTTGTGTATTCCGACCAATTCCCTATACATATTTTCATACCACCATACACAAAGAAGCCAATTTCTGATTACGGTCGAATCCAGGGGCGAAATAGTAAATTTTCAAAAAAAAACGCCCGAGATCCGCCATCGATAAAACCAACCTACTTTCAAAAGATGCATTGCCAACAACATCAAGTTCCAAAACAAGAAGGAAAACTCACAAAGTTAGTTTACACTATCCACTAGGGAAGATTACATTCTGTAGCGGCAACAAGTTTCCCTCGACCCCACTACACGAACCCCACCCCGTCCGCTTCAAAACAAGAGGAATGCACACATTATAAACATGATGTGGATGTTGCCTACTGAGTTACCATAACGGCCGCGTTACCGGAAACCGGCTGGAGTCGAGCCGTGCTCTCCAAGTGCTCCCATGCTTGCTTCCTCCTCTCAACTGACCAGCTTATCTTCTCTTGCTGCTCTCTGTAGTTGGAAATGCAAGACGATATGAGGGCGTCGTCCATTTCGATCATCATCTTCCTCACGTTCGAGGTTAGGTATAGAACAGTCTGGTTCCAGTGGTGTTGAGCATTCACTTCTAGAGCTGGGAATACTATCGGCAGGATAACTTGCCGGTTGTGAGCGATTAGGGTGAAGATTTGATCGTTGTTCCATAGGAACAGAGCCCTCTCGGCCACCTGCAAGTAAAAGTTAAGTCGTTCCATTTATACGTATGGAAGAATATGCGGAAATATGCGAAGGAGATATGGATCAAACAAAGAAAATAACACATGATTGTTTACCCAGTTCGTCTTTCGACTACGTATGGAGGCGCTAACAAGCTAGGACTATGCACTATAATTTTCGGAATATAGATTACTAGGTATAACACGACTATTTATAGAATAATAGAATAGTCTAATTTAACTTTGAGTATAATTCGAGCCACAAATTCGGGCCATACTCTCGGCCACCGGTACTACAGCCGTATGTCCAGTACCTTCCGGCTCTATACTCAACAATACGAACTCTTAAGTTTCGTTCCACAGTTATATCGATACTAACGACTGTATAAGGGAATGAGGTCTAAAGAAAATCTTGTGCAAAGAGTAGACAAAGTGATGATGTAGAGTTCCCCACTTTTCGAGTTCTATGGGGTAACGGTAATGCAATACAAATAGAACGCGATGGAGGAACGGGGCTCTACTGTTTAAGAACCTAAAGTACTGCAAGATGCATAAAACTCCATGTATGCATATCGCTATCATCTCTACCAAGCCTATAATTGTGTAGAAAAGCTCGAAACGAAACTCAAATAGTGAAGCTAATATACTCTATGGCAAAATTATCAGAAATGGGCTACAATTAATACAACAAAGTTTGGATCATTGCTTAAATATATACCTTCTTCTACCGTAGCAAGCTGTTAGTTTCTAGGGAAGGCGGTCAGATAGATCCCCTAGTCGTCTATCCGAAAATATAGCGGAAGTAGAAATTAACGCCATGTCACTACAGCTTAGAGGTAAATACTTCAGCAAAATGAATAATGGCTACAGAATTACGTTCACAACTATGATTTACATCAATAATCATAATATCATCCAAGTCAATGATAAGAAAGGATTGTTCATAACTTCTATAGAAGACACAATTTCTCAACTATTAATGTCAATTAAGCTTCAACCATTGGCAATTATAATGAATAAGTGAATAACTGGAGATATCTATCAACAACAGAAAAATAGGAAAGTTACCTGAAATTGATAGCTATTTATGCAGTGTCTGATTCGACAAAACAACGGAACCATTACTTTCTGAAACTCAGCCATGCTAATGACTTCAAGAATCTCCTCCACCTCGCCCAGAAACATCATCTCCTTCTGGCTATTCGTAACCGGCCAGTACTTGAGCAGCCCAAGAATCAAGTTGCTAGCCAGCTTCGGCTCCTTCTCGACGAACTGACTCACACAATACGTAAGCTGCTGAGAGTAAACCCCAAGTGACTTCGGCTTGTGCAGAGGAATCAAAGCCCTCCAAAAGAAGATCTTATGCTCTTCCTTTAGAGGCAGAGCGAAACCCGTGATCACACTCCCGAAAATCTCCAACAACTCCGCAATCCCATTATGCTTCTCCACCTCAAACACAAATCGGTAAAACACATTGCTTATACACTTACGGATGAACGGCCTATGAACCATGAACTTCCCATATATCCTATGAAGAATCGCCTTCAAGCAATCCCTTTCCCTCGGATCCTCAGACTCCAACAAATCTATGATTCTTAATATGAAGTCATTGTTTACATACTTCTTAGCAGCCTTAGCTTCTAAAGAAGATAAAAATCTCAGCAAGAAATCGTACACTAACTGCAAGTGTGACCAAGCAAGATCGAACGTGGGCTCATCATCATTCTCATTTTCGCCTAAACTTGAGATTCTTGATCGACAATTAGGAGGAAATACACGGAATAAATTAATCGAACACATCTTGCAAGAAGCTAAAATCGCAGGCTCGGAAAATTTAGGGGGGGTTTCGGATACAAACTCGACTAGCTCGAGCAATGTGGCTCGTTTGAGATCCTTTTCTTCAACATTTTTCGCAGGATCGGAGAAATCAAACACGAAGCAACAAAGACTCAACTTACTGATGAAGAGATTCATCTTCTCTGAATTGGAAACATCTTTAAATGCAAGCAATGGCTCAATTCCTGCAATCACACTAGCCGGAAACACCGCAGCTGAATCACGTTTGGCCGTAGTGTTTCCTGATTCGGCCCGGCCCGAATCAAGTGCGTTCGGGCCCACATTAGGGTTCCTGGCCGAATCTCGATCCGATTTTTGGGATTTCCGCGGAAGCTTATTCAGAATTTGCTTCAACATTCTGAGCTTTCAAACCTTCTCTGTTCTTCTTCCTCAAATGATTAGAAATTAAACAAATTCCACTCTAAAAATTATGAGATTTGAAGCTTCTTAAAATGATGAGATTTGAAGCTTCTTCAAAATATGATGGATAAAAACGAGGATCTGATGGAAGAGTCTACTGATCAGTAAATCCACATAATCTACCGCAAACCGTACAAAGATGAGATCTTAAACACAAAATTTTCAAATACTCGGCGAAAACGGCACAGCATTCATAAATTCACACTACAAACCTAATTGAAGAAAATGCCAGTCTAGAACAAGCCAATCAAAGTAAAACTCACATCAGATGACAAGAAATTTCTAGCAATAATGAATCTAATCGCACATTATGAGTAAATCATATGCGTATATGTAAGTCGCAGTGCAATTAGGGCAGAGTATTAAATCAAAAACCACCTCGGATTCTCCAATAACGCACACATGGTTGGATCTTCGGCAGCGGATACGTTAAACGTCCATGGGTGCGCAGTTGCAGAGAGAGAAAGGGGGGATGAGGAGCGTGTGCATGTCTGTGCGCGTGTCAGGGCTCAATTATGGTAATCGCCATTGATGATGGGTAGAAATGGGGGGATGAATTATGAGTTCAATTATTTCAACTGGGCTTTTTTGTTTGTTTGTTTCTTCTTTGTTTGGAAAAGCAAAGACACCGAAATCAAATTATGAAAATGCTGCTTTTTCACTGCTGCAGATCGATATAAATCACTGCCACCGGCTCCGCGGTAAAAACTTTAATGACTGATGAGTAGACAGATCAATCGTAAACTTCCGATTTATTCAGTTTATCGATTAAATTTAAATATATCGACTTTGATTGGCGACTTTGATCTTGTAATGTGGCAATATTCGATTTTGGTTCTATAATCTTATACATTGTCTATTTTGGTTCTTTAACATGTCAGTGATCGATTTTAATCTTATAACTTTATAATATAATCTGTTAGATTTTGGTCCAACAATTTTATAAAGTGCTCGATTTTGATCATGCGATAGAAATTATCAAATATAAAAAGTTGTGTGGAGCTACGCACACTTCGTCGAATTATTAAAATGAGCTATTTCGTAAGATTTCATGACAAAAAAGCAAACATTTTTATCACTAAAATGAATTCATTTTTTATTATGCAATGTATATGTTTTCGGGTCTTGCAATTTTTAAAAGTATTTGTTTTGTGTCCCGAAACTTTATAAAATCTCTCATTTTAGTAATGCGGCATATGGTGTTGTAGTTCACATGTCTATTTTTTTGTTCGACAAATTCAGTCGGGGGATCGAATCACACATTTTATAAAATTATAGGATCAAAATCGAACACATTAAAAACTTACTGAATCAAAATTGAACGCTGTTATATTAGAGATTCAAAATCAAACACTATATAAAATTATAAGATAAAAATAGACGATACTACATTTAAAGACTAAAAGTGGACATAAGTCACATTACATAACCAAAATTGATATTTTCTCATGATGGGCAATTCCAATTTGTTATAAAATTTGTTTTTTATTTCTCGTGACGAAAAGAAATGATTCATAAAGAATGAGACATGAAATATAATTATTTGCAATTTATCGAAATTTATTTGAAGAATAATTATCAGAGCCACTGTAATATTTATACTTGAAATTAATGGATAGGAAAATCAATGTTTCTGTTCCATCTTTGACTGTTGGGCCGGGTTAGGCCCAGTCAAAATCGCGAGCTAAACAGGCAGCACACTTTCTTATTTTTATTATTATTGTTTTTTCATATTTATAGTGTTAGAGATAAATTGGTTTGAAGACCACATTTATAAATAGCTTATTTTATAAACAAATGTCTATAGTGTATATAGACCCATTTGAAAGAACTTATAAACAACTTATTTTAATTTATTCTAAATAATAAGTCATTTTACGCGCATTTGAGAGAATTTATCGAAATAACTTATTCTAAATAATAAGTTACTTTTAACTTATTTTCATAAGTTAATATATTATTAACTTATGACAACTTATAAGTAACTTTTAAGGAGGTTCACATATCAAATCCCGAAAATTACAATTTTATTAATTTTATTTTTTGTCTGTATAAGTTATTATTCTTGTATATATCCAAACACAATTAACTTATTAAATTTAAATACTTATACCATAAGTTCTTATAGAATAAGTTATTTTGTCATAAATCCTTAATTAAGTTATTTCTCCAAACGGGTTCTAAATGTGTTTGAGATAAGTTATCAAAATAATTTATAAGTCTTTCGTAAGTTTCTTAGCTTATATAAGTACCTCGTAAGTTTCTTTTAGCTTATTTTAGTTAATTTATAGGAACATTTTATACGAAGCTTATAAAATAGAGCTTCACATTATATACAGAAAACTAGTTCTTGGAAGTTCCTAAACTCGGATATATCAAAATCTACAAAGTGACAATTGAATTTCCAAACTTTAATGATAGTTTCGTCTTTGAGAATCTATACGCTTCTGTAAGTGTAAAATTTCAATGTGGATAAGAGATGGTGAAGAGAATAATCAATATCATGAAACTAGGGTTAGGTTACTCCGAAATTGAAGAGATCACATCATTTCTATCTCAACTAAACATTGGCAATTACACGATGATTCTGTTGTCGTTGCTTGAAGGTCTCCAATTGAGAGCTAGCAATATTTTATTTATTTGATCTCGAATTGACATGTCAGCAATTATTTATTTATTTATTTATTTAGATGATATTATATATAATTATGATTTTACTTGCGTTTCTTTCTCATTTGTTAAATAAAAAGAAACTATTTATACAGATCTAATTGAAATAAGCCACATCCCAAATATGAACTTAGTTAACTCATATTATTAACATTTTTATTAAATTGATCCACTTGCTGGTTTTGCTAGACTTATATGTTGTGTCATATAGCCTCCATTTTAAAAATAAACCATGGAGATAAATCGGATATAATGGCTTAGATTAACTGTGTAGATCATTCTTTTATAGAATTATATAAAATCATCCATACTACAGTTAAATACCGATGAAGTAATATTCGGTAAAGTAATAATCTCGTTTAGATAATAATTTTTTTCGGTTCCGACTTGAGCCAGTGTATTAAAATAATCATTTCGCTAAATGCTTTAAGTAATAAAAAAAAAATTAAATCCTTAAAACCAATAAAAATATGCAGTAATAATTACTAATTTGAGAATATATTTAGATATTACAATAATAAATTAATCACTTCTTATGAAATATAATCTACACTTGATTGCTTTTATTCTCCAATATACCAAATTAAACTATCCTTAACTTTTTATAGAGTATATAGATGACTTCTGAAATATTTTATTCGTGTTGTAACAAGTAATTATTTAAAGTGGCTATTATTTGAAATGTCTTATTGATGACACAATTAGAAACATTGTACTATCATCTGGTTTAAGATCATTCTTTTCATGATCATTATTGTTCATAACTGATTGAATAACTTATTCATCTGTCACTTGTTCCATAGATGCATCATTATCGCTATGATAGTTTAAAAGATCTTCAACATTTAAAGATCTGTAGCGTAAATTGTAGATAACATCACCTAAGTTGGAGATCTTTATTTAATTTAAGGATTTTTATTTCGGAAACATCATTTTTTTTTCCTGTGCATGAACTAAGTTATTAAAAATTAAATTTAATACACATATTTAACTTGTTTTACATCGAAAAACTCTCTCTAAAGTAATAAATTATTAATTTATCGATAAATAAATAATCTATTCATTTATCGATAGTTAAATAACTTCGCTGAGAAAATATTTTTTTTTTCCAAACCCAAAGATATTACTTTAAAAATGTTTAACTGCACAATTACATTGGAAACCTATCCGTGTATATATTTTTGTTTGAATTAGTTTTTAAAATTGAGTTTTGTGAATTTAGGTTTTCCTGCTGATGGGAGAGTTGTATTGCTAGCGTGAAACATTGCGGATATTGATTGCTCAAAAAATCAATCGAGGTTTGAGTTTTGTGAATTTAGGTTTTCCTGCTGATGGGTTTTCAAGGATGAGTGGCGTTAAATTGAAACAAATTGTAAAAAATAATGCTCAATTCCATGTGGTTTGGTTTGCGATTGATTTAGGGTTAATTTGATTTTTCTCATCTAGAGGATAAATAGTCGAATTCCCCAATTAGATCCCACTACCTTCTTTGTCATGCAACTACTTAGAAGATATGCATGTTATCCTTATAGGATTGTTAACATAATTAGAGTATCGATCGGTCAAGTTTGTTGTACATAGACATAGTAAGCCGATCGACAAGTAAATAATTACTCCCTCCGTCCCGCTATTTGTGGCTCACTTTCCCGAAAGGAGTGTCCCATTATTTGTGCCCACTTTTCTAATTTGGTAAAAAATTACTCCTACTCTATCATCTTCTCTCTCCTACTTTATTACATTCTCTCTCCTACTTTATCATCTTTCTCTCATACTCTCTCATTATCTTACGCATCTTCTCTCTCATACTTTATCATCTATTCTCTCTCATACTTTATCATCTACTCTCTTAATTCCCGTGCCGAAACCAATTGAGCCACAAATAACGGAACGGAAGGAGTACTACCAATTAAAGTTGTGCAGTAATTGTTGGATGTTATACCAAACATTTACTGAATAATCAATATTAGGTGGGGTCAGAGTAACTTGCAGGATTGTTAGACATCCTAAAAAGTTACTCACTCCATTCCCCTATTAGTGTTCTACTTTCTTAATTGAATTCTTCCGCTATTACCATCCTCTTTTCTTAAATAATAAAAATTAATTAAAAAATTAAGTTGGTCTCTCCTACTTATTACTCATCCCCACATTATAATATCATTTCTCTCCAAAAATCTATCTCTCACACGATTTTCGTTCTACTGCATATTCAGAAATTTATGATTTTACAAACTTAAAATTATTTCTTAAAATATAATATGAAAAAAAAAGAAAAAAAAATCGATTGTCCCTCCAAAAATTTGGATAATCTTCGACCAATCACTCATCGAAAATTGTGCTTATTTCTTAAAACAATTAAAACTCATAAAATACACACTTAAACAAAATTTCTTAATCTCCATGTCGAAATCAAAGGGGATGGTAATAGCGGAACGGATGAAATATATAGTTAAGATAATTTATAGCACCAATTGAATCAAATTTATCGCACGTAATTAAGTTGGTCTCAGTTCGGAAAGTGACCATGAACTCAAAAATGACTTTGTAATTGTTGGATGTTACATCTAACATGTACCGTACGACCACCATTAGGGCTGAGTCCGTAGTACATAATTAGCTTAATACGAACTTTTTTGCTACAATTAAAGTCGTTTCGTAATTGTTAGATGTTATGCCTATCATTTTCCCTAGGATTATAGTTAGATTAGATCGAATCTGTTGTACATGATTAACTTAGTACGCATTTGAGATCGGCTCGTTGCTCCGGCGACAACTTCGTCGGAAACTTGACTTCAAACTTGATTCTCAGATCGCCCTTCACTCCAGGCTCTCTAGTAACCGGCATTCCCTCTTCTTCAACCACGTGTTCATAATTAGGTCTAATAATGTTCGTCACCGGTACGGACAAACTCCGGCCGTCCAGCGTCGCCACCTCGACGGTCGTTCCTCCGATTGCTTCCGCCAGCGTCACGCGGTGGCTCATGAGCAAGTCGTTGCCGTTGCGGCTGAAGAAATCGTGAGGCTTCTCGTCGATCACGAAGATCAGATCTGCAGGTAATTGATTCACCTGCTGATTGCCTTTGTCCGGAAATGTGATCTTCGTCCCTTTCCTCCAACCTGGCTTCACCTCGATGATTACTACTTCCGATTCCGTCTTCAATCGCCTGAAATTCGTCCAGATCCGTCGAATTAGGGTTTCGAAATGATCGCGAATGGATTGGTAATTAGATTCAATTTACCTACCCGTTCGGATCAATGAAATTAGGGTTACTAAATTGATCGAGAATGGATTTGGAATGAGATTCAATTTACCTACCCGTTCGGATCGATGACTTGTCTGGAGATCTTCATCTTCCTCGTCGATCCGGTGTAGAGCTCCTCGAGGCTGCAGGGGAACATGCTTTCAACCGGCGGCGGTTTCTTCAGCACGTCGTCGGCGCCGCCATCGGAGGTATACCTCGTTGATCGCCGCGCGCCTCCACCTCCATATCCGAAGGGGCTGGTTCCGAAAAACTCCGCAAAAATGTCCTCTGCACTTCTAGGGTTGAAGGCGGTCGGATTCTCGGCCGAACCGGGCGGCGGGCCGTCCTTTAGGCCTTCCTCGCCGTACTGGTCGTAGACTTGCCTCTTCTGCGGATCGCTCAACACCTGAAAACAAGGATTAAATGTGATCAATCATGATTGAAGAAGGAAGAGGGAGGCGATTGAAATTGAAGCATACTTCGTAGTATGCTAGTTTTCTGTAAGCCTTCTTTAGATCTTCCTCTGTTGCTCCTCTCTCAACAGTCAGTATTTCATAATAATCCAGCCCCATTTTTTACCCCTTCTTTCTCTCTCTATCTATAATCTCTCTCTTTCTCTCTTCAAGATGTGGATTCTGTTGGTAGATTATTATTGCAAAACTCAAGAATCTTGAAGAACTTGAGAAAACAACTTGGGCGTTCAATGTGTTCTTGAAATTCAGGAGAACAGAAACTAATTTCAAATTCTGAATCATGAACAGCAGAAATTTTCTGAAGAGAAAAACTTGTAATCCCCTCTGTTTTTCTTTTGGTTATGTCTAGTTGGACAAGTGGGATGAAATTTATCAATTAACAAAAAAAGCAAATATATATATAGAGAGAGAAACAAAATATGTTGAATAGACACGAGACACGTGACACAATACAGACACGGGATACGATACTTTCTAAAAACTTCGGATAAGACACGGTGATTAGATACTGCTTTTGAAGTGTTCTATACTTAAACATATGTGATACGAAAATTGAAGTGCTTACGTCAGAATTAGGTGCAACGTATAGTAACATATAAGACACGAAAATTGGAGTATCGTATTATATCAAAGTGTCCAACACGTGCATGACACGATACTTTTTACTTTTCTGAAGTGTTCTGCAATGGAGGAAACAGACAAATTCTACCTTATCTAGTGGGAGAGTAAGGCCAACCATTTTGTGCAATTAAGAGCTCTAGAGTTTGTGTTTAATAGATTCATATATATTAAAATAAAATAAATGGAAAAGAAATTGATGTATTGTCATTAGTAAGTTCTTGAAAATCACTTCATCTCTTTAATTCGCTCTAGTCAATTAAGAAAGCTATGTTTTATGTGTAAAATAGTATAATGGAGTAGTATATAAATGTATTAGTACGAAACAAAGACTAAAATTTGACATCTTGCACAAATTTATGTATTTGATCGATAACCACGCATCTATCACGAGGCAGAACCTACAACTTAAATCGAGAACTGAAACCGAAACCGAAACGCATAACTTGGTTGTATCTTCAACCACAGTAGTAAACACAATCTGTACAAACAGACAGCAATCAATCTCACCTTGCAACAAGAAAGAAGGCCTCTCGGTTCAGAGTTCATAGCCACATTTCAAGAAAGCACTCCACAGAAACTGCGAATCTAAAAGTCGTACAGATTAGCTCTTAGAAGCAGATGTTGAAGTTGCAGCTGCTGCTTTCACCGTTCCGGATTCCGGCACGTCACCGATGTCCAGCGTATCAGGAAGAGTATCTGATGAAGTTTTAAGATTGGTCTGTAAAATGTAGAGGAGATTAGTCAGATTTATCGACTAGAAATGTAGAGGAGATAAGTGGCCACCGTTCCTAATTGGGATGTCCGACTAAAAGTGGCCACATGCCTAATTCGGCAAATAATAATCATCATATCTCCTACTTTATCATATTCTTTCTCCTATTCTCTCATTGTCTCACTCATCTTTTCTCTCATACTTTATCAACCCCTATCTCTCATACTTTATCATCTATTCTCTTAATTCTCGTACCGAAAAGAATGTGGCCACTTATAGCGGGACGGAGGGAGTAGTTTATAATCCTAATTACAGTACCAATCATACTAGAAGTAAGTGAAGAAATGTACAACAGCTATACCAATTCATACCAACATTCACACATTATGAGGAAGACTGGGCTAGTCATATAAGATTTCAGGATAACAGTACCAAAATAGGAAAAGGAACGTCAATGCATTTTTAGAAATTCTTATGCATGATTCATTATGCAAAATGAACGAAAAAGCAATTTGATAATGGCACTATAAACCAAAATGTGATAATGAAAGAGTACTTTGAACGTGGAAGTAAACATTGACAAGCTTACACAGTTAATCAGAAATTTCAAGGTTTTACCTCAAGATGGTCCAGCATGTCCATTGCAGAATCCAAGTGGCACGAGTTGGCTAGATAGACATCGGAAAGAGACTGATGTGATATTCCGGGAAAGCTCATCTGGAGGTAAGCCAAGTCCATGTCGGAGTCTTCAGTGAAGTTCGGATTTGGTGGCATCTCATTAGGGTATTGTGATGTTGAAGCAACAAACTCATTACTGCGGTGATCTTTCGGTTTAGAATTGTCAGCAGCTTGGGTAGCACCGCCACTCTTGGGATGACTTTGAGAAGAGTTTTGGTGCTGCCCTTGCAGAAATGAATTGACAGGCTGACGGCTGAATTGGGCATCCTCGTTCCCAAACTCTTTGTATGGATCAGCAGCTTCTCTCTTGAAGATTGGCACATAGGATGCTGCATAAGGATTTAAAGAAGATGTTCCTCCTGTCTTCATTGCTGAAAAACATTGAGAATTGTGAGAATGGTGAAACTATTCAAGCAACACCAGAGAAGAAATCTTTCAGCAGATATAACTGACACAAGATATAACTTCATATTGCTTGAGACTAAACAACTATACAAGTGGTTGTTTCATCTTCAATGTATACTCACAAATCGAAACCAGACACGCATCTCCAATACTTGTTTCTTCTGGTAATCATAATTTACTTTCAAGAATTTATAAAAAACATACTATCCAAACAATTCCCCTAGAACACTACAAGCAGCAAGTCCCCATTCTAAAAAGCAAATAAACGGAAACAGATTAAGGAAACCAGTCAACCACAATTAATATTAACTTCTAAAGGTTGCACACTCTTTGAGCATAAACTAAGTTAAAGGAAGAGATGGACTGCATAAATAAAAGAACAGAGAAAATAGCTCCCTATTAGAAATCACCTAATGGTTCAGTTACCAAAATTACAGATAGATCAACAAGAATTGTTCGATGATATTCAAAACTTACTTGTGACAAGATATTTCAGAAAAATTACCTTAAACAACTCCATAAAATAGATTCGATGATCCTTCTTATGAAATCAGAACCAATTTGAATATACAATTGACTATCAGAACCAATGAAACAAGATCTCCACATCCCCCCAACAACGACGCCTCAATTAATTACTCTCATATACTATTCATCCTTTTGTTATTTTAATGATTAGCACGAACTCTGCCACTGAAAATGCACACTATCAACAAAAACAGCATCGCGTCTCAACAGAAAACTGGCATAAACACGTAATCGCACGTAATATACTTTCAGGAAATCAAAACAAAACGTATTTCATCCATACACACATCACGTCAACGATGCGATAATACTTCGATCGAGGAAAATTCAGGCGAGAAACTGCATGATCGTACGGAGATTCCGGTTCGGAAACAAAACCCATAATGAATGGAAGAACGAAAAAAAAGAATCGCGACTCGCAGCTTCAAAAAAGTAGAGAAAGATATCGATCGCATGCGATGAACAACACATACTGGAAGAACGGAGATTCGAACCTTGAACCAAGAGCGCGCGGAACTAGCTGCCGCTGAATTTTGAAACCCTAGGATTCGCGAGCCGTGATCGCCTGAAATTGAATCGCGAAATCGAAAAGATAAACACAGAAATTGGGGGAGAATCGAAGTTAGAATTTTGGAATCACTGCGGAGGATCGGAAAATATATATATGAAGCACGAACGGTTTTATTTATTTATTTATTTAATTTTATTATAATTAAAAACTTGTATAGCAGATTTGTCGCTTTCTTATAATGACGTCACTTGCCTCGATGATTTCTTTAATATTATATTCAGTCATATTAGAAAGAGTAATTAATCATTTTGATATCTAAACTTTCAAAAATTTTGAATTTTGGTGTCCTTACTTCAAAAGTTGTATATTTGGTGCCTAAACTTAAGAAACACTAGCAATTTTGATGTCTTTTATTATTTTAATAATTAAATAATATTATATTAATTTAAAGAAAGGTAAAATTATAAGATTATGTAAACTTTTTAATTTTTTTTATAATAATAATGATTTTAAACTATTAAAATAATAGGTTATGATAATTTAATACTTTATGTTAATTTTATTTAATAGTTAATTATTTATGTTTTATTTTCAATGTTTAAAATAACGTAATAATTTATTTTAATTTTTTAATTTTTGTAAATAATTTTTTTTAATGTTGCACAAACATTACAATGTTAAAATGAGGTCTAAAAGTTATAGCTATATATATAATTATTAAACTATTTTGATAATAATATTATTATAAGAATGTGTGTTTAATTTGTTAAAAATAAATGTTAAATTGTGAGACACCAAAACAGAAATAATTTGTGAAGTATGGGCACCAAAATTGCAATTTTTAAAGAATGGACACCAAAAATAAAAAAAAGTGTAAGTATAGGCACCAAAATCGCAACTTTCTCTATTAGAAATAACATGTTTTCCTGCACGAAATGTTCCTCTACAATAACACGTTTATTAAAATAATAAAATTTAAATGAATCATATTTAATTACTAAACAGTCAAATAATCTACATTATATAATACTCCCTCCATCCCGCTTGACTTGACTTAGTAGATTTGGGCACGGTTATTAAGAATAGTGGGTAGTTGTGTGTAAAGTAAAGTGATGGGATCCATTAGAATTTATTAGAGTATTATTTTAGTTAGTGGTTAAGTCAAGTGGGACAATGAAAAAGAAGAAATAAATCAAGTCGGGTGGGACGGAGGGAATACTACTTTCTTAATTCTCGCGCTCAATAGAACTGTGTCGTTTCTAATGGGGACGGAGGAAATAAGAGATTACATTCAAATTGAGTCAAAATAGATTGATTAGTGCATTAAGTTCTTTCTCTTATTTGATGATTTTCAAAATCATTATTTGATTTAACAAAAAAGATTTGAAAAGATATTTTATGTTAATGTTATTTCAACTTTAGTGTATATTATTCATTAATCATCATGATTAGGGACGGGTCTATAATTATATACATATGGGAGGTTGTTCCTAATTCCTTCAATAAGGGATGCTCCTTATTGAACTCTCCCATATATATATATATATATATGCCAGGAGAAGCTAAGAGAAAATTTCTCTAAAGAAAAGTCTGAAACAATTTAATTCAGAAGGTCTGAAGCTCTACACGAGCTCTGCTCTAAGTCGAGTATCCGTAAAGCCTGTAAGTCCTTGGGTGAAGGCAAAAGGTAGGTATAAAGCTTTGACAATATCTTCCGATCTAATGAAGAAAATGTTTCATACTTTTTCTAAGGAGAAATCTCCTAAAAATGTTCTTAAAAAGAACAAGGAAATTGTTTATTCTGAAAACTTTGATAGAAGTCTTCAAGACTGGAAATTACCAGAAGTCTCAAAGTTTAAAGTTTACAAAAAAGGAAGCTTTGAATTCCAAAGCGATTATGTCATAAAAACAATTGAAGAAACTATTCATCTAAAAGGAGGATATGATTCTCGATCACTTCTTTCAAAAAATATGATTAAAGTTCATAAAGAAAATTATAAATTCCTGCATCTTGGAATGATCCAAATTGGAATTAAGCCCCGTATCAAGAAGAACGTCAATTGTAATTGTAAACTCTTTATTAATAATTAGAGTTACTTTTATAAACCATTTTTGTGATTTAATCTGATCAATTTTATTGATCCATACTAATTTTTTAAAATGAATTTGATTTATTTCAGGACCCTTTTCTTTAGAACAAGAAGCGTCCTCTTCGTTTTCAACTTCTTCTTCTTCTGAAGAAGTGAAATCTTCATTCCAAGTACTAGAATTAGTAATTGAAGTAACCTTTTCTTTAAGGATTTTAACTTCAGATTTTATCTGATTGATTTCATTTTGTAATTCATTTATAGTAAACCATTTTTGTAAACTCTAATTTAAAAGTAATACTTTCTTTTAGCCATTTATTAATAACTCTAATTTAAAAGTAATATTTAAAAGTAATATTCCAAATTGGTTTCTATCATTCTTTTTCTCATGGGGGGCATCTCCTATCATTTTCCCTCGAGTAATTAAACGAGTTTGGGAAAAATTTCATGAAACAAATAATCAATTTGACAGTCATCCAGCGGTTCTGCAATTTATGAACCATTATGGGATTTCATGGATTATTAGATGGGATTATATCCTGCAGAATACAAGATTTGAGAAAAAGGAACAAAAGTTCACCATTAATATGCTTCAGAGAAGAATACTTCTTAAATGGTGGCCTAAAGAAGACTTCTTTGGAGAAGGGAAAATGTTTGATAGAAAAGGAATTTTCTCAATCAAACCAGCCCAAGAAATTCATAGGCATTTGAATGCTGAAACTCCTTCCCATTCATCTTTGTTAAAAAATCTATTTCAAACAATGGATAAAGAATCTATTTCTACAATGTGGAAAGAAGTTTTTGGGAAAGAAATGTTGATGGACAGCCCATCTTCGTCTAATTCCTTTTCAACAAAAGAAGACGAACTCATGAAAGATGCCCAAGAACCAATCACTGAAGAAGAGATTGAAAAATTTACCTTGGCATTAATGAGTGGAGAAGACAATTCAAATCCTCTCCATTAAGGGATGACAGTTGACAAGATTAAAGACGTAAGCCATTACGACAGCAGTTACGTCAGCAAAAGGCTAAAAGCCTCAATAATGTAATCTACTGTTTTCCTACTTTTCTGTCTATTTAAGTGAGCTTTCTTTCATTTGTATGGTATCGAATTCTAGCCTTGTAGAAACCTCTCTCTAGAATCCTCCCTCATCTTGTAAGAAAAGCTTGAAGAAGTTTAATGTAAGTCTTTATTTTGCATTAATTCTGTTTATAATTTATGAGCAGTTCATATTTTAGACGATTAAATTTATATGATGAAGTATGGAATCCTCCATTAGATTATCATATTACTGGAAAACTAAATTATAAACAACAATTAAGAAGCAGGGTTAAATCAACCTCTATATTAATCAGTTATCTGAAGAAGCAAATTGCTAGTCAGGATATTCCTGAATCTTCAAAAGAAATATATTTTCGTCCTGAATTAAAAAGGGCCTATAAAAGCTTAAAAGCTTTTGAACATCAAGGAGCGATGTTCCTTGCGTAAAACGCAAATTTTTATCAATCTTGGCAAAAGTGGTATCAGAGCCAGGAGAAGCTAAGAGAAAATTTCTCTAAAGAAAAGTCTGAAACAATTTAATTCAGAAGGTCTGAAGCTCTACACGAGCTCTGCTCTAAGTCGAGTATCCGTAAAGCCTGTAAGTCCTTGGGTGAAGGCAAAAGGTAGGTATAAAGCTTTGACAGTATCTTCCGATCTAATGAAGAAAATGTTTCATACTTTTTCTAAGGAGAAATCTCCTAAAAATGTTCTTAAAAAGAACAAGGAAATTGTTTATTCTGAAAACTTTGATAGAAGTCTTCAAGACTGGAAATTACCAGAAGTCTCAAAGTTTAAAGTTTACAAAAAAGGAAGCTTTGAATTCCAAAGCGATTATGTCATAAAAACAATTGAAGAAACTATTCCACTAAAAGGAGGATATGATTCTCGATCACTTCTTTCAAAAAATATGATTGAAGTTCATAAAGAAAATTATAAATTTCTGCATCTTGGAATGATCCAAATTGGAATTAAGCCATTAACCCGAGATGGGTTAAATGTTAGTGCCTTAATTATGGTTAGAGATCAAAGGCATCTGAATCTAGAAGATTCTCTTCTTTGAATAATTGAGTCCACACTTTGTGAAGGACCAATATATTTCAGTTGTTTTCCAAATTATCCTTTATCTCTTTCAGATCCAAATATTTTGGATGCCCTCACTCTTAATATTAAGACATCAGGGTACAAAATGAAAGAAGAATCTGAGAATATTGTTCTTGTTTATAGAATTTACTATAAGGTTATGAATATAACAATCTCGAGATTTAATGTTAAGTCTCAACAACTTTGTTCTAAGAAAGGAGAAACTACTCTTTTCTTAACAGATGTTACTAAAAGTAATATTGTTGTTCCAAAAACTATATTATGGAATCAAGTAAGTCTTCCAGAAACATGGAAGCTTGAAAATGCCTCTCCTCCGATTAAAAAAGAAAATAGAAAGTTGGAACGTATTATACAATACGTTGATGGAGATGTTGAAATTAAGTTTGCTTCTCAAAGAAGATTTAAACTAAAAATGGATGAAGATGCTAGAAGCTCTACATCCTCTGTTCCTTATACGGAACATGAAAAAATGAGTATTTCTGGAATTAATACAACTCCAGATCAAATCTCTCAGCCTGAATATAAGGTTGAAATACCTAAAAGTGAAAGCTCCAGAAACCCTGGATCACCAACTTTTTCAGATTTTGGGTACAATGTTTTCATGATAAAAGAAAATTTTATATCTAAAGCTATCCAAAAAAGTTTAAATAAAACTGAAAATGTTTATAAAAGAAAATGGTTTCTTTGCAACCTTTCTTTAAAACAAAAAACCTTATATTCTAAAAGATATGAAGAATGGAGAAAAACTACTAATTTAAAAGTAGACTTCTTTATCTGGCTTGAAAACATTTATTTTCCGGCAAGAAAAAAGGAATTTCCAAATTTCTTAGACAAAGAATTTATTTCTGTTCTTGAAAAAAGTTATAAAATTTTTATTCATGAAACAGGAGAAGAGTCTAATGAGATTCATCCCCCTTTTTCGACCTTACAAATTAAAAAAGGAGGAAAAGAGATTTATGCTGTTCCTATTAAATCGGAAACAGGAAAAGCTGATTTTGATCATATTGTTCAACAAAACAATTTTACAAATTTAGCCTTACATACTATTGTAAATCAGACCAATAGAATTGAAGAAATTTTGTCTCCAAAAAAGACTGAGCTAAAATGTTCAGATACAATTATGATAAAACCTCCTCCTAATCTTAAGAAGGAAAAATTCCATCTAAATTCTAAAAAGGATGAAGAATTTCTTGAAGGACTAATTACAAGACTTCAAAAAATAAATATTAAAACTGAAGCTTCTAGCTCAGAAATTATCTCGATGATTTCGAAAGATAATAATACAGAAACATCAGAAGATGAGACTCAAGTTAATAAACTTGAAAAAATTTCAATAATTAAACCATATTATAAACGTTCTACACCAATTGATCTTCAAATTGAAGAAGAAAAGCAATTGGTAAATTACAGTGGTGAATCCATCACTGAATGGAACCTTGATGGAAAATCTGAATATCAGATTAAAACTATGGCAAAGCAAATGCTTATTTACTCATCTGCTGCCAAATTAAAAGAAAATAATGATAGGCAGATTGCTCAGGCTATTATTATTGGGTTCACCGGCCAACTTCAAGGTTGGTGGGATTTTTACATTTCAAAAGAAGCAAAGAATAAAATTCTTAATGCTACTTTATTTGATCCTATCTCTCAAAGAGAAGAATCATATGCGGTTAATACACTTATTTATACAATATTATCAAATTTTGTTGGAGCTAATACTCTTCAACTTGATTGTTGGATATGAGTCAGTAGATTGATACTCAGCTGTTCTAGGGTTAAAAGAAATTGGGGGAAATCATAGTAGTACTATGGAATTGAAGATCCCAAAACCGAGCCGATATCGGTAGATTGAGTGTGTCGATAGGATTAGGCGATGTATAGGTTAGACGTGATGTAATGCTTATTATTTTTGTCTAAGTCCTGTACGGGGTAGTTGTTGAACCGATCTTCGATGAAGATACTTTTCGTAACCCCACGTCATCGGTGTAATCGCTTGCATTCTTCGTCGCCACCGATATCAAACTCGCTTGAAGATCCCGCATCACCGACCGGACCTCGCAGAAGCATTCTCTACAAGCCGATAGTCATCGGTAGAAGAACCAAGGTGCAAGCAAGTATACCTTCACGATCGACCAACCGACTATCGAAGCTCACTTTATCGGTCCGACGACTCACCGAAGAAGACAGACTTTCGAGTATCTGTATCCGACGTAAAAGTGACCCAAAGACTTAAAGTCCCTTCAAATGTTCCGAGAAGACATACGAGGTAGTTTGAACGGTCAACTCGACACTCACCAACTACAAACCTCGACCAATGAGAAGCCGACAACGCTTACCTACTCTACACAGAAAAGTCGCTCTCATGAACAGCGCATTAAGCGCCCGCCGCAACAAAGTTGAATAGTGGCCGTTTTCTTTGGACGCTTGTGAGACGTGGCATCGTCGTCTCCAACGGACATATGTCACAACTCACAACTATAAATAGAGAAGGATTTGAAGATTTCAAGAAGAGGAATATACGCGAAATCAAGGGATATCATTCAAGCTCACAACGCTCTAGAACCTTCAAGCTTATCCAGAGACGAACTAGTTTTCATAGAACACTTCTTGTAGTTCATCTCTCTAGAGCACTTTGATCCCTATCTTCTCTAGACTAAGCTCATTGCTAGATTCATAGCTTAGATCCGAAGGAGTTCACATTTAGTGAATTGTTCTTGTTGTAAGAACTCCTTCTCAGTTGGAGAATATTCCCTCCCTTCTAAACTTAGGTTTGGATTGTAAAGTCGCTAAGGACTATAACTTAGAGGGAACCGTCCAAAGGTGACAGTATCCCCGCCGAGGCTTGCTCGGAATAATCAACAAGTTCTCCCGCCTTGTTCGGGACCGTGGACGTAGGATCTTGCGTATCCGAACCACGTTAAATCGCTTGTGTTCATTTCTTGTTTTATTGCATTGCATTCAACCGACTTGAAAATCATAAGTTTGCATAAAACGTATTTTATAAAGTGCACAGACCAAAAGATTTAACTTGCAAAAACGCGTTTTCAAAAGAGACGACTCGGGCTTAACACTTATCCGCACTACGGTCTCCGACCGAGTTTCGTACCGACATCGGCCGGTAGAAGAGCTCGAAGCCGACTCACTTTGACCCCAGTGATCGAAGGCTTACTTGGCATTGTTCATCGCTTGCAAACATCGCCTTCAACTGACCTTCACCGAGAAAAAGAAACGAGCTCGGGTGTATTCACCCCCCCTCTACACCCGACTTTTCGTCTCCGGACCAACAATTGGTATCGAGCTTTCGGTGTTCAACCGATCGCCGGTTACGAAATACTTGGTCCTCTCGAACCGATCCCGAAAACCGTTTTCACCTGCATAAGCATCTTCTCAGCATCCTTATACTCTTACTCTTACAATGTCCGATATGTCGGGTATTAGGATGGTGCCGATGTTCTCAATAGAGAACTACACGGTATGGGCGCGTACGTATGGAGGCACACCTAACGTCACTCCATGACAAGCATGTCGGATGTCCTAGAGTCGGGACCGATCATTCCCATGATCGACGGCGTAGTATTTGCCGCCGGAGGAGGCGTGGGAGCACAAACCGGTGCTAAGGTTCCCAAAGACAAATCTCGCCTTCACGCCCGAAGAAAAGAAGTTGCACAACCTTGACCGAGTTGCACGTAATGCCATACCGACTACGCTCGGTGACTCACATCTCGGAAGGGTACAAGATTGCAAAACGGCGAAAGAGCTATGGGACGCCTTGGGCATCTTGAGCCATGGAACCCCTCGAGATCAAAGAGAACAAGCTCGAGCTAGAGCTTCGGAAGTTCGACGCCTTTGCAATGGAGCCTACTCGAAACCATTGACGAGCCGAGTGTCGGATTCACCAATCAAGTCAATGTTATCAATGGGTTGGGGAGGTCGTTCACCAACAAGGAGATGAACACCAAGATCTTGAGAGCGTTGCCCCGACGCAGTGGCTTCCATTTGCTACTTATTTACGTCGCTCGATCTAAATGCTCTAACTCCCGATGTTATATTTTCGTAATTAAAATCGGAGGAGTTCGAGCATAGCCTACCCCAAAAGTGCTTAAGCGCTCCAAGCGACACACGGTTCGACCACGCCTTCAAGGCAACGATCAAGCAATACCGGAGCCAAGCCTATTTCCTCAAGCATAGTCGTGGCCACATCGCAGCAAAGTCTTCCGAGACTTCGAGCCCCGATCGCCTAGCACCGATGGCTCTCAAATATCGAGAGGAAAAGGAGAGAGTCGAAAGCCGAGGAAATACAACCGAGATTCTTCCTCGGGTAAGAAAGACTATCATAAGAAAGAAGAATCTAATCCTTCTACCGAATGCGGGAAATCGGAGTCTCGCCGCCATCCATCTAAAGACTCACTGGTAAGAGCAAAGCAGAACATCTACCGCTACAACCGCAAGAAGGAGGGACACTATCGCACGATTGTCCCGAACTCTCACCGCTCAAAGAGCGAACGGCGAGCCAGGAGAAAGAAGTTCGCCGAGAGACGGCAGCTTATATAGCCGGAGAGATATCCGATAACTCAATCTGAGGAGGATACATTCATGTATTCTTTCGAAGACGAAGCCGCGTTCGTCGCGATTGAGGTCGCAGAGACGGTTCTCGATGAGTCGACCGAATACCGTCTCGATGGCCGGAGAAGAGGCCGAGGTAAATTCTAAACGCATTATTACCTCTTCTTCACATAGCACACAAGACACGTGCTCGGTCACGAGATGATCCTCTAGATGTGGTACAAGCCTACGATGATCCGCTAGAGGAACATTCAGGTGAGCAGAGAGTTCGAGCAGAACCATCCGAGAACTTGAACAGTAAAGGCCGAGAATCGAGACTTTCTTCGATTGTCGGGTCTCTACTCGAGTCGGTGGATCTAGTTGCGAGACTCAAGGAAGAGATTGAATCTCTCATGACTAAGTCTCGGCTTCAAGAGACTCGAGATCTCGGTTCGACCAAGGACAATTTCGAGAAAGAGACCGAAATAGCCAAGCTCGGTCGAAGCTCACGGACGTGCGAGAATGACTATGACTTACTCGAAGGAGTGACGAAGTCCGGAGAGGATTGATGATCGAACAATACACGGGAGCTAAGGAGAAGCTTGAAAGCATGCTTAGAGCTCAACGGTCAACTTACGTGAAAGAAGGCCTGGGCTATACACACGAAGCTTCTACCTCCAAAAGCTCAAAGCAACCCCGGGCGATAGGTTCGTCGGAGGAAAGGTGCAAGCTGCCGACACCACACCTCGGGCGAAAAACAAACGAGAAAATAATTACACCTCGACCGAGTAGCAACAAGCGGTGACCAAAGGTTCCAGCCCCGGGACACCGCGATCAAATTCGGGGGGGAATCAAGAAGGTCGGATGGGCGAACAGTACAAGGAGCCATCGTATGAGCACCCGGCTCGATACGGCTCGTACTACTATGAGCCCGGGGGTCGGGAGAAGCGCTAAGACTCGGAAGAAGAAAGCGCATGAACCCAAAATTATTAGCGAAAGTCGGTATCTCCAAGTCCTGTGGAGAAGAAAGGCGATAAGGTTCAGAAAAAGAAGTCCTGGAACTTCTAAGGTCCCGAGACAGATCCGGGTTCCGAAATCACCCACTAACCTGTAAGGACCCAATCGAACCAAAGGGTACCTAAAAATGCCTCTGTTTTGCGGAGTGCATAAGGACCCGTGGATAGTGGACGGCGGCCGCTCGAGACACATGACCTACCGGAAGAGCCTGCCGACCAACTACGTACAAGAAGATGGTCCCGCAATTGAATTCGGTGACAATTCCAAAGGCTACACAAGGGGATACGGAACGCCGAACATTGGGACCGCCACGGTTCAAGAGTAACATATGTTGAAGGACTTCAACATAATCTCCTTTTCGACCAATTCTCGTGATAATCTTAACAGAGTAATCTTTGACGCCGGTTTCGTGATATTGTTGACAAATCTACGGGGAAAACGGTGTTATCGGGTTCGCGGAGGAAGAACATCTATGTTGCAAACCTGGAATACCCCTTGTAACCCGAGGCTTGCTTGCTCGCACGTACTAAATCGGGTAACAAGTCAGTGGCTATGGCACAAGAGACTCGGCCACCTGAACTTCAAGACCATGAACAAGCTTGTCAAGAACTCTAAAGTCGAGGACCGCCCAACGAATCGTTTATCAAAGACGAGAAATTGTGAAGCGTGCACGAAGGGAAAGCAAACAAAGAGTAGCAATCCACCTATTCCGTCACCTTCCACCGATGGAATCCTTCACCGCTTCACATGGACTTATTCGGGCAGTCTCTCCGGTGACTATAAGAGGCAAGAAGTATGCCCTCGTCGTCATAGACGACTTCTCGAGATATACTTGGGTCATCTTCATCGCCAACAAATCGATGTTCGGACCGAGTTACCTAATCTATCGAAGAAACTCGGTGTGGAAAAGAACATCAAGATTAAGAAGATACGCTCGTAAGAGGAACAGAGTTTCTAAACTCGTAGTTAAGACATACTTGCGATAAAGAGGGAATTCAGCACGAGACATCAGCTGCGCGCACCCCCCTGCAGAACGGACTTGCTCGAACGTAAGAACGAGAACTCTCAAAGAAGCAAGCAAGAACGCTCCTCGCAGTTCTGGACTACCCTCAAAGTTTTGGGCCGATGCTACCGACACCGCCTTCGTTACACTCGGGAATCGATCACTACCGACACAAAGCAACACATGAAGACGCCATACGAACCGTGGAAAGGGAGAATTCCTTCTATTTCTCATTTTCATGTTTTCTATTGTCCTTGCTTTATCCACAACAATGGGAAAGATCGGTTGAAGGTCTTTGATAGCAAATCGATCAAGGAGTATTCTTAGGATACTCCCGAGTCGATAAAGCCTTCGAGTTTTTAACTATCGAACTCTTTGCGTGGAGGAAAGCCCTCATGTTGTTTTTGATGAATTTGTTTGCGAGAACGAGGAAAGATACAAAGTCAAGTACCGAGGATGTCGGCAAGCAAGCTACGGGATCTCGAACTAAATGACAAAGCTGAAAAGATCCAGCATTGTTGGGATAATTAGTCGGAAGATGAAGAAATTCGGACTCGACCAACAAGCAATGTAGCTAACCTAGTTGATTCTATCGAACGGAATCAACAACGGGTAACTTCGGTCGATGAGGAAGCCCCTGTGGTAACCGAGACCTCTACCGAGAATATAAACTCGGGGGGGAACCATTAATGTTCCTGAGCTGAATGCCCCCGAACCCGGAAACTCGGTAGATCCTAACCTTCTTACCGAATTACTACGGTCACAAAACAGTACTCTGAAATGCCTAATACACCTACCGACCGTGCGAAGTGGTATCGGAAGAAGAAGCCCGACTCGGGCGTTCGTGGCTCGATGCTCATTCTTCGAGATCTTATCATTGGAGATCCATCAGCAACTATAAGGACGAGATCAAGATTAAATCAAGGAGAAAGCTCACTTTACTCTTGTTTTTTGTCTACGTAAGAACCTCGATCGATAGAGGACGCACTTAAAGATCTTGACCGGGTCATTGCTATGCAAGAAGAGCTGAACCGGTTCGTCGGAAATGAAGTTTGGGAGCTTGTCGACGGACCTTAGACATCGGCACGTGATTGGAACTAAGTGGGTCTTCAAGAACAAGCGAGATGAAAACAATGTCATTGTCGGAAATAAAGCTCGACTAGTTGCTAAAGGATACGGTCGGGCGAGAGGGAATTGACTTTGATGAAACATTTGCTCCGGTCGCGCGATTGGAAGCCATTCGTCTTTTCCTAGCTTATGCAACACATCGGAGATTTAAGGTATATCGAGATGGATGTGAAGTCGGCTTTTACGAACGGCATCGAAGGAAGAAGTCTACGTGGAACAACCGCCCGGCTTTCGACGAGGGACATCGGGTGTACGAGACTTAGGAAAGCTCAGTATGGGTTAAAACAAGCACCCGGGGCTTGGTATGATACCCTATCGGACTTTCTACTTGAGAAAGGTTTTCAAAAGGGGACAGTAGATCGCACCCTATTCAAAGCATAAAGTCGGAAGATGACATTCTACCGGTGCAAATCTACGTGGACGACATCATTTTCGACTGCGAGAAATGAAGTTATATGTCGGCCGGTTCGAGAAGATGATGAAGGAGAAATTCGAGATGTCCATGATGGGAGAGATGAATTATTTCCTTGGATTTCAAGTAAAACAATCAGCCGAAGGAATCTTCATCAATCAAGCCAAATACACTCGAGATCTTCTCAAGAGATTCGGCCGTGATTCCAGACAAACCGATCAAGATCCCCATGAACACGAACTTTAAAATCGATCTAGACAAAGAGGGAGCTTTCGTTAACTCTACCGATTATAGAGCTATTATTGGTTCTTTACTTTATTTAACAGCCTAGCCGACTCGACATAACTTATCTTTGTAGGTGTATGCGCAAGATTTCGGAGCGAATCCCAAGCGAAGTCATCTAGACTCGGCGAAGAAGATTCTCGCGATATCTAAGAGGAACACCGAGGTCGGGTTATGGTATCCTCGCCGATGATAATCTAATGCGACGGAGTTATTTCGATGTTGATTATGCGAGATGCGGGATAGATCGAAAATCAACTTCCGAACATGTCGGTTCCTAGGCAAAGCAAGGCGATATCGTGGTTTTCAAAGAAACAAGCACTCGGTAGCTACGTCCACTACCGAAGCCGAGTACATGGCTGCAGGAAGTTCTTTGTGCCCGCATCCTTTGGCTTCGACAACAATTGAGAGATTATGGTATAACTCGGGATGAAGTGCCCATCTACCGCGACTCCACCGGTGCAATAGCTATAACTCGGAACCCGGTTCTACATACCGGATGCAAGCACGTGGACATTCGACACCACTTCATCGGAGACCATGTCGAAAAGAAGGACATCGGGATGGAGAAAATCCATACCGACAAGCAAAGGGCGAGATATACCGACCAAACCACTAGCCGAGAAACAAGTTCGAGAGAACTATCGGTTGAGCTAGGGTCGCTAGATCCTACCGAGACAAGTCGGTAGAAGCCGACTACCGATAATAATATACTTAGCAACAATGTGTATCGGTATGGAATCGGCACGACAAAGTCGAGAAAACTTAGTACGGTGACTCATTGGGAGATGCACACCGTACACAACAAGGGAGAACATGGTCATCGGCACAACCATCCTCCCGATAAATGATGGTAACCAGTGATAAGTTCGATCGAAGAGGTTTGCGTAGTATCGTTACTTAATTTGTTCGAAGCATGCCGCATTTAATGCATCGGTCGCCGCATTCGGTTGCCTAGGAGCATTTATTCCTTACCATTTATTATGTTTAAGGTTTGAGGAAAGGTCGGCGGGACTCCTCGCCTGCGTAATTAATGCTCTACGTTGCGCATTTAATGCATGTCTTCTCCATTAGCTTTATTACGTATATCTATATTTTTGGCGGCTATTGTAATCATTCTTTTATAACATTTAATCTTAGCCGCCCCTTGATTTTGAAAGATTAAATTTGAACCGTGCGATTCAAACTAAAGATCAAACTCAGTATACAAAATCTTTCATCTTCTATCAACTCCTCACTTTTCGCCATTCTCATATCTTAGAGCTTTTTCTTAGCGATTCAGTTTCCTTCCTTACATCCTCATTCTAACCGCATTGCTATATCTCTTTTCAAGCTCCATTTCACGGTAATGTATCAGATGTCCGCTAGCAACTACTAACTTACTCTATTTTCAAGTGCTAATATGTTGTTTTGCGGATTTCAATGGCGAACGTTCAAACTCCAGACAACATTGAGGAGATTGTAGCCTCCGGGATTCCGTTTGAACCTACCTTGGCCTTCCGCCAAGTGGAGATCTCTTTCCTTGAACCCGTGTTTGACGCTTTGGAGCGTTCAGGGTTGGAGATGCTGGTTTCGAAGCACCCCCGTGTTTTTCTCCCTCGACAGGTCGCTGAAGTTTATTTCAACTCGGAAATCTCTAGCGTCGGGAGGAGAGGAATCGTCCTTCTCTTATCGAAGGAAGTCGATCAAGATGAGTGGGAGTCACTGTTCTTACCTTCGATATTCAAGATGCTCTAGCTCTCTCTTTCGATCTTCCCAACTCCGGCATTTCTCCGATTGGATACAAGGAGAAGGAGATCAATGCATATGTGCAGAAATTCTGTGGACGCAAGGATGTGGCGTTCAAAACAGCTTTACCGAGGAATATGTTGCTACCTCGCATGCAGAGGTCTAGCTTACGTGGTATCGCACATTCGACAAGTTCATTGGATCATATGATCAACTGTCCAAACCTAGGATTCACTGATGATGGCAATAGACGATGGGGTTGAAGTGAAGCTGGGCCGAGTATTATACTACTCGAGATGAAGGCACGGGCTCGAAGTTCACCACATTACCCACTGGCGAGAGGAGGATAGCCGGTATGGGTAAACTTCTATTCGGAACAAAGATGTCCGTTTCCGATAGAATGCATAGTTCGGAGGAACTCACTGTTGAGAACTCGGCCTTTGAGGACTCCAAGTACTTTGACAAGAAGTCTATCAAATTTATGACAAAGGCTGGAGCGGAAAAGTCAATTGGCAAGGGGCCACCCGAACCGAAGAGAGCGGCGTCCGCTCCGCCCCCAACTCGTCCAAGTGCCAAAGAAGAGGAGGTTGGCTAAGAATCGACCTGCTTGAGGTCACAGTGGCTCGACCACTTACCATTATTCACCCGGCTCCTCCTTCTATTCAAGAGGAGCAACTACTCGATTCGATATCTTGGAATCGAGGGAGCGACGATCAAGGACAAAGTCCAAGTGATCGGCTACGAGGGAACAGAGTCCGACAAGAGGGAACCGTCACCCGAACCTACTGGCTGAGTGGACAACAACCGACACCACTCGATTGCGTCTGCTGCACTGAGATTCAACAAGAGATACCGAAATTGCCGAGCACGCAGATCTGGTTGAAATAGCAAGTAAGGACAAGAGCTCGGATGCTCTTAAGGTTTCTGCACTGGGACATTCTTATTGACTTTGCCAAATCCCAGCAGTCACCAGATGAGCTTCTGACAGAGGAGCAAGAGCTCCAAGCCAAGATTGGATTCGGAGAGCCACCGATGTGGCGTCTTTCGAAGATTTGAGGGGCTGCAATGCTCTATTTACCGAGCTTGAGAGCTCCGGACTCAAACTGCCTCCGCCCCCATCTCCACCTTTCGATAAAGGCGATAATGATGATCAAGATGAGGAGATGGATGGCAAACCCAAGGAAGCGGACCGGGGAGAATCTGCCGGAGGGACAAACTCCCCAAGAGAAGAGCCCAACACCACCCATAGTCACATCGGTGAGGCTACAACCGCTCCGAAGTACAGGAGGGAGCAGTTGATCTCGTTCTCGAGCGAGAGGCTCGGAACCGGCTCTTATCGAGATACAACCCATCGGTTCCGTGTCCTCACGTTTCGTCAATAGGGCTATCAAACGCCAAGGTGAGAAAAATCGACTCCTAGCCAAAGATGTTCATTTCAAATAGGAGAAGTACACCAAGGCTCGGAACGAAGCTCTAAGTAAGTTGGCCGCCGACATCTCCACCCCCCTAAAGAGGCTTCTCGACCGGATTTCAAGGAGATAGTTGAGCGAGCCCTAAGTGCTCAAAAGGCCGATTTATCGGCACGCAGTCGGGACGCTTGCCGCTCGGCATAAAACTTTCTCGGAGCAAGTGACTCAAGCGATGAAAACAATTCAAGGCTTCATTGATGAGAGAAACAAGATAGCAACCACCTCTCTTCAAACAGCCATCAAGCAACAAGGTGAGGCCTTAAAAGCCATTCGTAAAGAAATGACGGAATCAAATGATCAAGCTCTGCTCGAAACTCCGTCAGAGTCGGCCGCTCGATTGAAGAAATCTAGAGCCGATCGGGAGAAAGACTGGGAAAACTATCGTAACTTGGTCGATGATTTTGATGACACGGTTACCCGGATCAAAGATTCTCGCTGCACAACTGGAGCGGGACGTAAAAGCTATCCGCACCTCCCCGGCGAATATTGCCGATGCCAAAAAGGGGGGAAGATATTGTGAAAGATGAACCCGATACGGATACGGTGACGTCCGGATCCTTGAGGGACGAGGCTCGGGAGGCGGGACCCTCCTCGCAGCCAGAGCCCTCACCGCAGAGATTCGAGGGGGGAACAGGCTCCGGAGGCGGGACCAACTAATCGAAAGGTACATCTACCGAGGTCCTTCTCCTTGATTTCCCACTACAAGCCACCCCCATCTCCTCTTCATTGTGCACATAGACGAAATCGCTCAATTCCTTGAAGAGCCAATCAAGAAGAAGAGTCTCAAAAGCCGCCGCAGAGGTCGGGGAAGGAAATCGCTACCGAATCCACTACTCCTTCCTCCCCGATCAAGAAGTTTAAATCAAAAGCGGAGCAAGAGGCATTCGACCTCGGGAATTGCCCAAGAGCCGCAAGACAAGTTTGGACCGGGAGCGTCGGCTAGAGGAGGCAGTGAAGCGGCAAAAAAAGCCTAAGGGCAAAGCCGTCGGGGGCAAAGGAAAGAGAAAGGTCATTAATACGGTCGAAGAGCAAAAGAAGAAAGCCCAAGAAGAATTTGCTAAGGCTCTTCCGACCGAAATCAAAGCTACTTGCTCGAGTATTCTCATATCTACTCTTACACTGAGCAGATAGCGGTAAGATCTAACGACACGGGAGGCGACGCTGCAAGGACCGAGTCTCGGACGAGGAGACACTAGAGCGATCGCTCTCCGTGAGAAGAAAAGGATGGGCCGACTGGCAAGAATGAAAAGCCTATCTCGATAAACCGGCGGCCGATCCAAGAAGGCGGATCCCGAGAGGATCTAAGTTCATCGGGGGCCCCCACATCAAGCAACAACCGATTCAAAGCATGTGGATAAGTGGGTGCCGGCCGATATGAATGAACATTGGGAGAGATTGAAAGAAACTTTTATCAAAGGCTACTACGTATGGCGCATTTACCCACTTGATCGCCCACCGATCGGCTCTTTGAGGAGTTGATTACGAGATTTAATGTTGAATTCGTGAACGGTGAAGCAAGTCATGGAATCACATAATGTAACCTTCCGTGCCCCACTTTCCGACGTATTCCACCGCCGAGACTTGCTAGTGGACTGCTGAGCACTAAGGACATAGAAAGAGAAGTGGAGGAAGCCGCCTACGCCCGAGCTCTGCTCCCGAAAGGCGGATGATAACTTGGAGATCCAGGAGATTCGAGCTAGAGTGTATAAATACTATTACCTGGACCCCCCCGAGGAAAAATCCACTGACTTCAAGAAGAAAACGCAGAAGTTCAAGAAGCAGCAGCAGTGATTTTTTTCTCCTCATCTTTTGTAATAGCATAGGAACTCTGTAATTCTTGATATATATATCGGTTCCTCGCTTGCTAGACAATTACTCATTGTCTTTCGGCCTTTTACTTTGTGTTTACACTACGATCACCAAGTGATCTGACACACACTCACATCAGTTTCTCTGATCTTGCCTTTCTCTCACCTGCTGAAGTTCATTTACTATTATCAGTTTTTCCTCAGATGCTTTAAAGGGGGAAATTGTTGTCAGTAGGACAGTATCTTTAATAGATATTAGAGTATAGAGGTTTTGGCATCATCAATTAGGGGGAAATTGTTGGATATGAGTCAGTAGATTGATACTCAGCTGTTCTAGGGTTAAAAGAAATTGGGGAAATCATAGTAGTACTATGGAATTGAAGATCCCAAAACCGAGCTGATATCAGTAGATTAGTGTGTCGATAGGATTAGCTGATGTATAGGTTAGACGTGATGTAATGCTTATTATTTTTTTCTAAGTCCTGTACGGGGTAGTTGTTGAACTGATCTTCAGCTGAAGATACTTTTCAGAACCCCACGTCATCGGTGTAATCGCTTGCATTCTTCGTCGGCTGATATCAAACTCGGTTGAAGATCCCGCATCGACCGACCGGACCTCGGCAGAAGCATTCTCTACAAGCCGATAGTCATCGGTAGAAGAACCAAGGCAAGCAAGTATACCTTCACAGTCGACCAACCGACTATCGAAGCTCACTTTATCGGTCGACGACTCGACCGAAGAAGACAGACTTTCGAGTATCGTATCCGACGTAAAGCGACCCAAAGACTTAAAGTCCCTTCAAATGTTCGGCGAGAAGACATACGAGGTAGTTTGAACGGTCAACTCTGACACTCACCAACTACAAACCTTGACCAATGAGAGGCCGACAACGCTTACCTACTCTACACAGTAAAGCCGCTCTCATGAACAGCCGCATTAATCGCCCCGCCGCAACAAAGTTGAATAGTGGCCGTTTTCTTTGGACGCTTGTGACACGTGGCATCGTCGTCTCCAACGGACATATGTCACAACTCACAACTATAAATAGAGAAGGATTTGAAGATTTCAAGAAGAGGAATATACGCGAAATCAAGGGATATCATTCAAGCTCACAACGCTCTAGAACCTTCAAGCTTATCCGAGAGACGAACTAGTTTTCATAGAACACTTCTTGTAGTTCATCTCTCTAGAGCACTTTGATCCCTATCTTCTCTAGACTAAGCTCATTGCTAGATTCATAGCTTAGATCCGAAGGAGTTCACATTTAGTGAATTGTTCTTGTTGTAAGAACTCCTTCTCGCTTGGAGAATATTCCCTCCCTTCTAAACTTAGGTTTGGATTGTAAAGTCGCTAAGGACTATAACTTAGAGGGAACGTCCGGTCCAACGCAAGTATCCCCGCCGAGGCTTGCTCGGAATAATCAACAAGTTCTCCCGCCTTGTTCGGGGACCGTGGACGTAGGATCTTGCGTATCCGAACCACGTTAAATCGCTTGTGTTCATTTACTGTTTTATTGCATTGCATTCAACTGAATTGAAAATCATAAGTTTGCATAAAACGTATTTTATAAAGTGCACAGCCAAAAGATTTAACTTGCAAAAACGCGTTTTCAAAAGAGACGACTCCGGGCCTAACACTTATCCGCACTACGGTCTCCGACCGGAGTTTCGTAATACCGACATCGGTCCGCAGAAGAGCTCGGAAGCCGACTCACTTTGACCCCAAGTGATCGAAGGCTTACTTGGCACTGTTCATCAGTTGCAAACATCAGCTTCAGCTGACCTTCACTGAGAAAAAGAAACAGAGCTCAGGTGTATTCACCCCCCCCCTCTACACCTGACTTTTCGTCTCCGGACCAACATTGATAGATCTAATAAGCAATTATTAAATTTAAGATGTCGAACATTATCTGATTTCAGATGGTATAAAGATGTCTTTATGTCTAAAGTTTTAACCAGGAATGACTGTAATATGAATTTTTGGAAAGAAAAATTTATTGCTGGATTACCACCATTATTTGCGGAAAAAGTTTTAAACAAATTAAAAGCAAAAACGGCACATGGAGAAATTCTCTGGGAAAATCTTTCCTATGGCGATATCTCTGCAGAAATTACTGCAGAAGGAATGGTTCTTTGTAATGATATCAAGTTGAAAAAACAACTTGAATTACAAAGAAACGAAAATAGAAATATTATTGGCAATTTTTGTGAACAAATCGGGCTTGAAACTGAGTCATATCGTGATAGAATAAAGAAAAAACACAAGCTTAAAAAGAAGCAAAAGTTTTTTCCCACAGAAAATTTCTCTAATAGGAGAAAGAAGTCTACTAAAGGACTTCCGAAGGATATAAAGAAAAAATATCCTAAAGCCTCTAATAAAGAAGCTCAACCAGTTTGTTGGAAATGTGGTAAAATTGGCCATAAAGCCAATAAATGTTATGTTAAAAAGAAGATTAATAATCTTAATATTGATCGAGATCTAAAAGAATCTCTTTGCAATATACTTCTTAATGAAGAAGAACCAGATGAAGAAATCTTCATCAGAGTCATCACCGATTCTCTTGAATCCTCTGAATCAGGAGAAGACGAAATCGAGTCTGAAATACAAAGCTGTAAATCAGATTGTGATTGTGATGAATGTCTCATAAATTTTATGGGATTAGAAATAAATGTTATTTCTACAGAAGAAAGTTTTATTCTTGATCTAATTGATCAAATTACTGATCCTTTAGAAAAAAGGAAAGCTATTGAGCATTATCTTTCTTTTGCGATTAATTCAAAAGAACCTAAAATAGGTCAATCAAAATTATCAACAAAAGTCAATCAAGAAAAGGAATTATATTCCTATGTAAAAATTCTTGATAGGGCTTCTCAAAAGGAAAGAGAACCCACTATAAATGAATTACAAAATGAAATCAATCAGATAAAATCTGAAGTTAAAATCCTTAAAGAAAAGGTTACTTCAATTACTAATTCTAGTACTTGGAATGAAGATTTCACTTCTTCAGAAGAAGAAGAAGTTGAAAACGAAGAGGACGCTTCTTGTTCTAAAGAAAAGGGTCCTGAAATAAATCAAATTGATTTTAAAAAATTAGTATGGATCAATAAAATTGATCAGATTAAATCACAAAAATGGTTTACAAAAGTAACTCTTATTATTAATAAAGAGTTTACAATTACAATTGACGCTCTTCTTGATACGGGAGCAGATGTTAATTGTATAAATGAAGGAATTATACCTTCAAAATATTATTCTAAAACAACACAGTTTTTAACTGCGGCTAATAAACAACCATTAATTGTTAATTATAAACTTTCTGATGTTGCTATATGTAACTCAGGAGTCTGTATTAATACTACATTTATCTTAATAAAGAATATTTCTACGCCTGTCATATTAGGCAATCCATTTATTCAAATGCTTTTCCCCATTAATAAAATTAATGAAAAGGATTTATTTACTACTCTTAAAGGTAGAAAAATATTTTTTCCTTTTTCAACAACTCCTGTTGTAAAATCTATAAATATATTACAACATGTTATTGACAATAAAATTTGTTTCATAAACTCTTTAAAAGAAGAAATTATTTTTAAAAAAATAAATGAAAGTATTAAAACCGACAAAGTTAAAGAAAAAATTAATTCAATTCTTCAAAAAATTACTACAGAAATCTGTGCTGAAGTTCCAAATGCCTTTTGGGATAGAAAACAGCATTCTGTTGATCTTCCTTATACTGAAGATTTTGAAGAAAATAAAATTACTACAAAAGCTAGACCTATTGCTATGGGAGCAAGACTTTTAAAATATTGTCAAGAAGAAATTGAAAGTCTTTTGCAAAAGGGTCTAATTAGACCAAGTCATAGTCCATGGAGTTGCCCAGCATTTTATGTTGAAAATGCTTCAGAAATAGAAAGAGGTGCTCCTAGACTTGTTATCAATTATAAACCGCTTAATAAAGCACTCAAATGGATAAAACATCCACTCCCTAATAAAAGGGATTTGTTAAATAGAATTTTCAAAGGAAACATATTTTCTTCTTTTGATCTTAAATCAGGATTTTATCAAATACAGATAAAAGAAGAAGATAAATATAAAACGGCTTTTACAGTTCCATTTGGACATTATGAATGGAACGTCATGCCATTCGGGTTAAAAAATGCCCCTATGGAATTTCAAAATATTATGAATAAAATTTATAATCCTTATATGGATTTTATTATTGTTTATATTGATGATGTCTTAGTTTTTTCTGAAACAATTGATAGACACTTCAAACATCTTAATATATTCATCAATGCTACAAAGCATGCTGGATTAGCAGTTAATCCTAAAAAGGTTAAGCTATTCCAAACAAGAATAAAATTCTTGGGTCATTAAATTGAGAATAGAATAATTACTCCTATAGAAAGAGTTATTCTATTTTCAGAAAAATTTCCAGATAAAATATCTGATTTAAATCAATTACAACGATTTCTTGGTTGTCTCAATTATATTGGGGATTTCTACCAAGATTTAGCTAAAGATTGTAAGCTATTATTTCAAAGATTAAAAAAGAATCCTCTTCCTTGGACTGATGCTCATACAGAAGCAGTCAGAAAAATTAAAGAGAGAGTTAAAGAACTTCCTTGTTTATCATTATCTAATCCAGAAGCTTTCAAAATTATTGAAACAGATGCTTCTGAAATCGGATATGGTGGGATTCTTAAACAAAAGAATTCTGAAAATTCTAAAGAAGAATTAGTCAGATTTACTTCAGGAATTTGGAATAATTCTCAAAAGAATTATTCAACTGTCAAGAAAGAATTACTTTCGATTGTCAAATGTGTTACTAAATTGGAAAGTGACATATTAAACAAGAAATTCTTGATAAGAGTCGATTGCAAATCTGCAAAAGATATACTATTTAAAAATGTTAAAAACATTGCTTCAAAACAAATCTTTGCTAGATGGCAATCTATTTTAGCATGTTTTGATTTTGATATTGAGCATATTGCGGGGAAAAATAATTCTCTACCAGACTTTTTAACACGAGAATTCTTGCAGGGACAATCAGTGGAAGCAGATTGTAAAAAGACAAGCACAGGCTAAAAAGCCTATGGCGACGGTAAAAAGACCAATGTTAATTTTGTCCAAAACTAATCAAAAGCAAAAGCAAAATATTGCTGCAGCAAGAATAAACCTTGCTGAAGATTTATCCAAATTTGATCCTAATACGGAATTCAATGATGATGATGAAGCATATGATCTTCAATATTATAAAGATGCTATTTTCCTTCAAAAGGGAAATAAAGATGAGATAAAATATCCATATCTTATTTCTGGGGTTATAAATTGTTTTCCTGTGGAAACAGATCTAAAAGGTCTATCCCCATTACAAATTGCACAGGGTCATCTTAATAAAGATCTCCCAAATCATTTTGGGAAGAAAACCCGAGAATATTTTGAAGCAATCCTTGTTGAGACAGCCTCTGTTGAAATTCAACAAGCTACGAAAAATCAGAAGGAAATTGCCTTTTCTAAATTTCTAATTAAAAGAATTCTCTTACCCTCTAATTGGGGAGTTCCTTTACATCAAGGAAGACAACTTGAAACCTATCAAGGTTTACCAATTATTACAATTATCATGATTACATCAAAGCATGAGAAAATACCCTTATTTATGAGAATTCTTCTCGTAAGCATTCATGGTGGATAAAATTCACCCTTGACGATGTAAATCAATTTATATATATATATATATATATATATATATATATATATATATATATATGGGAGAGTTCAATAAGGAGCATCCCTTATTGAAGGAATTAGGAACAACCTCTCACCTTTCATTTTATAAGATTAAAGGCTAAGATTAATAGTTACATTAATAATAAATAATAATTTTTTTTATATTTTATAACAATAAAGGGGTCAAAATGTATTTCCAAATATTTGAAGCAGAAATTAGGTGATATATCCCTAATCTGACTTGCCATATGAATTTGAAGAAAACAAATGTTCTCTCCTCTACTCTCCTCGGCTGCGCAGCGCAGAGTAGCGCCGCCACCTCCTTTTTTCGATTCTAATGCACCGCGCCGCCACCTCCTCTTTCGATTCTATCGCGCCGCGCCGCCTCTCCTATTTTCGGTTCAACCACACCACCATCCCCACCGCCCCTCTCGCCTCTCCTCTTTCCCTATCCAAGATGTGTAGAGAACTGTCCAGTCGTCCCTCCGACTTTGTTCCCACCGCGATAATCAGTGCGAGATCTATAGAGATCCGGCATTTATAATTCTATCCTTTGATACAAGATGAAGAAGGCTACGGTTGACGACGAGGACGCCGACATCCATGGTCAAAGCTTCGAAATTCCGGGTTGAGTTTTAATTTCGACTCACGAAACCTTCGTCCAGGAGGATTTGAGAATTCGATCATGAATTTCTAGACTTGCTTCGACGATTTGGCCGAAGTTGATGAATTGAATATTTAGAACCGGATCTCGCACTCCGGATCCTCGTCTACTTAAATTTATATGCCCTTTTTCCGAAAAATCGTACACTTTTAATTTAAATTATATGCACTTTTGTGAAAATTCTTTGCACTTTTAATTTAAATTCGAGAGTTGCTTGTATGAGTTGGCGAGAATTTGATGAACCGAGGATTTTCAAATCCAGTTCTACTTAAAATTATATTCACTTTTTGTGAAAATTATGTGCACTTTTAATTTAAATTATATGCACTTTAGCACAACTCGTATGCACTTTTAGCACAAATTCGATGCACTTTTAGCATTTTCATGGTCAAAATTCATGTAAAAGAAAGGAGGAAAAGAATATTAGCTTGGATTCAATCTCAGTTTCTCATCCAAGAAGAAGGGGAGATAAATTAATTTTTATAAATAAATGTTGATTTTTATGCACTTAAAAACCTAAATCCTAGCAAATTTGAAATCTGCAAAATTGAATCTCGTTCCTCATACAAATTCATCATCTCAATCTATTTCTGCAAAATCGAATCTCCATAAGTTCGAACGGATCATCGCATTATCCTCTGCACATGACGGCCATAGCTAAGTTCGAATGGATCGTCGCATTATCCTTTGCACACGGCGGCCGCGGCTGAGTTCCGATCATGCAGCGGCGAAATTTCTGTTTGCTAAGCCTACGACGACACCGGCTAATGACGGAATTCTGTGTGAATTAAGAGAGAGAAAAGTTTGACTAAGAGAGAGAGAGAGAGAGTATAGAGGAGAGAGGGACCAATAAGTTTGACCAATTAAGAGAGATGATTAAAATAGATAGAATTTATTAGAGAAAAATATATGCACTTTTATTAAATTTCCTCGATAATGTTAGTATTATTAAAAAATAAAACAAAAATCCAATTATTGATTTGAATCATTCATTTTATAAAAGGTAAGGCTAAGATTTCTAGTTCTTTCATTAAGCTAATGTTCCTTAATGATCCAACTCATATATATATATATATATATATATATATATATATATATATATATATATATATTATTAATTGCGTACTAGATTAATTCTAAATTAACTGCTGAAAATGTAAATCATTAAATTTTGTTTAAAACGCGAATAAGCAATTTTAGTGGAGCCAAAGTAAATTCTAAAAAAGTACTCATATAAATACAAATAGTCAAATTGAAGAATTAGCTAAATATGCGTTTAAATTAAATAAGTTTAATTATACTTAAATATACGCGTTAATAAAAACTCATACTACAAAATAAAAAATTTAGTATGAAATATTAGAGGAATCGCGACTCCATAAGCTCCAAATAAAATATTACTACCATCCACTCACGAAATAAGCTCCCCCAAACTCGAGCATAAAAAAATATTTTTTTAGCATAAACTCAAATAAAGTACACACAAACTCTTTCGAACGGGACCTAAATCCAAATACACGATCTCGGAACGAGGTAGTACAGTTAAACTTTGATAAAGTAATAATCTCACTAAGATAATAATTTATTCCGATTCCAATATGGATCAATGCACTAAAATAATGTTCGATAAAGTAATAACCTCGTTAAATGAATATTTTTCTCGGTCCCAAAGTTATTACTTTATCGAGGTTTAACTGTACTCATGGGGTAGCATAGAACATCCAACACATTCTTGAAAGAAATGAATACAAGAACAGGTACTAATATGGTACAAAAGTGATCAAGAAAGAGAAGGCAGTGCATAAAAACCAAGTTTAAAAAACCAAAACCATCCGAGTCATGTAACTTCATATCAAACTTCTGTCTATCATGAATCAAAGAGGATAGAAGGAGCTTCAAGTTTATTAGTGAGCAAGAAAATGGCATCTCCATCTCTATGTAGATCAGATCAGATCAGATCAGACAACAAGTTTACCTTACCGGATCGGCTGCTGGTTGTAATGGTTCTTCTCCTTCTTCTTAGCAGCAGCGAGTTTTTTACTCCTCGCAGCAGCTTCCACAGCAGCAGCTCGTGCAGCAGCGTCCATCTCTTTGGTCGATTTCTTCTTCTTAGAAGACGCCATCCTCTTCAGCCGCTCCTTCACATCAACAGCAGATGCGTCTTCTTCCACTTGTTCGACTCCAGCAGTTTCTTCTTGCCCGTTGGGAGTATCTGAACTGTTGGATTGGTCCTGAGTCTCCTTCGCTTCTTTGGAAGCTTTCTTTTTCTTCTTCTTTGCAGTTTTAGACTCTGCAGGAGGGTTATCCTTCTTATCAGCATCCCCATTGAGTAGTGCTTCTTTCTGCTCTTTGGTAATGTCTGCAGGTGAAATACCAGCATGAGAACTTTGGTTTTAAGGACGGATGGATTATAACTATTTTTCTATAAAACGAGTGACCAGTAAATGAGAATATACTTCTACAAAGAACCGATGAACACGACTAAAACCCAATTACCTTCATGACCAAAGTAGGAGACCAAGTACAGTAATAGCAGAAGATCCAACAAATAAATATGCAGTAAATAGCAGAACGAGTGAAAAGAATGGCTTTAATTAGGAACAAAATGGTTACCGGATGCCTCATCTTCAGTTTTGTCTTTGGGGTTTACTCCAAAATCAGCTAAGATTGCCTCTAGTTCAGCAAGCTCCTTTTTCCTTCTCTCCTTCTTAGAAAGCTGTCTTTCTGTCTCTTTAGGTGCTGCTGAAACTTCTGCAGCCTTTTCAACCAGTGGCTCGGGCTCTTCATGATCCTCTGATTCCTGGTCATGCCCCTCTTCCGCATCATCTTCACCTTCATCAAGAAGTTCATCCTCACTTTCACTTTCCTGCAATTAGAATGAAGAAAATGTTAAGAGCCAAGTATGCCATTCATGCATTTTGATGTATGGGATTTCTAATTTTGTTGTTTCATTAGTAACACGAATCTTTACGACGATTCCCTTCTCAGCGTATTATTTCCACATAATGCTACCCTCACGACACTCAAATGGTCAGAGAGACAACAAAAGACATTGTAAGAGGGAATGTCTTATCAGCGGTCGATGTATATATATATATAGAACGAGAGAGAGATGGAGGTAGAGTACCAGAACTAAAACTGATTGAGTCAAATAAATGGCAAGTTGTTAGTGGAAAAGGAGATCAAAAGAAAACCTTAAGAAGGGATTTAATCAAGTGAAGTTTAAGAGATTGCAAGGTAGGATGAAAATGACAATGTAGCTTCAATAAATTAACTGTGTTTGCTTATGTGTAATCTCACTGTGGTGGCCATGCACAAAGTAACTGCATCACATATGATATGAATGGGTGAGTATTCAGTGGAGGAGGGAACCGATAGACACATGCAATCGACAAAGAGAGCGACTGAGGCTTCTAAATGCAGTTTAGAAAACATAAATATATGGCATAGAATGTTGAAAATGGCATTCCACAAGGAAACGGATAAGTTATATGTCTAGTGAACTAACAAAAAGAATTTATCTTGTGCATCATGCTCAACCGTAAACAAATATGTAGATAAAGAAGTCTACTGGCCACAGATTTACAATAGAAGTTTTTCTCACCAAGGAGTGAAGCTCAAAAAAAAGCATGAGAGTTACAGAGGTAGGCAATCTTCAAGGAACAATTTACAATACCATTTGCAAATGCAGAAATTTTATAGAGGATGGAAGGAATGGTGCATATGCAAGGTCATTACCTCCCCGCGCAGATCCATTAACTTATATTTTGATAAATTCAAAATTAACTTGAATATCACAAGGTTAGAAAGCAATCAGACATGACGACCTCTGAAAATCACTTTATCAAGATTATATACATAAACTAAACGAATATATGACCATCAATGAGTAAATCAACAATTTATATATGACATATAATGGCATTAGGAAATTACGCATTCGATAATAAACCATCAATCTCAAAGCCATATCTGCATCATATAAGTCAAGAACTAAAACCCAGTCTAGCTATATTTATATCGATAACACACATTGTCAAGAATGCATATCAATAACAAAAGAACTAGGAACCAACTCTTGCAATAAATACTTCAAGAAAAATTCTCATAAAAATTCAACCATGGATGCTTACCCCCAAGTAAAAAAAAAAAAAAAATCTATGCATGCTATAGCATAATTATCATTTCCTTTACCTCCACAACATCATGCTTATCAGTCTCTTTGGCTGGATTCAAGCCGGAACCAGCCCATATCGCCTGAGGAGGAGCAGTAGTGGCATAGTAATCATCATCATCCTCATCGTCAACATCCGCCCATGACTTCGCCGTCAAAGGCGCCGGAGCCCAAAACACCTGCTTATCTGCATTGGCATTCTGCCCCCCAGACGTGCCTTTGCCTCCCTTGGATGAACCCTTCTCCTTGTCAGACTTCTTCTTCTTTCTCAGACTCTCGAGAGCAGCAAAAACATTGGTGTTGCTCACAGTAAACGACGACTCATCCCTTCTATTCCCGCCTCCAACCATTTCCAATTACACGAATTGTCAAAAGCTCTGAAGAAACACAAAAATCTTGCCAATTCGATCCAAATCCGGAGCTCGGACACAGCAATCCCCGATGATTCCAAGACTCCGAGATTCAGAAGCTGCTCAGGAAGAAAAACACAATCACGAAAGTGCAAATTCAAACACCAACATAAATAAATTAAACTCAAAATGAAATCCCCCACACTTTAACAAATGAAAATTAGATTCCGGATTTCCAAAAACCTTTTATTGAATCTCAGTTTCCTCTATTCCGAGCTTCCAACAGATCTCTAGAATGCGATTCAAATAGGTTATGGATAACACGGAATTAGGGTTCCAAATTGCTGAAAACAAAAATGAATTGAGAGGTGCGCTAGGGTTTCAATTAGTTTAAAAAAGATAAGTATCTATATCCTTTCTCTGTGTATAGGAGTTGCATATAAATTCAGTGATGTATTCAGAGAGAGAAGAGAAGAGAGAGAGAGAGAGGCGACGGTGTGTTGCAGATAACATAAGAGAAGAGTCCACGGACTATTTACATATATACTTCTGCTATGTATAGAAAACTGGTCCTTCTAGTTTGGGTTATTTTCATATTGGCCCTTGAATTTTACTATAGCTTTGCACCAGCCACGTATATTATTCGGTTATTAAAATTCATTAATAATGATGATATCAAATTAGGGATTAATTGATATGATGTTTATTAATCATTATATTCAAATCAAATCACGATTTGGTTGATATTTTACTCATTAAAATAAAATTCTTATATTCCATAAAATAGTAACCATTTTCTTTTTATATGATGTAATTATAACGATAAAGAATATTGACACCGACCTAATAACGCAATATGCATATTTAGTTTGAACTCAATATTAATAGAAATTTAGCGAAAAGGACAATAGTAATATAAAGAAATATATAAAAGTGAAAATATCATATTTTTATCACTCGAAGGATAATGGAGTATAAGTGAGATTTCCAGTAAGTGTTTTTAAATTTTTTTTCTGTCCCAATAAATAATTCTTCGAAATAAACTATAGCTTGAAAATATATATTTTTTATTATAATTACTCTACCACAATTATTTGTAATGTACTACATCTACATGCCTAAAAATTGACAGAAATTAAATGCAAACGGAGGACGCGCCTAACTTGTACTGTTCTGCATTTGGTCAATTCATTGCAAATTACTCATTCCCTCTTTTTCGACACTAGAATTAAAAAAGTGGATGATAAAGTATGAAAGAGAGATAAATGATAAAACAAGAGAGAGAAGATAAATGAGTTTGTGATAGAGTAAATGATAAAGTATGAAAGAGAAATGATAAAGTAAGATAAATAAATAAATAAAGTAGGAGAGAAAAATAAAAAAAAAAGTAAGAGATGATTTAATAATATTTTTTAAAGTTATTTTCTTTTAAGGAAACGTGTCATTTTAAGTGAGACGTCCCGAAAAGGAAAACGTGTCATGTTAAATGAGACGGAGAGAGTATTTACTCCGTACGGTACCATTATTTATGTTCTATTGTAATTGGATATGGAAATTAAGATGATTTGGATAATAAAAGTATAAAGTAATATTGATTGTGGTCCATTTATTTGTATCTATTTTTTGAATGAGACATAAAAAAAATAAAACAACCGAAAATAATAAATAGGTATTAATAATGGGACAAAACGAGTACTTGTGTTATTAGAAACATCTGTTGGCGCTATTCGAATTTCGAAATACACATTAAATAAATTACATAATAGACATGCAAAAGTAATGTGTGTTATGTTAATAGTTAGTATTGCACAAATTCTTTGAGATTCACAAGGAAAGATTTTGTAATATTACATCTCCAAATTAATCCCCAAATTTTGTGGCAATACAGAGGCCATGAACAATTGCACTTATACAAAGAGGGCAAAATCTACAATGAAGGTTATTAAACAATTATAATGACAATAAATTAATAATTATAACACAACTGACAAATATGATACCACAATTCCATTTTCTTTATCCCTGTAAAATGGAATGCAATTAGGCCACAAAGAACAGGAATACCATAAGGAAGAACATCAATACAAAGAACATCTTGATCATCAGCCATCTATTTGAGGAGATGCTGTTGAGATACTTGAGAAGAGCTCCCTGAGCTCCTTCTACGTTCGCGAGTGTGTCTTCCATGTTCTCGTCGATCCTATTGCCAACAAGCAACGTATATATTCAGAGTCATTCAAAGAATTGATCTAAGAATTCATGGAATATTGGAGAATGGTGTTAGGGTTTTAATAACTTAAGCTGTGTGAATATATCATGATTCCAACTATATCATATCAAAACATTCCTCCATAACCGTCTCAAGAAAATCACAACACAACTTGGATGCGGAGTGGAATCCAAGTATGCATGTCTATGCAAGCAGAACCAATTAGCATTTCGACATTAGAAGAATCACAGAGCAGAAAATGAGGCTTAATTAGTTGTTGTCTCGTTTGAGTTAATTGGTTTATCTAAATTCAAGAGTTGGGTGTTATTTAGCATAATCAGAATGTTTATGCATAAAATAATCTTGCTGACCTGATAGCAATCTCTCCCTGCTGAGAAACTAATGTTGCTAGCTGATTGAAGATACTGCCCAGCTCATGAATCGTTGACTCAACATTCTGAAGAGCCTCAGATCTGCTCTGCATGTAGCTGTCTTGTAGTGGAACCATTTGCTGTTGCTGTTGATTTTGTTGCTGCTGCAGTAAAGGCTGAGATTCCCCATCGACTTGGATCCTATAAGGAGTTTATGAAGTAAGTAATTCTCACAAATTGATCTATTTATATCTTGGCAAATTGAGATAAAGCTGATTAGCTAAGTATCTTATATACATTACACAACAAACTACTCCCTCCGTCCCATTTGATTGTCTTACTTCTTTTCGGCACGGTTATTGAGGAGACTTGTTAGTTGTGTGTAAATGAGTGGGTCCCACAAAGGAAAGTGGGATTTTAATTTATAATACTTTTATTTTTTGAATGGGAAAGTCAAGTGGGACGGAATGGAGGGAGTATAATATAGTGGTTTTTGTGAAACTATCACAGTCTGAGCTACCTAAACAGCATGACATGAACAACAAAATAACTGTTTGTTTCATAACTTAAGAGCATGAAGTAAATGAGAGAAACAAGCATTCTTGTGGAGATAAAGTTGGGTGGAAAATAGAAATTTTGTTTATGGTCTTACTTGGGAAACAACTGTGATGAAGATTCTCCACCACTACCCCATGGAAGAGGAGGAGCAGCCGAGGTACTGGCAGCAGACTTTGCAGCCAAAGGACGCTGGCGAATAAAAGGATTTGTAGCATTCTTGGAAGTGGAAGAAGAAAATAACTGTCTCCTGTTCTCGTGAACCTTCAGGTTCTGTGAAAAAGAATGTGTTCTGTGTTAATGACGATTTACAGGAATAATGCCTTGAACAATAAGAAAATGAAGAAAGATTAACGTGTTCACCTCTGTTCGCAAGGTCAAAACATCCTTGAACTCCTTTGTTGTGCTCATCAAACGATTCTTCAAATCATCAACAACTGTAGTTGAATGAGTTGTGTTATCAGTGGATGTCTGCCCACTTTCATTACGTGAACTGCTGAGTAACTGCAGATCAACCACTGCAGAATTAAGTGCCGTTATATCCTGCTTAATAACTGCAGTTATCTCCTGAATTTCCATTGTAGGGTCATCAAAAACTGAAGTCCTCTTTGCCACTGCAGTAGAAATCATTAGGTTAAGTGGTTAACTACTTGGCCTTAACATCAGAAAACCAACTCACAGAGTAAGTCAGTACCAACTCATTGATTGCAAAATTTTCAATATATCAATTAAAACACTAATCTATTCAGCCCGCAACACCTTCTAGATCAATATACTAGACCACTGTCCTCGCCCTACTTTCCCCAAATCAACCAAGAGTGAAAGAACAAAAAGTTGGAATACTTGTGACAAATGTAAGACCTCAAATTTTTAAGAACCCTTAAGAAGCATTTATATCAATATCAACTCAACCCCTGAACAAATGGTCGCTCTTAACAAGTACTACAAGCATATAAAAAATAGAGTTCTTGATAATGGACAACAATCTCCAATAGTGCACCCAAACCAAATTTGTCAGTGTGACAGATTCACAAATCACAACGATGAAGATGACCAATCATAATCATGAACATGCATATTCATCCATTTCATTTTAAAGCCAGAATAAAAGGTTGGTTGCACGGTTCTATGATCTTCAAGAATCTTCCCACTCTCTATACTAAATTAGAAACAACCCGTAACACAACATACACTTTTTAACACAGAGAATCTATATGTAGCCAAATATTACTATAGATATAACTTGAGCAATATAGACGTGCATAAACAAAACGGAACAACACATTAAGTCAGATGCCAACTTCGTGCAAATCTCACAGTTCCTGAAACAGTATAGTGAAAAATAGAAACATATTTCACTAGTTAGCCAACTTGCAGTGTCTGGTGGAACCTAAATCTCACATTCAATGCTCCATAACCGAATTGGAGAGAAAATCCAGTCAGATAACATCGAACTGAAATCAAAGTGATGTAATACAATCAATCACTCAGATTCATACACACAATAAAAGATACACTGCACTAACTAAACTGTCAAATCTCACTATGATAAAACCAAAAACCACATTGATAATTAATCGACCAATATATTCCAAACCACTGCCGACAAACAAAGAAAGATAATCTAAACGTACAAAAAATAAGAATAATTACCCACATTTTGCCAGCTTAGCTAGCTTCTGAGACGTCTGATGGATCCCGAACCCAATCTTCGACGCCCTCCGGTTGAACTCCGATTGCATCGCCATCGCCGACCGCGGTGGCTCCGCCTGCTTGGACCTGCTGCTGCTCGGCTCATTCTGCGACGATAACGACTTCTGCGCCCTCTCCGCTATCCCTAAGAACTCCTGCGTCCGATCCCTAATCGACGCATTCCCACTCTTCACCGGCATCTTCCGCAGCTCGATTTCTCAATGCCGCGATTGCATAAGAGCCGGATCGATTTGTTGCCCAAGAATTTTCAGATCGGGGACAGGGAATGTGTCTGATCTTGGATTAATTCCCTGAAATTTGTTAAATTGGAAAACCTAGATCTGATGGCAATTTGGTATTAAATCCAGTACTGTAGCAGCCATCCCATCACACACGTTTTGTTATCTGGATCATCACATTATTACATCAATAATAAGATAATCATAGACCTGTACAAAGAATTATATTGCAATATCAATTAAGATACAAATTAGATAGTACTCCCTCCGTCCCATTAGTAGTGTCCCATTCCTTTTCGACACGGTTATTAAGAAAATGGTGTTTTGTGGTGTGTATTGTTTGACTTTTGAGTTGTTGATTCTTGTCCACATATTTCTTACCTTTTTAGAAACGGGACACTTCTAATGGGACAATCAAAAAAGGGAAATGAGACACTACTAATGGGACGGAGGGAGTAGTAAGTATTAAGGTTCCGAATGAGCTTATTTTAGCTTATTATAAAAAAATAAATACTTATTTACGCGTTATGAAAAGTTTAAAAATAATTTATGAAAATAAGTTAAAAACAGCTTATGAAAAATAAGTGATACTATCATATATCTATGACAATAATTTTTTAGACTTTTTTAATTAAATATTGATATATAAATATATCTAAACGCAATAGTTTATTAAATTCAAATGTTTATAGCATAAGCACTTATATTATAAACGCTTTTATCTTATAAGTAATTTATGCTAAAAAATGTGATGGAAGTTTAGGCTATTTTCAACCATGCATGCAAGTGGATTATTGAACGTGGTATTATTAAATTACATGCATACAAATAAATTGTTTAATCTGTAATGATGATACAATTGATGTATGACGATATTGTTGTTACAAATGAGAGTTAAAAAAAATTTAATCAATAACTAGTCCCTCCTAAATTTACTCCACTTATTACAACATGAATAATAATAATAAAAATCGAAAGTTGTATATACTATATGAAAAATATAGGATAATTTAATTTGGGTTTAGATTGGAATAAGAAACAATCAAGTACTCCCTCCGTCTCATTATTTATGTTTCATAGGGACTTGGTATGGAGATTAAAATGGTTCTGGAAATGTATAAAGTGGTGAGATTTGATGATTGTGGGTCACTCGTTTGTGTTGACTTTTGAAATGAGACATAAATAGTAGGACAAACAATTATAGCAAATGAAACATAAATAATGGAACCGAGAGAGTATATACTTTTAAGAAAATGATGGTTGTAATGTCCTTAGTAATTGATTCAAAAATTCAATCTAAATAGAGATAGGTTCATGTAAAAACGATTGTTAAGTGGGAAATAAGGGGGCGTTTGGTTGGGGGTAATAGGAAAGGGAAAGGGAATCGATTCCCTTGGATTCCGTTATTTAATGTTTGGTTCGACTTTTAGGGGAATTTGATTACCCAATTTAGGGGAATTGAAAACCCCAAAACTCAACTTTTTGAAACCCTCCCCACCCACTGGGACTTGGATTCCCTTTTGATTTTGTTTACGCTCCCACTAGCTCTTCACCAAAAAAAAATATATATATTTCTTCTTCCTTCAACCTTCCTTCGCCGGAGAAGTTCATCGCCGCCACCGCTGCCTTTGACCTTCTGCTGTAGAAGTCCATCGCCGCCACCGTTGCATTCGACAGGTACGATTCTTTCTCTCTATTCTCTTTCTCTCTCCCGTCACCCCACCCCCAAGCTTCTCTCTCCCGTCTCTCTCATCGAGATCTGAACGATTTCTACCTTCGTCGCCACCGTTGTTGTTTTTTGCTACCTTCGTATGTTTTTGTTGTTTTTTATTTATGGACGATGTAATACCTGAACCAATTAGATGGCATATCACGTAGGGAGGTGATTGCAGCGGCTAGAATTCTTACAGCTAAACCAAATAAACTCAAACTATTTTTTAGATGTACTCCTGATTTCAGAGTTGATTTTGTGAAAGAAATACTTGGTTCTGGTGCCTATGGGGATGGTAACAATGATACGAAGTGATAGTCTTGGTTGTGTTATTGACTTGGTTATTAGTTTGTAATGACTTATTTTATTTTTCTTTGGATTTGTAATTGGATTTCATGTTAAATTTTATTTATGTTTGGATGTCGAAGATTATATTTCTAGTTTTTGCAGATATTACAAAGTTTATGCTTTTTTAGGCTATTTTTTGAATTTTATGTATATAAAAAAATTTGATTCCCCTTGCATTTACCAAACAGTAAAAAACGGAAGGAAAGATAATCGATTCTCTTTCCTGAGTCCGAACCAAACAGTATGACAAAAAGGTAATCATTCAAAAACCTTTCATTTCCTTTCCCTTTCCTAATTCATTTTCTTTCCCCTTGTTGAACCAAACGGCCCTAAGAATAACTATGGATCATTGATTTAATAATAGATGGCCGTACTTCATTGATACACTTTTCAAGTGAATACATTATAATATACAACGTACTGCCTTATGTTTACTATATTAATGTAATGCATTTGTCTGTAATTATAAAAAAATGCACCTCATTCTTATAAATGTTTTGGAAATTAAATCAATTATAAAATAAAAAACTAATTAAAGCCTACTTGTCTATATTTTTAAATAAATTAATAATTATTTATATTTTAAGTTGTCACCCGATGGTTTAACTTTTTATACTCCATCCGTCTCATATCCCCTATTTTTTTCGGGTTATCCATCTCACTTTCAGTTCTAGATAAGGAAATTGATCTCGCACAGTTACCAAACTCGAATCAATTATAATAATTAAGTAATTATATGTGTCTCATATTTTTAACATACAAATTAATTATATGAGTTTCACACTTTTATTATATAAAACCAACTTGCCTAAATAATTGAGTTGAAAAAAAAGTGGAGTAATGAAATGAGACGGATTAAGTATTTTGTACTTGTATTCAGCAGAATTATTACATTAACCGTCGTCTTCTAACATTATTATTGGGTCTAGGCATGAAATTGTATTTGGACTTCAAAGCCCAACATAAAAAATAACAGGGGCATAATCGACACAATTTGATGTACCCACGGCCCGAAACAAAACCCTAGCTCTCATCCTACTTCATCACTTCGCATAAGGGTTTCGACTACATTTTCTCGCAATCCCAGCCGCCGCCGTGCTACGTCGTCAACCTCCGCTCCGCCATGGTCTGTCTCTTCCTCTCTCTGCACTCCACACGTATTCACATGTTCAATAGTCACTCAATGTAGACTGTTTACTAAACTGCTATTTTGCCATTTTTCAATCTGATTGACATGGAAATTAGGCGTCAGAGAAGAAATTATCGAATCCGATGCGAGAGATTAAGGTGCAGAAGCTCGTGCTGAACATTTCCGTCGGTGAAAGCGGAGATCGCCTCACCAGAGCTGCTAAGGTACTTCACAACCGCACCTGTTCTTTTGGTTTTTTCTTCTGCTATTTAGTTGTTTTGCATTTCTTTTCGTGATTTTTTATGTTGTTTGTTTCAATGTTACCATTTTGTAGGTGTTGGAGCAACTCAGTGGTCAAACCCCTGTTTTCTCCAAAGGTAATTTTTTCCTTTTGATGTAGATAATGAATTTCTATCCCCTTATTTAGTTTTGATAGTGGAGAATATTAATATTCGTGGATATCTACTATTCTTTGTAACGATTTTTCCTTAGAAGCTTGGCATTGTTTTAGTAATTAATCTGCATTGTTAGGGTTCTTAATTTGGATATATGCTCAGTTCACATCATTGCTTTTAAGCATGTTTGTTTTGAGTGACTGCTTCGAACGAAACGTTGGAATGGAAATGAGACATTAGGTAGTTTTGTTAATGCCGATGTTATTCTGTCAACAGCTAGATACACCGTTCGTTCATTTGGAATCAGGCGTAACGAAAAGATTGCATGCTATGTCACTGTCAGAGGTGATAAGGCAATGCAGCTTCTTGAAAGCGGCTTGAAGGTGAAGGGAATATGAATTGCTGAGACGCAACTTCAGCGAAACTGGCTGTTTTGGTTTCGGTATTCAGGAACATATCGATCTTGGAATCAAGTAAGTACACCTAAAACGGCCCACACCATGATTGTTTTAGCAATTCTATTTTTTTATATAACTTTTACTTGAAAACTAGATATGCTTGAATATGGCAATTTCATTAAGAATAAGCCTTATTTGGATATGCTTGAATATGCCAATTTCATTATGAATGAGCCTTATTAGAGTATGCTTGAATATGACAATTTCGTTATGCACTAAGGATCTTCTACCCCACTTTTGCCGTCCCAATACATGTCCAACCAATGAGGTCTGGTTGTATGTGAGATAAAATTGAGTTAATTACCTTGCTTAATGATTTTCTTGAATAGCAATTACACATGTCACCACCTCATTGGTGGGACATGTATTGGAACACCAAAAATGGGTTAGAGTACCCTCATAGTTCATTATGAATAACCCTTATTTGAATATGCTTGAATATGTCAATTTCATAATCAATAAAACTTATTTGGATAGTTCTTTTAAACAATTTGCTTGTCTTACCAGTTCTTGATAGTTGATTATAGCTTACCAAAATATACCTCGCATAATTTTGTTAACGCAACCCTATTCTTGAACACATATAGGTATGATCCTTCCACCGGTATCTACGGTATGGACTTCTACGTCGTCTTGGAGCGCCCCGGTTACCGTGTGGGCCGACGCCGCAGGTGCAAGTCTCGTGTCGGAATCCAGCACAGGGTGACCAAGGAGGACTCAATGAAGTGGTTCCAAGTCAAATATGAAGGTGTCATACTAAACAAGGCATCCAACATTGGAGCTTAATTGGTTACACCTCTATCTGTCATTTAGATGCTTTGTCTAACTCACAGTTTTGTAGAATGTGACTGGTTTGTTTGAAGAACATTCGAATTTGCTCCCTTTTTTGAAGATTGATGATAATTGTTGCGTATGTTATCTGTTCAAGCAGCTACTCTATTATCTATCTTATATGATTGGAATTTGATGCTTTAGTTGAGATGTACTTGTTTGGAATAGTATGGTATGTGTATTATGCTTCTATTATATGCTGCCTCCCCTTAGAGAGATGTTTTTGATTCTGTTTCTACGGATAATAGAATTTTATGATTTTGCCCATTTTATTGGATTCAATATTTGTCTTGTTCGGATTTAAATGTACGGGCCAAAATAGGGGATGAGTCTTTTTTGAATTGATGGCAACGTTTTTTTTTCCCCTCTTTTTTCATTAAGATGCTACTCCTTATGTCTTACCGAATTTGTCCGGTTTCTTTTCAGCGTGGTTATTTAGGAAAGTGGGTGTATGTTTGTAAAGGTGTGAAATTCATACAATTAATTAATTATTTAGAATTGGGTTGTGACTTGTGAGGTAGAGGTGTGAAATTCATTTAAATAAATTAATATTTTTGAGTTGATTTGAGTTGGTAAATGTGTGAGATCTACTTTCTTACTTAGAAATAGAACAAGTTCGATGGGACAGTTTGAAAAGGAATATAATACAAGTTCGATGGGATGAATGGAGTACCTTATTCGACCATCCTTATTCAATCATTTGGAATTTAATGGTAAGCTCTCTTTTGGTGAAATGCGAAAGTAATAAGGGGCGTTTGTTTAGCAGTTTGGAATTTTTATAGGATCTTTTGTTTTATTTTTACGTATGTCACTCGTGTCGTACTAATTTTTTTAACTGTAAGCACCTATTTGAATTTTAGGGTTATCGTAATATACTTACAGTTGAAATAATTAGTGCAACACAAGTGAGACAAATGAACCGAACTGAAATTCCTTAGGCATTAGTTAGCAGTTTGAAATCATTTGCTTAGGGGATTAAATATGGATTTTAGGCGAATAAATAACAATACAAGAAGTTTAAGAAATCTTAAAATTTTATTAAGGTTTGTTAGTTATAAAATACACGAATTTAACGGTTTTTTATTTTGCACTTTTACTTTAAAATATTCGCATAAATACATAATATTTCAACAAGTTAAAATTTCCCTGTGGTGAAAATTTAGAGATCAGAATTTCAAATATTGTTTATTACTTAAATAAAACTTTTTTTTGGTGCTAAAACAACGCTGTTTTTTTAATTATTATATTACCGAAGTTTTGGTTGGGTGACAAGTTTTAATAAATTAAAAGATCGCGAATGATTTAAAAGTAAAGTACAAACCTAAAATCCACCCAAATTTTATACAATGTAATAATTCTCATAAAATCGAATCACTTTGTATAATATCCTTACCAATTTCTAGTTTTTGAAATCTTCTTACAAAAAGTCCGCAAAAACATATACTCCTTTCGTCCCGAATGTATATGCTTATTTACTTTTCCACACATATTAAGAAAATATTTAATAATATGAAGTTAGATAAATGTTGGTATTAAAATATGAATAAATTAAAATAAATTACTAAAAATTCAATGACATAATTATACTCTCTCCGTTTCACTCATCTTGCAACATTTGAGATTGAGCGCTAAGTTTAAGATAGTAGTGTAAATGTGTAAAGTAAAAGATAATGGAGTTCACTTGTTTAAGATGATTGTGGTTCACTCATTTTTTTTATTTTAGGAAATATTACAAGATGAGTGAGACGACTCGAAAAAGTAAATGTTGCAAAATGAGCGGGACGGAAAGAGTATTTGTTATTAGAAAAGTTGGGTAAAGTAATCTTTTTCTATATTATCACATTAATTAGACACATATTAAAATTAATAAAAAATTTAGTTAGATACAAAAACTTATTAATAAAGATATAAAATTGGGACATAAAAAAAAGGAAAGTAGGATATATATTTGGGCTTGAGAGAGAGTAATTAATCTTTGTTATAATAATTGGAGGAAAGCAAAACGATTGGTTGACACGTCAACCGTCCAAGATATTCTTGTTAATTTGCATACTAATCCTTCCACGTCAGCGCACCAAACTGAGAGACACGCGTCTCTTTCAAAAACAGAAGAAAATAAATGAAAATAGAAAAAAAGGTTAGGTTGTTTTCCCCTAATCTTCATTCCCATCTTATGTCCCATAAAATTTTACGGAGTTATTGGAACCAATCTTGAGAGTCGAAGGCTCACCTTTTTCCCCACAAAGGAACCCCTAGAACAAAAAACAAAAAAAAAAAAAAAAAAAAAAAAAAAAAAAAAAAAAAAAACAAAAGAAAAAAAAAAAAACATAACATATAGTGTGATATAAACCTTTCCCCCCACTCGTTTCCTGGGGGCTTCGCAATCCGAACCCTCTAGAAAGAAATTGGAAAGCAGATTGAGAAAGCAATAGCTGTCCGTGGGCGCTGCTGTCAATCCGATCCACCGATTTTGTCTCCGCTCGTTTCATACATGCCACGCCACCCTCATCGTTATTTCTCAATAAATAGTCAAATTTCTCCTACTTGAATTCATATTTCATTGCGTTTGTTTCTCGCTCTACTCTACTTTTTCTCTCACTATTGTTGTCTCTGTTGCGGAACACATTTTGGTGCTAGGAAGAAGATTTGGATACAAGCAGGTGATCGCGAAGGAGATCGATATCTAAAGGTAGTTTTCTTAGAGATTTGATTTCGTGTTTTTGAGAAAAGGTGGACGTTCTATGCTATTTGTGCTCTCAATGTTAGGAGTTGAGATGAGACATGTTTATATGTCCGTGTGTGTTGTTGTTGATGCGATGAATCGGAGAAAGCAAAATGCTGTTTGCGTTGGACTTGGTGTCTGATTGGCACTCTTTCTTTTCATCACGAGTTTAAGATTTCCTGGCTTAAGATGCTAGTCTTTACTTGTCGGTAAATGAAGCTTTTGGATGTTGTTTCTTTACTTGCTGGTGTGACTGTGTGAGCTATTCATTTGTCCTCGATTTGATCTTTCTGTGTTGTATTGATAAACCTTACTAAGGATACATATCTGTGGAAGAAAGTTCAAGAAAATCTCAGATTTTTGGTTTGCTTCTTGAACCTGGAGATTCAGATCCCTATGGTGGTGTATCAGTATTTACTAATTTGTTTCTTCTGTGGCGTGTTAGTGTACAGTGTGAATGTTTTAATGCCCCTATGTCCAGTTTGTCCCTTGTATTTTCCGAGTAATGTTGTAGAGGAACTAGTCATTCTCAATTTTGTACTTCTATGAGTGTAGTAGCTCACTTGTCATTATTTCTTGAAGGAAGGAGGTTGTATGAAAGCTTCATACAACTAATAATGTTGGAAACTACAACTAACTTGTGAATGTCTCATTTGAACTATTTGTCTGGCAGAAGGCTCTAAATTGATTTTACATGACATGATAACAACCATTTAGGTTTTTCCTTTGTTCCTGTCCCACATTATAGGAGTTGAGATGAAACATGTTTATATGTCTGTGTGTGTGGTTGTTGTGGTGGCGTCTGTTGCAGTTGATTCGATGAATCGGAGAAAGCAGAATGCAGTTTGCGTTAGATTTGGTGTCTGATTGTCACTCTCTATCATCAAGATCTTGTGCTTAAGATGCTAGCATTTTAGTTTCTGTATAAATGTATCTGCCTTTAAATTGGAGGAAGCGAAATGTGGTTTGCATTCGAATTGGTGTCTGATTGCCACTTTCTGATCATCATGAGTTTAAGAGCTCGTGCTTAAGATGCTAGCCTTACAGTTTCTACTTTCTATGGTTGTGTATCTGTCTTTTCAGATGCGTAGATTAGTATAATACTGTGGCTTTTGGTTCTGAACTGTCCCTCGATGAGCTTATGTATTTTGTCTTCTTTTTTGTTGGTGTGACTGTGTGAGCCATTCCTTTGTCCTCGATTTGATCATTTTCAGAATTTCGATTCTTCGTTCTGTTGTTTTGATAAACCTTGCTAAGCAAACCTATCTGTGGAAGAAAGTTCATGAAAATCTCAGATTCTCGGTTTATGTCTTGCAGCTGGAGATACAGACTAGTATGATGGTATCTCAATATTTACTAATTTTGCGGAATCTTATCTGGCATGTTAGCGTACAGTGTGAATATTTTGATGCCCCTATGTCCAGTCTGTCCCTTGTATTTTCCGGATAATGGTGTGGAGGAGGAACTCATTCTCAATTTTGTCCCATTTATGTGTGTTATTTGGAAACGGCAACTAACTCGTGAATGTCTCATTTGAAATATTTGTCTGGAAGAAGGCTCTAAATCGATTTTACATGATAACAACCATTTAGATTTTAGATTGCCCCTTAGTTCATGTCCCAAATTTTAGTTGCACAGAATTTCTAACAATATGGGTTTTTTAGACGAGAACCTCTCTTGCCGCTTACTATTTCTGGTAGAAAGTTACTTTCATGCTGGAGTATCAAGCTGTATCTCTTTGGCACCACTGTTGGATATTATGCTGTTTAACAAAATCGTTTAGTAAATAACCAAACAGTTTTTACGAGGTTATCCATTCTGCATGTTAATCAAGTTAAGCTTCCATTGGATTTCTTCTAGAATTATCCGTCGTCTTTCAGTTTTGAGCCCCATTCCTGCACTCTAGTATGTCTAGTGGTTTGAGATTTGACAGGGAAGCGATTGCTACTCTCCATTTTCTTCGTGGATAATTACTGGGATCACTGGGTTCCATCAATAAAGTACCTATACCTTTGTAGTTACATGTCAGTGGAGCTAATGTTTACCTCATTGGAGTGTCATGTCTTCGTAGGTTAGATGGTTTGTTGACCTTTGGGCTAGTTTTATGCTTAGTTTTATTTTTCAGTGGAATAGGAGACGAACACTTCGAGAGAGTTAGTTAATTTCTATTTATGTTCTCACGCGGTGAGGGAAAAAATCATGAACCCTGAATGGAAGTGGGTCTGTACTATTGGGGACATGGATCACAAACCCATCCCTACAATCTCTCAGACTTCAACCTTTTTTCTTTTGACTTTAAAAGGGGCATGATTCATTTTTCTACTGCTTTGACAATAGGTTGAGCGTTCCATCATTGCACTCTCATCTGTGGAAAATCCAGAAATGGACTCTACGGAGCTTGAAGATTTGAAGTTCCAGGATTGGTGTATGATATTTGTTTGTCAGGGTTCTTGTAAACCAACTTGTTTTCAGGAGTTTCGTGATTGGAGCTGTTCAAACCTATTTGGATTTTATTGTAGCTGATTTTGTTCCTATGGAGCAAATGTGCAACAGAAGCTGCATGATCTTGAGGTGTTCGCCCATCAGGAGGGCAAGTAGATTAGAAAGCATGACTAGGCTTAGGCTCTTCCTAAATCTTTTTGTGAATGCAGGTGCTTTGCTAATATATCAGCTGCTAGTTAGTTGTTATTTTCCGTCCATACAATTGAATGGCGCCTGGGGCTGTTGAATATTCTGGCACAACACATGTCAACCAAAAAATCTCACAAAATGCTGCATCCGGAGACAGTGTAACTAGATACAGGAAGAAGGCTCATGATTTGGAATGGCAGTCTTCACATGAAGAACATTCTGCCGAAAATGAATTGACGACAGCAGAAAAGGTTGCTGGCACTGAAAGATTAGATAAAGGAAATATGCAGTATGGGTATGGTCTTTTAGCTTTGCTTGTTAGCGCTGGTTGGTGTTATATATCATAATTTATGCTAACATTTGATGCTTATTTAACAGATGTTCCCACTATCGTCGGAGGTGTCGCATTAGAGCTCCCTGCTGTAATGAGATCTTCAGTTGCCGTCATTGTCATAATGACGCAAAGGTAACTTGGCATTCATTCAGTTCCTTGGTTTTTCATCAAGTCCTTTATGCGATTTGGTTGCAAGTGGGGATTGTGTGCTATTCTGGTTTCCCTTTTCCAAAGTGCAGCTCAATCAAAGTATTGTGATAATTTGAAATGACTCACTTTTCTGTTTCTTTGTTAGCAGAACAGTATTAATGTTAACCCAAAGCTCAGACATGACATCCCTCGCCACTTGGTGGAGAAGGTAAGATGCCGATCCGATCTTTCTCTTTCAGCTTCTTCCTATCTCTTTTTGTTGCCATATTTTCACATGAGGATAGTTTTCTTTTTGCTCAAGGCTTTCGGTTACTGTATATTTTCTGAAATGCTTTTTTATTTTTTATTTATTTTCAGGTCATATGCTCACTTTGTGATACTGAACAGGAGGTTCGTATTTATTTCCATTTCGTCTGTAACTATTTCCATTTATCTAAACATATGCAAGACTTGTGTTTTTGGTGCCAGTTTCCATGCATGGTGATTTAATAATGTCTTACTTCTCTTATATTATCTAATCGGTGATTTAACTTCAATAACCATGCATATCTATCTTATGCCACTACTAACTCTAATATGGTTGCCTTTGATGGTTTTTCAGGTTCGACAAGTCTGTAAAAATTGTGGTGTATGCATGGGAAGATACTTCTGCGGAGTTTGCAAGCTGTTTGATGATGATGTAAGCATGACAAGTCCTATGGTCCCTATGATGATTCATTATGTCAAAATTATAGATGTAGAACATACTTTGTTTAAAAGAACCCAAAAATGATGTGAATTCGAACAATCCAATCATGACATCTTGCATTTTTCCTTTTGCAGACTTCTAAAGAACAGTACCACTGTGATGGCTGTGGCATCTGCAGGTACTTAATCCATCCATGTGGTGTTATACCAACAAAACTTTGCTATTATGAATAGATAAATGGCGCGGATTTACTACAAGAAACCCGACTGAACCTTTCAGAACTTTTTTTTTTTTTCCAACCATCTAATGCTTGATTTATAACCTTACAGGATTGGAGGCTCCAAGAACTTCTTTCACTGCAATAAATGCGGTAAGTCATTTGCTTCTTCTGCAGACTCGCAACTTTCTCGTGGTGCAACTCCAACTCAGATTGATACCTGTATCTCATGTTTCTCTGTGCTACACAGGTTGTTGTTATTCTACGTTTCTGAAAAGCAGCCATCCGTGCGTTGAGAGGGCAATGCATCAGGACTGTCCTGTCTGTTTTGAGGTAGTCTATCGAATCACGGCACCCTTCTCTTTCCTTTCTCGCCCGTTTTGTCCAACCCAAGTTCAAGCCAAGTACTTGTTATATGCAGTATCTATTCGAGTCAAGAAACGACGTCATTGCTCTGCCATGCGGTCACACCATTCACAAGTCATGCTTGGAAGAGATGCAGGAGCACTACCAGTAATTCTCCCTCCCTCTCTCCCCCTCCTCTCCCCCCCTCTCTCTCTTTCTCTCTCTCTCTCTCTGACTAATGAGTGACATGATTTTCTTAGCAGGTATGCTTGCCCCATCTGCTCCAAATCAGTGTGTGATATGTCGAAAGTGTGGGAGAAGTTCGACATGGAGATCGCGGCCACACCCATGCCACCATATTGTGAAAACAAGCTGGTAACTCCCCCTCTCCCTTTCATACCGGAAAATTTTCTATATGCCACATTATATACTTCTATATGCCACACTCCTTATAATCTGTAATCTGTACTTTCTCCGTCTTGTAGTTGTCTCCTTTTCCTTTTTGGACTTCCCATAGATCTTGTCCAAAATTTGAGGGCTCCATAATTTTACATATAACTAACAGTTTTCCTTAATAACCGTGCCGTAAAGAAACGATATAAAATCTATGGGACAGATGGAGTAGTACTATACTCCTTATATCCCGCAACGTGTGATGATATAAGAGCTATATCATTATGATCGTGACACATAACAAATGTGACATATAAAAGGGTACACTACTGTTTTGCTTGAAGCAAATGCTGGCCGTTGATCCTGTGTGTGATGATAGGTGTGGATTCTTTGCAACGACTGCGGGTGCAATTCGGAAGTGAAGTACCACATCGTTGCGCATAAATGCCCCAACTGCAAGTCTTACAACACGCGCCAAACGAGAGGGCTGGGCAGATAGTTTTTATAAGTCTGGTGGTTTGTTAAGGTGCAATGAAAGCAATTGGTGTTGCTGGAAGCACCCGAGGAGGGGTTTGTCTGTGTCTTGCAAACGCTCTCGTTTATTCGTTTTTCGAGATCGTATATCTCGTTGGTATTTGTATTTCAGGAATCATTCCCTTTTTCGTGAAATTTATGTTTAAAACACTTTGATCCGAATGTAGTTTTTACTTTTGTGTTTCTCAAACTTTGTTATGGGGTTCGACGATAACCTTGTAAGGGACATTTGTTTAGAATGTTTCGAGATAAGTAATGTAGATTATCTTGTATAAAAGCGTTATTAATGAAACAACGTACTACAAAATATAATTAATTTCTAATTTTATGCAACTTTTAAATAATTAATTTCTAATTTTAATGCAACTTATTAAATTTTGATGTCACGAATTTAATAATTTTAGTAATTGAATATATAATATTTGAAATAAATAAGTGTAGCTATATTTTTGTAGATGTCAGGATGGCCGAGTGGTCTAAGGCGCCAGACTCAAGTTCTGGTCTCAGTAATGGGGCGTGGGTTCAAATCCCACTTCTGACAAATTAAGTTTTTCCCTAAAATTCGGTATTAAACAACCTTTATTAATTAATTATAAATAGTTTTGAAAAGTCGTTATTTCGCGGATATTATCCCAAATAATTCTTTTTTCTAAAATTTGATAGTAATCAACCTATATTAATTAATTTTAAATAATTTTAAATGTCGTAATAAATATTATTTCGCGGCGGTAATCGATAAATAATAACTGATATTAAATCAACCTCTAGTAATTAAATCAATTAATAATTCGGTATATGATTTTAAATCAATCACTAATTATTCAATTTTACATACTACTATTTCCCAATATAATGAACAGTCAAGTTGGTTTAACAATATAATTAAATCGAAGTAACCAATTTAGTCCAAGGACAAAATGGGAAATAAATAAAGTCAGAAACAATATTCTTCAGCACTACGTATCCTCATCTGAATAAGAGAGAATCAGATAAGTAAATCACCGCTGCGCCTCTCTCTCTCTCTCTCTCACATAGTAATTAGTAATTAATCAGTCAACTAAGCTCAATTAGCTCACCGGAAACCATGGCTGCGGCGGCGAACACCGGTTTACCCAGCAACTCTGCCAGAGAAGCCCGCCGGCGTCGTATCCTCGAGCGAGGATCCGACCGTCTCGCGCTAATCACCGGGAGCATCCAGTCCCTCCCGGCGGACACCGAGACCGACCAATCCCGTCTCTCCACGTCCACCACGGCTCAAATCCCCGCCACCTGTATTCCCGCTGTTTAAATTTGCCTTTACCTATGTTTATAGTATTTAATCTCATCGTATTTGCTTGATTTTGAGGGATTTGAGTTTGAGAAGGTCGTAATTGTTGTTTGTGATTTAGGGTTTCTCAATTTTAGGACAAATTGAAGTCGTCCCCCCTAGCGGTTCTTAACAATTTTAGTAAAAAGCTTGTATTTTTTTTATAGCTATCCATTGAAAACATTTTTTTAGCATCAAGAATTTAGATAATGCAATTTTAGAATCAGTTTCAAAATGTTCTGTTTCAGAAATGGAAATTATTAGTTTGCTTCATATCTGAATGAGATAGATCTCATAGAGCAGCTCGATGTGAATGGCTTATTGTAGAGAGAATCTTGATTTTCCCCTTCTAATGAAACTATTCTACCACCATTTGCCATAAAATTTTGGATTGTTAGATTCTGGATATGAATGCTTTCTGCTTATTCAAATTGGAGTTTCAACTCTTCTGCTACATCTTACTAGATCAGTACTGCAGATTCTTCTCAACATGAAGATGCGGCCTCCAATCCTTCGATTACAAATGAAGAAACTGGATTGGAACACCGGGAGCAACCTATCTCCGATGAAACGGTGAAGACTTCGCCACCCATCAATCAGAATGATTCAAACATTTCATCCAGATCAGTTGCCTTACATGATACCAAGGAAGAATCGCCTATAATCCCATCATCCACGCAAAGAACTGCACAGAATAACCAAAGTGAGCAGACCCAACAACGTAGCTTGCTCACACCCGCTCAAATCAAATCCGCTATTGCAGCTTCAGAGAACTCCCGTATGTGCTGTTCCATAGCAGCTGCAGTTCTTGTAATTGCTTCATATATGGGGTTGCTTGTGGGCTTCCCTGGGATCATACTCTCAAGACCAGTTTATCTGCTTCTGTTAACGAACATAACCATCGTTCTTGGACTGGCTATTCTGGGAGCACGACGTATGGAATCAAGAACTGGGAGGAGGGCAGTTGGTGGCAATCCTTTGGCTGATCAGTTAGGGCAAGCTCTGGAGTTGGGATTGCTAATGCAGAAGATTATTGGAGCAGTTTTCATGGACTTCAGTATCTACGCGGTCGTGCTAGTCTCTGGCCTCTCCCTGGTACGAACACTTGGGTGGTAAGAGTAAGATCATGGTTTTTGTTGAAGATCTTTTGATGTGATTTCTTGTTCATCGAGTTTTAACAACATTAGATCTTGTGTTGAGTTGTTGGATATATTCGTTTTGGTCTATGATTTTTGGATTTTTAGTTGGAGCAAAAATTGAGTTCTATAGCAGTATAGCTAATGCATACCGTACGTTTTTTGAGTTTGTGGTTATTTTTAGTGTGACTAGGCAAATTCGCAGCATGAGGTGCACGTTATAGAATGGCGTTTAAAATCGGCAAACAAATATCACAAGTTCGAATCCATCAATGTTGTTTGGTGTGAGTTTGTAATGTGTGGTTAGTCACTGTGATTTGCATTTGTCTTTGTCTTCTAAATGCCTGCCGTTTCTTCTTTTGTGGAGATTGTGTGATCTCTTTGTTGTTTTTAATACAAGAATAATTCCTTTTTTTTTCATGATTAACACATGGAAATTGGAGCCATTTAAGATTTCACAAACACTTCTGTTAAGGTTCACTCTACATGCAACCTTCCTCATTTCTCTTGGTCTTCTTATCCCTTTGTTTTCGTGCTGCAGATCTTCTGTTCCATTTTTTAAGGATCAATATATGACCCACCAATCACATCGTGTCAGGTGTGTTGTGGTACTACTTGATTGGTGGGTTATATAGTGGTGTCTCAAATATAGGATAGAAGATCCGTAGCTTTGTTTTCCTTGTCCCATTCTTTTGCCCATCCTTACCCTAGTGAGGATTTTCTATTCTACTTTTTGTGTCTTATTCCATATCCCACCAATAGAATGGTGACACGTGTACTCCTACTATGTACCCTATTTTGGATTACTTAACCATAGGGGAAGAATTATTTTAGATAAAAAGGAATATGTGTCGCCGTTCAATTGGTGGGTATGAAATTGAACACGAAAAATGGGATAGAGGATCTTGATTGGTTCTTATCACTTTAAGCAACTTCACACACAACTTTCAACACTCCTTAATAACCTTACCCAAAAGAAACAAAACAAATTATTTGGGACTGATGGAGTATATTATTTGATATGAGAGAAAGAGAAAAGAAATAACACAGACAAGAAATGACATTATATATATGAAAAAACAAAATTCTCTCTTAGAAAAGATAAATATTACCCCGTCCCATTAGTAGTGTCTCATTTCTTTTCGAAATGGTTATTAAGCAAAAAGTTATTTTGTGGTATGTATTATTTGACTTTTTAGGTGATTGATTCTTGTCTAAATATTTTCTATTTTTTTTAGAAATGGGACACTACTAATGGGACAGCCTAAAGAGGAAAATGAGACACTACTAATGAGACGGAGAGAGTACTACTTTCATCCTACCATTCATGGCTTACTTCTTTTCTTATGGAAATTAAGAGAGTGATTAATAAAGTATGAGAAATAGGTAGATGATAAAGTAGGAGATAGAAGATTAATGAGAATAGATGATCAAGTAAGCGAGATGAGATATAAAGTAAAAGATATGATGATAATTATTTGTCAAATTCGAAAAATGATCAATGTTAGTAGAATGTCCACCGATGATAATGGGACGAAGTTAGTATTAAAGTTAAAATGATCTTACTTTTCCTTCATTTTCTTTTCATGTTAAAAGATTTTTAGATAAGTCCCATCATTTTTTTTTATCTCATTTTTCTCATCTAACCAAATGAGAGAAATTTCTCTTACCACTTGCAAAATTTATACAACCAAACAAAGGGACTTCTCCTCATTGAAGATTTGACATTGTCCGTCGACAAAATGGGGAAGGTTAAAAAATCAAAAACAAACTTCTTGAGCACTACGTTTCTCTTATGCAGAGTTGACATTTTAAACAATTAAAAAAATAAAAATAAAATAAAAACAATTGACTGGTCCAAAAGGATAAACTGGAGAAGAAAAATACTGTAAACAAGGCAATTTTCTTTGATTAAAGAAAATCGAAAAAAATATATATTCTATATAGAGTCAATGAAATAAATCACATCCTCCTCCTCCTCCTCTCATAGTAGTAAGGGGAACATGACGGCGGCAAAACCCGGAGAACCCAATCTCAACGATGACGAAATGTTGTCAGCACCAATGTTTATGCTCGACGGGAAAGGACGGATTACTTGATTTTAAGTGGTTGAGTTTGAATTGTCTGGTATATCTAACAATAGAATTCATACATATAACTACTTCCTCCATCCCAAATAAAACATCTTGACTTGTATTCTATTTCGGATTGTCGTATACAAATGTCTTGTTTCATAAAAGGAATATCAAAATTTTTGTCAGTATATCACAAAAAATCAATTTTTTATATGCCAAAATTCACGCCGCTCTCTTTCTTAACACACACAAATCGAACGCATAAATATATATATATTTCACGACACGGTGGAGCTTCCGCCTCCGCCGTCGCCACCCATCAATCAGAATGATCCAAACATCTCATCTTCTCCAACATCACCATCCATGCAAACAACTCCGCACGATCACCAACTCAGATCGAATCCGCCATTGCAGCTTCGGAGAATGCTCCCAGGTGGTGTTCCGCATTAGCTGGAGCTATACTACTCGCCGTCCCGCGTGGCGCGTTCCCAGATAATGCAAAAGTATTATAGCGAGGTGTTGATTAAAGGTATGCAAAAGTACCAAAAATTCTATTTATTGCACTGAAAAATTACTAAAAATATTGAATTCTCGATATTTTGTAAGTTTTGGTATGATATCATACTATCAAAGTCTGATGGTATGATAAACGTATCGCTTTTTAGATACCGCTGGATACCATTATATTGAATTTATACCGCTTAGTTACTCATTTGGAGCAGAAGTTGGATTCTAGGGCTAATGAATACCGACCTTTTTGCAGTTTCTAGTTAGGCAAATTAATATGTTCAAAATCGGTATACAAATATTACAAGTTTGAATCCATCAATGTTGTTAGTTGTGAGTTTGTCACGTGTAATTAGCCACTCTCTGATTTACATACTATTGTTGGCCGTGAGTTTGTCATGCTTTGAGGGGCTGTCTTTGTCTTTTAAATGCCCGCCGTTTCTTCTAAACGTGACAAGTCAAATGGAACGGAGGGAGTAAAGAAGTAAAACCAAATTTCTTGAGCACTAACTTCCTCATCTGAAGAGTTGACATTTTAAACAATTCAAGACAAAACCTAAAAAAGAAAAGAAACTGCAATTGATTGGTCCACGGACAAGTTGACATTTTAAATAATTCTAAATAAACAAAAATAAAAAGTACTAATTGATAGAATAAGAGAAAAGGCTGAAAATTGTTGTTAATAATTCAAGCTAGTAAAGCTCATTAGCTCACCGGAGACCATGACGGACGATGATAGGGAAATACTGTCCGCCGAACCCGAAGGCCGACCGATTCCGTTTCTCCACGCGTTCAACGGGTCAAATCCCCGAACCCGATATGTCCACTTTCTCTTTCTTTCCTTTGTATACGTACGAATTGATTTATGAAAAATGATCAAATTACTTTTTTTTATTTTTATTTTTATTTTTTATTTGAGGAACCCTCCCCCCCTCCTTCCCTTCTCCTAAACCTCAACTCCTTGTGCAAGATGCAAACCACACCAGAGGTTCAACCACCCTAAGGTGACGATCATAATCGGTGAGGATTTAACCTACGACCCCTTGGCCCCGCCTCACCTCTACCACTCTGCCATCCCCAGGGGACATGATCAAATTACTTTGATAACACAGTATCTTGGCTTTTCTTTTCCCCATGTGATGAAGCTAGTGTTATCATTAGTTATCATTATAAAATTGGAGTTAATAAGTAGGGTTTTTATTATTTTCGTGTAAAAAGTATAAAGAAACGATTTTGTTTAGTGGTAGTACAGTTAAACCTTAATAAAATAATATTCGCTAAAGTAATAATCTCGTTAAGATAATAATTTCTTCCGGTCCCGATATGGGTCAATGCACTAAAATAATGTTCGATAAAGTAATAACCTCGTTAAATGAATATTTTTCTCGATCCCAAGGTTATTATTTTTTCTAAAAATAGTAGAATTTAATGTAGAAGTTAGAACTCGAACCCAGGTGATCTAGAAAAACTCACGCATGCTTTTCAATTAGGTCAAGACTGCTTAATGTATTTTTATTTTTATTTTTGACTAAAATATATTTGTATTTTTAGTTGTAGTCTCCTGAAAAGTTTGAGCATCCGCTGAGTTGTATAGTTACGAAACGAATGTTATACTCAATTCTGGTTGGCCGATAGGTCGATCGACCCTCCCAACTCCCTCTCCGGCACGGGTTTCAGATCATATTTATCAAATCCATACTACAGATTCTTCTCAACATGGAAATGCACCGTCAAATCTTTCGCTTCCAAATGAAGAAACTGGAGGAGACGACCGGCAGCATATAGTCCTCTCCGATGACTACACGGCGGAGCCTCCGCCACCCATCAATCAAAATGGCCTAAACATTTCAGAGAATGCTCGCAGGTGTTGTTCTGCATTAGCTGCAGTTGTAGTAATCGCGTTAGCCTACTTCCGAGATCACAATCTCCACGCCAGTTTATCTGCTTCTGGTGACAAGCTTAACCATCGTGCTTAATTAACTCACTACCAAATCATATATAGTAAGTGAAATATTGTATGCTTCAAAAATTAATAAAGTGTGTGTTTATTACTTGTGTGGCAAGATAAACCAGCAGTCGGAATTACTGAATGCAAAGGCGGATCGAGGGATGCGTGTGTCGACCCCATATTGTGATTTTACTCTGTATTTTCTTTATATATTTTGAAGAATTGGCATATTTACTCTATTTGAATCTGTATATTAATACTACGAGTAAGGATTATATTTACTATGTAATTATTAAAATAAATACGTCACACCATTCCACTGGAGCTTTAACGTCAACTCGATTGTATATCAACACAAATAACATGAATAAAGTCATACCCTTATAAAATGGCAGTGTTATGACCCCTATTAGTTTCAATGTGGCTCCACCACTGCATTTTAAGGCGTAAAAGTCTGACTGTACTACATTTGCATACCCTTGTGTATACTAAGCGACGAGAGTATTGACACGTGGTAAATGTAATCTACGTTTTTTCTATGAAAAATGTCACATGTCAATACCTTTGCAGTGTGTCACAACAGTATACGAATACATGCTGCCGATTTTGAGGCTAATTCAGAAGTAGTAAATTTAGAAGTAGCATTATTTCAGAAATGAGCTTTCTTCAATATCCAAAACCAATTGGATGAATTTTACGACGACTCTTCTATTGTTGTAATGATTTTCCATCCGCCGGAGACAAAAAAGGAACTAAGCAGAACCAAATTTGGAGAGTGCAGTCTGGAACAACTCACAGAACGCCTGTGCTGTAGTCTGGTCATCGGCTTTGATCTTCAGCTGCACTCTACACGACGATGAGTTGACGACGCACTCCACCAGATAAGCAGACGATCCTTCTGCTTTCTGCGCGAAGAAGAAGAACTTAAAGTTGGGGGCTTGGCCACCTGAAGCTATGCAGTTGAAGGAGTGGCCTTGCATATGCTGTGGGAGAGCCTGCGGATTCGTCATAGTCGCCACTCCCCGTGGATCGATAGAGGTTTCCTGAACGATTAGACGATAAAAAGGCGTTATCTAAGAAGATCGTCGAATGAGAACATTAGTGTAATCAGATATTCAATTATGGTGTTCTTTAGGGTTGTTCACAGTTCGGCCAAACTGACTGAACTAGACCGAACCAAATGAGTTTCACCAAAACTGGACCGGTTCTGAGAGAATCGGTTCGATGTTCGGTTATACATTCGATTTTTGGTTCAGTCCGGTTTAGCCGCATCAAACCGAAAACCGTATAATACTAAAAACACATCAAATGATGAATATGTTGCATATAATAACTTCTAATAAGTTAGATGGTATTTGACAATTATTTTCACTATATTATTTTTAAAGAAACATGCTTTGGATAGAAAACAAAGAAATCTACTCCTTCCGTCCTGCTATTAACGTCCTCTTTTGTTTCGGCACGGATATTATGAAACTTTGTTTAGGTGTATATTCTATGAGTTTAAATCATACTCCCTCCATCTCATTATTAATGTCCCACTTGCCTTTTTTGGTTGTCCCATTATTTATGTCACATACCAAATAAGGAAATAAATGAGTGGACCACAATCAATCTAAGCAAGTGGACCCCACCCCTTTATACTTTTACACCACAACTTTACACATTTACCTCCACTATCTTAATTACCGTGTCCAGTCCCAATGGGACATAAATAATGGGACGGAGGGAGTATTAAAAATGGTCACAACTTTCGAGGAATGGTTGGTGAGAAAAATGAGAACTCATCCAAATTTTATTAAGGCATAGTTGAGTCAATTGATTTTATTTTTCATATTGTAATTGAAGAAATAATCTAAAGTTTTCGAAAAAGTTAAAAGCCATAAATTTCTGAGTCCGAAACGGAACAGAATCGTGTGAAAGATAGACTATTGGGGAGAGAGTATAAAAATATGGGGTGGGTAGTGAGTAAGAAGGGCCACTTCATTTTAGGACGAAAAGTTAATTTGTCATTTTAGGAAATAGGACATTAATAACGGAACAACCCGAAAAGGAATAGAGAACGTTAATAACGGGAGGGAAGGAGTATATAATTGTAAAAAAACAGAAAAAACTCATGAATGGGTCGATATTTTTCGATTTTGACTGAAAAGAAAAAGGATTATTGTGGTTCGGTTTCAGGAAGATCAAACGATCGGTTAACCGATTGGTCGGTTCAGATTTTTGAACCGAAAACCAAACAAATTTCCCGGTTCAGTTGAAAGTTCCATTTCGGAAAAAACCGAACGGTCGGTTCGGATTTTTGACTGAGCCGGCTCTTGAACAACCCTAGTATTAATCCACAACCAAATCTCTACTCCCTCATAGCATCGCAAGCATATTAGAAAGTAAGCAGCTAAGAAATTTACCAACCTGGGATAATGAAACTGGCAGTTGGCGCCATTTCTGCTGAAAACCATTAGGGTCTATGGAAGCTTTGGCATTGAGAAGTAAAGCAGGAGTAGCGGTAGGATTAGGTGCATCCGGCATTCCAAGACCGAGTAGATCATCGACTGCAGAGCTAGAAGCTTGATGTACGGTGGATGGTTGGTCTATCGATACAAGATCAAGGGCCAGCGAAGCACCGGGTGTTGTAGAGGCGTTGTAAGAGGGGGCACTATAGGCAGAGCCATTGTTTACGTAACCCTGACTCTCTTCCTTCTCCGAAATGCTCAGTAGCAAGTCCTTATCGTTTTCCTCGACTCTCTGAGCTGCAACGGAAGGGTCGGAAGGTTCGGCGCCGATGGATAGATTACCGAGTTCCTCTGAGAAGGCAAATGGCCCTCGGTGTTCCTTGTCGGTGAACATGTAGGATGGCTGCAAAAATGTCCCCATTAGTTAACATCTAGGTTGCACGGACACGGCACATGTAACCGGGATACGACGCGATCTGGACACGGGATACAGTATTATCTAAAACTTAGGACATGACACGGAAATTGGAGTGTGAAATAAATTAATTTTGTATATTTTCATAAGAATTAGATGCAACGTGTACTAAAAGATACTCCCTCCGTCCCATAATTCTTGTCCGACTTTCCTTTTTTAGTTGTCCCACAATTATTATCCCATTTCATAAAATAGCAAATTATTACACACTTTATTAGTAAGTCCCACATCTCTACACACAACCAACAACTCTTATAAATTACCGTGCCGAAAAGAAAAGCGACAAGAATTATGGGACGGAGGGAGTATTAGACACAAGAATTGGAGTGTCGTGTCGTGTCGGAGTGTCCGACACGATAGATTTTCCAAAGTGTCCGTGCAACATAGATTAACATGAACTGACTCAATATATGTTTATGTATATAGGAGTCGACGTGGACCGTGTCCTCGTATAACTAATTCACGCCATTCTCGTTAAGATAACACACTTATTGAGCATATCTTAAAAAGGGAGCAGAAACAGCCAATACCTTCTGGTATACAACAGATAGACTGTTGAATTCGTCGAAGATGCGATCCTTCATTTCACTACTTTGTGTATCTGCAAAGACGGAAACAGCTTGTTTTGGAGGATTTACAATGCGTTCAGCAACGGAAACATCGTACTTTAGAAGTCTATAGTACAACAGAGCTCGATCACGAACGTCCTGCAGTCAGCCAGGATTTAGCAACCTTTCTAGCATTAACCAAAAGGATCATAAGCTTCACAGTAGATTCATCTAACTCTGCATGAAGGTCAATTGAAGAAGTCAGACCTGATGAAAGTCGGCAACACCGGCTGCTAGAACGTCTCCTAGTGCCCTTTGACTCTCCGGTGCTCTTCTCAAGAAGCACTTCGTTACTGCCGTAAGAAGATGCAAACGGACCTACGTATCATATAAAAACTAATCACTATGAGTTTAATGCATTATTAATAAGTAAAATATGGTCCAATTGTTTTAGATTTTTTGTTAGCTTTATCTCAAAAGCAAATAATCTACCATGAGATTCAAAGAGCTTTTAGCAAAAGATGCAGAATGAACATATCTACATATTTACTACTAAAGCTTGTGGCTGAATCCACAAGAGATGTAAAACAAATAGTAGTTTTCAATCACCTCTGCAGAATCCTCCTCATCCCAGTTCTCGACAAGGCTCTCCAAAATATAAGGACTATCTTGCATATCTTGAGCGTATTCTCCTAGCATCCAAATGAGAGCCGCCTTGGCTTTTGGTTCCTGAAGATTCTTGCTACTGATATTCCCAACAACTGCTATGCAGTCATGACTCCACTGAGGATATTTTCTGAGAAGATCCTTCACAAGAACCTAGAAATAGAAACCATGCTTAGTTCAACCTTCTTCAGAATCACATGCTCCGGGGAATTGACAATGTTATACTATTTCACAATAGGCAAAATCGATGTAGTTTAGGATAGACAGAAATCTTACAAGAGTCTCGGCAGTCACGTGCTCTTTTTCCATTTCCAAGAACTGAAGCAGTCGATCAACAATGGCATTTACATCATATTGTTGCAAAGCAATTTTTCCAACAGCTCGAATTGATTCCCTTGCCATTGGAATGTCGACATTGGCGACGTATTCACAAAGTTCAGTCACTGAATAGAATCAAAAGGTTTGGTATTAGCAGTGTCTAGAAGATAAATACACAGCACAATATGCCATCTTTCGTAGCAGAGGCTTCAGCATGCATATAGAAAAAAATAAAAAAAAAAAAAGTGTCACCTATCTCATACGTATTGCTCTCATTTGCCACAGCAGTCAACATCTCAAGCTTCAATTTTTTGACATAAAATGACTCATTATACTGGCAGTAGAAATGCTTGTAGTCTGAAGAGAAAATGTATGGTGCACGCATCACAAGTAAATGAAGATGGCTTAGAACTGCATATGATTGCTCGGGACTTCCCGAGCTTACCAAAGTGAGCAGCGGAGCTTTAATTCGCTCATAGACCTGGAGGAAGATTGCATAACAATTCATTATAGTCCAGATACACAGCGAATTGAAGATGAGAGTGAGACAGTATGAATTATCATATTATAAATTAGTGAAGTTAGATTTCCTGTACGAAAACTTGTTAAAATGAATGGCTCACATATCATTAGTTAAGAATATGATGATATGAGAGCATATCTTATACACAAGCTATAAGCATAAAAATCCTGAGACTTCACATGCAGCAGTATAAGTCTGTAGAGCTTCACATGGCATAACCATGGATTACAACAAGACCTTCCTTAGATAATAAATTGCCAACATGTTAGTTTGGATTCTAACCAAAATCATGCTAAGGTTCATCATTAACCGTGAAGCTAGAGAAAATAAAACGAGAAGATTAAGCACCTGCTGGTGAACATCAGTCATGGACAGCGTCATGTGTAAAAACACCTTAATAGTGGCCAAGACAACTGCACCATTTGCATGTTGGAGTCGATCTTCAAGGAGATTCATTATGTCAAAGATCTCCTCACTATCCATAGGAACGTACTTAGAAACCAACTCTAAGACCAAACACTGTGCCCATTCACTGAATTCTTTTATCCTGCATCCATGAGAAACCAAGTTACAGCAGTTTACATTAAAGATAAATCTAAAAACGTTAACAAGGTCCAACTTGGAACTGAAGGGTTTGAACATTGAAGAATTTGGATGACCTTGTAGCTAGTGATTAACTGATTTTACAACTACAACCTCTCTCTTCTCTCTCTCTCTTGTACCTATTTAAAAAGTAATATACAACTGGCTTGCTAAGCAATGATTCTCTCTCTCTTGCTGCTTCCTCAGACGTACTTGCTTCAAGACTCCAAATCTCTTGCAGGGAAGTCAAGCAGTTCGCAACAACCTGTAGAATTAGAAGGAAAACAAGACAACTATTTCGTCACTAGCCATAAAATACTTTTATAAGAAAATGTAATGCATATCAAGCTTAGTTAACACGAAATACAATTAAGGATATTTGTAATGAAAGGTGATTTTCTTTCTTAAGTATCATCTATGTCTAAGAAAAAAGATCGTCGAATCGAGAAACACATAGCATGACCTGGGCATCTTTGTCCTTCAGCATTAAATGCTTCAACAGATCTGGAAAATCAGCATCCACACATGCTGAAGCTGATAAATGGTATAGCTTGAGCACTCCAACAGCTGCAACCATTCTCACATAGCTATTCCCATCTTTTAATCCACTACCCAATGGTCCCACCAAGTACTCCACCAAATTCGCCACACCAAGTGAACACAAACTCCTCAACGCCAAACCCCGAATCATTGGGTCCTCATCCTTGCAGTCTCTCAGGAGAAAGTTAATAGTCAAAAGTGCAAGATCCGGATTGTGCTTTGCATAGTTCCCAACATACAAATAACACATCTTTTTAAGCACAATGTCTGAGGTAGCCGAGCACATCACCATCTCACTAAAAACAGAAGATACATCAATCCCAATTGTCATGTACGATATGACCTTCTTGAACAGATCCCTTTTCGTATCATCAGTTCCAGGAGCTCGACTACCAGCCAGCTATGGCAGCTGCGTCTTAAGATCAGAAACCTCTCCTTTCCTGATATAATTAAAACAAGAATTAGACCTACAACAAGTACTACTATTAGCAATTTTTGGAATCTGATGAACAAAAAACCGAAAAATGTATTTACTATTTATATCAGTTCATTCATACCCCCCCCCCCAACAGAACCGTCATTATTTCATACAAAACCCTTAAAAACAGAAATGGCAATAAACCCAGCTATTAAGATGATCATTTTTTCTCATCATATTTTTCGTTATATTTTTCTCTCCTAACGAAAAATACAATCAAGGCAGCCGCTTAAGTCACTGGGTCAAGTTCTACCATTTTCTTTTCATAAAGCCAGTCCATTCCACAAACGGCAGGTTCCAAGAATCAGTATGCTAACAATTCATAGCCTCAGCATTAAAGACTTTCAACAACTAGGAGATATGCAAGTTAACTGAGGATTGTTTAGTTTGGTAAAATTAGATGAACATTGATAACTAGTTTTTCCTTTTCCACTAAAAATGTCTGAATCATATGATATGTATTAGCGTGTAGGAGATGTGAAGAACCTCTCCTATAATAAAGGATGCCAAGTATCAACTCTGCTAGCGACAATGCGAGCAAATTGTATAAATACTCCGAATTCGACTCTTCAGCACAAATTATACACAAACAATTACTCGAATAAACACAAAATCACACACACTGATAAGAACACATTCAAATAGGGCAAAGACACTATGCAATTGGAAAATTACCCAGAAGGCTGCGAAGGAGAAGGGGATCGATGAGATTGAGCTGGAGGTGCCATAGCTGAATCTGTTTTCTTCAAAATCAAATATAAATTAGCCCAATTCTGAATGTAGACAACACTCAGTCTGATTTTTAGTGCAGATTTCGGATTTTTGGAGTTCGATTATGGGAATGACAGTTTGATTTTGATCTCAGAAAATATAAAAATCAAATTGTAATTTGGAAAATGCATTTTAGTTTAATTTTCATTTATTCTTTTCGATTTTTTATTTTCATATATATTTATCAGGCCCAATCTCAGGCCGAAAACATTCTTCACTTTAATGGGCTTTCATTCCTTGATTACTAATCCAATTTACAAAATACAAATAGTATTCATCATGTATTTAATACTCCATCTATTTCACTAATCAAGTCTTTATTTTTTTTATTTTGAGTTGCCTCACTAAACAAGTCATATTCCATAAAATAGAAAGAAATGAATCTAAATAAATGGACTCAGCACTTTATACTTTTACACCACACATTTTGTTTTCCACCCACTTTCTAAATTCTCATACGCAAAAGCAATGTAACTTGATTAGTGAAACGGAGAGAGTACGTTATCAACTATAAAATTTTGAATTTTCTTTATTTTTTTTAAGAATGATTATGTTGCCCGCAATCCAAAAATTACAGATTTTGACCTCAAGTCTTAATACTATATCTTACTTTTTTTTTCTTTTCTGTTGGTCTGCTATTTTTGTATTTATTCAAAAAATGAAAAAAGCTTGTGGACTATAATCAATTTAAATAAATCCTACTAGTTTAATATATTTCCACCCAATTTAATACATCTTAACTCAATTTCTTAAACTTCGTGCCGAGTCTACTAAGATGAAAATTGAGGGACTCATGGAGTATTAGAGTATCATATCATATGTATATTTGTATTACTAATTTCAATTTTTCAACAGAACCATAAGTACGTTTTGTTCGAGTACGTCTAGCCCATATGTTATCGGATTAGTTAGTTGGGTTATTGATAATGTTTTGTGAGCATGTGTTTTTTGGTCTAGAACCATATTCTGGAGACTCATTTTGTATCCTCCCCTTTATTAGTGGATTTAAGTCATTTGACCGAATCACGTTAAATTCTTAGTGCCTATTATTTTCTCTTTGTATTATTCTTTGATATTGTCTGTGTTGGGTTCCTCAAAACCCGTTAGTCTCCAAAGATCCTAACAAGTACCAAACGAAATGCAGACACAAAGAATCCGTGCTCCATTTTATGGGAACAAAGCAAGCAACATGGATACATCTTAATTATACTCCTCTTCACAACAAATATTAATTTGGAGAACAAACCTCACATGATTCATTTACCCTTTTATGACTAAACAACCTAAGTCCAAATCTACTAATCTCTCTCAACTCAAGTGGGCACATTGCTTTACTCGCATCAGAATTCACCGATCATGATTACAAGTCGTATTTCACTCTTGTAATCATTATCTCACGATCCGAACATACGACACAAAGATGTCATCATTACATATACACGACATTTATCGATACCATGCGGAGAGAAGATTCACCACAAGATTCCATACTTGTAAGATTGCTTTTATCACTTACCACCTCTCATCCTCTCTCTCTCTCATACAAAAATAACTTTGCACTTTTAAAGAATCTAGTGGAACAAGCATGTCTTTGAAGGAAGAGAAAAGTGGCGGTCCCTCCCTACGTTGTAACTTTTATTGCACGCACAAACAAAGGCTAAAATAAGATCCGTGGACATTGGGTAGCCAATCATTATGCAGAATTGAAGTGTGAATATGATTGGACAAGGTTTGTATTATCCGCGAAAAAAATAATTAAACTCGTTGAGTTGTCATGTCTAAAGTGTAATGTAGCCCATTTCAGAATCCAACTCTAACTTAATGCCTTCATATTCGCACCTATAAATCTTTATCAAGTCTATACATACAAACTAAGGATAATTAAAACATTTATATAGGAGTAGCCGGAGCCGGAGCCGGAGCCGGAGCCGGAGCCGATATTAATACATCCAAACGATCACTCATGCGTCTATTAATCTAGGCTCTAACATTAAGCTTAACATTATTCTGTCGACCGATTTATTGGGCTTGACATTGACACTAAATCCAACGGTACGACCGATTTTTTGTCCAATATCTTTTAAGGTACTAGTGTATGAACTTTACCAAACAAGTTCAAATAATTTTTTAGAAAACGGGTCCAAATAATTTATGAGTAATTCAATTCTTTTACGATTCTGCTCGTACTAAATACTCAAAGATTTAGGTCATGTCGAAATCGGTCCCAAACTTATTCGCCATTAATGTCATGATCATCAAATTATCTAGGGTTTCATGATTTGATATTATTTCATTCATTTTATTTTATTTTAAAAAATAAGCTTCTTCATGTTCCCTCTATCCAAATATGCTGGAGTTTGGTGGGCAGCAATGCATTGTCTATCCACATCCCATGACTAGTCAGAGTCATATATAAATAATTGACTGCTCGTATTTAATCAAGATAGTTTCTTGGTCAAGTTAGGGATGATTATATCTTTACTTAGAGTATTTTTCAAAATAAATCCTATATATAGGAACCCTAACACCTAACAAGCATGGCTACTAGCTACTCGGTTGTTGAGTGATTTAAGTCTAGATTTTTCTCCACTAGGGTATACCTAAATATAGATAAAGAGAATTTGAACCATCCTTTGATTTAAAATAAATTTCGCTACGTGTCGCATAACTAGTATTATTCTGTAAATGTTCGAACTGCTTACATTGGTTGATTTATAGGGCATCTGTAATGACGAAGACAAGAATTTTACGTAGGTCAAAATAGTTGAGAGTGAAAAATATAAGAATAGTTGATTTCAATTTGTGAAACACTACATATATAGTTTAAAATAATCGAATTGTGACCCCTCTCAAATGGATGTGGCTTCGTCATTGGGCGTATGCCGCCCCCATATGCGAAAATTTATTTTTAACTTTGAATTTTTTTTGTAATTTTCGAAAATTTGGAAATCCACAACTTGAAATTGCGATCTGCATCCCTAAATTCACGAATTTACTATTTTATCTTTCTAATTCTTAATCCTAGATGTGTCCCTGATTACATATATAATTGTAAATTAAGTGGATGATTTCTTTGAAAGGGTTGGGTAAACAATTCAATCAAATAATATCAAGCACTTTATTTTTGTTTCAAATATTGCAAATGTGTGACCAAATTCATGAGTAGAGATGACAAAATTGCAGTTCGGGTCCGGGTATCATACTACTAGGACCTGCCCCGCACGATGGACTTGAGGACCCACCCTGCCTCGTGGACCCGTACAGATATGCTACTTTGGCCCCGAAAACGGACCCGCACGGGACGTGTCCTACCCGCCCCGCCCCGCAGAACACCCTGAAATTTTTATTTTTTATTTTTTTAATTTTTAATTTTTAATTTTTAATTTTTAATTTTATTTTTTTTCCATTTTCTGTCAACACTACTACAACAAATACTCTTCACTACAAAATAATCAAGTTGCAAAACCTGCCATTGTCAATATTACTACAACAAACATAAAACGAACACAATTTCACATGTTCGGATATTCCCAAATAAACAAAATACATATCATAAATTCATAAAGATGTTCATGTCCTCATAGATAAAAGTAGAAAATTTCCTCTAAATCACCACTTGATTTGTTGATCACCAATTCTCCATCGTAAGACAACCAAAAAACTCCACCTAACAAAGATCAAAGATTATAAATTTGTAACATAGTAACTTCATTTTTAAAATACATGGTGATTACAATTTTGAATATATTCAAAATCTAGAAAGTTAATATTTATATTTTATAAACTAATTTTTTGTTAGATGTATTTTCACTTGTTATAAAAAGTTTTCAATTGTAATTGTTCATTAATCATAATTATATTTATACATATAATCCATTTCAATTAAAGAATAGAAAATTAGAAAAAAATTTAATTTTAATTTAAATTTTAGAAATAAAAATGATAATTTCATTTTTGAAATACATGTCGTAATTACAATTTGAATATTGTATATTGAAATCTAGAAAATTAATATTTACATTTTATAAGCTAATTTTTTGTTAGATGTATTAATTTATTTATTTTAATATGTCACATTCTTATGAATAAATATACATGTAGAATATTAATAAATGCGAATAATGGCTCAAATGGCATAAGAGCATGTAAAGAAATTATTGTTGCGAGTTCAAATCTCACAAATAACAATTTTACACTTCTAAATTCTAATTTGTGGCGGGGCGCGGCTGCTATAGGAACCGGACCCAAGATCGATCGAGTTCGGCCTATTGCATACGGGTCCGACGGATTCGAATCCTTTTGCCATTCCTATTCATGAGAGAGAAAGGGAGAGATCTTGAGCATAAACATCCCTCTATGCACACTTTAGAGCACGCGTAGCTACTCACACCATAATATTTCTTAGTCAGTCGTTGTATCATCATTATCCAAGATTAGGGATACAAACTGAAAATTATACATTACATATATTGTGTTGTATGTAATGAATTGAGATTTATCATCGAGTGGTCTATTCATCTTCAACCTCTTAATAATAATAATAATTATTATTATATTACTATAATTAATAATCGTACACGTGTCTAAGATAATATCTTGTAATAGGATGCATAGCTATTTTTCTCCATAAAGATTGGATGCATGTGCAGCATGTGTATGTACGTAAAAGTGGTATCATGTCATAACCACGATGAGATGTACGAGGACCACTATTTGCGTTCTACATAATCTTTGCTTAAAGTATAAGTACATAAACTTCCCTATACGTCATTTTAAGTAGTAACGAAGAAAATCCGAAATTACTAAATTACGTGCGGAATATATAGATGAGTGAATAGTCATTTTGGTATCTAAACTTTCAACTTTTTTTAGTTTTGGTGCTTACTTTAAAAATTGTAAATTTGGTTCTTAAACTTAATAAATACTTGCAATTTTGGTGTCTTTTATTATTTTAATAATTAAATAATATTATTGGAGATTTAACGAAGGGTAAAATTGTAAGATTATACAATTTTTTTTAGAATTTTTTTTATAATATAATATAATTTTAATAATTATAATGATTTTAAACTATTAAAATAATAGGATATAATAGTTTATGTTAATTTATTTAATGATTGAATAAGTTATGTTTTTATTTTCAACTATTAAAATAACTTAATAGCTTATTTTAATTTATGTTTAATTTTGGTAAATAATATTTTCTTATATTACACAAATATTACAATATTAAAATGAGGTCTAAGAATTACATCTTTATATAAAATTGAACCATATACATAAATATTTTGTTCTAGGTAAAAAAATTGTATTACACAAATTTTAATGATATTTAGTTTTTAATTCTTAAGAGTATTCATTTACTAATTGTATTCACTAATAAATCATCAAAAAAAATTAATGAAAATATTACATATTTTACGATTGTACCCTTCTCAAAATCATTATTGGTATTATTTATTATTAAATTAATAAAAGACACCAAAATAACAATCATTTCTTAAGTTTGGGAACCAAATTTGCAATTTTTAAAGTAAAAGCACCAAAACTAAAAAAAGTTGGAAGTTTATACACCAAAATGACAATTCACTCTATATAGATAAAGGGCGGCTAACAAACGTTTTACTTGCTTTCTAACATTAATAATTGTTATCGACAATTAGGAAATTTAAAAAGTATTTAATGAATTTAGAAAAAGACATATGCATAACAAATCACGTAATCAATCCTACAAAATTGGTCCTAAATAGACACCAGCCTGTAACTCCCTTTTTCACCAAGCTAAGTGCGACATTGCAACCTCCATTATGGATATGGTTGGAATTAAGGTAGTAAACGAATTAAATATTAATAATTAAATTTATATTTATATTTTAATTTTTTATTTTCAAATTTAAATTTAATTTTAATATTCAATTCTATTAAAATCCAAATCATAAGTACAAAATTATACTAATATTCGCATTCCCATTTGATTAAATATGAATATAAAAATATTTATAAATAGCAACCTCACATTTGATGTTTGGAATTTAGCTATAATACGTGTCTTCTTTCTAATTGACCGAACAACCCTAAATTTGAGGCTAAAACTCATTCCAAATATTTGTATTTGATTTCTTCTTATTGATTAACTTTGAATTATTTGACTAATATACATGTGAATCTATTTTATTTAATTAAATTCATATTGTTATAATCCTGGTTGTAAAAACATAGCAACAAGAGATGGACTAGTGTGCATCATGTTGCACATGCAACATGATCCAATTGTCCAATTTTGACTCATGTTTGACCCGTTGACCCGCTTTAACTCATGTGTTGACCTGTGTTTTTTTTCGTATTTGTTTTTTTTTTCATTTTTTTCGTTTGGGAAATGCAAAGAGTGACACGACACTTTATCGTTTTTTTTGCTTTTATTTTCTTTTTTCTTTTTTCTTTAATTTTTTTTGTCTTTTTTGTTTTTTCGTTTTTTTTTGTCTTTTTTGTCTTTTTCGTTTTTTCGTCTTTTTTCATTTTTTCGCCTTTTTCCTCTTTTTCGTTTTTTCCGGCTTTTTTGCCTTTTTTTGTCTTTTTCGTTTTTTTCGCCTTTTTCGTCTTTTTCGTTTTTTCGTCTTTTTTCGCCTTTTTTGTCTTTTTCGTTTTTTTTATTTTTTTCGTCTTTTCGGAAATACAAAGAATGACACGACACTTTTTTCGTTTCGAAATACAAAAAATATTTTTCGTTTTTTCCCCTTTATTATAAGGACGAGAGTGTCCCTCTTTGTATACAAAAGTGTCGTTTGTTCTAAACAATGACACTTTTGTTCGTTTGTTCTAAACAATGACACTTTGATTCAGGACAATTGACACTTTTGTTTATTACGTTTGACACTTTGGGTAACATTTCTGGTTATTATGTTTCATATTGATTAGTAGATGAAAGTGACACGTTCCTTAATTCTGAGTGTCAATTTACTTCAGTGTGATTGACACTTTAAGATAAATGACACTTTCGTTCGTTGTAATTGACATTTTTTTCATAAACAAATGACATTTTTTTTCGAAACAAATCGCATTTTTTTAAGTAATTAATATTCAATAAATGATATAAATGACACTTTATTCAAATACAAATTACACTTTTATTTGTTACGATTGATATTTTGGATAAGTAACAAATGACACATTTATTCATTACAAATGACACGCCTTCCTTATCAAAAAAATTGGAAAAAAATAAAAAAAATTATTTGTTACGATTGACACTTTTGTTTGTTACGATTGACACTTTCGTATGCAAAGAGTGACACGTCCGTCCTTAAAATAAAGGGGAAAAAAATGAAAAAAAAAATGAATTTTTTTTTGTTTGTTGCGATTGATACTTTTGTTTGTTACGATTGACACTTTCGTATGCAAAGAGTGACACGTCCGTCCTTAAAATAAAGGGAAAAAAACGTTAAAAAAAAGTAAAAAAAAATTGTAAAAAAATAATAATGATGGCATGCTGACGTCAGCGGGTCAAACACGGATCAATGCGGGTCAACGGGTCAAAGCGGGTCAAAATTGGGTAATTGGATCATGTTGCATGTGCAACATGATACACACAAGTTTTTGCCTAGCAATAATGTATGAACTAGAACAATTAGAAGAAATATGCCATCTTTTATATCCATTTAAACTGAAAAAAAAATTAAAAAAACTACCAATAAACATTTAGAAAAATACCAATTATCCGACTTCCTAAAACAAATATATATATATATATATATATATAAACCCTAGCTTCTATCTAATGAACATATTTTCTAGGTCTAGCTGGCTTACCCACAAGAATTTCTAAGTCGAATATCATTGCAAATCAAATACTTACTAGAACTATATAAAATAAATGCAACCAAGAACTAATTTTACAGACTCATTTTTCTTGCAATCCAACACCTTTGAATGTCTTCTGCGATGTTCTTAGCATCCATGGAAGCTCCAAGTAAGCCGCGTTTGGTGAACCCTACCGCGTATAGTCCACTTTCGCCTTTCCACCCGTTCGGAAATGGACTTCTAGGGAGTCCGTCTTTCTCCGAAAACATCTCACTTTCCTATATATCATCATGTGAACACAATATACATTAATGCATACACGCCCTAGACTTCGATTCGATTATAGTACTTTGAGATATAAAAGAGAAATTCACCTTTAGCCAAGATGGGACATTGCTTTTGTAACCGGTTGCAAAGATTATTGCATCAAAAGTCTCGATTCTTCCGTTCATGAATTCTACACTTTGACTCCTTACTCTCTTGATGCCGGGAAGTACCTTTTATAGTGATCAAGATTATTATTTAAATATTAAAATATTAATGAGAGAGAGAAGATCAAGGCAAATAAAACTAGCTAAGCAAATGTGGAGAATCTAAGGAGCATTATAAACCCCAAAACCCTAAAAATTGAAACAAACTAATCAATGGAATTAAACACTTTATCCTTATATATAACATATGCAAAGGGGAGTACTAGAGGTGGCAAAATGGGCGGACCGGCCGACCTAGCTCTGGGCCTATCGGACCAGCTTAATTTTTGGGTCAGTCCGAGCCCGTCCGGTACTTTACTGGAACATGATTTATGAAGTCCAACCCGACCCTGGGCTTTTGAGCGGGCTTAGCCCACTAATTTATTTAATATTTTTATTTTTATTTTTTAATTATATATTTATTGTATAAAAATAAAATTAAAATGTATAATTTAAACTAAATATGTTAATATTGATAAAGTATAAATTATGAAGTAATTAAATCAATTAAGTAGATCATATTATAGATTTATGTACAAATTAATATTAAAATTCAAAGTCGTATACAAATAAACATCACAAAAATTCAAACTAAGACAATAAACAACTTAAAATCGCAAAGTTTCAACATATATTAATTGCATTTTGAATCTTTCTTTGATAAATTTTTCTCTCCCATCTTTTTTCATTTATATTTATATGTTAATATTAATATTATCTAACAATCATATATTTTTTTTCGGACGAACTTTTTAGCCCAGAAACTCCGGGCTTTTTTAGCCCAAAGCCCATAGAACCCATGATTTTTTGGGCGGGCTTTTTAAGCCCAACACACCTTCGGGCTTATATTTTTAGAGTCAATCCAATCCTTTTTTCGGGTATCTCGGGGCTGCCCACCGGGTCAGGCCCATTTTGCCGACTCTAAAACAAACATCTATAGGGCAAGGCAATGAGGGTTGTACCTTTACATAACCATTCTTGATCTTGTCAAATGTTCCAACGTCCAACGTTGGAGTCTTTCCAACCGTAGTCTTGAGCTCCAGTGGTCCTAACTTAGGCCGGTCCAGCCCGAAGCGGGCCGTGTCTCCCATCGTCAACCACGAGCCCGCCAGCAAAATCCGGTCGACGAGGCGAACCGGCAACCACTTGAGCAGAAACATTGACAGCCCGAAAGTTGATACTCCAAGCATCTCTTTTGGTAGAATGTGAATCTAATTAAATTCATCACCAGATTATAATGAGAGAGAGAGAGATTATAAAAGGGATTCGTCTTAAAGAGTAGGGATTTAAAGAAGTAAACAAAAGAATTGGACTTAGAATATCTAGAGAAAGATTATGGTTGATTTTTACTATAAAGAAACCCTAAAAAAGCAATTTATTTTTTTATAAAAAATGAAAGATCTACAGTTAAACCTCGATAAACTAATATTCGATAAAGTAATAATCTCGCTAAGATAATAATTTCTTCCGGCCCCGATATGGGTCAATGCACTAAAATAATGTTCGATAAAGTAATAACCTCGTTAAATGAATATTTTCTCGGCCCCAATGTTATTACTTTATCGGGGTTTAACTGTAATTACTATACCAAGAGTTTGAAAAAATCGACAATTAAACGCGATTTTTAATAGACGATTTAGTATTTTAGAATAGAAGATCTCGTTCGAACGAAAAACCCACAAACTAACAAATAGTTGATCAAACGTGTTTAAAAGTAAAACCAAATGAGATCATCTATTCAAAATCGACAATTCAAACACGATTTTTTTTTTATAGACAATTCAATTAAGATTTTAAATAGAAGATTTTATAATCGGCAATTCATCGTAATTTTTAAATAGCCGATGAAAATTCGATTTTGAAATATAAAATCTCTCATCGGGAAAAATACTTACTTTGTTTCTTACAACAATTGAAGGCTTCGCATTATGATTGCAAAGATCCAAACAAACCTCCATACCCGAATTCCCACACCCAACCACAAGCACCCTCTTCCCATTATACCCCTCGCCGCTCCGATACCCACTACTATGCAAAACGGCGCCGTCAAACTCCGCCACCCCCTCAATCTCCGGCACCACCTCCTCCGCATTCTCCCCCGTCGCCACCACCAGCCACGGCGACACGTACTCAACCTCCGCCGCCGTCCCCACCCTCCAGTAACTCCCGTCGAACTCCGCCCTCACCACCGTCTGATCGAAAACCGGCCGTATCGAAAACTCCTCCGCGTAATCCTCCAAATACTTCACGAACTGATTACGGCTCGGATACGTCGGAAAACTAGGCGGGAAGGGTAAAAAGGGAAGCTCGCAGTAGTGCTTGGGGAGGTGGAGCTTGAGGCGGTCGTAGGTTTTGAGCTGCCATAGGGAGGCGATGCAGCTTTCTCTCTCTAGGATGAGAGAGGGAACGCCTCTCTGCTTCAGGCACGCCGCCGCCGCGAGGCCGGAGGGTCCGGCGCCGATGATGATGGGGTTTGGGACCCACTGTGTGCGCTTGAAGCTGCCGGAGTTGATTAGGTTGGAGTAAGGGTCATTGACGGTTTTGCCCTCGATTTCCCGCAAGTAATCATCCATGGCGGAGGAGGTGATGGGTTAAGAATTAAGTCCCACTATATATATATACACACACACACGAGGAGTAGAGGTGATGGGTTAAGAATTAAGTCTCACTATATATATATGGCAAAAACTTTGTTGCATCCCGATGATGGTGCAACCGGATGTTTAATACTAATGTAAAGTCATGTGTCGTACAGCAACATTGTCGTTGTGGCTCATTCGGTAAGGCTATTAGGCTCTTACTCTCTCTAGACTTGGGTTCAAGTCCTAACAGTATTTTTTTTAAATTTTTTATTTTATTTTATTTTAATTCCAAAAAATTATAAAATTTTATTTTAATTCCAAAAAATTGCAAAATTAAGAAACTCAAACACTACTTCTCATTTTTACACTTTAATATTAGATTAAGGTAGCTCTACCAAAAAAGATATTAAATCAAATTATTGAATTAAATAAAAAATACTATACTTAAATCAGTTCCTACCAAGTGTTGACCATTAAAATAAAGTTTTTCTATCTTCCTTCCATTATTTTTTTAAATTTTATTTATTTTATTTTATTTTAATTCCAAAAAATTGCAAAATTAACAAACTCAAACACTCACCTTGTTTCTCATCTTTACACTTTGATACCAGATTAAGGTAGCTCTACCAAAAAAAAGATTAAATCAAATTATTGAATTAAATAAAAAAATATTATACTTAAATCAGTTCTTACTGAGTGTTGACCACTAAAATAATTTTTTTCTATCTTCCTCCCATTATTTTTTAAATCGAATTTGGAAAGAAACTTTATTACGAAAAAAGTATTAATTATTCAGAATAAAAGTATCATTTCTTATTAACTAATGTATCACTTGTCACAAATCAAAGTATCATTTGATATGAATAAAAGTATCACTTGTTCTTAATAAAAGTATCACTTCTCATGAAAAAAATATCAATCGAATATATCACTTGTTCGAATAAGAATATCACTTGTTATTAATCAAAGTGTCACTTGTTATGAATCAAAGTATCACTTGTTCTTAACAAAAGTATCACTTTTCATGAAAAAAGTATCAAATTATTCTCGAATTTATCACTTGTTCGAATAAGAGTCACTTGTTATGAATCAAAGTATTACTTGTTTTTAACAAAAGTGTCACTTTACGTGAAAAAAATATAAATTATACTGAATATATCACTTGTTCTGAATAAGAGTATCACTTGTTATTAATCAAAGTATCACTTGCTATGAATAAAATTATCATTTATTATGAATAAAAATATCACTTGTTATTAATCAAAGTATCACTTGCTATTAATAAAAGTATCATTTATTATGAACAAAAGTATCACTTGTTTTAACAAAAGTATCACTTTACATGAAAAAAATATCAATTATTTTGAATATATCACTTGTTCTGAATAAGAGTATCACTTGTTATTAATCAATGTATCACTTGCTATGAATAAAAGTGTCACTTATTATGAATAAAAATATTGTATTGTATCACTTTGTTAAATTAGATGTATCAACTAAACTAAGTATCAATTAAAAAAAGAAAAAAACTTGATCTGAAAATATACAATTGGTAAAAAAAAAAAAAAAAAATAATAAGTCAAACTTGGAATGTATCAATTAAACTGAATACATTATTTTTTAAAATAAATTAATTTGAAAAATATCAATTGATAAAAAATAAAAATAAGTCAAACTTCACTGCTGTTGGGACTCAAACCCAGGCAGCTCAAGTGAGAGCCTGATGAACAAATTATAATTCTCGCAAGTGCACGAATCGGTGTAGTACCTAATCTAGCAACTCCCGAGGTCGAACTCATAAGGACTCAGCTGGGTTCTAATTACTCTAATTATTTCACTATCTACTTAGTCCTAAACTAGGTTTGGTTTATTTAAAACTACGGAATTAAAATAGCAAGAAAGTAAAAGAACAAGTAAAATTAAAGCAAAGTGGATTGATGGGTGAGGTTTCAAGATTTGATGAAGAGTGCGGAGGTTTAGCAATCACTATGCCTAAGATGATCGATTCTTTCTCATTCTCTAGCTAGCATTTATGAATTTCTTTTGTTGGTTCATCCACTAAGGCTATAGGGATTCCGTATGATGGCGAGAGATCTCTAATTTATAATCCTAAGGGTCAATCAAGTGATCATATCATGAACCTAAGGATCATATCATGTTCAAGGATTTAAGGAACCATCTAAACTCTCCCAAACCAATTGTGACAATCTAGACACTTAATTGCGGGTCTAAATAAATAACTAGGGTATGATGCGCCGTATTATCTATTACCTATATTCTCTATAATTATCTAAGATGATGGCCAGTCACATTAAAGAATCATAGAGAAATCAAAAGCAGGCTCAACAATTAAGAAACAAAACAATTCATTCATTGAAAAATTAGGGTTTGAATCAATTCATCAAAAACATAGATCCTGCTAAACCCCCACACAAGGGGATTTAGCCACTCATATTCGTAGGAAAATAATCACAAAAGATGCAAAAATAATCCATAGAATTCAAGTATCAAAAACCCTAAACAAAACTGAGAATGAATAATACAACCTAGAATCTAGCGGATTGATCTTCGCACTTGATTCTCGAGTTGTGGTCTTCAATCTTCGTCTTGAATCTTCAACGGAGGAATGCCTTTGGTGTTTCTCTGCTTTGGGGGCTGGAAAAAGTCAAAATTATGGTGTGTCGTTCGAAGGAAAGAAGTCCGGAAGGGTTATATAGATTTCGGGCCGAAAAAAAAGCTGTTCTTGGGCTGTAGACGACGCGGACCGCGGTCCAGTATAAAGGCGGACCACGGTCCGACCTGTTATGTCCGCGCACTCCCGTCTGCAATTTTCTGCACTGACCAATTTGGAGAAAAACGCAATATCTCCTTCGATAACCGTTGGATCGTCACGAAACTTTGCCACAATGTTCCTAACACATATAAATACGATGTGGACGGTGGAGATCGGATTCTAGGATCGTTAGATCCGTGTTCCACTTGATTTTCCAACTGCCTTATTACACGAGCTCCGAAGCACGGTTTCTTCAACATCCGGCTTCAAATCCTCTTCATTCTTCATCCAAACAACTCCATATTTGCCAAAAATGCATCAATGGTCATGATTTCTTTCATTTTGGTGCCAAATGCCACCAAATATGCTCAAAACGCGCGAGAAACCTATAAAACCAAAAACCATCGAAAGTATACGATTCCAAGCAAAACAAAAGCTAAAAATATATGAAAAATTATGTAATAAGCTTAAAAATAATACGATGGGATGGTATAAAAACCACTCATCAAATCCCCCCCAAACCTAAGCCTTTGCTTGTCCTCAAGCAAAGAAACAAGATAAAAGAAAGATTATGACTAAGCATAAAAAAGATGAGCATAATAATTCAAGCCTAATTCAGTTTTTAGAAGAATACATCATTAGCATGTGAAAATCATTCAAGCTTGATGCCACCTTCAAAATAAAATAGAACATAGAAGTAGTGTAGTCCTTCTCCAGAAATGTGTATCACTCAAACACTCAAGTGTATAAGGGTAAAATCATCACTCAAACTCAACCCTAGGAGAGCGTCTTCATAAGCTTGCAGATTGTCTAATTCTACTCATAATGAACACAATTCATGGCAAAGATCTCGAATGTCTTACTTTAGGTGTAATGGGGCTAAGGTATGTAATAAAAAGACAGGGAATATATAGGAAAAGTGACTCATTAATGTACGAACAATCAAGAGATCTAGTAGAGCAACCAAATGATGATACATCAAAATAAACCTATAAAACTAACCACATTTGAATCACCCATAATCAAACAAATCAAGTCACCCCAAGTTCTCACTTTTTTTTTTCAAAATATACTCCCCTTTTCAACTTCCTCATTTTTTTTCTTCACTTTTTTTTTCTCCTCTTTTTTATCATATCTCAACTCTAACATATGTCATCAATAAACCCCTTTCAATCAAAGTTAGGAGTACATGCACAAGTCTCCCATATTCTATCCAATTGTTTACCTGCCAACTCTCTACCAATAATTAGATAAAGATTTCAGTATAACACAGTGTCATCAAGTTCAGTACCAGGCTAGATAGAATGAAAATCAATTCACACCAGTCTCATTTTTTTTTTGGCTTCAAAAATTTGTCCCTTGATCACCAAACCCTCACAAGCCTCCATTTCCTTCCACAACACTAATGACTCTACTAGATCCTCGGTTAACGCTAGTTAGGTTAGGCAATTTAAGTGGAGGTACATGAATAAAAAGGATACATTAAGCTCAAAGGGACTTACTAGGTTGATGTTCAAGGTAGGAATCATATTTGGCTCTGGCTAAAGAACGAGATAGTGCCTAAGATCATATCAATGACATATACGAAGAGTGTTCAATAAACTTCAAACAGACTCAAAGCAAGTTCTAAATGTTCTCCCTAAAGCGAGTATCACACATGAAAGAAATTGACACCGACATAGGATTTCGTCAGTTCACAATAGGCTCAAATTCTCACCAAAGGCTTTTGGACTACCATACTTTTACATCCTACATGTCCGAAAATTTCATCATGCTCAAATTCAATCCAACAATGCTTCAGCAAAGAAAAATTTTAAAGGCAAAAAATGCATAATCATCAAATAGCACAAGTCATAGCAGCTCAAATATCTAGTACATGGAGAATCATCAGAATCATAATAATAAAGATCAAATCAATAGGCTTCAAGATTCTACATACCCCCCCAAACCTATCTACAATCTACTACCTAGCACGAAAATAGAGTGAAATAAAGAAAATTGGGTAAACGAATCTTCCCTGATGTCTAGGCGAAGTCCGATTGATCTACATATGCGAAGCTTGATCTGCAGGCTCAGATCCAAAGTTAATCCCGACCGTATCAGCTCCCCTACTGCTCTGATATAGCTTATTATGCATTAAAAACCAATAGGTGAAGCTAGGGGTGTTACGGTATACCAAAAAATTGGTATACCGCACATACCGTACCAAAAAAAATACCGAAAATACCGAAAATTTGGTATACCGTGATTTTTGGTACGGTATGATACCGTACCGAAGTTTTTCGGTACGGCAACGGTATGAGATTTCTCATACCGCGGTATACCGTTGCATACCGAAATTTTGGTATGCAATGGTATACCGAACATATCGATTCATACTGAACCTCGATACATACCGTGTACCGATATACCGCGGTACATAAGGTATACCGAAGTAAATCGATTCATACCAAACATCGGTATATACCGTATACTGAAATATACCGATTCATACCCAATGTCGGTATATGCTGTATACCGATATACCAAACTATACCGATTCATATCAAACTATACCAATTTGTACCGAACTATACCGATGTATATCGAACTATCCATTATACCAATTTTAATATTATATTATACATTTATAGATTAATATTTGCCTAATAAATTAACCGTAGTCCGTACATATCTATTAAACCATGAAATGAATTCAAAAAATTTTAAATTACATAAGTAATACATACCAATTATTTGAATAGTTTTTTGAGATGTTTGATGGTATTTGCCTTGCTGGGTTGTGTTTTATTTTCTGTATTAGCATGTTCTACTGATTATCTTAGACATTTTTTTTTTGGATGGGATTTGCATGTTTTCTGCATCGGCATATTCTATTTTATGACAAGTTGTTTTTCGGTAGATCGTGTGTTTTGGTATAATGTTATATTTTCGGTATACCGTCCGTTTTGGTATATCGTTTGCTTCGATTTATCGAAGCTTTCGGTATACCGAAGTACGGTATGATATACCGAAAGAGCGGTATGGCAACGGTATGGAGATTGCTCATACCGAACTTTGGGTATATCGAACTACGGTATACCGAAGTTATCGGTACGGTAACGGTATGCATTTTCCCATACCGAACATTTTTGGTACGGTAAGCAGTATGAGAAAAATGTTACGGTATACCGTACCGAACACCCCTAGGTGATGCATATATGTCAATTTTCCTCCTCGGTTTTTTTTTTTTTTTAAAATTTATGGAAAGCAATAAATCTAACTAAGAAAACTAGAAAAACTCACAAACGTGGGTTGCCTCCCACGAAGCGCTGTTGGTTAGAGTCGTTGGCTCGACTTTGCTGAACAGATTAGAAACTTGGCGACTTTGGACGCCCGACTACAGCCTTGTCGAACACCTCCTTCGATGATGCTCCACAGACATCCTTCACCTTGAAATGTTTTTTGGTTCGTGGATTCATCAACTTCACCACACCATGCGGCAAAACATCCATCACATGAAATGGTCCGGAGAATGTAGAACTTGGGTATCCTGGAAAAACTCTAGAACCATCGTCATATAAAAGAACTTTAAGACTAGGATATAGTGTTTTACCCAGCGTGCTCTTCCCACATGCAGCTTTAGTGCGTCTGACATAGATGGTCTTCTTCGGGAACATGTCTGTTTGATCTTCAACACATTTATCCAATTTCGGAACACCAACATCAGTTGACTCCTCATCGAATAATGTGTGTATTCATAATCCCTCTGTACCATCAGAATCCTTCACTACATCATATGCATGCTGCACAAAGTTAACTTCAGCAGTTGAGGCATTAGTTCCCAATGTGGTTGGAGTTAGTGCTTTGAATTCTATAACCTCCCCCAAGACTTCCATCCTCACAGTTCATGATGGTACATCAACACAAGTCCTAGTGGTTGCCATAAATGGCCTCCCTAGGAGGATAAGCTGGTCACTTTGCCCTCGAGAAGTATCATCTGCATCAAGAACAATAAAGTCAACAGGAACAATAAACCTGTCAACCTTTACCAACAAATCTTCAACAATCCCCATTGGGGTCTTCACAGAGTTATCAGCAAATTGAAGCTTCATAGGTGTAGGCTTCAAATTGTTAACTCCCAGTGTTTTGTAGATAGAGTAGGGCATTAGGTTGATACCAGCTCCAAGATCTAGCATAGCTCGTGTAACTCTATCATTGCCCATAGAGATAGTGATGTCGAATCTTCCAGGATCTACTAACTTGGGCGATAGAGCCGATATATCAACTACAACACCCCCTGATTCAAGTGTAGGAAGATTTGTACTATACTCGTAATCCTTTTTGTTGGTGATGAGCTCCTTGAAGAACTTGGATTGCCTTGGAATACTCTTGATAAGGTGTAAAAGGGGAAGATTGATGTTAACCTTAGAAAGCATATTGAAAAGGGTAGAGAATTGCTTATCTTGCTTGCTTCCTTTCAGACGCCCGGGAAATGGTGGAGGAGGCTTGTATGGGTTCACAGCTTTATGCAAAGGAGTCCGAACAGTAGGCTTCTTCTCCTCATCTCTTGTCCTTTCATCAACAATAGTCATAGCTACTTCGTTGATTTTCTCTTTAGCCTTCTCTGAATTATCACCAAGCAAAATAGTAATGGACCTCGCCTCTTCAGTTTGTCCGGGTAGTTTCCCTTGTTGCATTTTAAGCAAAGCGACTTCCCGCGCTAGCTGGCCAAGTTGAGTCCCCAAATTTTTAGAAGTTGCTTTCACGTTCTTGACAGAAGTGGTAAGTGTCTCCATTTGCTCCCTAGAACTCTTCATAAAGGAGTATAAGGTGTCTTGCAAGATGGCCATGGAATTCTTGTCAGCTTCCTCAATCTTTGGGTGAGAGCGAGAAGATGATGTGCCTCCAAAGTTCTGCTGCTGATTGGTATTCTGTCCTCCATAATTCTGGTAACTCTTATAGTTGGGATTATACCCTTGCTGCTTATGGACAAAATTTTGGTGCGGCCTCTGATATTGCTTTCTCTCCTCCCATTCCTGATGTCCTATGCCTTGTCCCCAGTTAGCTTCTTCTTCTTGAAATTGGCTGTAGATGATATTAAACTGGCATTGGGCAGTTGAGTGTTGTGGATCATCACAAATGGTACAGACCTCGCCAATCTTTGGGGCTTGTACTTGGGTCCGCTTGAGCTCCTTGATTTCTTGTCTAAGCAGTTGAAGCTCCTTAATAGTATCATCCGCGTACGCATCCCGCACATCCGGCGTTCCACGTTGTCTCACACTCTGACTTCTTTGTACGGAACGAGCCTTCAACGTCTCACAAAGTTCATGCAATGCACTTGGAGTCAGTGCAAGAATGCCGCCGGGAGCCATGTTGTCAACCATAATCTGACACGGCAAGAGCAATACATTGTAAAAGAACTCATTCAACATTGCAACCTGGTAATTATGATGTGGGCATTGGATGAGGAGTCCCTTGAATCTATCCCAAGCTTCATGATATGTCTCATTGTCAAATTGAGAGAAAGTAGCAATCTGCTGCCTCAACTCATGGCTCTTGCTTCGGGAGTAGTATCGCTCAGTGAATGCTTTGAACACGTCCTCCATTGTTTGCAAAGAATTAGCAGGTAGTGTGTTCAACCAAGTCTTGGCCTTATCCTTAAGAGTGTAGGGAAACAATCGTCTTCCCAATTGATCAGTAGTGAGCCCGTTGAGAGGAAGAGTCCCCAGTGTAGCATAGAACTCCCTCATATGAGCAAGAGGATCTTCAGTTGCTAGCCCATAGAAAGATGGCAGCATATGATAGTAGATAGGCTTCAGATCATAATTCCTTGCGGTCTCTTCTAGGACGATGCAGGTGGTATTGGCTCCAAGTATCGGTCTTGTGTAGTCTCCCTGCAACCTCTCTGGTTCAGGATTGTTCTCAATTCGCTCCATTATAATTTTGTCTTCCGGTTCTTTCCTCGTAACGCGAGTCCCCACTCTGTGTATGTTATCGATAAAAGGCGCAAGTTCTAGATTTTGCGACCTTCTACCGTGCATAAACCTACAGAAAACTCAAAGAGTAAGATTCGACACAGTAAAAGAACAGAAGAAGTAAAAACCAACTTGAAAATAAAATCTAAAGAAATAAACAGCTAGTAAAAAGAATAATCAAAATGACTGAGTCCCCGGCAACGGCGCCAAAAACTTGATGAACAAATTATAATTCTCGCAAGTGCACGAATCGGTATAGTACCTAATCTAGCAACTTCCGAGGTCGATCTCACAAGGACTCAGCTGGGTTCTAATTACTCTAATTATTTCACTATCTACTTGGTCCTAAACTGGGTTTGGTTTATTTAAAACTACGGAATTAAAATAGTAAGAAAGTAAAAGAAGAAGTAAAATTAAAGCAAAGTGGATTGATGGGTGAGGTTTCAAGATTTGATGAAGAGTGCGGAGGTTTAGCAATCACTATGCCTAAGATGATCGATTCATTCTCATTCTCTAGCTAGCATTTATGAATTTCTTTTGTTGGTTCATCTACTAAGGCTCTAGGGATTCCGTATGATGGCGTGAGATCTCTAATTTATAATCCTAAGGGTCAATCAAGTGATCATATCATGAACCTAAGGATCGTATCATGCTCAATGATTTAAGGAACCATCTAAACTATCTCAAACCAATGGTGACAATCTAGACACTTAATTGCAGGTCTAAATAAATAACCGGGTATGATGCGCCGTATTATCTATTACCTATATTCTCTATAATTATCTAAGATGATGGCCAGTCACATTAAAGAATCATAGAGAAATCAAAAGCAGGCTCAACAATTAAGAAACAAAACAATTCATTCATTGAAAAACTAGGGTTTTAATCAATTCATCAAAAATATAGATCCTGCTAAACCCCCACACAAGGGGATTTAGCCACTCATATTTGTAGGAAAATAATCACAAAAGATGCAAAAATAATCCATAGAACTCAAGTATCAAAAACCTTAAACAAAACTGAGAAGGAATAATACAACCAAGAATCTAGCGGATTGATCTTCGCACTTGGTTCTCGGGTTGTGGTCTTCAATCTTCGTCTTGAATCTTCAACAGAGGGATGCCTTTGGTGTTTCTCTGCTTTGGGGGCTGGAAAAATTCGAAATTATGGTGTGTCGTTCGAAGGAAAGAAGTCCGGAGGGGTATATATATAGGTTTCGGGCCAAAAAAAAAGCTGTTCTTGGGCTGTAGACGACGCGGACCGCGGTCCAGTACAAAGGCGGACCGCGGTCCGACCTGTTATGTTCGCGCACTCCCGTCTGTAATTTTCTGCACTGACCAATTTGGGGGAAAACGCGATATCTCCTTCGATAACCGTTGGATCGTCGCGAAACTTTGTCACAATGTTCCTAACACATAGAACTACAGTGTGGACGGTGGAGATCGGATTCTAGGATCGTTAGATCCGTCTGCCACTTGATTTTCCAACTGCCTTATTACACGAGCTCCGAAACACGGTTTCTTCAACATCCGGCTTCAAATCCTCTTCATTCTTCATCCAAAAAACTCCATCTTTGTCAACAATGCATCAATGGTCATGATTTCTTTCATTTTGGTGCCAAATGCCACCAAATATGTTCAAAACGCGCGAGAAACCTACAAAACCAAAAACCATCGAAAGCATACGATTCCAAGCAAAACAAAAGCTAAAAATATATGAAAAATTATGTAATAAGCTTAAAAAGAATACGATGGGATGGTATAAAAACCACTCATCAAATCCCCAATCGGATGCACAGGAGACCAACTCTTGTCAAACTTCACTGTTGTTGGGACTTCACTGCACAACACTATTGTCATATTTACAAACCGGAATGTATAAGTAATAAGCATCCGGTTGCAGATGCAATCGGATGCACAAGAGACCAACTTATATATATACACACGCGAAGAGGGAGAGAGAGGATTCGTAAAAGATTTGACATGCAGAAAGAGAAATTTTTATTTAGGAAGAAAATAAATTAATTAGAGAGACATGTGGTTGGTCGTCGTGTTCAGGAGCAGATCCAGGAATTTTAACTACCTTGGGCTGCTCAGTGCTACAGTACTATGGTATATTGGAGCAAGCTCAAATCGATAATGGTTGTGTGATCTATATGGTTGAGTTATTAGGTCTGTGAGTATGATTGTTTGTGTTTATGTATATAGTCGATGTTGGGTATCAACTCCGCCAGTAGCGTGTCTTCAGCGGCTCAGACCGCATGTCAATCGGGTTACTTTCACACCACTGATAGCCCAAGTACAGTCGGCCATGATAACTCGGTGGCTCTAAGTTTCTCACACACTCTAAGCGACGAAGAAGCGATACAGTAAGAGAAACACTTGACTGCGCACACACTACACCCCTCATCAAGACCTAGTTGCCTCTTATATACATTAGGGCAACACTAAGAAAATGAGTATTAGTTGGGCCTCCAAGAGTTGGCGGGCCAGACTTAAACTTGGGTTGGGCCTAATATAGTATAACAATAGATGATGGTCTACACGTGAAGGGACATGTTGAAATATCTCTTCATCGCACATCGACTTGAGATTGATCCTTGCTTCTACATAGAACTTGGATGATTTTCCACTAAGTGACCCATTTAACAGCGGAAACAAAATTCCTTATTAAATTAATCCTTGTTATAATTAACAACAATGATACAATTAATAATTAAAAAAGTAGTATTATGTGGTGCAAATTTCAGTTGACAATTAGTGAATGCTAGCAAATACAGTTGATAACTTAGATATAATTTCCATTATTTTCTATTTTTAACTTAATTAATAAAAGAAATAATTTTAAATAATGCAGTAAATTATTTACAGTAATTTCAAGGGGGTGAAGAAAGCGTAAGAAATGCCTTTAATTGGTTTATTATTATGTTTTTAGGATAAAAAGACAAAGTAACAATAATTAAATATATTGAGTCTCGCATATAAAATAACAAATTATTAAATAGATTTTCAAGATTTCCAAAAGTAAAGATGTTTAAATTTGTCTAGTAAAAGGATGGTATAAAAACATGACTAATAAATATTAAATCAAATGGGTTTTAAATATTTGAGCTTGGTTGAACAATAGTAATGAATTTTTTTTTTGAAAAACCTACCTTGGTCTGCAGTCCTACTGGGGCCCTTAGTGGATCTGCCCCTGGTCGTGTTGGTAGTGGAATCGGAATCGAACCGTATTAACTTTGATCGTTTGTCGTGATTTTTTTTTAAAAAAAATTGAATTTTGAAGAAAGTATAATGTTTGTGAAGCATAGAGTATCATTGATTTGAATAAATAAGGAAATTGGACTTATATGGAAAGTTAGAGATGATTTGTTCATATATGGAAGGTTCAATGCATATATGTACATAGAATTATTAACATAATAAATATGGAAATAAGATCTAAATTGGAAAAATATATTAATTATTTTATTCATACATACATGCATGGAATGTGTATTTACATTATATATTTCGGTAATATACATAGAACGTACATATTGGTAGTATAATTTGAATTAAGTTATCATGTAATTAATATAGCTTTCTGTAATTAAAGTATTATTCCATAATTAGTACTTTTTTATATACGTATGTCTTAAAATTACGTATAGGATTTTCGAAAATTAAACGAGATCTAATAAGAAAATTGTTGATTTATGGGGAACAAATCACCTGTCTATTTTTATGTGTTTAATTTATGTCTATTAATTATATTAATGATTACATATTCTAATTGAGATTTGTTAATTATAGAGACGACAATTACTTTATGTATACGGGAATAATGGACAGTGGGTCTTATATAATTGATTTATAGATGATTGATTTATTATATTTTGAGTTAATTGAGTGTGGGTAGCAGGTACACATTGTATTCGTTCTCATTGTCTTCCACTAATTAGATTTTGGACCATTAATTAGTGTCACATTTTGTACATATTATCAATTTAGAAATAAACTTAACCTTTTTAATTGAAATTTTCTTTTTTAAGATACTTGTGATTATCCGAAGCGGAATAATTTCGGTATCACATAACAGTTTAATTTGAAGTAAGTTCAGATTCAAATTTATTACTCCCTCCGTCCCGCTCGACTTATCTTGTTTCTTTTCGACATGGAGATTAAAATGAGTAGGTGATTGTGTGTAGAAAAGTAGGCCCTACAAAGAAAAAATAGGAGTTTGTGTAGTACTCTCTCGGTCCGAATATATATACCTATTTGTTTTTTCACACATGCATGCTACTAGGCCTATTATATACCTCCTCTTTATTAGGCTTTCAGTAATAATTTTCTTTTAATTAGGCCTTATTTGTTCGTGGGCCTAACTATTCATTTTATTGGAAGTCCAAATAAACCCAAATGTGAATTCGAGAACCCTATGATTAAAAAAACATTATTTAATTTTCTTAATAAAAGAAATATAGAAGAGCTTAGAATTAGAGATTTAATACTATGAGCAAATAGTGCAAAATCTTGGATGTTCAGAAAACAAATTATTATTTTTTAATTTTAAAATTATAGACTTCGTTTTCTAAGATTCTTAATTCATCTTTATTGAAAATTAATTGTCAATGAGTCGAATCTATCATACATATATTACATGTTTCTTGTATTATGTAGATTACTAAAAATTATGTCATTCTTGAAACTGTATAGTTCGTCCCGTAATTTTTGATTCGAGATACACTATTTAAAACTAACATACTTAAGTCCAAATCTATCATAAATACATTTTATATATTTATTGTATTGTGTATGTTATTTTGTGTACTATGGTGCAAATTACACTAAATATATGTTCTATAAAAATGGAATACTGTCATTAATTTAGGGTGCTTTTTAAGATGTTATTTTAATTGTATTCATTTTTTTTTACCGCATAAGCAGTTTTTTTTATTTACAAAAATCTATTTCTTACTTAGTTTTTAAAAAATAAAACAGCAAATTTGATTGAATACATAAAAATATATTAATGTGCTTCTAATGCTTAAAAAATCATAATTTTCGGGACAATCATAAATATCTAATTTTTAATATTTAAACTAAAAAATCCTACTTTTGATTAAAATACTTTTTAAACAAAAATAAATAAAAATTAATTATATTAAGCATCTGCAAATAAACCCCACAGCTATAATTATAATGTTAATTAATGATATCTCCCGAAAGAAACACCTACTATTAATTACACCAGCAGCAATGATTAACCCTAAATCTAGAAAAATTATGGGACAAAGCAATAGGGAAATAGGGGAAAATTGCCCAAACAGAGTGAAAACGGCGTCGTACCACCTCGAGAGTTGTGACCGTTACTCCTGCCATTTTTTGAATACAGCTGTTGCTACCGCACCTACACACCGCCCCGTCCTCCCTTTTCTTGATAAATCGTGCGGCGGATTCGCTCTAAAACAGCGCAACCGCAGGAAATGGAACCGGAGACAATCTAACCACTGACCCCTCTCTCTCTCTCCGCCCCGCTTTGCACTGTCTCCTCTGCACCAAATTTGTCCGTTTCTTCCTTTCCTCCTCATCATTCACCTTTCGAAATCGAAAGTAGAAAGTTAAAATAAATTCGGCATATAGATACATAGACTTTTGTATCTATATACAGTAAAAATCTTGCTTGGAGCTTCTGGTTTTCACGGAGGTGAGGTGATGCTTGTGTTTGGTATTTTTTATATATTTTTGTGTGTTCTTTTTTAGACCCTTTTGTTGAAACCCTTTTTTGCTTCGAGTCCTTTAGGTAAAACGGAAAAAGTTATAATCTTGGAATATTTGGATATTCCTCATGAATCATGTCTTAAGAATGGAGGCAAAAGTTGTGTGAATCATGTTGGCTTTATGTGTGCTAAGTGAGTTTAGGTTCCAGGTTTCTTGTTTGAAGCTATTAATTATGATTTTTCTTGGAAGTGATTTTAGAGAGAGACTCGATTTTTAGTATTTATTTGGCATTTGTGAGTGCATTTTGTGACTTGATTGTTTCTTTGAGTAGGTCTATTTTGAGTAGTAGTTTGTGATTTTGTAGTTAGATTTCATTTGTTTAGGCATTAAGATGGATTTCTAGAAGTAATTTTAGAGAAAGACTCGATTTCTAGTGGTTATTTGGAACTTCTGAGTGCATTTTGTGATTCGATTGTTTCTTTGATTAGGTTTATTTTGAGAAGTATTTGTGATTTTGTAGTTAGATTTCTTTTTTTAAGCCATTAAGATGGATGTTTAGAAGTAATTTTAGAGAGAGACTCGATTTTAATAGTTCTTTGGCATTTGTGATTTGATTGTTTCTTTGATTAGGTCTATTTTGAGAAGTAATTGTGATTTTGTAGTTAGATTTCTCTTGTTGAGCCACTAAGATGGATTTCTAGAAGTAATTTTAGATAAAGACTCGATTTTTAACCGTTTGTGATTGATTGTTTCTTTGATTAGGTATATTTTGACAAGTAATAGTTTGTGATCTTGTAAATGTGAAGAAGTGAGAACAAATGGGTTGTGCGCAGTCTAAAATCGACAACGAGGAGTCGGTTTGTAGATGTAAGGAGAGGAGGAATCTTATGAGGGAGGCCGTTGTTGCAAGAAATGCTTTTGCATCGGCCCATTCCGGCTACTCCGTATCCCTTAAGGATACCGGGGCCGCGTTGAGTGACTTCGCCGGAGGCGAAGTCCCCACACCGCCGCTTGAGACAGCTGCGCCGTTGGACCCTCCGGTTGTGGATCGCCCTCCGCCTCCTCCCCCATCTCCGATGGAGTCTAACCTCCCTCCCCCTCCCCCACCGCTACCTAGCTTTTCGCCTATGCCCCCTCTTCAACGGGCGGTTACAATGCCTGTAGGGATGTCGCATTCGGATAGTCGGAAAGGGAAGATGAAAGGGATAGCTATCGATGAGGGTGATATGTACGAGGTGGATGAGGAGGAGGAAGAGGAAGAGGAGGAGGAGAAATTAGGGTTTCGTCGGAGGAAGAAAGGGGTCGACGAGGCAGAAGTAGAGACTCCGATAAGGCCTCCCCCTAACCCGACGACTCCACCCGATAGTCAAGGGCTGGCATGGGATTACTTCTTTATGGATAATATGCAACAGTCGAATTTGAACGAGGTTGAGGAGGAAGGGGAGGGTTATGTGGAGGAGATGAACGGGAATCTCGATCTTAATTTCGACAACGTGGGAGGGAACAATTTTAAGACTCCGGAGAAGCCAATGGGGTTCCGCAAGATCGAGGAGTTCAAGACACCGGAGGAGACACCGGTGTCCGTTCCTGCTGAGAAGAAGTTTACGCACTCAAACACGGCGCCTCCTGCAATAAGTAGAGTTGTCGCCGGTGGGAATGCTGCTGGGAATAACAACGGCGTGGATTTGTTGAAGATTTTGGGTGAGATCGACGATCATTTCCTTAAAGCTTCCCAATGCTCACAGTCGGTTTCGAAGATGCTGGAGGCCACAAGGTTGCACTACCATTCAAATTTCGCTGATAATCGAGGTGATTTTTGCAATTTACGGTTTTTGCTTAACTGTCTACTTTTGTTATGCTAATTTTTCTTGTCTTGCATGAGTTTCTTGTCTTGATATACGGAGTTCGATTTTGTATAGTCATTTACATGAATGTTGAATACTGAAATCTGAAATCTTATACCTTATATACATTATCTGATACTGTATTTATACACTGAAAACTCAATGCATAATCTAAATCGAATTATACGATTCGGGACATGATCCTACCTTAAGATCTTGTGGAAATTGTAGCTTTTCTAGATATAGATTCGGAAAAAGTAGCTTCTCTAGATATACTTTTTCAAGCCTAGATAAATCGAGTAGTTTTGCGCGTTGCAAGTTCCTATACAGTATGTTAAGAAAAGGTTTTATTTGGAAATTCTTTAGCTACTCGTATATCGGATAACTCAAATGGTTTGAGAAGTGGGACTAGCATTGAAAAGTATCGGCCAAGTCGCTATTCATGTAAGTTTACAATGTCTTGTATTTCAGGGCACATCGACCATGCGGCTAGGGTCATGCAAGTTATTACTTGGAACAAGTCTTTCCGCGGCGTGCCGAATAGCGAAGGGGCGAAAGATAACTCCGATCCGGATGATTTCGAGACACACGCCACCATCTTGGATAAGTTGCTCGCGTGGGAGAAAAAGCTATACGAAGAAATAAAGGTAAATCTCCCCCTAAATCCATCGTATACGTGGGTAATTAGAAACTCTTGGCTTGTGAGTTTATGTTGTGTTGGTGATGGTAGGCCGGCGAGCAAATGAAACGCGAGTATCAACGGAAAGTTTCCGTGCTGAATAAGCTTAAGAAACGCAATGCTAGTGCCGAGCAGATTGAGAAAGCGAAAGCCGGTGTGAGCCATCAGCACACGCGGTACATTGTCGACATGCAGTCCTTGGATTCAACCGTCTCGGAAGTTAATGACATACGCGATAAGCAGCTGTTCCCGAAGCTCGTCTCTCTCGTTCACGGGTGAGTTCTTTTCTATTTCTACAATAACTTTTAAGTTGGGTAGTATGAATTGGTTGTAGATATCCAACCCCTTCTCCTTGCCTTATGTGTTAATATCTTGATGCATGCGCGGATTTAGTGGGCGTTTCGACACCCTAAATTCTGTACGATCCCGGATTTCATCGGTGGATTTTTTAAAATTTACTATTTTGCCCGTCGTATATTGGTTTTGAGATTTTGCCTTATGTGTTGATGTCTTGATGCATGCGCGGATTTAGGGGACGTTCCGCCACCCTAAATTCTATACGATCCCATCTTTTTCTTGAAATTTTACTATTTTGCCCGTTGTATATTGAGATTTTGCCTTATGTGTTGATGTCTTGATGCATGCGCGGATTTGGGGGGCATCCCGGCCCCCTAAATTGTATACGATCCCGGATTTTATCGGTTTTTTTTAAATTTACTATTTTGCCCCTGCTGTATATTGAGATTTTGCCTTATGTGTTGATGTCTTGATGCATGCGCGGATTTAGGGATTTAGGGGGGATTCCGGCCCCCTAAATTCTGTACGATCCTGGATTTTATCTGTTCTTTTTTTTTTAAAAAAAATTACTATTTTGCCCCTGTCGTGAATTGGTTTCGAGATTTTGCACTCGTAAGACTTGCCTAATGTGTTGATGTCCAAATTTTATTTGAAAATTTACTATTTCGCCCCCGTCGTGCAGGATGACGACGATGTGGGAGTCGATGTGCATCCACCATGACAGCCAGCTCAAGATCGTGACCGACCTCCGTACCCTAGACGTGTCGGGCGTCCTGATCGAGACAAGCAAGCACCACCATGAGCGGACCAAGCAGCTCGCAGCCGTGCTTGAGCAGTGGCACACCCAGTTCGAGAAGCTCGTGACGAACCAGCGCCACTACATCGCCGCGCTCAACAGCTGGCTCAAGCTCAACCTCGTCCCGATCGAGAGCAGCCTCCAGGAGAAGGTCTCGTCCCCTCCCCGGCCCCCGGCCCCACCCATCCAGCCGCTCCTCCGTGCGTGGCACGACCACCTCGAGAAGCTCCCCGACGAGGTGGCCAAGGGCGCGATCTCCTCCTTCGCGGCCGTCATAAAAACCATCATCATCCACCAAGAGGAAGAAATGAAACTAAAAGAGAAGTACGAAGAAACGAGGAAGGAATACTTCAGAAAGAAGCAAGGGTTCGAGGAATGGTATCAAAAATACGCGACGAAACACACGCCTCCTCCCGAGGAGGGCGATGCGGATCGGACGGGGGAGAGCGGGACGAAGGATCCGGTGGCGGAGCGGCAGTTCGTGGTGGAGAGCTTGAAGAAGAGGATGGAGGAGGAGATGGAGGAGCACCAGAAGCACTGCATGCAGGTGCGGGAGAAGTCGCTCGGGAGCCTCAAGATAAGGCTGCCGGAGATTTTCCGCGCGCTGTCGGATTACGCGCACGCGTGCTTCGAGGCGCACGAACAGCTGAGATCGCTTACGGTGTCGCAGCATCCTCATGTAGAGGCGTAGATCTTTGCAGTGTTTAGGGTTTTGTTTTGTGGAGAAGTAGACTTTGATGAAACTGTTGGACTTCAACTCGTTAATGCTAATGAGTTGTTCATCTTATTGTTGGGACTTCTTCCATTATTGTTCTTTGTTTCGACATCGCTTAACGGGTCAAAATTTGTAAAGTTTTACAATTTTTATAAATTATGATAGGTAATTTGAAAAATACTCCACCCGTCCTATTAATAATATGTTATTTGATTTTTGACTAATTAATTTGTAGCTCCAAATTCTTTTTTATTTTTTAAAACAATACATTATTAATAGACCACCCTTTTACTACAAATAGAATGGAGGGAGTATATAGTTATGTTGGTTACCGATCTTTTGTAATAATTCAAGTGTATTTACATATCCATTTTTTGGTCAAATAACGTGGAAGTGTCCGTTTTTGTCTTGTAATGTGAACGATTGTCTGTTTTTTCTTCCTAAAAAATAATATACTTAAGCTTTTGTTTATTAAAGTCAAATAAATATTAAATAATACTTCCGAGTTATCGGATATACAAATAAATCACTCGTACATTAGGCAATGAAAATAAGTGCGTAAAGTATATTCTCTGATATAAAACAAAAAAACATAACATTTCAAAATCCGACCAAAAATAGATATGACCACATCATATGATAAAAAAACGAACATATTCCTTCATTTTTTTATTTTTTTTTTACTCCATCTGAATATATTGTGTATATTATATTAAAATTGTCAAATTAGCATTCTTTTGAAAACTTTGTGGCTCTTCCCTATGTATATTTTCCCTTTGTATCGAGTTTTATTTGGATTTTGTAGATAAATGGAATGAAATAATAAGTAAAATATGTGTATGAGAAAATAAATCAATCAAATACCAACTCTTCAATTACTTAATGGCCGTTGTGCTTGAAATATTGAATAAGCTTTCGACACGTGGCGGGATCTGGGCCGTCTTAAGGGAAAAAGGGGTTAGAAAATACTCCATCGCAACCTTTATTTTTGAATTTTGAAGACCGTTTTTTTAATTTCTTCTCTCTTAAAGAACACCAACTCTTCTACCGAATTTCGCCGACAATTAGTAGATACAGGCCGCCTGTGTTTCTGATTTTATTGGATGCGTGGATGTATTTGGATTTTCTTGTGGATGCGCGAGTAATCGGTTGGAGTTTTGGTGTTTTTGCTGTTCAATTGAAATTCATCAGGTTAGTATTGTATTCAAATCCCAAGTTCTTGTTATTTATCATTCGAAGAAGGATTAAATCGCTGTTCTACTCTAAGGATTATCATCAGTTCAGAATCCAATTTTAAACGAGACTTTATTTTGAATTTTTTTTTTTGGCTTTTAAGTCATTACTTTTAGGTATTTTGCTTTACGTCTTTTTTTCTGGATCTTTCGTTTTTCTTGATTAAGATATTCAAGTATAGGCGTTTTCATTGAGTTCAGAATCTGGACTGAAATTTCGTTCTGGAGAAAGGTGAGGAATTAACCATTTCAGCTTGGAGTTCTTTCTCTTTCTGGATTTTATATCGTTTTTTAGTAGGAGTACCAGAAAAGTGTACAAGATCACTTGAATTCATCCAACGGATAGTTGATGCAGTAAATCTTGAGAGTATAAGATCATTTATTGAATTATTCAGCAATTTAACTTACATTTCTTGAAGTGAGATTTCTGATTAAGTGTAGAAGAAAGTGAGGGAATTGCGTTTTCTTACTCATTAGTTGGCAAGTTGTTTTCTATCTTCTGTTATGTGCATATCCTGACTTCTCATTTACTTCCAAATTCTAGATCTTGATTTCATCGTGGATTTCGACAGTGCCTACCTCATTATAGGGTAGCATATCATGATTTGGGGAAGAAATCCTGAAAAAAACTGCCTACATACTGGAGTAGGTTTGGGAATTAACTTGTCAGCTAGATATGGAGAGTGATTTGGGGAACAATAACCCTTCAGACACTGCCAGAAATGGTCTGCAAAGAGCTCGATCTTTACATGGGTACTTTTCAAAGATTTCTCTATGAAGGACATAGAACACTAAGTTGATGTATTCTGTATTTCTTGTTCTTTTTAACCTCTTCATTGTCGACATCAAGGAGTTGAAGTCGTGTTCGCTTAATGTGCAACCAATTTCAGAAGTTGGTGTAATCTCTGAACATGTGGTGGCCTGTGAATTCACGATTTCTTCCCCATCCATCTTTGTTTTCTCAACGAAGTGAATAATTAAAGAAAAACTTTGACAAATGGATCTGGCTGAAAGTTCATCTTTTCCTTTTCGAAAGACAGAACAATGCACACACACACTTCATTCATGCTACATAGTTAATGGCCCTTTTTCATAATGCAGGAGAACAAGCGGCCCTACACGGCGTTCCACAAAGGGACAGTGGACTGCAGAAGAGGTCAATATAAATATTATTTATGATTGTAACAGATAAACTATTAGGTCTATAAAAGCAACCAGTGTTTGTACATTCTTATTTTTCCTATATTTAAAAGGTATTGCTCCTTGATTGGAACATATTGAGTAAAATACACAGATATGAGTATGAGTTCATCTTGCATTCTCCTTTTATAAGTGAAATTTCATTGCATTTTTTCATTTGAATTTTCCATTTATAATTTAATCATCACGGATTATGGAAATTGACAATTTGTAATTCTAATATAACTACTTTTCACCTTTGTTACAGGACGAGATATTGCAAATGGCTGTTCACCGCTTCAAGGGGAAAAATTGGAAAAAGATAGGTAGGAAGATGAGTCTCGATCTTTGTGTTGCGAAATTGGATTTAAAGTGGGTTCTGTTATTCTTGGTTTCTTCTACTACCTCTAAATGACAGTAAATACTCATAATCATGCCTGCCACTTTCTCCATCTTAGTTGTTGCCTTTGAATAGTTGCAAGATCGAAAAGTTCTAATAGTTATTCATATTGCCTTTTCTGGTGTGTAATGATTTGTCCAGCCGAGTGTTTTAAGGACCGGACAGATGTTCAGTGCCTGCATAGGTGGCAGAAAGTTCTTAATCCAGATCTTGTCAAAGGTCCATGGACGAAAGAGGTAGACAACTTTACTTGTCATTCATAGATTTGATGCATCGTTTATTATTGGTATCTTTCTTTGTATTAATTCCTCTTCTGATACTTGGTTAGGAGGATGAAGTAATAGTTGAGTTGGTCAACAAATATGGTCCAAAAAAGTGGTCTACAATTTCAAATCATCTTCCTGGACGCATAGGGAAGCAATGTCGTGAAAGGTAACCTTTGCTGGATTCTTTTGTTGATACTCTATTGAAATTTTTTAATAATACTCATTTCAGAAACTCTACAGTTGTAGTCATGAGTTCCACATTTTGTCATTCTTCTATATTGTTGTTTATCTTTGTACGTCGTGTACATAACCTGTTGATTTCTTGTATTCTTGTTTCTGCAGTATGCTTTATGTGTCGATGTTACTCATTTTTCAGGTGGCACAATCATCTTAACCCTAACATAAACAAGGAAGCTTGGACACAAGTCGAGGAATTAACTTTGATCCGGGCCCATCAAATTATTGGAAACAAATGGGCAGAGTTAACTAAGTTCTTGCCTGGGAGGTACACGAACTCATTTGGTTACTCGAAGCTTTAACTTGTTAACATTTTTGTATCAAATGTGATTTTTCCTGGCTATTTACTCTTTTTGAGTACCTTTATTGCCTATATGTTTCACCAGAAGTGACAATGCAATCAAAAATCATTGGAATAGTTCGGTCAAGAAGAAATTGGAGACGTACATAGCTTCCGGATTACTTTCACAGTTCCAAGGTCTGCCTCTTGTGAATCATCGTAATCTATCAGAAGCGCCCTCTTCTTCAAAGCTACATCAAAGTAGTGAAGATAATAGTGTCGTGAAAGATGGAGTAGAAGTGGAGGAAGTTTCCGAATGCAGTCAAGGTTCGAATATTGCCAGTATGTTTCAATCTACTGGCAATATAATTGCAAATCACTTAGGCGACTCCGGAGTATCCCAAGAATCAAGTTCACTTCCATACTCAGAAGATTATCGTCCTGCATTTCAAGATGAACTAGATGCACCTTGCGGACTGAGTGACAAGTTTCTTGAACATGATTTCTCTCTAGATTGGGGGGCCTTTGCAGAGAAAGATTGGCAACTAAATCCCAATGAGCTAGCAGAGACGCCTTTGCTAGATACTGGGAAAGATTCACAAGGAATGTTCATCTCAACATCTTCAAGTGGACAGGATATTAGCCATGAAGCAGTATCATTTGCACAAGAGTCTCAAATGCATTTAGGGACTTCTACTTACATAGTAAACATGGTTATGGATACTGACACCCCAAACAACATTGCTACTTCAGAATGCAGGATGGTTTACCCTGAAGCTCATCATGGTGGATGTTGTCCCTCCAAAGATGTTCCTAGCCACATCGATTCATTGTTCCGTCATTATTCAAGGCTTCAGATTCCTGCAAGTAGCACTTTTGCTTCGCAATCTTTTTGTATGCCTTCTGATATGCTGGACAGTTCATTGTCTCAACTTCTTCCTTCCGCTATGCAACTTCCTGCTACTGATGGTCAACTTATGTTCAGTATTGATATGAATCAGTGTAGTAATTCACATGTCGGCCATGAATCTATTCCACTAAGTACACATGATGGCTTTATATATCCCAAGGAATCTGATTGCTTACCATGTGAAGATAACTCTGTCGAGGCAATGGAAGCTCCAAAGCTAGTTTCAGTTAATGATCTTTTCTTGACATCGTCCAATGATTCCCAGCACTGTCCTTCGGTGGACAAGGAAAATAAAGCTGAAGAACAGAAGGATTCTGGTGCTTTATTCTATGAGCCTCCATGTTTTCCTACTTTGGATGTATCATTATACAGTTGTGACCTTATACAATCAGGTAATGATGGGCATCACGAGTACAGCCCTCTTGGCATCCGTAAACTGACAATATCTTCCTTGACTCCCTTCAAACTGTGGGATTCACCGTCAAGGGATAATAGCCCTGTTGCTGTTCTCAAAAGTGCTGCCAAGACTTTTAGAGGCACGCCATCAATATTGAAGAAAAGAAGCCGTGATTTGGTGTCTCCGTTATCTGAAAAGAGAGATGAAAAGAAGCTTGAAGGTTGTAGAGAGCAAGAATGGTTTTCCAATCTGACCAATGAATTTTCCCACTTAGAGGTTATGTTTGAGGAATGTTTAGACAACAAAGAAAACACAACCCCTTCTTGTGGACTGCAACAAAATGATGGCAATAAAAGCATCGTCATTACAGAAAGAGGAATATCAGCAGAAGAGTTTAATAACACTGATTGTGCAAACAAGATAGCTGAACAGATTGCTGGCGGTGATGCCAGAACCAAGAGTGCAGACAATAATGGCTCAACTGAAACTGTGAGATCTCTTATTTTATGTCCACGGGCATTAATGAGTTTCTGTGCATAAGAATCTTCAAATACTGATAACTGAAGAATGTATAGTGTGTTCTCAAATGAAATCCTCCTGATTAATTTTAGGAGTTGGTTATTCTTTGTGGTTGTACTAGTTGTAAGTCTGCATGTAACGTTCAAATGGGAATGGCCCTTCACAATTTTCTCAATTCTGATGTTTTGCTGTTTTGTTTCTGGCAGGCAAATGATTCTTCTGGAGTCCTTCTTGAACATGATGTCAACGACATGCAATTCCTCTCTAATGATAAAGCTCTTTGTCGAAGTTCTACAGCTCTTGACGAACAGTCTTCACGAAGATTAGATGCTATGTCAAAACGTGGAGCCATTTTAACTTCCTCGGATACACGCCTTTCTGTTATTTGTTCTCCTCGATTCTGTTCAAAGGAGAAGGCTAATCTATTCATAACTACATCTCTGCAATCCTCGAGCCCTTCAGGGAAGAAAGTTGAGACTTCTGGCAAAGGCATATCCATTGAAAACAATAACATGTAAGATAAGAGCTCTAGCATTAAACTCAAATTTCTCTTCTGGAGTAAGTAACATCTCTTACTTGCTCCTCTTCTTGATCTTCCGTTTTGCAGATTTATCGACACACCATTTAAGAGGTCTATAGAATCTCCTTCAGCCTGGAAGTCCCCTTGGTTTATCAACTCTTTTGGTCCTGGACCAAGAGTGGATACAGATATAACAATCGAGGTATCTGAAATATTTTAGTGAGATTATCCTTTTATTCGCTTTATTTTGCATGTGAGCTCATGGTATAGGAGTTTTTGTTAGGACATTGGCTACTTCTTGAGCCCAGGGGATAGATGTTATGATGCCATTGGGTTAATGAAGCAACTAGGAGAGCAGACTACTGGTCCATTTGCCGACGCCCAGAAGGTTCTAGGAGACGAAACTCCCGAAACAATAATAATGAAGGGAAAATGCATCATTAACCATGAAGAAGAAAAGGAGAACCATCACAATCCAAGCTCTAGTTCAAGTTTCCTGGTATGGTTCTCTGAACATCACAATAATTTTCATTTTCATTTTCCAAACCAATTCTTTCAAACTACTTTTAGGCTCTTTTGTTACTATCTGCGTAGTTAGGAAACATAAAAATTATCTACTCCCTCTGTCCGATTCATACTGTCTTTTATATTATATTGAGTTGTGTCTCCTTTCCATAAAAGGAAATAAAATAACACAATGTGGACCGCCTTCATTTACACACAAAAGTCAAGTGTCTTAAATTCCGTGCTGAAATCCTACATGACAATATGAATGGGACGGAGGGAGTATTTAACTTAGAACTTGTTTTCTATCTAATGTTTTCTTTGTGCACTAATGTTTTCTATCTAACTTTCTCTCTCTCTCTCTCTCTCTCTCTCTCTCACCTTACTGTTTTTGAAGAGTGAGTATCTTCTAACTCACCGGGGCTTCGTTTACTCGTTGCAGACGGAGAGGCGGACACTCGATTTTAGTGAATGTGGAACACCTGCAAAAGAGTATGCAGGATTTGCAAGCAGTGCTAGTCTCTCAAGATCTGTTGAAGAGTTGCAGGTAGAAGAAGGGCAGAGACTCGTGTTGTAGTTGTTTCTAGTCTATAATATATATATAATCTTTAGTTTAAAATTTATTAGTATATTTTTTGGTTACCTTATATAAGAAGAATACATTTGTGGTAATGTAAAAAGCATTAGGGATTTTATACAAACCTTAAATTTATTCTTGAGGCTATGAGTTCTCTTTCAATTCATTGCTCGTTATTGATGTCTCAACATTCTACACTTTTTAGGTATTTCATGAACGAGTTGATTTTGAAATAACTTTATACGCTGCTTAAAGTTGTTTAAATTTTTTTTAAGCAAAACTTGTTAGTGTTTGTAATATTAAAAAAAATATAAAAAAGCATAATGTTAGAAAAAACAGGCTTCCGGACACTCTAACAAGCAGCTTTTCAATTTTTTCTTTTTTTTCGGTTTCTACTTTTAAAAGCACATCCTGACCATTTTATTCCGACTTATTTTAAACAAGAAAAAGGCAAAAACATATATTCCAAACACTCAAAAAGTGCTTCTGCAATTAAAAAAAAAGTCAAAAAACAACTTATTTAAGTTGTTCCAAACACTATCTAATTTTTCAAATCATAAAATGTTGAGTAGAAAAATGCTTAAAATATCATTGTTAGGCAAAGAAAATATCATAATAATAAAGTGTTTTATGTATATATACATTTGTTCCCAAGTTGAGCCATTTTTATTTTATTAATCCTCTAAGAAGAAGAAATGGTGACTAGGTCTTTTAAGACAAAAGTTAATAGAGCCAATTATTTACCATCTACGAATCATGGTTAGAGAGAAAGATTGTGACTACACCTTTTAAAACAAAAGGATAACAGAGCCGAATACGTATTAGAACTAATTCATTTCGACTTTTGTGGATCAATATCTACACAAGCTCATGGAAACTTTGAGTTTTTTGTCACCTTTATTGATGATAACTCCAGGTTTGAATATAGTTATCTTCTTTGTCACAAATTTGAATGTTTTGAAAGATTATAAGGAAAAAATGGAGAAGATAGTAGGGAAAAAATCAATTTGTGTCCGTCAAGTTGGTTTCATTCTGATTTTAGTCAGTTGTATTGTTGGGGTCCAATTTTAGTCTATTAAATTGTACATTAGTTCAATTTTCGTTATTTTTTCAAAATTGAACCTATTTTTCCAATTTTAGTCCGAGCGTGTATGGTGGCTATATAACACGCGAGACACTTATTTAGGCACCAATCCGGTTTTAGTCCATTATATTGACGAAGTCCAATTTTAGTCTCTTAAGTTATAAATACGTCCAATTTTCATCCTTTTTTAAAAACCAAACCTACTTTTCCAATTTTTTAAAAACAAGAAATCAAAAAAATCGATTAAGATGCTGCAACTATGAAAATCCAGAAATTCGATGGGAGATTTTAAGGTAATAAAAGAAGGCAAGATTATAATGACATATACATGCAAAAATATTAATTATTAAGAGATGGTATAAGTTTGATTTAGAAGCAAAAGCAAACAAATGCAACCTTCATTAGATATAAATATTAATAAGTTTTATAAAGCAGGTCGTAATTGGACATTTTTCAACCTAATGGATTAAACTTGACATATATGTCAAACTAATGGACTAAAAATGAAAACTAAGCATATAGGCCAATTTCAAATCCGATTGTGACCACGCGCTCGCGGACTAAAATTGGAAAAATAAGCTCAATTTTGAAAAAAAAGGACAAAAATTAAAATAATGTACTCCCTCCGTCCCGTTATTTGTGCCTCAATTGATTTTGACACGAGAATTAAGAGAGTAGATGATAAAGTATGAGAGAGGAGGTAGATGATAAAGTATGAGAGAGAAAATAAATAAGATAATGAGAAAGTATGAGAGAAATGATGATAAAGTAGGAGAGGGAATGTAATAAAGTAAGAGAGAGAAGATGATAGAGTAGAAGATATGATAATATTTTTTTACCAAATTAGGAAAGTGACCACAAATAACGGGACACTCATTTCGGAAAAGTGAGCCACAAATAACGGGACGGAGGGAGTACAACTTAATGGACTAAAATTGGACCTCGCCAATATAATGAACTAAAACCAAACTAAAGCCAACCTAACAGACCAAAATTTATTTTTTCCCGAGAAGATACAATAATTAATTACTAATACTATGGGACTGATAATTTTTACTATTTTCACAAAGTAATTTGACCAAGATAAATAAGTTGTTCCAACTTAAGACCAAAAAATTATCATCATTTTTCAGAGAATAACTCCCAAGTCTCAAACACAGCAGCAACTTCTACAAAACAACCTGACAACTAAGAGTTTTTAATTTTTATAGTACTCAACAATTGATAGATCCAGCAGGCAAGAGAAAAAGCGATGATCAAAACTAATCTCTGCGTTTCATTACATGAAAAGGGCAGTCATGGAGGACTTTGCTTAGTCCAGCTTTACTCTGTCGATATCAGTCATTATCCCTTCAAGCTGCACGGCGAATTTTTAATGCGATAAGCATGTCGTATGAAGAAAGTTACGTGGATAAATGTTCGGTTTCTGGTGCCATACCTTGACAATTTGGCGAAGAAAGTAATCACCATGCCTCTTTGCTGGCTTGGATTCAGCAACATGAATCATGTCCTGAAAATTGAAGAACATATCGAAGGACGCGTTAAAATGAAGTTTGTTAGGTGTAAAGGTAAATGAAGCATGGTTTAAACTATAGGGTGAGTGTCAGTAAGTAAAGCTCACATCATCAATGTAGAAGTTCATATCTGAATTGGAGACGATTTTTCCATCTGGACCACTGACGGAATGCATCTTGTGTTTGTATGTCATCAAGATTGACCTGTGCATAAATGGAATACAGTTTTGAGTATGCTTCTATATATAAACAAGAAATTAGGAACCTCAAATTAGGGTTTTAATGCAAAACGCCTCACCTCAAAGTATGTTCGTCCACTTCCATAAACGAGGCTAGCTTCAGAATGGAGATCGTAGAATAAACGCTTAAGAAGGTCCGAATGCCTGATAGTAGTTGTTGCTGCTTCACTTCATAAAGGAACAACTTCAACTGTAGTCTATACGCATCCTAAAATAATCGGATATGAAATCTTATGAGAATATGAATATGAAAAAAAAACAAAAGATAAAGTACGGTATGTGTGTAAGGCACAAGAGAATGGAGAAACTGAAACAAATTCATTTTGATAATATGTTCACACCTGGTTGTAATTCACAAGAGGCTCGTCATAGCTTGGGGCAGAGGGAGTGATGAACTTCGGGCACGCATAAGAGAAGAGCTCATCGTACATAGCAAATGCCTCATCATCGTATCTCTGCATCCTCAACATCTTTTCACCATACTTCTCCCGCAACTGAGAGTTCACAGTCTCCTCGACAAGCTTTACTTGAGGAGAAAGAGAAAGAGAAATGGCAAGCAGAGCATACATCTGCTCATTCTTTTTCAGTATCTGTTCATACTGAGAAGACTTTTGGTGGTGTTGCTTAGTTTTGAAAATGTAAAGAAGTATTTTGTTAAATTCTCGAATTGCCTCCGTATACCTGCAAATATTTTAATTAGAATATATCAGAAGCATCCTTGAAAACACCTCTCCAAAACAAGTAAAGCAACTAGTACTTATTCAGCAGATATCTCCACACCAAAATTCTGTCACTCAAGTCAACTATTGATGATATTCATGAAAGGTGAAAAGCAAATAGCATGAAAAGAAGGTCCAAAGAGTTCAGAAAAAGCAAGTTAAACCCACTTCCGAAGCATGAGATTTGCAAATCCGTAGTGATATATGGTGGTAATGTGGCTTCCGATAACACTAGTGTAGACACCTTGTTGAGTTATGTCAATTGGAAGGATGCACTTCAGGCCGGTGTGATAATCACCCAATAAACAGTGAACCCTGAGCAGTCCTATCATGCTAAAGTATCCCAAGACCTTCAAGACATTACTTCCACCACTATAATCATATCCATCTGTAGCAGTAAACTGCTCAAGACCCTCCTTCTCCTGTTCCAGAATTTGAATGATCATAGACTTCTCAACGAGTGCTTGTAAATAGTTGAGGACGCCGTACACATTCCATGCCTGAAACAGATAGACATCATTAATGATCTCCTCTTTCAATATTGAGTCGCAAAGTACGACTTATTAGTATTATGTGATCCAATGTATATCACACAAGATTACTGTTTTGCCTTCTCAATATCCCTCACAAACAATGTAGATGAAGGAAATTCAACAGCTTGAAATATGTGTAGAATAACATCCAATACATATCTCCATATCGTTTCATTCAATACCGAAAAAATGTGTGAGCTAAGTAAATGATGGGTCAGATAAATAACATCATGCATAAACTAATTATAAGATTCTGACTCTAAAAGGAATACAGCTTAAGCACAGAACTCTATGGAAAACTACATCTTTTCATATGTGGAGAACTCTATGGAAAATTAAATCATTTCAAACTGGCATACCTGATCGTTCTGGCGCAGAAGTGCAATCTCCTGCTCAGTTTTGCTCTTCATCTTGGCACGATACTGACAGAAAGACTGAAATTGGTACACAAATTCGTCGACCATGTCCCACAACCACTGATTTGGCAGTTGCATATTCACCACGCCATGCAATACAACCTGTACACAATTATCCATTAGAGCCAAAAACCAATGTTAGTTCCAGAATACAGATCAAATACCTTGTTTTTCCATAAGAACTAATACTTGTGTATATTTTCTCCACATCCACCCGAAAACAAAATCAGCATAGGCTCGTATAATCCTAACTAGAAGAATTCGACGCCACCAAAAAGACAACCAAATTATACTGAATTTTCTCAGAAACCACCCTAACCTGAAAGAGATTGCAATAATTATCCCAGGAATCAATCCGCTGCCTGAGCGTGGGCGACAGGCGCGCGTACAGATGACGGAACCACATCTCACGATACAGCAAGCAGAAAACGTGGTCGTTGTCGACGTATGGCGCGACGGCCTCAACTGACGGCCACGGCGTGTCCTTGAAGAACCTATCGCTGATGCTCTGGAGCGACGTCTCGTACATCTGGTGGATCTCGTACACATTCTTCTCCCGAATGTGGCGGTACATATGCACAACGAACGATTTCACGGAGTCCGGCACATAGTTCGGGTCGTAGCCGCCGCCGCCGGCGTCTCCATGTGCGGATTGCTCGGAATCGTACTGCGCCGCGCCGGACATGGTGGCTGTGGTGGTGTAGTTGTGGGTCGCAACTGAAACTTTCGACGCCGGTGAGCGTCTCTATGAGTGTGATGGAGAGAGAGAGGGAGGAGAGAGAGGAAAGGGAGATTTGGTTTTTGCCCTAATTAGATGGATAGAGGAAGTGGGCTAACATTTGGACTATTATTGGGCCGGCCTGTTTGTTATTGGGCTTTTTTGGCTTGGATCGTTAATAAAAACTTAAATATTATTTTTAGATAATTAATAAATATTTAAAAGAAAATAATTATACTTGTTAAGCCCAATTTGATTTTCAAAAATCGGAGGCGTCCGCGTTGCCGGAATCTCCTGAATAGGTGCCGCCGCCGCACAAGCGGCGGCTCCGATTCCGGTCGCTGATTATATCCGGCGGGAGATTATAGTGGAACAAAAATGGCGAATTCGATGATGGAAAGAGCTACAAGCGATATGTACAGATTTGGTCGAGGATTATCGAGATATCTGCAGAAGCGATCCTGCGAAATTTTGGCTAGTTTGCGTACATTGTTTTGAACTCTTTCAGCGTAATGGTTGCTTTTTTTCCATTTTCACTTACTTTTTAGTTGGTAACTGAGTCTTGAGAGTCTTCAATTGTATGAGAGCGAGCATTTTTTTCTTTCCCTCTTTGGAATGAATGGAGTGCTGGCGTTAGCTGGTTAGCAGAAATGGATGATCTACATGATAATTTTCGAATGTCGTCGACTTGAAACTGCTGTTTGATCTTGTGTTCTCATTGCTGGTAGTTGTTCAAGAGGATTTATTTTTTTATGATCAGTGTAACTTGTAGCTCGTCGCCTATGGCATATTGATGATAAATAATTTCAGAGTTTATAAGGAAAACTAAACTGAGGCAATCGATGTGTCTGCATATCTTGGTGGATTTATATGTTGGTGGATTTATATGTCCATGGTAAATGAAGCAATTACTTTCTTCTTCTGTTCATGCTGAATGCTGGCAATTTGTGGTTTTGTACCATCCCTTTGAGATTGTATTCTGGTTGTTCCTCTTGAGAAAGCATAGAATTTGCCTCATGTGGGCTTACATTCTCTCTTGCTTGTATCATACAGGGGAAAGATATTGTAAGAGCTATAAAGAATCGACTTCGTAGCAAACACCCCAAAGCCTTGATTGCAAGGTTGGTTTTTCTTTTGCATATCTTCTGCTGACGTTTCTGTAACAGTAACAGTTATTGTCGCACATCATAGTTATATTGCACATTAAGAGTACATAGGCATCAGGGAAACTGAACAAATTTCTTATTTTATTTATTCATGTGAATCATGTGGCAGTGTAGTTTTACTTTCATAGAATTGAGTAGCTTGACCTATGTTATAACTCTGAAGAATCTATTGAAACTGCATCTTATTTTGTGCAGTTAATGGAAGGTTACATTTGGACTTCATTTTCATTTTCGAGCTTATGGTGACCGTTGTGAAGACCTGTGGCGATATTGTCCATATGCTTGTTGCTGAGAGAGTGTTGCCATGTGAGATGGTGAAATTGTTAAAAAGGAGGTAGTTTTAATAAGAGTTTTGAAACTTTTGGTTTCGCTTATGAATCATTATCCATAATTTCTAATGGTGCAAATTTTCATCTTTGCAGCCGGATTTTCATGTAAAAGAGACGATATTAGTTTTAATATATACTTGGCAAGAAGCTTTTGGAGGACAAATGACTAGATATTCCCAATACTTTGCTGCTTAGCAGGAGTTATTGGTATGCCGTGTTAGTGTATTCATGACTTGTTACTTACTTACTCTTTTCATTTTTCATGACCGATATAACAATGATTATGTGTTCTTCTGCAATCTCAAATCTTCTTCAGCATCTTGGAGCAGTTTTACCTCGAATATCTGAGATGTCAACACCACCACAAACACATCCTCTGTCGACAGTCCCGAGTCTAGACTCTACACCGCCTCCAGTTGGTTCATCTGTTGAACCTGAATCTCCGGCATTGAGGTTTATTTTTTCTTAATTTCTTCCTCTATTTTAGCTTGTGCTAATCTGATAGAGTTATTAGCTTATCCTTGGTACTTGATCGCTTTCTTCCATAGATCAAGCCTTTTCTTTTTATCACAATTTCGTCTTTCTTCTAGGTGAAAACCACTGTTAGGATGCTTTGATGGACATCCCCTACATTATTTTGTTATCTTGATTGGGCCTACAAGCCCATTTCTTTATGGTAGGAAAGGGTATATATATGTTAATGCCCTTAGTTATTAGGTCAGCGAACTATTTTGTGTAGAAACTATTTGGCTCTATAGTGTTGCCCTACTCTCCAAAGGGGCTTGGTTCTTGTTCGTATCTCGCTCAGTCAATCTATCTTTTGTTTAATCCTGGATTGTCTTTGGTTATCTTTGTATTTCGGTTATTGTTTCTGGGAAAATTCCGTTGTTTCGGTAAGGTATCGTAACAGCCACTTGCCAGGTGCCTCTCCGTTATTACTCTGGATCACTTGATTTTGAACTGCATTAAATAATTTAACATAGGTTTTCATTCTTCTTTGTGTTTCTCTACTATCTTGGTGGTTGGAGATGACCCGATAGTGGAATTTTTATGTTAGCCTTACTGGTAACTTATTTCGATTATAGATGATACGACTCGAGTTGTTCAATTATGCTGCTTGACTGCTTCTGTCTTTTTGTCTGCTTATTAGTTCTTCTTGCGTGATATACAAATCTGGGGAGATTCTGCAAAAATGTCGAGCTGTCTTTGATCATACGCATCCTATACTAATAAACGAGCGTCTCATGAATCATGATCATAGCAAGTCTAGTTGCTGTTGTTTAACAGTCTCGTTTGTATCTTTCTATGATGCAGGGATGAACCACTCTTATCTCAAGGATCGGCTCTTAACGATGTCTTGCATCGCGTACGAGCAAAACACTAATCGATTTTACTGGAGCTATCCTTGCTCAATCAGAGAACAACTTGATGCTCCCCTTACTGACACTGGTGATGGTGAATGGTGACGAACAATCAGAGAAAGGGTAATATCTGCCAAGCAAGAATGGAATATTAATTTCGGATTTTCTAAAACTGTTTGATGTTAGTTGTTAATCACCTGCTCTGTTTTATCATTTAACTCTGTTGTTTGCCCTGATAATTTTCTTGCTGTTGTTGTGCCTTGGCATTTCTTATTTCTCTTGCTGATCGTTTTGGCCCATTTTGTTTCTCGTCCTTCATTAGAAAGTGGATTGTTCTTAAAGCAACAAAAATCATGATCCACAAGGTATTGTAGATCGACTTGGTTTAGATAAGAAAATTCCCAAAGAAAGTGCTCGTAAAATAAAGGGTTTTTTGTTTGTGTACCAATTCTTTAACATCATTGTCAGGAAATATGATTGTTTAAGGGTGTGTTTGCAAATGTGTTTTTTTTAGTATTTCCTCCGTTTCATTGATAGTGACCCATTGGCTTTCCGGCACGGAAATTAAAAAAGTAGAATAAGTGATAAAGAGAGAGAAGGTGAGTGAGATTGTGAGAATGAATAATAAAGTAGGTAAGAGAAATAATAAAATATAAGAGATTTTTTTTTTTAAATGGGTCATTTCAAATGGGACAAACCGAAAAAGGGAAAATTGTCATTATCAATGAGACAGATGGAGTACTTATTTGCTTTTTGAATGCATAAATAGTTTTTAGCATTTGCAAAAATTAGTTTTCAGTCTTAGCTTCTCTAAAATTAAGCAGCTAAATTGCGTAAATTTATAAGCACCTACTAAGATGCTTTTGGTGCTTAGGGTGAGTTTGCAAGAGCTTATTTTAATTTCTTATCTATTTTTTTGACTGTATAAGCAGATATTAGTTTTTGCATGTTTCTCTAAAATTAAGCAGCAAATTTGATCAAATCCATAAGTATCTATTGAGGTGTCTTACGGTGTTTAAAGCACTATAATTTTCGAAACTACCACAAATATCTATTACCTTCGTCTCGCTTTTACTGTCATACTTTACTAATCGGGTTGTTCCGCTATTACTGTCATCTTTCCTAAAATAGCAAAACTACTCTTAAACAAAAAATGAAGTAAGACCCTCCTACTTAATATTAATCCCCACATTGTCATACTCTCTCTCCAAAAATCTATCTCTCACATGATTTTCGTTCCACTCCTTACTCGAGAATTTATGATTTTTAATTTTTTGAGAACTTAAGATTATTTTTAAAATACAATATGAAAAAAATAGAAAAAAATCAATTGTCTCAATTATGCCCTGCAAAAATTTAGATAAATCTCATTTATTCCACCAATCACTATTCGAAAATTGTGTTTCTTTCTTAATACAATTAAAACTCATAAAATACACACTTATACAAAATTTCTTAATCTCCGTGCCGAAACCAAATGGAACAATAATAGCAGGACGGAGGGAGTATTTTTTATTATTAATAATGAAAACCTTTACTTTTGATTAAAAGTAGCTTTTTTTCAACTGTAAACTAAGAAAATAAGTTCTTATTACAGTAAGAAAATAAGTTCTTAGAATAAGCAAACACACCATAATTAATACATTCAACGAAATATATGTATTTTATCTTTCTTTCTTTTTTTTTTTGTCCTTTTTTGCAAATTTACAAAAGAAAAAAACAGTACAAATATGCTGAAACAAATCGAAATAAAATCCTTCCACTTTGGAAAGGTTTTTTTTTAAAACAGATCAGAGATATAAATTTCTAAAAAATAAAAAACAAAATAAGCTTGACGGCGAGGAAAGATGAGGAGTTGAGGACCACAAAATTACGATGCACTAGCATGCAGCATATCAACACTCTGTCTTCTCTATCTGCTTCTTGATTCCCTATTTCACAACTGGGAGTTTCCCGTTTCTTCATCGCATGCAACCTATCAATTCCCTTAGTATATAATCGATTATTAATACTTCTTAAAAAATAAATTAATTGGATATTAATTTAATTGAAGATCGTATAAGATATTTTCGAATTGATAGTACTTTCCAGCAGTCCAGTCTGTCCAAATAATGAAGATCAGTTATGTTTTCTTGTACTTCAATCGATCTCTTTTACATCAATTTGAATTTCGATCTAACCCGCAACCGTTATCGAATTATGCATGAAGTGTAGACAACTACTTGATTTTTACACAAAATAGATTTAAAATATTATAAATATATAATGAATTCTACACGAATTTTGTTTGAAAACCCTTGAATTTTTTCAAGATTTCCTTTAGATTTTATATTATTATTATAGGTAGGGTTTTGTTGACCTTATGTGTTATAGGGTACAAGTACAACGTTTGCACGTTGGGTAATATATATATCTTTAGGAAAATAATTCATTGTAAGAATGGGCCTCTAATTTTAGATTGCCTATAAATGTTTAATACTTTTAAATGCAGATTACCTATCTAAATTTACTATATTCTTAAATTAAATTTACTTTTGTCAGACTATGCTGTATAATTAGGTGGACTTATAAATTTGATGCTCCACTATTTATTAATCATCTCACATGCTTACATATAATTAGTACGTGTATTGGTGTATGTTCAAGTAAAAGTAGAATATCAATTAATACCAATAAATATGATTCAGTGAGGTATGAATATATTATTTATAATTTATTTAAATATATCTAATGGTCCTTCAAATTTTTAGATCTAACTTATATACTAGTTTATTAATAATTTTATACAAAATAATGAGTTTTTCTTTTTCTTTTTCGGGGTGTTGTATATATATAGCTTAATTATCTCACTCATTATAATTATTTTTATTTTTAGCTTTTAGCTGTATTAGTTTATTCGATTCCACTTTTTTGATTTGTTTATTATACTATCATAATGGATCATATAGGAAGACAGTTTAAAATAAGAAATAATAAGAAAATGCACCCTTCATCTTATTATTGGTTGATTTGGATTGAATATATTTTGAAATTTTTCGTATGCATATTCTTTATATGTTTTATGCATAAGGTAAAAGTGTAAAAGTTACAATATGTATTCATACAAAAATAAAAAAATATACGTAAAATATATAAGTAGTATGCATACTTGCTATCTTTTTATATAACTCAGTCTTTTTATCGGAATGAATGAAATATATTCCTTCGGAACAAAAATATTGCATAGATTTTGTATATATTGTGCTATATATGTAAATAATAAATAATAGTAATTCTATGTATAAATATTCTAGTTTTATTTTGTGTGGGCCCTTGATGATAGGTAGAGGAAAGTTTCTTATGTGTAGTTGAATTTTTTTTCCTTGTCTATTAAGCCAAAAATATCAATGACAATAATAAGTTAATATTTAAATTATTCATTTTTGCCCTTGCACGTTTACATTCTTGCAATTCACATAGATATTCATTTGCTTTGTATGTTCAACAAACAACTATATACATTCGTTATGAATATTTATTACTCCCTCTGTCTATAGAAAGTGTCTTGTTTTCCTGTCGTCCCATAGAAAGTGTCTTATTTATAAAAAAACAAAAAATGTGTGAATCAAAATTAACAACCCAAAAGTCAAACAACACATACCATATAATACAAGTTTCTTAATCTCCGTGCCCCATAGGAATGAGACACTTTCACGGCAAGTTTCAAACTTACGAAACTCTGCGAGGATCATATTTACATGTCTCTATGTAATTCTCATAATTAACTTCCCATACCAAGAGAATACTAATAACCACAAGGTAAAGGCCAAGAACCCTAAATCATATTTTTAACCTAACTACATTAAATCCCATTTGCCATTTTCTTGTGTGTATTTATTTGGTCAAATTAATTACTCTTCCCAATTTTAATTGCCTCACCCCTTTTAGGGTTATCCCCACCTTTACCTCCCTCCTTTATTACCACACAAATTTAGGGTTCCCTTTTTTCAAATCTACTGCATCTCCCCCACTCTCAGATGCGCCGCGCGTGAGACACACGCACCCATCAGATCCATTCCTAACCACGCTCGCTGATTAACTACCCTTGAAAATTGTTCGTGCATCGCACGCGCATTAACTCGTTTGACTAGGGTTTCACGAGACGCCTAGTGCGATTGTGATAAGCATCCCACCACGGCGCCACGGTGGCGCGTTCCCATTGGCCGATCCGTCTCTCTCTCTCTCTCCGGCGCCTGCGGTTTCTCTCTAGCACGGAGAGCACACATGCATACGCGACAAAAAGGAGTACAGATACGCTTCGTATGTGTCGACAGTAGACTGATTTAAAATTTACACACTCTCTCTCACACACACACACCCTCTCTCTCCTCCCAACTTTCTCTCTCTTGTAAAAAAAAAAAAAAAAAAAAAAGCGTTTTTTCCTCCGAATTACAGACCTAAAATACTCGCGCGTACTCCTCCATTTCGAAGTCTAATCTCCCAAATCTCCCGCCGAATCGCTTCGAGGAAATCACGGAGATGAATCCCCCAGCTCCTCCTCTATCGAACGAAGATTGTTGCCGACTGAGCCGTGCGGAGATTCTCCTGGGTCAATCATCTGGGTTTTGATCTGATTTTTCTTCTTCTTCAATTCCGATTAAGGTTAGTTCCTTGATTTGCGCTACTAATCTACGGTTTCAGTCTTCGATTGCGTTAATGGTTTACCAATTTTCTACTCCGTACTTAGGTCTTAGCTGACTTCGAGCTTGAATTTTTTCCTCGAAATATATCTTCAACCGACGTGGCTCTTTCCATTTATTTGATCCCCTCTTTTGTGGATTCAATTCCTCCTCGCATTCCTCTCGTTGTCTTCTCCTCTTTGACTGAATCCGATGCTTCGTTGCTGTAGTTGGGGTGATAATCGCCTTTGCTAAACCCTAATTTGAGCTGGTAGAGGAAAGTTTCTTATCTGTTGCTTCGTTTTTATTTAACTGCGATTGTACGGATTGTGTGGGTTTTGAGTTAATTTCTGAGCCGTCGGTGCGTCTTTGATTTCACTGCTGTGGTTAGCAATCAAATCAGCATCTTTTACCCCTAGAAAACCCTAGAATTGCTTTACCTTTAATTTTTTTTTCTCTATCATTTTGTTTTCTTTTTGGTAAGTTTAGCTGCGCTTTAATTGTAACGTGTGTCCGGAAGTAACAATCTTTGACTGGATTTAGCTTTGTCTTTGCATTGATTGTGAACTAGGGTTTCTATATTTGGTTAGCAAATGCCTAAACACTTGCAGCGCCTCATGTTAATTACCATGGATTTGTCCTAACTTATAATTCTCTTGCTTCTCTTTCATGTATGGCATTTGCATCTTGAGGGTTTTCCCTAGTTTGTGGATCGATTTTACGTTAGTTACTTAGTTATGAACTTTATATCTTTAGTCTACTTTTTATATTGCATGTGGTGTTAATCTTAGTATGCGCTAGCTACTTCTTCGGTTGCTTACCTTTTGCTAGAGTTGGCAATGTTCTTTGAGGTGTTCAGTAGCAAGTGCAGACTTTGGATTCATTGATTTAATATTTTTTTGTCTGAATGTTTTGATTAGGTTATTTTGAAATGGATAAGAGTATTGTGGCTGTGGAAGAAAGCCATTGGAGAAATGATTCGCAGGCTTCTGCATCAAAGTCTTTGGGATCTGTTCAGATTAACTCTATAGCTATAGACCTTAGTTGTGCCATGGAAGAGATTGAGTCACCTTTACACGATCATTTTTCAATACGGTAAGTCTTACTTTACTATCTTAAACTGCTTTTGATGCACTTTGGGCTTGAGGGGACTATTTGTTTTTGAAAAAGAATCTGATTGATGTTATTTTATGTGAGAGATTATGTTTAATCAGTAGTTATTCATGTTCAAATCTCATCCTTCCTGAGATACTCGATATCTTATATCAATGAGTTGTTGTCAGATACTCGTTTTCTTGCAACTTTTAAGCAAGTACGTAAGGTTATCTGTGTTGTGTGATGTGTGTTGTCCACTATACATTTCTTGGCTTCGAAAGAATAAGTCTTTATATGGAATATCCACATTATAGCTTCTAATTTCTTTCTAGATATAATTATTGGGAGGGGTTGATTAACATTCTAATCAATTTATGCTTTCTGCATTGACTATTGATTTGCATTTTCTTTTGTTGGATCAGTCTTGTATCAGAAGCTTATACAAGAAATAAACTATGGACTGTATAGTGATTAGATCTTGTAGAAACTTATTGATTGAGGCTAGTGATCAATCTGTGCATGCAGTGGCTTTGTTTCTGGAATGCGGAAAAAGACTTGAAGACATGTTCGCCCTTTGCTTCAGAAGGTGTTAATGATGATTTGGTAGAAAATAATCTTCCTCCACTATCTGTTCCCAAATTCCGATGGTGGCAGTGTTCAAACTGTGTTCCAGACACTGCTGCTAAGAGCACTGCACAAGAAATGCTGCTCGCTGACAGAAGTGATGTTGGAACGAGTTCTTGTCAGCATGTTGGTGGAGGAAAGGATGGTTTGTTCTCACACAGCATACGAAACATAGGTATTTTCTGTCTGGCCTAGTCTTCTTACGTCTCTTTTCTGTACTTACTGATGCTTTATAGGTGATGAGCATGTTTCAAGAGAGTCGATAGATGGGGAATATCATGATCCGATTAATAAAATGGCCAGGAAACACAAAGCTACCACCAGTAAGTCCTTTATTACATAAGGCCTTTGGGCTTAAAGATGATACCATACGAACAACAAGTTTATGTACCTCGAATGTACCCCATCGAGAAGCTGTACGCTATTTTAGTCTTGTTTAGATTATTAATACCCTGAATATGTCTGCAGGCACCAAACAGAAAACAGATTTCAGGAATAACGAATGCGGAACTTCATCTGCTTACATAACAGTTGCTAATCCACTCCGGATTAGAGAGAGACATAATAAGAATGCAGGTGTTTGCAAGAGTTTATTGGTCTCTTTTAGATTTTGCTATCTCTAGGTGTTTCCATAATGAAATGGTTTTGTTTTTTGTTTTTGAATCTCAGATGCTTCTGATACAGTACGAATAGCTGAGAATGGTCCTATTGGATTTGATGAGACGGGTAATGTATCATCGGGAAGTGAGGCTGCTATTTGTGCATTACCACATAGGAGAAAACTGAAGGTGCGCTCTCTGGCTGATATAATGGAGGATGAACGTAATTCAACGCATGGACATGTTAAGATCAGATCTGCATTGACTGGTGGAATGTCAGTCGCATCTACCGAGAAGGAAGATGATTTACATCGCCATCCTGAGTTGGAGTCCTCTACAGATGTTTCGACAATATCGAGAAGTCTTCATAGGAAAAGAAAGATTGCTGCTGAAGAAGACAGAGGACCTCCAGAGGAAATTAATCCACTTGGTACAGCTAAAAGATTTAAAGGTTCCGTTCCAGATTCAGAAAGGAGACGTAGAATACTTGTACTATCTGATTCCGAATCAGGAGGAGATGAGTCGGATTTTCAGCCTAGTGAAAAGACTCAGAAGATCAAGCACAAAAAAGATAATGCTCTTGAAATCAAGAGAAAGATCAAGCAAACTCATAGTGGCAACAGAACAGTTCCGATAAGAGAGGTGCCAAGTATAAATTCTATGCTCCCAGAAAGTGTACAGAAACATGCTCCTTCAGTCGAACCTAGTTATGGTAATGTGAAGCATTTTCCTCCCACTCCGAGAGGAGAAACGGGACCATATTTAAATAGTCTAATACCGGGAAAACAAGTGGAGAGAATCTCTGATAAGTCCAAAAATAAGAGGCCTCAAGTTGAAGTTGATCTTAGTCCTCCCATTCCTCCAAGAAAGAGCTTTATGGGAGAATGCAGCATTAAAGGGAAATTAGCTTTGGATCTTTCACTAAACAGCTGTACAGATGCTGAAAAAAACTCGAAAGGCCAAATATCCTCCAGGCAGCATAGGGGCATCCCGGATCTGAATGAGTCAATTACAGAAAAAACATCTACAAGTCAATGGAAGCAGATAATAACTCCTGAGAATACGTGTTCGACTCTGCACAAAGATTTGGTACGATGAGTTTCTGTTCATAAATCACCTGGTTCTTCCACGATTTTGTTTCTTGCCTCTAGAATGAAAAACATAAATGGTAAACCTGATTAGTGAACTTAGTCTGAACTGTTACCTGATAAAAGTGAACTGAAATCAAGATTCTACTGAGACGTTGGAATTGAGTTCTGGACTGTTCATAAACTAGATACCTGGCTTTGTTGATTTTCTACGAGTTTATTATCATCTCTACTATTTTTTCTGCGACCAACTATAGCATTGGTCTGACTAGGAAATGTAAATGCTTCATCATGTGGGTTTTAGTAGGCAGAAGACAATAGTGAAGAACCTGAATATAGAGATTAAAAATAATAATACTATTTTCTACTTTTTCATGGCATTGGCTTAATTACCAAGAAGTTGCTCAAATAACTATAAATTGTGTGTTGCCTCGATTTTACTTGAGTTGGGATATAAGTATATGATGATTGTGCGCGAATTACTTTACTGTAGTTGACTAGAATATCTATTGATTCTTGCAGGATATGGCTACCTTATCCAGTAAACAGATGGCTGGAGAAGGAAGACGACAATTCGGAGGGTCTGAGCCACAAGCTGTACAAAAGATACATACTAATGTGGAATCTGGAGGAACTTCAGATGATATACCAATGGATATAGTTGAGCTTCTAGCCATGAATCAACGCGAAAGGACGCTCGAAAATTCAAGGAACCAGCTCCTTTCTTCGACCGCCAACACTTCCATTAGAGGGTCTCCTGCTGTCCATGCAGACAGACGTCCTGGTGTCTTCAATTTTCCTGTATACAGTGCAAGAAGTGGTATTAGTGTTGCAGGTGGTGAGACTGGACTGGGCCAAGGAGTTTTAAGTTTTCCGCACATGAAAAATTGTTGGTTGGACAACGGCAATCTGGAGGAGAACCAATTCCGTCTTTTTAGTTCGTCTAAACCATCTCTACCGAAGAAAACTCACTATTCGGCTTCACACTCTCTCTTTCCGGGGCCAAGACCGAATGAAGGGACTGATCTGCTTTGGCCTCCTCGGAGAAAGAACGCGCCTTTTTATCTTGACGTTTACCAGAACCTTCCCGTTCAGCACAATGGCTTGGATATGCAGCCATTCCCAGACCAAAGCTACAAGGGCAAAACCATTAACGATATGAAGGGTGTAGTAAGAAAGGCTGCACGTGAAGTCAAAGAGGGGAGAATTGGGTCCAGCACCAAGTCTGCAGCATCTTTAGATGCTTACTCAAACGATACAATTCCAGCTATGCAGTTACTTTCTCTGATGGACCGTGGAGGTGCATCGGGCTCTTCGTTTAAAGTCGGTTCAAATAGTTATCTTGATAAGCCATTCTCTCCCTGCAACCACCACCCCCGGTTGAACGCAAACCAAAAACAGAAAGACTCATTCCTCAATGGGCCATTCTTCTCACAAGGTAGCCACAGTAAGGAGTTCCCTCCATTACTCAACGGTGTCCGTTTTTCTGGTGAAAGCTCGAAGAAATCCTTCACACAAGGTTAATATCAATCTCCTCACTAGCTAATCATACTTGTATCAACATGTTCTGAAAACTATGCTTATTACAATAGGTCACATGCTTCCACCACAAAGAAACACTAAAGCCTACTCGGATGGCCCGGATAATCTTGGTATCCGGCCATCACGAGGCAACGTAGAGTTGGGAGTTTGCGCTCTCAACCGGAACCCTGCTGATTTCAGCATCCCGGACACAAACAATGAGTATACTATAACAGGTAGAGACTTAAAATCAAGAAAGAGGAAGTCTCTGAAAGAAACACCTCCAGCTATAAACTTGGAGGGCCAGAAGAGGAGAAGGGTGAGAAAAGAATCCTCTGGTAAAGAGTATTTAAGAAAATAGAAACTCCTTCATATATTTATGCATTGTTGTTGTGCCTGATCTTCGTCTCTATTTGCTCGTACCGGAGTTTTTAAGTCGTTGTGCGTCGTATTTATGCTTTTGGAGTTGATGCTCTGAGACAGAGTTGGTGTTTTTCTTTTCTTTAGGTGATTTGTTTTTGAGGATTTGGGGACATGTCTTGTACACAGATTTCAGACCATACACGAAACTTGCATATGCTTATTTGCATTGGTTTATCTGGGAATAACATCAAAGTTAAGCGTTTGGAATATACATCTTTCCTTTTTTTTTTTTGATTCATGGAACCCGCAGCCGCTACTTTCGGTGAGTACTGGGTAAACCACGCTCCTTGTGCAGTAGCCTGTAAACCACACAGGAGGGTTCAACCACCCTTAATGTGACAAGGGGTTACGGACAAATCATATAGCGATATACACCTTTCCTTTGTTTATTTATTATCTTGCTAGCAGGTTTTTTTTTTTAATAGGCTTTGGGATATTAGATTTTGCCTTTCTTTCATAATGTTGTTGATGTCTTCTCTGTGGGGCTTCCACCCATTCAACTATAAGCCCGGAAGGTTTTACGATCATCCTGTTAACCCGTCCGAGTTTGCAGTTGAAAAGTATAGTGGGACACGATTAGAGAATCCTGTTCCTGTGGGATTTCTTGGATGTCTCTTTTATATGCCACAAAATTGGAGATCAAAGGTTCACATTTAGGGAGCAAAATCTGCTATTCAAGGGTGTAAATATTTAATTTAAAAAAAATATAAAATCTACAATTTTAATGTCAAAATTTCTAAAAATAAAAAAGAAAATTAAAATGTATATTATATAAAAAAAACTTAGATAAATGGCTATTGTAAATTTGGGAGTACGGTGGTCCCCAGAACTAAATGGCAATTGTAAATTTGTAATCTACCGTGAAAGTTTTTATTGCACACGCATATTGTACATATTTTTGTTTTACTATATTTATTTATTTTAAAATTTAGAACATTATTTTCTTTTATTTTAAATACATTTATTTAGAATATGTAGTAAAATATTCCAGTTTTTTGTACCTGTATTTGTTTTTTTATAGTTAGAATATCATATAATTCATGTATTTAGAATATTTAGACTGCAGTAAGACATTCAAACTTCAAATTGGAATCATATTATGGTTAAACCTCAATAAAGTAATATTCGATGAAGTAATAATTTCGCTAAGATAATAATTTCTTTTGATCCCTATATGGGTCAATGCACTAAAATAATGTTCAATAAAATAATAACTTCATTAAATGAATATTTTCTCAATTTCAAATTTATTATTTTATCGAAGTTTTAACCGTAGTTATGACTTGGTGTTAGTGGCGTCATACAAACAAGTATAATTTGGATGCTGATTAAATATTTTGTAGTGTTTAATGATTACTTCGGGTCCTTTTCAAAAGATAATTAAACCTATTACTTATTTCCCGTTGAATCATGATGAACGTATCCTTCTACGTGAATATGGGCGTGATAATTTTTATATGTAAAACTCTATTCTACCCGTCCCGTTATTATTGTTCGGTTTTTCTTATCGAATTGTTTCATTGTATCCGTCTTATTTTCAAAAATGAAAAAAATGAAATCCTCAATCCTACGCTCAACCAACCACACTTTATACTCTCTCCCAGAGTTGTCTCTTACAAGCATTTTCATTCTGCTATGAATTCAGAAATTTTTAATTTTTGAAAATTTTTAATTATTTTCTTCAATTATAATATGGAAAATAAAAATTAAATACCTCAACTAAACCGTAATAAATTTTTTATTTCTTCTCATTAACTATTATTCAAAAATTATCCTCATTTTTTAAGACAATAAAAATTAATAAAATAAATACCCAAACAAAACTTATTACTTATTAATCTCCGTAAAACAAGAAAGTAATAAAGGTTGGATTACTATTAATTAGAAAAGATCTACACATAAGTATATACTCCCTCCATCTCAACCGACTTGTCTTGTTTGGTTTTGGCACGGATATTTTGGTGAGTGGGTGGTTGTGTGTAGAGGAGTAGGTGATTATGTGTAGAAAGTGAAATTTGTGTAGTAATTATTTTTCTTTTTGAAAAATAAGACAAGTCGGGTGGGACTGTTCGGAATGGAATACAAGACAAGTTTCGGACGGGATAGAGGGAGTAAATTTTTACATATCTCTTCTAAAAAAAAAAAAAAACATACACACCACTCAATTAAACAATCAATTTACCATCCCAAAAAGTACTCATTCACTTCCACAACATCAAAACGACCGAAACCAAGACTGAAACGACGACTGGTAATGAACCATAACAAGCAGCACCACAACCACCACCAGCAAACCCCACGGCTGGCCTCCCTCGCCCGCCGCCGCTTGGTAAACCGGCGCCGACACTCCGTAGGCGTAGCGCCACCACCTCTGCTGGAGCATGATCAAATTCACCGCCGCAACGCCCACCACCGGCAGCAGCAGCAGACCGAATTTAAACCCCATTTTCCTCCTCTCCATCTTCTCCGTGAACTCCCAATACGTCTCGAAGAACAACAGCATCATGAACAGCCCGAAAAACACAAGCAACGGCAGCGGCGACGGCGCCGGCGCCGGCGATTGGCGGTTCCAGTTTACGCCTCTTCTTTCTCTCACTAACCAACTCATTTTTAGTTTTATTGGAATTGATTGAAGAAGATATATAGTATGAAGGATTGGTATAATTCTTTTAGCACAAGTTCTTAGATTATATTATTGAGATCTAAAATGAAATTATATTCTCTTAGAAAAAGAGATCAGTTCCAAAAGGTAAAGAGAATATATTCATAAATCAATCTACGGCCATAATCATGCAACGCAACATTAATAGATTCTTAATTTCGGAATTATTTGTAATTGTTTTCTTCGTAATTAAGAAACAAAATTCAAATGCCAACGAGATTAAGCAAATCGAGATGCTTCGTTCGTACCGTATCAATTTCGGAATTTCATTCCGCCGCCGCGGAAACCGATCCGATGCAACCAGACCGTCTGCCTCCTCCTCCCCTCCGCCGGTGTCTACTTGCCACCGGAGACAATCTCCGATCGGCCGCGGAAGACCGAATTAGCGTAGAAAAGCCATTTCCTAATAAGCCAGAGAAGGACAAGAGAATAATCCACGTCGACGGCGCGAACATCGCCGCGATGGCGGAGGCAATTGATAGCAGTTTTTACTAGATAGAGAAAATTAGGGTTTCTATGCACGTAAACTCTAATTTTCCCGGGGGAAAAAATCAAAATAATTGTATAAATCATCACTAATGTGATTTAGTATAACAATAAAATATAAATATGAAAATTATCCGAGTAATCCATCATTTTGGAGAATTCTAAATTTCTAATGGCCATTTAATTTTACAAGATTATTGATTGAGAGAGAAGAAAGAGAAAGAGGAGAGAGAGAGAGAGAGAGTGGGGGAAGATGATAAATTGGATCACATTCCCCTCACGTATAGGTCGGTATGAATATCGGATTACTACACGTGGAAACAAATGAAAAAGGGGGGAAATGATATTCAAAATTATATAGAAAAGACAGTATCTTCACCAAGTCGATGTGTGAAATAAATGGGCTCTCAAACAATAGATGATAATAATTGAAAGAGGCAAAATCAGAAAACGAGAGATATTCATGTGGAGTGTGGGACACAGTAATTATTTTCATCACAGCTTTTTAACCGAATCAAACAAATCTCCGCCGTTCATTTCTCCACTTCAGTTATCTCCACCCGTCCATTCTCCTGCAGAATCTTCAGCAGCTGGGCCCCTTTCCTCCTCGCCCTCGCGCTACAATCCCCTTGCAACGCCAGCATCACCGCACGCGCCACCTCCTCCGGCGGCGCCACCGCCTCCCCTTCCTCCAATCCGCCGTAGATCACCGCCAAAACGCTAATCGCGTGCTCCTTCCCCCTCCCCTCCATCCCGCCCATCACCTGCACCATCATCGGCACCGCCAGCGCGTGCGCCCTAACCTCTGCCGCCCCCTCCGCCATCGTGCACAGAAGCTCCAACGCCGCCAGCGATCTCTCCGCTACCGCGCTCTCCGCGTCGGTCAGCGCCTCCACCACCGCCGTCACAGCCCCCGCCTCCACCACCACCCGCCGATTTCCCTCGACCAGACAAAGCGCCAGCAGGACCTTACTCGCCGCCTTCCGCGCCACCCCTTCCCTCAAGCAATTCACCACTGCGGCCACCACTGCGGCGGGGCAGAGACATCCATCCACGGCGGAGCGCGGATTAGGCACCAGAGATCTCTCCAACAAATGAATCGCAGCGACCTGACCCGAATCCGTCCCGGATCTAAACTGCAGCTCCGCGACATGAAACAACTCCTCTAAAGCCGCATTAGTCAGCGGCCGAGCGTCCGAGTCAAAATTCGGGTCGGGTACGGTTTCGGGTTTGGGCTGCGAATACGTTTGGTGAGAAATGGGAGAATTGACAAACGGAAATCGCCACTGAGTAAAGCTCTGCGAAGTGTTCGAAGAAGAAGAAGATGAAGATTCCGGCTGAGAACGAGGCTGCTGCGGAGGTGGATGTGGCGCCGCCGCCGCCTGAGGGAGCGGCGGCGGAGTGGAGCTTGTAGGGCTGAGTACAGTTTGAGCGCATTGGCGGAAGAATCCACACGAAAACAGCTGGCTACGTGGAGTCGTTTTGAGCTTCGGTTGGTTGGTTTTCATGGCGTATATCGCGAGGATTAGATCGAGAGAAGAAACTCCGGTTGGGAGAGAGAGAGAGAGAGAGAGAGGAGGGAGAGAGAGTGAATGTTGATTATTTGCATGTACATTCAGAGTAGTGTAGTGTGGATTGCAGAGATCAGGAGAGGTGGGGACTAGTTCACTGACAAGAAAGCGATGTTTCTTATTGGGCCGGGCCGGTTGGGTTGATCTTCCTAATATGGACCCATCACATGCACAAACAAGTATACTGATTGGGCTTCTTCAATTGGGCCTGCATAATTGGGTTTATTATCCTAATGTGGGCCCATTGAAAAGTATAGACTGGTTAATTGAGTAACTCGTGTCTATCATGCTTAGCGTTCCTATCGTATGTTGATATTAAATTAGAGTATATATAATACTCCCTCCGTCCCATTATTTATGTCCCATTGAGACTGGGCACGGTAATTAAGATAGTGAAGATAAATGTGTAAAGTTGTGGTGTAATAGTATAAGGGGGTGGGGTTCACTTGTTTAGATTGATTGCGGTCCACTCATTTATTTCCTTATTTGGTATGGAACATAAATAATGAGACAACCAAAAAAAGCAAGTGGAACATTAATAATGAGACGGAGGGAGTAATATATATATATACTACTCCCTTCATCCCATTAAAATAGTTAACATATCTTTTCCGGCAGCCCTATTAAAGTTGTTCGTTTTTTTTTTTTGGCAAAATATACTAAAGATAATATCCAGCGGCAGCCCTATTAAAGTGTATGTAAAATAAATGTTCTTAAAGAGCATGTAACATCATTCGGGAATATTGATTTTGTTATTTCTGGAACAATAATTTAAGTTAAAAATATGTTTTGGAATTGCTCTTGAAGAGCATGTAATATTCTTGCTCTTCAAGAGCATATAATATTCTTCAGGAGTATTTATTGTGCTACTTCAGGAGCATACTACTTCAGAAGCAATAATTAATTTATAACTATAGATTTAAATGAATAAACATGTCCGCATCATGAATTTGCAAAAGTAATACTAATAATATCCTTATGAAAATCGTGCATGATTATCATGCTAGTTGATTTCCAAATCATGGACGACTTTTTTCTTTATTAAGGAAGACTTTTTTTTTGTCTTCTTCTAAATAGGAATCACCTAATACATGCGAAAACAATTCGTCCACTATACATGTTCGTAGATCAATACTCAACAGAATCAAAAAGGTAATCATATATATAATGAATATAAATAGGTGTCTGAAAAATTATACCTTTCAGTCGTGATATCTTCTTTTGGGAGAAGAACTTCCGTGCTAATAACGTGTTATAAATTATATTGAATAAGAAAATAATAGAAAAGACGAAAAATAGATGTGTATTATTATGAGGGTGGAGATCTCTATTTATAGAGGTATATAGTGGATTTTTGGGCCTCTAGAATTTATAATGGTCATCTATATGGTATATCTTCATATTAAATATAGACTGCAATGTCAAAAGTAGTCAAAACTAATATTGTAATTGCAAAAATAGCCATTGTATAGGAGTAATAGCAAAAAATAGTCACTGAGCCAATTATACCCCTATATGACATCACTTTTGATAAATCTGCACATATAATTCCCCAAATCTCATAAATAACGTGATTATCTTGATTTAAGGATTTAATTATAACATTACGTAAATGTTATAAATATCTTGATTTATTTATAACATTACGTAAATGATTTAAGGATAAACATTAGTAATGATTCCATGATATATATAATACTAGTAATTAGACATGTTTTTTAGGGATGAAAATGTATTTTTGACTATTATTGCATTTATGGTAAAACTTGACTATTTTTGCAATTAGTTGTTGTGGTTTGGTTATTCTTGCACTTTCCCCTTAAATATATTTACACTTTTTTTTAGAGGCCACAACTTTACACAACTCTATACATATCAGCTATTTTCCTAACAAACTGCGCCAAAAAAAAACTATCTCAATGCATGAGAGAGACGGAATATAAATTATAGTCGACATGAGTAAATGACGATTGATGGGTCAAATTGCTAGTCTTTTTTTCTTCTTATTTTGTTTATAGTATTCAAAATCTATCAACTTCTTATGTTGTTTATAGTATTCAAAATCTATCAATCATCGTAACCACGTGGATCACGACATATTCTCCTCTTTGTTTCTTGCTACCACACTTATATTATTGTTAATATTAATATTAAAATTATTCTTTTTACCATCCCGGCCTGATTGTAATTACCATTTCAAGATAGTTGAAAATATTGGTTTCAGTATAAATATGTCTTCCTTCTATCCACACTTTGCTCACCCTTAATCCTCTCTCTCTCTCTCTCTCTGTCTCCCTCACTCTCTCTCTCTCTCTTCTCATGGTTATAATGATGGATGTGATGAAGTTTGCATTTTTAGTTCTTTTAATTTTGTTTATAGTAAACCATGCAGACGCTGAAATCCCTACAAACACAAACAAACTCATCAATAAGGCAAACAGAGATGGCCCTTATTTGGGATTAGTGATTCCAAATCAATTTGAGCTCAACCCTCTTCTTCAACATCCAAGCTACACACCCTCGAATCTCACCATCGACGTTTCAGGTATATACATACGTATATTTTCCTGCTGACATATTCATACTGTTTTGTATATTATATTAGATTATCCCACTCATAATGTATTTATTGTCATATTATTTATACTAAACATACTGTTTTGGAGGAATATCAAAATAGAGAGAGAGATTCTTGAATGATTAATTGATATTAGTTTTGAGCAAAATTATTACTTTATTTTGTATAGGGAGGAGGTTCCGATTTGGGACGCTTGCCGGAGAAAAGGTCATATTAGTTATGACTGGACTCGCCATGGTATTTATACATTTACACTGACTTTTACTAATGTTTGTATATCGGTATAATATTAGATTGTATGCATGTGTACAACGATATTTTTTGACAAGAATATGTCGAACAAGAGTATAATCTAATCAACCCTAATATATGTCCAAAATAATTAAATTAATACTTACACTTAGAATTTCTGTATATGAAGATAAATGCAGGAATCACCACACAACTTCTGGTGACATTATTCAATTTGAAAGGAGTTGTACATTATGGAATTGCTGGCAATGCAAATCCATCTCTCAACATTGGAGATGTTGCCATCCCGCAGTATTGGTCCCACTCAGCCCTATGGAATTGGCAGGTAATTAATACTCCTTAATTCTCAATAAATGATTTTTTTTAATACGAAAATTAAAAAAGTTGTTTGTTGTATGTAAATTTGTATAAAATAGTGGGTCACATTAAATTTTATTAGATTGTTATTTTAAGTTGGGAATGAAACAAACCAATTTTAATAGGATGACTAAAAAGGAAAACAAACTAGTCAACTTTAATGAGACAGAGAGAGTATTATTTTTCTTTATTTTCTTATTTTTTATTTTAAGGAAATTACATTAAAAATAAAAAGATAACAAATGAATAATCTAGCTATGAATTAATTGCTGTGGAAGTATAAAGTCAAGTTAATTTTGGAAGTCCTATAACATAATATGTACACAGCTGGCATGTTAATTAAATTCCTATCTACCAAATTATTTGTTATATGTCATAATTTAAACCTAATTTTGTTTTGGACTCATCTAACTATCAACCTCATTATCTAATATGTACTGTTGAAATGAAATACCGAATACGACACTATTGATTGTCGAGGCGTTAAAGAGGCGTGTAATGTTTGTAGAGGTACGGGGATGGAGCAGAAGACGAGCTAGCACTCGAAAGTGGTGGTGACTACACAAGACAAATTGGGTACATAAAATTTGCAAATTATTCAGTGGAAAATAGTGACAATTTATTGAATAATGTTTGGTACCAACCGGAGGAAATTTTTCCTATTGATGGCACGCCTGAGGAGAGGGAACATATCTTTTGGGTCCCTGTGGATTCTCATTATTTCGATCTCGCCCAAAAATTAGAGGTACTTTTTTATATACGATTATTGTAATATATGTTTACGATTATTTGATTAAGAAAAATAAAAATAATCACTATTCTAAAACATCAATTATATTGTGAATTGTGAGTGGACTATTAATGTTATCCTTCAAAAAATAGTGAAAAAATAATAACATGTAAGACCTCTTGTTATCATACTCTGATCATGATTTTAAAATCGAAATTGATCGAAGTGTTAATATACACTATTAGTCAAAAATCATAAAACAAAAACAACTTTAGTCTTCTACTATATTAAAACATAAATATAGTTATTCTAGCCTACTTTTTTGTCTGCAACAATTTTTTTTTTTCTGCTTTCCTTGTCTCTTTCAAGTGGTAATTGCTCTTAGGCCCATCCATCGGCCTTGGTAATTGCTACTTTTTCAAGTGGTAATTGCTTGTAATTGCTTCTTGCCTCCTTAGGCCCATCCATCGGCTCTGGTAATTGCTCCTTGCCTCCTTAGGCCCATCCATCGGCCTTGGTAATTGCTTGTACTCTTTCAAGTGGCCCGGCCGATGGACGGCCTCCTTCGGCCTCTATTCGGCCCTCTGCATTTCAAACGAAAAGAAATAATATTAGCATAAATTCCTACAACACAAAACATATAATGATTGGAGTGATGTGATGAAGGATAAAAAAGAATCTAAATGACTAAAATTATATTTTTTTAATATAAAATTATTTTTGCCCTTGATCGAATTCTAATATGTGGACTTGTTTATTGATTGTTTTTCCGTTCATGACAGGATCCGATAGTGACTTCATCCTGGATTTTAGTAAAGAATAATTATAATTGAGACTGAGACTGAATCGAGTCTTTAATCTGCTGGAGTTGTTAATTGTTTTTTTCGTTCATGGTCAGGACTCAATAGTCACTACGTGAACAGAATTGATTGGAGCTTCTAATTAATAAATCTATCAAACTGTTCAATAATTGTTTTCTTATACAGGTGATAAATAGTAGTAGTAAACAATGATGGAACAAAACAAGGGTATTTTGGTAATTTTATCGTAAGAAGTTACTTTTTGCTATTGTTTTCTTTTCATATTCACAATAATTTATATTTATAAATTCAATAATTTTTGCTCGTCTAATAATATTTTTTCCTCGTCGTACAAAAAAAAAATAATTACTAACAGAATGTGACACTAGAGAGATGCCTAAATTCAACGTTATGCCTAACCTACCCTCCCAAGATCAGTAGAGTTTCAAGAGGGACAAGCGCCAGCATCTATTTGGACAACTCAGCCTATAGAAGCTTCATCTACGACAAATTCGAAGTCAGTCCGGTGGAGATGGAGAGCGCCGCCGTGGCCTTGATATGCCACCAGCAGAGGCTCCCCTTCATCACTTTCCGAGCGCTCTCCGACCTCGCCGGCGGCGGCTCCGACACGTCCAACGAGGCTGATACATTTGCTCCGCTCGCCGCCACCAACTCGGTGGCGGTGGTGGTGGAGTTCATCAAGATATTGCAAGAAACTTCGCTCAGCAGTTACCCTGCGTGAGTACGTGGTTTACCTCTCGTGTATGATCCTAGTATCTCGAATAAGACATCTCGTATGATCTAAGAATTTTAAATAGACAATAAAAGAATCTCGATTTAAGTCATTTAACATGGCTTCCGTCGGTTTTTAGTCATGTAATATGGATGTTTGGTCATGTAAGTTTCGAAAACGTCCATTTTTCGTCGCTAATTTTATCGGTAATTTGTTTGTGTTGCTGAAAACTTAAAAAGTTTTACAAATAACACACTGTTAGACATGCATTATTTAGCCGACCGAAAAAGATACACATGAACACACTCTGCATCGAATGACAAAACACAGTTAACAAAACGGATGGTTGTTTATATTACAAGACAAAAAACGAACATAACTACTAATAGCGGAAATAGGTGGTAGAAAAGTAGACACATAGGTTTGTATGTACCACTTTTATATACCTTTATGGTGTGGTACACATAAGGATATATAAATGTGATACTAGCACCAAGTTTTTACTTTTTTAATAAATTATTTATTACTTCTGCCACCATAAATACAAAATGTCAAATCATATCATTAGACGTCACATTAAAAAAAATAAGGCAAATTGACAAAAATAGTCCTCAAATTTTGCGTTTTTGTGAATTTTGTCCTCAAACTTCTTTTTTTTGTTTTTTTACCCTCAACTCCTTGTTTTTGCGATTTTAGTCCTACCGTTAGATTTTTCGTCCATTTTAACGGTAATTCAATTTTAATTTAAAAAAAAAATTAAAAGGGCAAAATCGGAATTTTTATTTATATGGACCAAAATTGCAAATGAAGAATTATTTGGGACCTATTTAGCAAAATAAAACAATTTAAGGACTCATTTCACAAATTTTAGACAAATAAGCTAATTGCTTCGTATCGACGAGATTTTGCATTAAATTTTCGATTTTTCATATAACTTTATTGTTTCGTATCAAATATAAGCTAACGAAGATTTCGTACCAATATAAACAACATTTAATTCGAAATGCAAAATATATACTGTGAATTAATCATTAAAAAATAAAGCTATTATCACCCATAATTTTTACTTCAAAATAATCATTTAGCGCATAATATTTACTTCAAAATAACTAGAATACGAACCGACATATATTTTCCCAGTATTCATGTTATTTTGAAGTAAATATTATGCTCTCAATTGTTATTTTGAAGTAAAAAAAATTGGGTGATAATAACTTTATTTTTTAATGATTAATTCACAGTATATATTTTGTATTTCAAATTAAATGTTGTTTATATTAGTACGAAGTCTTCATTAACTTATATTTGATACGAAACAATAAAGTTATATGAAAAACCAAAAATTTAATGCAAAATCTCGTCGATACGAAGCAATTAGCTTATTTGTCTAAAATTTGTGAAATCAGTCCTTAAACTATTAAATTTTGCTAAATAGGTCCCAAATAATACTTCATTTGCAATTTTGGTCCATATAAATAAAAATTCCAATTTTGCCCTTTTAATTTTTTATTTTTTAAAATTAAAATTGAATTACCGTTAAAATGGACGAAAAATCTAACGGTATGACTAAAATCGCAAAAATAATAAGTTGAGGGTCAAAAAAGCAAAAAAAAAATTGTTTGAGGACAAAATTCGCAAAAATGCAAAATTTGAGGACTATTTTTGTCAATTTGCCAAAAAATAATAATAAAATAAAATAAGAACAAAGTCACATTAGAGAATTGAATCGAAAATTTTCACTTATTCACTAATATTAAGCAATGTAAAATAATGAAACAAAATACGAGATTGATTATTATTAATCTATATAGTAAAAAAGTACAGCATCCTACTAGCATGATCTCATTTCTCCACAACCCTGCAAAATGCTAAAACTCAAGGACTGCTTCTATGGATCATTTCTCCACACCTTTATATATAATATAATATAAAACATTCTAAAAGTACCTAGGATGTAATAACTCCTCACATCTCCTCCTCCTCCTCTTCCGGCAGCCTCCTCTCCTCCTTCAACGGCCCGAACGCGGCGCTGCAAACTAGGAAGTAGACCAAATTAGCCATGCTCAAGCCAGCAAGAACAAGGTAGTAGTAATCATAGTGGCCCTTGTTGATGTTGGTAGAGATCCAACTCTCATTCCCCCCTTCTTCAGACAAGTAGTTGATCGTGTTCATTATGAAGCTCGCGAGAAGATTAGCGAGAGCCATCCCGATCCCAAGAAGCGTGGAGGCGATGCTCGACATGCTTCTCGGGAACTCGGAGAAGTAAAACTCGTTCTGTGCGATAGCGTTGGCCGACTCAGCGAACCCCGTCAGGCAGTTCTGCGGGACGAGCCACAGGGCCGACATGGTCACGGGCTCGTTGTCGAGGGCGAGGGACCGGCGGACAGCCTCCACGATGGCGGAGACGATCATCGCCAGGAACGAGAGGAAGATCCCGAATCCCATCCGGTGCTTGGTGCTTATGCGGACGGGCCGGCCCTTGAGACGGGAGGCTAAGGGGAGGAAGACACGGTCGTAGAGGGCGACCCAGAGGATTACGGCCACGACCGCGAATAGGCCGAACGAGGCGGCCGGGATTTCGAAAGTGGAAGTGATGTGTCGGTCCATTGAGACAGCTTGGAGGACAGGGAAGGTGCTTTGGCTCAAGTTTATCGACATGATCACACCCGAGGACCATATTGGAACGACTCTTAGTAGTGCCTTGAGCTCCTCTACTTGCTCGACCGTGCAGATTCGCCATGGATCCGTTGCTCCCTTATCGGGAGATGACCCTTTATGAGCATCTCTTACGATGCAAGCCTTGTTTAGAAACCTATGATCATTGACAAACTCGTGTTACAAGCCTTATTTAGAAACCTAAGATCATTGCCAAACTAGAAATAAGAAATTAACGAAACGAACTAAATTTAGATTAAAATTGGACTAAAACCAAAATAACCAAACAAAGTGAACCAACAAAACATGATTGGCCAAACATGATTTTTTCCCCCTAGTTTTACAAGCCTTAGTTACAAACCAAAGACCTGCAACATGTAGTGTAGTTGGTATTCTCACTTCTGCGTAAGTGGTTGATCTAGTGTTCAATCTCCGTTATGGTTGATCTAAATTAATAATATGACATCAAATTTAATGATATTATTTAGAAACCTAAAATGATAGTCTGTCTAGCTAGTGTTGGAACAACTTTGGACTATAAAAAAGAGGTAAGAAATATATATAAAGAAGATGAACTGGTATGTATATATACCTGAGCTTTTGACTTGGGAAGACAAGATTATTCCCATTCTTGCAATGGTATAGACAAGTGTTGTTGTCCAATAACTTGAGATGTCGGTTCTTGAAAGAAACCACGGCCACTTGAACGAAGCCCGTGATCAGACTCGAGCTGCTCTTGAACCGGACGTAGAACGGGGAAGCCAGAAAGAACGAGGCGACAGCAAACAGCATAAGCACAGCAGGAACCGCGAACCCGATGCCCCATCCCAAGTTGTCTTGGATGTAGACGACGCAGGTTAGGGAGATGAGGATTGACACCGTGAAGGTAGCGTAGTACCAGCCGAAGTAGCTCTGCTTGACGCCGGGGTTGGAGTGGAAGCCTCTCTTTTCGAGCTGATCGGCGCCGAAGGCCAAGGAGGAGGACCGGATTCCTCCTGCCCCTATGGAGATCAGCCCGAGAGAGAGGCAGAGATAGAGAAATTGGAACGTTGTTGGAGGGATGCAAATGTTGGTTGGTTGACTGCATGGAGGAGGCCTCGCGTGTGGGATTGTTGCAGTCGACCATAGGAGAATCATCCCCTGCAATTGCAATGCTAGAAATTGAAACAGAGTTGGGATAAATTAATGCATCAGATCAAGAATTTATGTTGATCGAACAGAAAATGCTAGAAGATGACATTGATTTTAGACATACATTAGGGGCTTTCTTTCTTGCAAACTTAACAAGAAAAGAACAAATAACCAAACGGAAACATGATCTGATTCTGATAACCGTAAAGAAATTGAATTTACCATGAGGCAGATAATAGAGCCAAATCCAATTGTATGAAACCTGCCCAAGAAGGAATCGGCAATAACGGCTCCAACAAGAGGCGTGAAATTGGTGGCAGCGGACCACATGAACAACACGTTTGATGCGGTTGTCATCTCCATATGATATTCATTCATCAGATACAGAGCCATGTTTGAAGACAGCCCGAAAGTTGCCATCTTCTCAAATGACTCGGCCCCTGTTCAGACAACAAATTTGATCATTGTCAAACGAGTTGTGTGACTGAGTAAGCACTGCAAGAGAAACGAATCACGAAAAGCCCACTTCATTAATCGATAGAACTTGAGCATTTTTGAGTTCTATGAGAAATTCATGAAAGCCCGGATAAAGAAATTGCCAGTTCTTTCAGATGAGAGAGAGAGAGAGAGAGAGTAAACACAGTAAAAGAGAAAAACAGAGTACCGAAATCAAGAATCAAGAAACATAAACCATATTAAGAACCCACAATTTTAAGTAAAGAGTATGAGAATAAGAACAAGAAAAACACAGCAACATGTTAACAACACGATCAAGAAATAGCCAGACAACCACAGAACCATAATCAAGAATCATGGGATTTCAATTTAAGAGAGTAAACAAATTAGGGTTACTACTAATTACGAACGGCAAAGAGAAAATCCCTGTACTAAAATCAAGAATCACGATAAAAACATATCATATTAAGGATCCCGGGATTTTAAGGGAAGCATATAAGAACAGGGGAAACACAATATCAAAGTCCAGAATCAAGAAAAACACAGTATCACAGTCCAGAATCAAGAAGCACAGTATTATTCTCCAGAATCAAGAAGCAAATTATCACAGTCCATCATCAAGAAAAAACACAGTAAGTTTAGTCTAGAAACAAGAAGCACAGTATCACAGTCCAGAATCAAGAAACAAAAGTATCACCGTCAAGAATCAAGAAAAGCAAAGTATCACAGTCCAGAGTCAAGAAAAAACACAGTATCACAGTCCAGAATCAAGAAAAAAAAACACAGCAAAAACTCAACAAAAAGATCACAGCAAGAAACCCACATAACCACAATAATCAAGAATCATGGAATTCTCAATTTAAAAACGTAGACAAATTAGAAAAATTACCAATTATGAAGGGCAAAGTCCTGAAACCACCCTTCTCTCTAACAACCTCCAACAGAGGCTCTTCCACCATCTTCTTCTCGTCGTTCCCGCCATCTTCCATCGAAGCCCAAATACCCAATCCAACTTCAACTCACACACCTAATTAAACGCACCCATTATATAAAATCGCAAACATAGTGAGTGGAGTGTGATTGTGTGAAGCGGTCGAAAACTCTAGAGGGGGAAGAAAAACTAGACGGGATTGTAGAGGCTGATGTAACCTCAATTTTGTCAACTTCCTAACGTATTCAGCGATCCCAAAATTGGCTATATTTTTTCGTGAGATGCAAATACGGTTCGTACAAGTGTACTCTGATGACGATTGACGATGCGAAGATTAATGGCGATAAAATATGGTTCTTCGCCTTCCCTCCAGAATCCCTGCTGCCGGACGGGTCAAAATCTCGGCATTAAAATATTGTTTCTGTGGATTTACAGTCAGAGCTAACACGAATTCATAATGGAAAAAAGAATGAACTTTAACACTCCGGCTTGACTTATCTTATTTTTCTTTTTGGATTGTCCCAGTCGACTTATATTATTTCCAAAAAAAGAAAATAATCATTACACAAGCTATCACTTTTTCTACCTCTTTACACACAATCACACATTCATCTACACACAACCACCAACTCTTCTTAATCTCCGTGCCTAAAAGAAATCAGACAAGTGAAATGAGACGGATGGAATATATTAATAGAAAATCAGAACCGTCCATTTAAATGATCAAAATATATTGACTATGGAAAAAGTTCTTGGAAGATCGTGGGGGGGCCTCGGCCTCTAGTCCTTCGCTGTGACCGACATTGACGTATAAAATGTTGGCGTCGACATGAGCTACAGACAAAATCACTTTGAAAATTGAATCTTTGTATGGTCAAATTTTGCGAATGAGATTTACTAGTATCTCGTTGAGATGGGCCCGGGCCGGGACCATTTTGTGATGGGCTTCTCTATTGGATGTATTGAGCTCGGCCCATGTTAGAATGGGGCTAGTATACAACCTTTTGTAATTTATAGTACTCTCCCATCCCATAAAAAATATTTTCTTTCTATAGAGCACGGAGATTAATAAAATGAGAGTGTATGGTGTATATTATTTGACTTTTTAGCTCGTTAATTTTGGTCTACATATTATTTGTTTTTTAAGAAACAAGACATTTTCTATAGGACGGCTCGAAAAGGAAAACAAGACACTTTCTATCGGACGGAGGGAGTATAAAAAAATGTGGAAATATTAAAAAATAATCACTCTAGATAATAAAAAGTAAAAAAACATATTGTTTCCCTTCCGCTTGACTTATCTTTGCTTTTATTTTCGGATTATCCTACTTGAGTTTTTATGTTTCTTAAAATGAATAATAATTACTATACAAACTCACGCTTATTTTTCGTGGGACTTACCTCTCTGCACACAATCAACCACTCATTTTAACTTCATGCCGAAAAGAAATAAGATAAGTCGGGTGGGATGGAGAGAGTACTAGTGACTTTGAAAATAGCATCCATAATGTAGTTAAAATGAATATGCATAGGAAAGACATAAGCATAAAACTCTGATCAAGCATATCAGAAAAATTAGAGTATCGATTATGGACTTCCGATTCGATAAATATTCAAAAATCTTGCCAGAAATCTCGATAATGTGGGAGACGGGTGTTAAATTACAATAATTGATCTCATTTTTATAATTAAAAAGTCGCACTCAAGAGAACAATTTTAATCAAAATGTCATTATTAAAATGGTAGAATGTTACTATCAAAATGGTTATTTTTATTCAATACAAATCTTATGATAATGAGTACATAATAATATATTTTTTTCTCAATTTTTAGATTTTTCTCTAATTTGATTACACTAACATAATGATATAATTTCCTTGTCAAAAAAAAAAACTCTTTTTTAATAAAAATTTAGATATTAATCATTACAAGAAATGGTTTTCAAGCAGTTAATTTGTCTCGCCGGAAAGAGGCCGGTTAATCCGGGATTCTAACTTTGTCCATCTTGTAACTCGGACAAAATCGAAATTAGTGGAAATTAATTTAGAAATAATAGATAGCCTTTAAATCAAATACAATTTCAACACACTACCCAATTATGAACAATATTTTATTTCTTAATTTTGGAGATTTATTTCTTCTTCGAGGAAATTACGAGGTTGTATTAAAAATGGCAACAGAGTGACGTGTACGCAACATATCTGTAATATTCCATGGCTGCGTATCGGTCTGAATTAATGTTAAATTCTTGCAAGTTTTTGAAGGCCAAACTTTACAACCAACCAAAACCTTAAACCTGGGAGCAACTTGCATATGATTTTCTACACGTGTAAAAATGGCCTAAGCGGCGCCCAATGCATGGCGGCAGACTCAGAATTCAGTTAAAAATCATCACTTTTTGAAAAAAAAAAAAAAACTTTTTCCCCTTCTGATTTTCTTGACTGAGTTTTGATGGAAGAACATTTGTGAGCAAGGTAATTTCTTGAATTGAAATGGGTTTTTGAGATGGATTATTTATTGGGTTTTGGGTTTTTGATTTAATTTATTATTATTATTTTATTTTATTTTGTTTATATGAAAGTTGATGGAGCTTGTTCTGATTAGAAATTTTGTTTTTTTTCTTGATTAAATTTGGATTCTTACTTCTTCATCTGTTATTTGTGTGGCTTCGTTTTTTTAATCCTTTTGCAGTGATTTGAGTGAAGATGTGAGTCAATTTATTTTTACAGTGGTGTTCATGTAATTCTTGATTTTTAATTTTTTTTTTACTGGCAAACTATAAGTAGTGTAGGAGATTCTATATTATACGTGTTTTCCTTTTGCATTGGGTGAAAATTAATGTGAATCAGTTTTTTTTACAGTGGTGTTCATGTAAATTCTTGAATTTTTTTATTTTTATTTTTACTGACAAATTATGAGTTTAGGAGATTTTATATTATATTATTGCTTTCAATCTTTCTGATATGAATGGAGATTGTTGGGCATAAATCATGGAAATTTCATTTGTAATAGTTAGATGATTATCAAGTTTGGAGAAGGTTAAGTTTGGTTGAACAACCTTTGATTCACAGCATTTTGATTGATTATTAGCTTCAAACAACATTAGATTTTAATTTCCAAATTGAATCTTAATGCATAGTTTGTGTTTGGATGAACATGTAGACATCAGAGTATTGCCTTTAGGTACTGCAGTCGTCGTTCAGGATTTAATCCGACCAGTTTATGTTGCCATGGGGACGGATTTTAATCGTTCGTGTCAAGTAGAATCGCGTAAAGTCTCGTGGATAGTAGCCCTAGTTCTTGCCTCGGTCTTGATAGTGCAGTATTTCGATCTCCCGTATGGCGACCGTGTCTTGTCTCTGTATCCTTTAGGCAAGGCTTATTTCAACTCCTCTAGTGCAAATGGATACGGTGAGCAGAACCCGAACCGTTCATCGCCATTAGGGCAGAAATCGGAGGAGGGAAGTGTTGGTAAAGAGTTGGGAAGCATGATAGATATAAACCATACTGATGAAGAGGATTCAATAGTGAGAAATGTTTCATATGGTGGGATTTCTGCATTAGCCGTTGCACCGGCTCCTTATGAGGCGGGTGGAGAAAGCTATAACGTTACAACGGTGAATAGCCCGTATGCTTTAAGCCCAGAAAGATCGGGTGTTTTGTTAGCACCGTCTGAATCGGTCTCTCCTAGAAAGATCGATTCGGATGTTGAAGCTCCTACGGATGCTATTAGTCCTCCGCCTATTGAACATCAAAACGGGACCTTGACTGATGAGAAAGTCAATGGATACGTCGGTCCCTTAGGTGTATACACAAATAGTCCTCCTCCAATAGAAAAGGCGAAGAGTTCGGATACTCCTGCCGTGCCTTCTGTAGCATCAATATCAGACATGAATGCTATGTTGCTGCAGAGTCGTGCTTCGTCGTTTTCGGAGGTATATATATCTATCCGTATTCGATTGCTTGTTTAAACTATTTGAGCAATATATATTTAAACCTTCTTCGAAAAATGATTTTAACATGAAGAATAAACCTCAATGCAGAGTCCATTATGGACTACTCCTGCTGATCAAGAAATCACAGATGCAAGATTTCAAATTGAGCATGGAGATTCCATCGCCAATCCTCCCAACTTATACGCCCCTATTTATCGAAACCTCACGACATTTGTAAGGTAACTCGCTTCCACAAAAATCTCGATACATTTTGAATCGGTCGAAAAAGATTCATTTTGTTCATGTTACTCTCGATTAACTTATGCAGGAGCTACGAGATAATGGAACAAAAGCTCAAGGTCTATATCTACAACGACGGGAATAGGCCGGTTTTCCACAACCCGAGGCTGAGAGGGATATACGCGTCGGAGGGGTGGTTCATGAAACACATGGAAGCAAGCAGCCAATTCATGACTAACAATCCAAATGAAGCACATTTATTTTACTTGCCGTTCAGCTCCCAACTTCTGGTCGACTACGTATACGTTAAAGACTCCCGCTCTTTCGACGACATAAACGCATTCTTGAAGAACTACATGGGGACCATCCAAACTAGGCACCCTTTCTGGAACAGAACACGCGGGGCGGACCATTTCCTCGTCGCTTGCCATGATTGGGTAAGCTTGTATTTTGATCTATAGTATGAATTTCTTACATAAAAATTGAATCAAGATTTAGGTAGACTACGCATTTTATCAAATTAACTACAGATGTTTGATCTCTTGCATGAGTTCTTACATAAAAGTGACACTAAATTTAGGTAGACTAACCTAGTTTTAACACAATCATGTTAAATTCAATGCCTTTTATCACACTACTAGATATATTAATTTGATACTCCCTCCGTCTCATTCACACTGTCATGTAGGCTTTCAAGCGGATTTTAAGAAGTTTGACTTTTATATGGGCCCATATGATTTTTTGTGATTTGTAGTGTTATTTTATTTCCTTTTATGGAAAGGAGACAGTATGAATGAGACAGTCCAATATAGTATACAAGACAGTATGAATGGGACGGAGGGAGGAGGGAGTATATTGTATGAATTCCTTACATAAAAATTGACTCAATATTTAGGTAGACCAACCTAGTTTTAGCACCAACACATGATTCTTGAATATTCTTACATGATTAACCTAGTTTTAGCTCAATCCTTTAACTTCATTTCCTTTTATCATACCACTAAAGATACATGTTCCATTGCATGAATTCTTACATGAAAAATGACACAAAATTTAGGTAGAGCAGCCTAATTTTAGCACAATCTTATAACTTCAATACCCTTTTATTACACTAACTAGTAACTACATATGTTTGATCCATTGCAAGAATTATTACATAAAAATGACACATGATTCTTGGGAGATTCTTACATCAAGATTCTTGTATTCTTTTTAGGCACCCCACGAGACGAAGCACCTAATGTCCAACTGCATACGCGCGCTATGCAACTCTGACATAAAGGAAGGATTCAAATTCAACAAGGACGTCTCACTACCCGAAACAAACGTCCAATCGCCTCAAAACCCGATGAGAGTCACGGGAGGGAGACCGCCCGCCAAGCGGACCATCCTCGCCTTCTTCGCGGGCAAAATGCACGGCTCCGTCCGCCCACTCCTACTAAAGCATTGGGAGAACAAGGATCCGGACATGAAGATCTACGGGCCGATACGGAAGGGGTACGTGTGGCACATGCAGAACAGCAAGTACTGCATATGCGCGAAGGGGTACGAGGTTAATAGTCCGAGGGTGGTGGAGGCGATTCTGTACGGGTGCGTACCGGTGATTGTATCGGATAACTTCGTCCCCCCGTTTTTCGATGTTTTGAATTGGGAGAGCTTTGCTGTGTTTGTGCTTGAGAGGGATATACCTAACCTTAAGGGCATTCTTGGATTGATCTCGGAGAGGAGATATGGTGTGATGCAGCGTAGGGTTGAGCGGGTGAGGCAGCATTTTCTTTGGCATAAGGAGCCGAAGAGGTTTGATATTTTTCATATGATTTTACACTCTATTTGGTATAATAGAGTGTATAGTACTTCGCCAATGTGACCTCTCTTGCGGAATTTTATTGTAATTTGATTGAATTTAATTACACTCTACTATAAATCTTATTCTTTATGGAACTACGTAGGATAGAGAAAAATGAAATGAATAATGTGTATATCAAGAGATTTGCAATTTTTAGTGTTGCAATTAATTTGTATTTGCCATAATGTCAAATTAAAAAAAATAGCTTTAATTTATAAAACATGTAATTGAATTCAATCAGTTTATTCCGTTGAACTTGTCTTGTATTTTTTGTTGAACTGTTCCACCAAACTTGTCTTATAATTTTACCAACCTGTTTAAAATATCAATTAATTGTATGTGGTTTATATCTTTACCATATTAATTAATTCTAAATAATTAAGTAATCACATGGGTCTCACACTTATCAATCCGAATCAATTCTCTTACATAAGCACACCGAAAATAAAAAATAAACATGATAAGTTCAACGTGACGGAAGAAGTAATTCATTAAAATAAATTTGTTTATTTAGATTTGGTTTTAAAATTTTGTTGGCTCAAATTTTCAACCTAGCCGAGCTCAAATTACATGTAGGTCGAATGCAACGCGGATCTTCTGACCTATTTATGAAGGACCACTCGGTGGCCCACCAATCACGCGGCGCCACGCGTGTATTAGTGGGCCACCCTTGCATTTAAAAAATATTTGAGTTATAAAAGGGTGGCCCACCAATGCACGCGTGGCGCCGCGTGATTGGTGGGCACCAAGTGGTCCACCCATTATGGGTCAGATGATCTTCTGGCGGTCGAATGAGCCCATCCGACTCTTATCACAAATAACAAAACAAAAATATGATTTATTACTCATTTCTAAATTTGAATAATGGTTGTGAATTTCATTTGTTATAAAACAAAAATATGTAAAATAAACTAGGTAATAAAGAATCTTAATATACGGAATTAAATCGTAATAAATCTCCACTCCATATAAACATTCTGTATTCCAAAAAATAAATCAAACCTCAACTTCATAATTCCACCATAAAAATGGAGAATTCCATAACTGAATTAAAATATTACCATCAAAAGACCTCCAATTCGAACCCAGAATCAATTAAACGAAGACAAAAATATCCAAATAAATCAAGAACCATAAACCCTAATATTGAATTCATGCTCTATTTCCTAAATTATTTTTTTATATTTCTAAGTAAAGATCTTTGAATTTGTAATCATTTAACTTTATAATCTCTCTTTATATATATTCTTTCTAGTAGGATGAAAGCTTTTATAGTTCAAGGCTCTTCTTCATGTGAACAATTAAGTAATGGAAAAGTGAAAAAACTAATCCATGGTCTCACTAATATTGACTATATTTTTTTGTCACTTTAATAAAGTGAACTCCACTAATAACATAACTGAACTTAAGCTACTAATTTTTTTGTATATGTTCAAAATTACAAATCACAACTTATAAATTTTAAATTATACTATTTTTAAGAGTAAATATATCTATCTCGATATATAATATTTTTTATAAATTATATTAATTCTTAACATAAAATTACAAATAACTATACAGTTTAATATATTTATATACATATACATATATATACACAAGGTAGGTCGGCTGAAGAGGCCGTGAAAAATTGGATTTGGTTAGATTTATAAAAGCCCAATTGATTTATAAACCGACCCAACTGAATATTGCCCAGGAGAGCGAATGGGATTAGATACCCCAGTAGTCATAGCCGTAAACGATGGATACTAGACGTTGTGCGTATCGACCCATGCAGTGATGTAACTAACGTCTTAAGTATTCCCTTGAACACATAAGAGTTCCGAATCGAATCTCTTTACCTAGGATAGATATTGTCACATCTTACTTGAAAGTTTTATACTCCATCCTCCCAATAAACATAGCTTGTTTCTTTTAAACATGAAGATTAAAAAAGGGAGTGGAAATGTATTAAAGTGGTGGATCCACTTATTAAAGTGATTATAGTCCACAAATTCTTTCTTTTTCTACAAAAATAAGACAACAATAATAGAACAGCCTTAAAAAGAATACAATACATATTTATTGAGACGGAGAGAGTACAAGATAATTTTTCTTCTTTTTCTATTCAAAATTGGTACTTCATGTTATAATAATATACTCTGACTGATCCATTCATCTTGTTTTGCTTTCTCTCATCCATCTTGTCTCATTTCAAAAATGACAACTTTATACACATACACATGTACCACTCTCTTTTGTGGAAACCACATTTTCTCCTACAACTAGCAACTCTTCTTAATATACGTGCAAAAAAGAAATTAACACAAGACAGAGAATACTAATATCCAAATTGCTAAATTATCATCGCAAGCAGATATAAATACAAGAGAAATCAAAACAATTAACACCACATTCCATCGAGACAAAAACCAACAAGAAAAGTTGGAACACACAAACCAATACAAACCAGCAAGGAGGCCCTTACTCCTCAAGGATTGCACGGCCAAGATTAGTACCAAGAGCCAGCCGGACGGAGCTCAAGGCCTCCGGCGGCAAGTCAGCATCGACGTAGCCCGGTAGAAGCCGTGCCAAGGACAACTCTTGCAGCTTGTTCAGCAAGAGGTTAGTCTGAGCAACGTTGAGCAGAGGACCCTCCTTCCAGTTCAGTAATCCCAGCTGCAGATAAATTATAAGGAGTTGAAGAATAATGTAAATTGGTGCAGCCTTGAGAAACAAAGAAAGATGACAAAGTTGAATAGTGATGACTATATTCAAGACTAGAAGAGCCCATACAATGCATTTGTGTAGAACAAAACGCAGAAGAAGAAAAAAAGAAAAAGCAAGAAAAACACACGATTGTTTACCCAGTTCGTCTTTCGACTACGTTTGCCAAGTTGGGACATTTGCACTATGATTTTCTAGTACAAGTTATAAGAAAAATAGGACTATTTATAAGTAGCCCTAGTAAATCAAGCCATGACCATCTCCAAGCACAAAAGCTTTGTATACCACTTTTGTATACCCTTATGTGTACCACACCACAAGGGTATTGACATGTGTTAAATATGACCCACATTTTTTAATGGAAAATGCCACATGTCAATACCCTTGTGGTGTGGTACACACAAGGGTATACAAAAGTGGTACATACAAGCTGTTCCGATCTCCAAGACCAAAATGTTGAAGATCTGGAAATCAAGAGCCAAAAAACACGAAATCAATGAAATCAAGAGCCATTATGGAATATTATGGAATACTCCCTTTTAGGGGAGAAATAGGGAAAAACCGTTGGAGACGAAACACTGTTTCCGCCCTAAAATAGGGATAGGGCTGCCCTCAAATAAAGGGAGGCCCTTGGAGATGATAAGAAATGAATTGGGCCCTAGTCTGACTGTACGATCAGTCCTAGTAAATCGAGCCCTAATAAGAAACATAACCGATATTATGGCTGGATGCACAGTACTTCAGGCTCTATACTCAACAATTTGTGTATCAATTATTGGATGGTTTCATGGGCATGCAGAGCAGTAAACAAATAATGCCTCGATTTCTTGATGATCAAAGCTTGTAGGGTTCAGTAAAGGAAGAATTACTTACTGAATCGTATACCAGATGCAGCCAGAACTGTTGCGGTGTGGAAGGGCTTCTCATGAGCTGTATACATAACAGAACCGCAGGTTCTCAGTAAGACTGTAGCTAAGAATATTAAACATAGTGAGTAATGGATTAACATACAGATACGAGCATTTCTGCAGCTTTTCTTGCATCAGCAGTTGTGGTTCCATCCTGAACCTGCTGAAGGGATCGCCGGAAATCCCTATACCTAAGGAGGAAGGGCTCAGAAAAGTGCAGAAACCATATATTCTGAACTTTCATAGAAGTTTGTAATGGTTGAAGATTGATAGAATGAAAGACTGCCTACTTTTTCAAGAACTCAAGACCGCCAGCAGTTTTTGACTCGGTCCCCAGCAATTCAATCATTCCTTCCCATTGCTGCAGGAAAGACGGCAAATACCCCCAGGGAATTAATGTAAATCGAGGCATGTGGAAATCATGAATTTCTTATTCCGTTTATTCAGCAAGAGATGTTCAAATTTTGTAAATGAAGCAAGGTAACGGTGTGCAGTTATTTTGGAGCCAAAATGTAAAAGACATACCATGGGAAACTAGTTAACCCCAGTAACAGTATGAGCTAACACTTGCCAATTTAGTTTTTATATTTCAATTACTTCCATTTGTACTCCACAAGCAAGCTAACCCTTCTCACTAATTCAATTTGTGTTGAAATAAAAATTATGTAGAACATGTTACCTTGAAACTTTCGTCAGAAACTGATTTTCCAATAAAATCAAACAAATGCTTGGCAATCCGGTTTAAGCGAACTTCATCTTGAGCCTGCTGTAGCCAGAACACGGCTGAACCTTTTTTTCCATGTTTCCAGTAATGAACTCCAGCTATCTGCTTGAATAGATGGTATATTATACAAGTGAGCTTCAGAAGAGAGTAAATCATTGCTCGAAACATACCTTCATCATATTCTGACTAACGTAATCAAGTCCATTGAGACGACATATCTCTATGCTCTGCTTAAAAGAGAAAATGCACATTGTCTAATAACTCCACTAATAAATGCAAAAATCATAATCTGAAACAATTAATGTAATTTGATGGGTGTTGAAAAAGAGAGAGAGAGAGAGAGAATGTCGCACTCCTACATTACCTTCAGTAACACTTGATGATGCTGTACAGGTTGCTTGTACAGTAGGTTCTCCAACAAGCCAAGACCTTGCTTCATGCATGAAGTCAAATATATAGGAGCAATCTGACGGACCAGGTAATCAGAGATGAGAATATATTAGAAATAAAGAGTTGTGAGACAGTCTTTCAATTTTATGTCGCTGAACAATTAAATAATTATCTTTCTTTGGAAAAAGGAGATTCAGCTTTTGAACTTTAGACGCATGAGTGTAGATAGACTTAATCAAAATGGTATAACATAAAATATTTATAATTTTCATCCATCTAAAAAATATTAGCTCGGAAACCAGGTCCCCAATGTCAAAGTCTAAGAGGCATAACATTGCCCTAAAAGTACTATGAGTCACTACTTACATTCCATGTTAAGGTATGAGAGGATAGAATTTGAGCATAAATCAGTCGATTAAGCTCTTCCATGCTGATTCCTCCTATCTTAGACTGCTCCTCTTTCAAAAGCATTTCTGCTTGAGCGCTACCAGCTGTCAACAGCTCTACAGCATGGGTTATCATCCTGTTCAAAGATAAACATAAAGTCCCATTACATGTGATAAATGAGTAGCTACAATTCTAATGATTTTATTGATCCACTCACCAATTATCAGAAAATAACGTATAATGGCGCCACAAAAAAAAAAAAAAGAAAGAAAGGTTGCCAATTACTTAACAGCACAATTAATAGTAGTGTTCATACAATTTTAAAACTGTGTCACATAAAAATAACTGAATGACAATTGTGTCTGCACATAAACAAAATAATAAGAGAATAAGAATCACTTACCAGGGGCCAAATGATCTTGAGCATTCAGCCAGAACAACCTGAAACATCAAATACAATACGTGGCCGGGTGAATAAGAAGCCAGCAATTAAATAATACTCCACCAGTTAAGACAGTTACCTCTGTGTTTTCTTCAAGAATACCAATTAGAAGTCCCATCAACTTATGGCAATTGGTAATTGGTTTTAAATGCATACATTTCTGAGCTAGGGTATACATGCTTTCTAAATCCTGCAACAAAACAATTCTGTTCAATATGGGTGCTAAATGAAGATCTAAGTATGTTCCCACTCTTCTACTGCATTTTCCACTCACTAGCTAGGCAATCTAGGCCAGGTAGAAGGAAAAACAAGATTTAAAGAAATTACATTAAACTTACCACAGTAAAAGGCCTGATGTACAAAAGGTGGGCAATGTAAAGCTCCATCCAGTGATATGTTGCATTGGAGAGGACACTAGGATTTCCCAACATTATCTGGATCATATTTTTAAGTCCATCTCTTGTCTGTTGGTGATCGCATTGAAGCCAGTAAGGATGGCAGTCTAATTTAGTAATTTGAGCCCGCCACTTATCCCATGCCTGACAAATGAAATGAATTACGAATAGTATAGATTTTTGTGCAGAAACACATGCTCAAGGATAGATGTTACTTTCATAAACTCAGGCTTGGTGTTGTAGCATTCTCCTTTTTTGTCTTCTGACAGATGGGGACGCAGTCGTGGCATTTGTGATATAAGAAGAGCAACTGCTTCAACAAGTCCACTTTCTATCTGTTTCAGATACATTTAAAAGATCCAGATGTCATTCTCAATTGAGGCTGTGTGATTTACTAATCAAGACATCTGAACTAAACATGACACTTAAAGGATTCATTTGTTATTATACAAAAGAGAGATTGTAGTCTGACTAACCTCTCGACTTCCAAGCTGGTCCAATTGGAATGATCCATGCAACCGTAACATTTTTACCTGCAAGCATTTAACTTCAGTATGAGTAGCAGCATATACCTATAGAGTAAGTTCATTCAAAGCAAATCTGACTTGTGCAATTAGATACTCACAACAATATCAAGCCAACCAACTGCTAAGGCTGACGACATAACTTCCCAATACTCGGGGTCATTCTCAACTGACTGCAGAGAGAAAGCAAATGTAAAGAAAAACAAAGGTTGAATTACATAACTGGGGTTAAGGAAATCTCAACTGAAGTTAATAAATAGGAAAGGCGGTACATATTGATTTATATTTTGGAACTCCAAAGAAATGTAAATTCAGATGCTGGACCTGAATTTACTTTCGACTAAACCTGAAATCATGATAAATTTTGCTACAAAAAGACACACCTAAGGAAGGTCATTTATTTTCATATATTTTAAAGCTGCAAATGAGATACAACTATGATATATCCCCATATATTGGCTGCTGAACTACCGAATCTGAATGACGTTTGCTGATGCAATCCAAGAAAAATACAAAAGTGGCAAATAATGGATTCATGAAATGTGAAGAAATAAAGCATTGAAGTGGAGACCTGTATAGTTACAAGTCCTTTCTGGAAAGCCACAAGTCTTGCATGGACAGTTGGCTGGGTTGCAGACAATAAACAATCGAAATCCTGCAGAGGAAAAGAAGCATTACTATTTATCAAGGACAAAAGAAGACAAAAGGATCAGTGGAGAAAGGTCAACAATTGAAAGTCCCACATACAGCTAACCAATCAAGAAGGCGTTCAGGGATCCAGGTTTGAGATTGCTTGTCCGCATAAAACAGTTCCATCAGCTCCCAAGCAGCTTTCAAAGAGGTTGGCTCCTCGTCTTTCTGGTTTATATGTAACAGTCAGATAAAGGACCCCTGAAAATCAGATATGTTGCAAAGATGACCTAATAACCTAATAAGAAATCAAGAATTACCTTAAATAATGTCTTTGGGTCTTCAATGGTTGGCGTAATATATGACTTCGAATCACCAAGAAGAGATTTTATTTCCTTGCTGTACTCCATTACATGTACCCACCTGTATATTTGTGAACACGTTTATGGCTTTCTGATTGTAGGAATTTCAAAATGCCAGCGGCCAATAATAAACAAATGACAAGTGAAGGTTCCGTCGTCCTGGAATTGAATCTTATGGAAAGGTGAACTGTCATTCTGCTCATCCTTGTGAATAGTTTTTTATAGATAAATTCTGCATAAGCATGCTTACCCCAAACGATTTTGTAGATTAGCCCATTGATGTCGTGCAAAAGATAATATTGAACATCACAGAAAATATCACGAAGAAAGAGCCTTGTCTTGAGGAAATTTGACTTTTAAGCTAAGAAATAATGGGATGGCAAGACAGCCTAGAGCCCTTCGTCTACATCAAGTTTAAAATAGACCCGAGTCCATATCTACTGACAAGATAAGTAAGATATTACTTCCATTTACATGTACAAAATTGGTTACTATTGTTTTCTTAAGTATGAGGTAATGTTGCAGCATGGGTCTTTATAGAATATACGGATGTGGGCACCAAATGAATGTCAAATGTCAATACACACTCCTCTTAAGAAATCTCATTAATACTCGCTTCATGGCGGGTCTGAGTTACATCCAATTTCACAAATTCACCTACAAGAATCTTTTGATTTACAGCTAAATATAGAGCAGTTCTCCTCATTATTGTGATCTCCAGTTATTTTAACAAGAAAGAAACTCCTAAGCAAAAGCTATTAAGCACTACTAATCAATTCACCCTATGCCTAACATTTCAATCAACAAACTTCTAACCAAAACAAAACAACTCACTAAATCAAAGAAACATTAACTAGACCAGTTGTTTCAAGTGCAGCATTTGTCCAATCTGAACAAACATCATTCTTCCCAAACTCGTCAAATTCTAAATCATCAAGACAACAGTTCAAAAACAATAAAATAAACTAGCAAACAATCAAACCGCAGTTGAATCAAGTACCAAGTCTTATCGTATTGCAACTCGTCAATCGGATTTTTCCGGCTCTGAAGAAGCGCAAAAGGCGTAACCGAGCCGTACGCAATCCTCCGCCGCTGAGCTTCGGGGATTTCTCCTCCTTCCGCATTGGCGAGTTTCACTTCCACAACTTCTCCGCCCGAATCAGCTCCTCCTGGTTGCAGTAGCGAGACGCGCAGCGTGTTCCCACGCGCCCATGAGATAGAGAGGCGGCCGAACGGCGGAGCGGCGCGGCGCGTCCGCAGCGGATAGACTCTTGGCTTTTCCGTCTCTAAGGAGTGAGGAACTATGGCGAGCGAGTTGGACTCGCCGGAATCCGACATTGCTCCCGGCATAACGCCGGAATATTGCTCAGGGTTTTAGCAAGGTCTTAGAGAGGGAAAGAGAGAGGGAAACTGAATCTAGAGCGATTTTGTTTTTTGTTTTTTTTTTCCTATTTTACACTAAATCCTTTATAAATTAATATTATTATTAGTGACATATTTATTAATATAATAATTAATATTTATTATTAATTTAGATAGTTAAAGTTGGAAAAAATTGTATTTTAATTAAATGAATTTAAATAAAATTATTAAATTTAGGGATTTACATTAAATATTAATTATAATTCCATAAAACCCTACGTTCTCCACCATTCTCACCAAATTCCCCTTTTCCTCTCCCGCTCAAAACCCTAGAGAGGGGCTGCAATTTTTCCCAACCGGTGACAATGTCGATGTCGAAGAGCTCCAAGATGCTGCAGTACATCAACTACCGCATGAGGGTGACGATCCAAGACGGCCGTCAACTCATCGGAAAGTTCTTGGCCTTCGACCGCCACATGAACCTCGTCCTCGGCGACTGCGAGGAGTTCCGCAAGCTGCCGCCGACCAAGGGCTCCAAGGAGGAGCGCGAGGACCACCGCACCCTCGGCCTCGTCCTCCTCCGCGGCGAGGAGGTGATTTCCCTCACCGTCGAAGGACCTCCGCCGCCCGACGACTCGCGCATCAAAACCACATCTGGATCGGCGGTCGCCGGCCCCGGAATCGGCCGCGCCGCTGGCCGAGGCGTTGTTACTGGACCGCTCACCCAGGCTCAGCCCGGTCTGGCCGGTCCGGTCCGCGGCGTGGGCGGACCGGCGCCGGGTATGATGCAGCCGCAGATCTCTCGGCCGCCTCAGATCAACGTGCCTCCAATGTCGTACCCTCAGCAGCCGCCGGTGGTTAGGCCTCCTTCTATGGCGCCGCCGCCCGGAGGGTTCGCTCCAAGGCCGGGGATGCAGATGCCTCCGCCGCCGCAGTTCAGGCCGGGCATGCCGCCGCCGGCTGGATTTCCTCCGCCTAATCAGTTTGGGCAGAGGCCGCAGATGATGCCTCCACCTCAGATGATGAGGGGTCCGCCACCACCTGGCGGTCCGCCGAGGCCTGGAATGCCGGGCGGTCCGCCGCCGGCTCAGCAGCCACCGAGACCCGGGATGCCCCCTCCGCCGCCTCAGATGTTTGGCGGCCCACCTAGGCCGGGAATGCCGCCGCAGAATCAGCAGTAGTTAAGGTAATTTTCTTTATTTGAATATTTTTCTAATTTTATGTGTATGTGAATAATAGCCCTAATAGTTAAACCTGATGGCTGTTGGATTTTATTATATTTCGTGTATGTTAATGTATTGGTATTAGCTCAACCTCTATCATGTACAGAGACCATATTACGCAGTTAGTATTAGCAATTTTTGAAATGGGGCTGTGAGTAGCATATGTTTTTGTGTATGTGAGTATAGAGGTATGACGTAGATACTTAAAACGATTAGAAACATATGTTCATGTCTTTAAACGAGATAATCTCGGTATATCTGCCCAAGAAAGGATACAAACTGCAAAAAATGATGCAAATAATGTCTTTGGCATGAAGCTAAAGAGACCTATATTAGGCCGTTTATTTTAGCTAGTTTTGAAACGGGGGCTTTTAGTGGCATATGTTTTTTGTATGTAGGTATGGAGTCATGAAGTATGTGCTGTTTTGATACACTAAACTGATTAGAAACATACGTTGATGTCTTTAAACGAGATAATATGGATATATCCGTAAAATAGATGGTGCAAACTGCAAAAAATGATGCAAATAATGTATTTGGCATGAAGCTAAAGAGACCTACATTTGGCTGTTTATTTTAGGTAGTTTTGAACTGAGGCCTGTGAGTAGCATATTGTTTTAATGTATGTAGGTATGGAACCATGATGTACGTATACCCTAAAATGGTTAGAAACATATGTTGATGACTTTATACGAGATAATATCTGTATATCTGTACAAGAAATGGTATCAACTGCCAAAGTGATGCAAATAATGTCTTGGTGTGATTCTAAAAGACTTGAATGTATTAGCATATGCTTACCTTAGTCATGTAAAACTCTAATGTATTAGCAATGCATGTGCTTAGCTTAGTCGTGTAAAGCTCTAATATATTAGCAATGCATATGCTTAGCTAAGTCATGCGAAGCTTTAATGTATTAGTACAATCTCAAGTCATATATTGGCATACTGTTCTGCCTATCTTTGATTTTATCTCCAATGAATTATATAGTGCAAGTCAAATTTGGATTTGCTTTAGATTCTGAAAGCACAAATTCTTGTGTTGGATCCTAAATGGACAGAGGGGGAATTTGGATTCACTTGGGTTGGCAACTTAATGGGGTTGAACAAGATGCACTCTATTGATATCTTTCCTCACTATATCAAGATCATAATCACTAGATCTAGTTTCTAGTTTGCTTTGAAACATAGACCAGGACCTTGTTTTGCCACTAAGCCTCAGCACTTTTGGAAGTTACACACGTGGGACAGGCCGTACTCAAACATACCAGAGAAATACAATTCAAGAGTAGCCACATGCTGTTGAACATTAGTACTCCCTCCGTCCCACCAATCTTGCAACATTTCCTTTTCGGGTTGTCCCACCAATCTTGCAACATTACCTAAAATAGAAAGAAAATAAGTGGACCACATTCACTTAAACAAGTGGACCCCACTATTTTTTAACTTTACATCACTATTTTTTAACTTTACACCCACTACTTTTACTTTACACCCACTATCTTAAAATCCATGCCGAGACCCAAATGTTGTAAGATTGGTGGGACTGAGGGAGTATATTAAGAAATGAGTCGACGCTGTTACTTAATTTTAGATTATTTCATGGGAGTATTGTTATTATCTTCTTTCTTACTGATTGTGTCTTGATAGCTTATCAAGTAGAACCTTGTGTTTCCTTTTCGTCATCTCAAAATACGATTTCATATTGTTGCAGGGGTTCCTCAAGCTAGGTTCGTTCGCTGGTGTGTGCAGGTTATCTGAAAGTAATTGGAATTTTGTATCTGGACCTTTTAGTATGAAATATAGAGATGTTATGTTCTTTGTCTTGGTAGCTAAGATTCCTTCTTTTGAGGTTGTTAAAAGTTGCAAGGGTTAATAGATCTTTTGTCTGAACAGAGTATGGTTAGTAGACAATTTGTTGGAATCCTGTTGACAAGTTTGAGATCATCATGCTGGTAAATTCTTGTTCATGCTCGATATGGTAGTGAATTGTGGAACTGTTGATTGAAGCACTTAGAATTGTGGTTTTGAGATTTGAAAGGGTAACTGTTCTTGTTTATGGATTGATTGTTATTCGAACGGCGTGTTATGTGTCGCACTTGGTTTACATTTTTTGTATGGTTTGTAGGCTATTGCGTGTGAGCATGGTCGTCTATTGCGTTCTTCAAATAGTGAGTGTGGGTTCTACTAGTTTAACGGTTAAATTTCTTACACCAATTTACTCAATAATACAACTCTTTGATCTATAAACATTAATTTTTTCCATGATTTATTTTTAATTAGTGAACAAAGTTCTCTAACAAGATACTCCCTCGATTCCAAATATGTATGTATACGTTTCTTTTTTGTCTATTCCAAATTTATGTTTATTATCAATTTTTTTTTTGTCTAATTTAATGTTTCACCAATTTTATTAGATCTAATTAATATGGTAATATACAAAAAGACTATTTTATCTAATTTTTTTAATATTAAACATAATTATGATATTAATTTTTTAATAATTAATTTTAGTTTACCCAAATTCCAAAAACAACATTTTTTTTTACTTTGATGTCATTAAATTTTTTATTTTAATTTATGTGAAAAAGCAAACGGACATATAAAATAGGGACTGGAGGTATGGAATTGAGGGATTATATCTTTTGCCGATCAAAACATTAATGTATATATTACGGAAATTACCAAAACAAAAGTTTCTTTATTCATAAATCATACATATTCCTTAATTATACTCCCTCCGTCCCATTATTAGTGGCCACATTTCCTAATTTGGACGTCCCGCTATTAGTGGCAACGTCCTAAATTAGTAAAAAGTTAACATCATTTTTCATACTTTATCATTTTATCTCTCTTATTTTATATCTACTCTCATTATTATATTCATTTATCTCTCCTACTTTATTATTTTCTCTCTCCTACTCTCTCATTATTACACTCATCTCTCTCTCCTACTTTATTATCTACTCCTCTCTCCTACTTTATTACATATTCTCTTAATTACCGTGCCGAAAAGAAAGGAGCCACTAATAATGGGACGGAGGGAGTAGTATTTTTGAAAAATAGAGAAAATTATGTTTACTCTTAATCCGACCATTACAATTTACAAGCCCGTTTTACAAATTTAGCCCACCATCCCGAACAAGCCCACGGCCCGTTAGAACTCTTAAAAACCGAAACGACGCCGTATTACAAGTTTCAGCCTTGTTTAGCAAATTCTATCATCTCCTCCTGCAACAATTCCCGTCAACAATCTCCCTCTTCACACCTTCAGAACTGTCAAAAACTCCGAACTATACCAATGATGGGTTCTTCGAGGAACCCTTCATCGAAAAAGGTAATAAAAATCAAATATTTCCGATTTTCTGCTACATTTTTCTCAGTTCTTGAATTCGACCAATTATCTCGTGCTAACCAACAGCAGCAAAAACAGGGGAAAAAGGAATTTCTCGGTGTGAGTTTTAAGCCCGAAAACTTCATTCCGGGCCTCATTATCGGGTTCATATTTGGGTTCTTTCTGGACTTGGCTAAGCCCGCAAAAGGCCCGACCGGCAGGAAAATTGGCGGCTCGCCTGCTAGCAAAAATCAACTGCAATCCAGACTTGTTTCAGGCAACAATGACGAAGAGCTCAAAATGGTGCCTTTCTTAAGCACATTAGAATTTCAAGTTTATTGCTTTCTTCCCTTTTTGTTATGTGGATTTTGTTTGATCATTAGCTGTTTGTTTATGGGTTTTTATTTTTATTTTTTTAAATATAATTTGATTGACTATGTGATACTCCCTCCGTCCCACTATTCTTTGTTAGTTGTGTTCGACACGGAGTTTAAAAAGTGGACAGAAGTGTATTAAAATGGGTGAAAATGTGTTAAATTTGTAGGGTATACTGTTTATATTGATTGTGGTCCATAATTTATTTTCTTTTTTTAGATGAAGACAAGAACATCGTTACAATCGAGAAATGAAACTAAGACAACATTAGCAGGACGGAGGGAGTATTCTGTTTGGGACTTGTTGTAAACTGCTCATAGATGAAATTTGGATTTTTATGTTTTGTGTAGAAAAGTTTTCAAATTCTTGATTTCATTTTGTTTTTGTTCAAAACTTAGTATGTCTCAGTATACACATTCTAGTTTTTACTTAATTTGAGGAGTAGAGAAACCACTTGAATACGGCTATGATTATGATATGATTCATAATCATAAAATTGATCATTATATTTCATTGAGGTTTCTTTATTTGTATGGATGATAGTGAACTCTCATTTAGTAGCTAGACTTTGGATGTAATCTTGTATATATTCCCTCTGTCCCATTCATCTTTTTTCGCTCTCTTCTTCGGATTGTCCCTTCTAAAAAATGGCAGCTTATTTACACACAACTGCCAATTTTTCTTTTGCGGGACCCACTCACTATGCAGAACTTTCAGCTCTTCTTAGTAACCATGCCGAAAGAAGTGAGAAGAGCTCAATGGGACGGAGGGAGTACCGTTTATCTTCTTCCTTTTGTTTCTTAATAACCATGATCAAGATACATTTAGTTGAAGGGATGATATATTTTACTATGACTCAACTGCACAGTTTTGTTTACCAGGTCTTAGTAGTTAGGCAAGACTTGAAGATGGGATCCGGGAAAATCGCCTCCCAATGTGCCCGTATGTCGTTTCACAGACTCCGTGATATCGTCATTTCCCTTTCGATCTTCATAGTTTGTGAATTTGGTGGATATACTGTAAAACCTCTTTAAAGTAATAGTATTGGGACCAGAAAAAAAAAATTCGTTTAACGAGGTTATTACTTTAATGAACATTATTTTAGTTCATTAACCCAAGTCCGAACCGGAAGAAATTATCATCTAAACGAGGTTATTACTTTATCGAGGTTTAACTGTATATGCTTACAATTCTAACTATTGCTTATTCTGCAGATGCCGCCACTGGCTTGTATGCAGAGCTTATCCAGAGGTAGTGTATATTTTGCCTTATTACTCCGTTATACATTTCTTCGATTGATTCTTTCATCTACTGGTAACATTTTATCGCCCTCTCGTCCCACTTCATTCGATGTTCGATCAATAGTCTTACCGTTCAACTTATTAGGCATTGGTAGATTACTAATTTATCTCACCATGCATCCTCTCTCCGATTAATTTACACGCTTTCCCTCTGCTAACGGTCTTTTATCGTTACATAATGCAGCCACCGATCTCTTGTGAGGCAATGGGAGCTTTCCGGGCAGGCCAAAATAGTCGTTACGTGCAAAAACCAGCACGAAATGTAAGAGTATGTGACTTTTCTCCGCGTGTTTAGTCATCCACTTCTTGAAGATACGTTTCGCTTTATACTCGATTTGCTTTCTACGCTTTCTGATGAGTTATGTATCAGGAATAAGCTGAAGGATGCTGCCGATACAATTGGCCTTCCGACTTACACCGTTGCTGATGCAGGACGAACTCAAGTAATACTCCGTTCCATCTTCTCGAATCGTAGCCTTATTTGGAGACTTGTTAAGAATGTTGACCTTGTTTACGCAGGTTTCTGCTGGCTCGAAAACCGTCCTTGCTATCGGACCAGGTACGTTATCTTATCGGACATGTAGCTTCTTGCATATGATTTTCTTGCTCTGCACTTCTCTGAGAAAGATTTGATTTTGGTCCTTTAGCCTTTGTTTGGTAGGCAAGAGAAATTGAGAAGAAAGAAAATAAAGAGAAAGAAGTATGAGAGAAAAATAGTGGATTTTATATGTTGTTTGGTAGGAGATAAAGAGAAAAGAAAAAGAAGAGAAAATGGCATTTTCTTCTCTGTCTACCTTGTTTGGTTGTGTAGAAAAAGAAGAGAAAATGGTATTATAATAATATTATATATTGATATAATATTATTATAATATTACAATAACATAAATATTATAATATTATTATAATAAATCGGTATTATTATTATAATATTACTATATATAAATATTATTATATAATATTACAATATTATTATTATATATAAATATTATTATATAATATTACAATATTATTATAATAAATCGGTATTATTATATATAAATATTATTATATAATATTACAATATTATTATTATATATAAATATTATTATATAATATTTTTATATAATATTACAATATTATTATATATTATTAATATTAATAATCAAGTAAACAATACGAGAGATAAGAAATTGTCATTTGCTTCAAATCTTCTCTTCATATTTGGAGAGAAAAATTTTTAAGGTGGGTCCCACCATTTTTTTCTCTTCTCTCCTTTTTCTCTTCTAACCAAATGAGAGATAATTTAACTTTCTCTTCTATTTCTCTCCTCCCATTTTCTTTCTTCTCAAATTCTCTTCAACCAAACAAAGGCTTAATGTGGTATCTGTTCGTTGGTGGTCATTTAATCTGGTCTTGTCCGATTTTTGTCCTATAACTTTATAAAGTATACGATTATGCCATTCACGGTCATCCGGCATAAAATTTCGAACAAAAAAAGGCGCGTGAACCACAGTCTTGGCCATATGACTAAGATCGGATGTTTTCTAAAGTTACAGGGTAAAAAAAAACGAACACTTTTAAAAATTATGTGACTCTTCTTTCATGATGCTCGTACGAGAGTCGATTTCAAGCGGAACACATTCTCTTTGTGGATGAGTGTCACTAGCTTCTTCCCTGGCCTTAACGACATGTTTCGAGCTGTATATCTTGTGTGTGGATAACGCGTTTCTTTCGTATTCGAGCAGGGAATAAATCTGCTGTGGACTCAGTGACCGGAAAGCAGCGGTTGCTTTGAGATTGCAGGCTCTGTTCTTTGTGCATTGTAGCTTGGCCATTATTCTTGTGTAAAATCTTCATGGTTATTGTAATGTTTTCTACAATTTCCGATAAGGGAAATTCGCAGCCGTTATCGAGAAGGATTCTTGTTTTGTCTTCTCTGTTTTTTAAATAAATACTATTAATTTTATGTTTTCTAAAATATTCTTTCTTGTGTTAATTTAGAAATAATTGAAGACTTCTATTGAAAAAAGCCAAATTCTTAATTATTTAAAAAACTTGAGGTCTATGTTGCATAGACACGGACACGTGGTACGTGTTTTAATACGGACACGTGACTCATGAAATTTTGTAAAAGCTTGAATATGGTATTTGGAGCGTAAAATCTGTTAAGTTTTTTTTTTTTTTTATTAGAATTAAGTGCAATGTATACTTAAAAATATAAGACACGACAATTAGAGCGTCATATCGTATTTGAGTATTGGACACGATAAGTTGAGGGTTTTCTTAGACTGCAGATCCAAGAAAAATTATACTCCTTACGTTTCAATATTTGTGGTTCAATTGGTTTCAACATGAAAATTTTAAAAGTGGTGTTATGTGGTGTAGATTGTTTAACTTTTTGGTAGTTAATTTTGGGCAACACAGTTATTACTCCCTCCGTCCCATTTACATTGGCCCCTTGCCTTTTCGGCACGGGAATTAATAAAATAGAGTAGGTGATAAAGTAAAAGATAGAAAATGAGTGAGATAGTGAGAGAGTAGATGATAAAATAGGTGGGAAATAACAAAATATAAGAGAATGTATTATTTTATTTTTCTTTTTTTGGAAATAAGTCAATATACATGAGACGGACCGAAATAGAAAATGAGTCAATATAAATAGGACTGATAGAATACCATTTTTGAAAGTGAGTCACAAATAATAAGACATCAAAAAGAGAAGTGACTTTTGATAGAATACTAATTCAAAACAATTTAACTCATTGATTATAGAACCACATCGCTATTCTTGAAAAAAAAAAAACACGGACAATTTCTTATGTTTCTAAGAATTTTTTTGATAAAACTATTTCACCGCATCAAATAATAACAGAAAATAGAGACAAAAATAAAAAGAGTTTGGGGGTGGATTTGCAAATTCAATTGCAAGCATTTGTAGTTCCCAAACTGTGAAGTCCAACATATGAAGCACGGAGTACCAACACTCTTCAGCTTCTAATACCTCTCCAAAACCCTAGATCAATTTCTCATATACATCCAAAAGAATAAGTATTTCTCGGAATTTTAGCCGCTGCAACTCAACAATGGCGTCTCGCTGCAGATCAATCTCCAAACCAGCAATCAACTTTCTCAAATCCACCGCTACGAAACCCTCAAGCACACCCTTATTCTCTGCTCAAGCAGCGCGCGTCTCTCCATCACCTTTTTCAAGGTTTTTTCTTCAAATCCTGAATTTCAATTCACTGCTTTTCTTAAATTCGTTTATTTATTGAATCAAGACTTCGTTTGTTTGTGTTATTTATTGAAATGTGTTTCGGTTGGATGGATCGATTAAGCTCACGCTTAGTAATGTGAAAGCATTTGAATTATCGGTTCGAGATTTGGTTTTTCGACTTATCAATCATTAGTAGATTTCATTGATTCAAGTTCCTATTAATGATTTGGAGATTGGTTGTGAGGAGTCAATACTGAATTTCAGATCCTTTTTGTGATTTATCTTTGAATTTGGATTTTCAGGTCATTGCCTCAAATGGCTATGCTTCAATCTCTGTTACCTCTCCACTCGGCGTTGTCGTCGGCTAGGCTTACCTCTCGTCTCGGTATAGACAGCTGCAGGTCTTTGTCTCAGGGTATGCTCTGCAGTGCCAACCCTGGAGTTTGATACATTTTCTAATGTTTCTGTAAGAGTTTACTTCTTTTATTGTTCTTCGTCGTAAAGAGTGATTCTATGATCTTTGTGCTACAATTTCTCTGTTAATTTGAAATTGCTATGCTGTTTTTGTTGCATAGTTTCTAGTTTTGATGTGCCATATCTAGTTATTCAGTACTTCATCCGTTCCATTGAGCTTGACTCATTTTTTTTTCGACACGGCTATTAAGAAGAGTTGAAAATTATGTGTAAATTAATGGGTCCCACAAAAGGAGAGTGGATAGTTGTGTGTAAGTCATTTGCCATTTTTGGAGTGAGACAAGATGAGCGAGACAATCCGATTAGGAAAGTGAAACAAGATGAATGGGACAAAGGGAGTATTTGTTTTTATCATGGATACTCTTGTTCATTGATGGAATTTGTACGTAGCAAATTCAAATTGCTCGAGTTAAATCCAAACAGCGAAAATATTGATAAACGACTAGATGTTGATTTATAGATTAGTTGTTTTGATATTTTGTGTTAAACTCAAATGGAGGCCTTATGTCCAGTTTCATTTAAGACGGATGTCATTTGTTGTCGTAATATCAGTTATCTATATAGAAGTGCTATGTCCGTTTTAAGGCAGCTATTAGAAAACTCATGTTATGACATTTGGATACCAAATACCTTTCTGAACATTGCTCCAGTTGTAAATTCGCATAATTCATCATGGGGTGATTCTTTTTTTGTTTGTCCTGTAAATGATTTCGTAGATGGAAGCTGAATGGGCTTCCATTTTTTGGGGTCAAATTTCCATACGCCATGCCTTTTTAATTGTACTTTTCTCATTCTTTTGTTACAATTTGAGAAGGAATGTGCTGCAACCTGCCTACCACCTGATTAGTTAGGCTTCATGTGTCTACATTTGCGGCGCTCAAGTATTAAGTAAGAGTTTATGTTTTTCTACAAATGGGATATCAACCCTTCTTGTGATACTGCTATTAAATTTGTATAATTGCTTTATTTCTTGCCCTTATTGACACATAATAGTTTATGGTAATCCCATTTGCATATATAGTTTATCAGTTTATGAGATCAAATATTTCTGCAGTGGATGGAATTTTTCAATTTTCGAGTTTTATCCTTATGATGAGCTCCTACCTATCATTAGTTGGAATCTGTTATACCTTCATCAACCTACTTGCAGCTTAAGATGTATCAGTTATTTGCTAGTTAGCAATTCTATAATTTGGATTCTGCATCTCTTGATTTACAATGTGGCATCACTCCTCATGTAAGCTCACCTTCTTGTTTCAGAAATAGGTCTCAGCGTGCCCCGATGAGAGACGAAACTCAATAAAGGTCGAAGAAGGTATTCGACGGATCATGTCTCCCTATTAATCTATATACTTTTACATTTTTCTTCATTAAACAAGTTTTGTGTATCCCATTTCTGACTTAGGATGCTCTCTTCTCTTTCACTCTGTTTTTTCATAGCATTCCATTTATGCTCCCAAATTTGGATATTGACCATCTTTTTTGCTACTTGTGGACTAACCACCATTCTCTTGCTTCAATAATTATACTGAATCGAATTGGATAATCCTTGCTGCAGAGGATAGCTTTGCACACTAAATCACAGTTACTTTTATATATATATATATGGAATATAAAATTAGATAAGTACTCTGCTCAGAAAAATATTTTAATACATTTGAATTTAGAATTTAGAATGTAGAGTTGCGGATAAATTTAGAACCTGGATGGCTTCAAAGAACGACATCTGCAGTTTTACGGGATACTCCCTCCGTCTTAACCGACTTGTCTTGTTTGATTTCGACATGGATATTTTAGTGGGTGGGTGGCCCCCGACCGAGATATCCTCTCTTTCGCCCAAGAAAGAGAAATTGAATCATCTCAAATTCAGAGAAATCCCGGAATTAATAAAAATGGGCAATCCTGATTTCAATCTTTTTGACCTTGGTTCCGCAGGAGCAAGAACTAGAGCAAACATATAATAATGGATTCTAAGATCCTGATTATCGAGAATTTGAACATAAAAAAGATCGTATTGATTCTTTATTTCATTAAAAAAATTCATAAATTGTTCCAATTTTGCCTCGTTTTGGTGGTCTCCACTGAAATTCGTTGAGGGGGTTGTTGGTTAAATTCGGCCAACATTTATATTTCACATCCAAATTTAATTCCTATTGAATGTTCTCAAAAGGACATTTTATTGCAAAAAAAAAATTGTACATCTAGACGTACCTACTTTCGTGCATAACACGTGACAGTCACAATCCGTACATTATTGCTATTATTGGATTCACACATCTATTTCATATGTCTAATTCTGACCCAAATTATATATTTATTAATTTATATTCTTTATTTATAATTAAATATTTTTTACTCTCTCCGTCCCATAAAAAGTATTTTATTTTCCTTTTTGAGTTGTCCCATATAAATTGTCATATTTCTAAAAAAAACAAACAATGTGTGCACTCAAAAGTCAAACAACCACACCACACAACACAAGTTTCATAATCTTCATGCCCCATAAAAAAAGGACATTTATATGAGATGGAGGAAGTACTAATTTTAATATGCTTATTTAATATAATAATACTAAAAAAGAATGTTTTATTCAATTTTTCTAATAGCAAATATAATTATGTTATTTATAAATTTTTAATAATTTACTCACATTTCAATACCAATATTTATTTAACTTTATAAAAAAATTGAACTTTTATATCTATATGTTATGTGTAATATAAAGTAAAATAGGCATATAACTTGGAAGGGGGGAAGTATTAAACATATGTCTTATCCTGTCTCCTTCCTGATTGAAGCAACACGTTTCTTTTTGACATTGTAATTAAGAAAGTGGATGATAAAATATGAAAGAGGAGTAAATATTAAAATAAGAGAGAGAAGTTGAGTGAGATAATAAGAAAGTAGATGATTCAGAGAGAGATAAATGATAAAGTAAGAAAATTATTTGTCATAATTTTTTTAGAAAATTATTTCTTTTTTTAGAAATATGTCGCTTCAAATGAGACACATTTGAAAAAGAAAACATGTCGCTTCGAATGAGACGGGAGGTAGTATATAATTAGGATTTTATACAATTTTGTACTCCCTCCGTTCCGCTTGTCTTGTCTTATTTTCTTTTTTTAGTTGCCCTATTTGTGGGATCTACCTCTCTACACACAACCAACCAGTCATCTTAATTTCCATACCGAAAAGAAACAAGACAAGTCAAGCGAGACGGAGGAAGTAATTATTTATTAATATTCATAAATTCAAATTATTCCGATATTTAATGTTTCTGCAAGTGACATGTAAATTTGAAAAAATACATTACGATATTAAAAATCATATGGAATTGAGAAAAAGACTTTGAATAATTTCAAAAATGAGAAAAAACTACAAGGGACATTAGCTCCTATTTTCTAGTTTCTACTCTCCTTTCCACCAATAATCCAAATTAAAGTCAGGAATTAATGTTCCTAAGTAAAATAAATATTTTTTAAAAAAATATTAGGAAAATTATTTAAATGTTCATATTTTAAAAAAATAATAATAAATGTCGAACTCTAACTAAATCATCTGCCTAAAGTCGGGCCCAATGTGTTGATGAATCAAGTAATCGTCGCCGTCGGATGCATCAAACGTCACGTTTTGATGACGGTGGAAATGGAGATACGGCGGCGCCGGCTGCGTCTGCGGCGGAGCTTTCTGCATCTCTTTCTGCCGCCGTAGCTCGAGCACTTTCCGGTGGGAATTCGAGTGCTTCGAGAGAACGAAAGTCGGGCTCGATGCGGGCCGGTATTCGGGCACGAGCCGGCCCGACTTGTACCGCACCCCGCACGCATTACAGAGCGTTTTCGGGCCCATGGGCCCGGTCCGCCACTGCGGCGTCTTGTCGGTGGCGCAGTGGAGGCACTTCCGCCCGTCGCCACCGTCGTGCGTTTCCTTCCTTATCACCGGCGGTGCCGCCTTCTTCGCGGCGGACTCCGGTGAGGATGAGATGGCGGAGTCGGTGGCTGAAGGAGTCGGCGACACAGCGAGAAGGTGGGGGGTCCAGTTGCCCGGGGCGGCGCGTGAGCGCTTGCTGCGGGCCTTGGCGGGGACCACTGACGGTTCGGGCCGCTTCAAGGGAGTGGTTTCTGGCCGGGCCTTGATTCCCTGTATCAGCTGCAGCTTCTGCTCGTCTTCAGTGGAGAAGGATTCGTATTCGAAACGCGACACCCATTCCAACTCAGCCAAATCATCATACTGTTCTTCGAATTTCGCAGCAAAATTGAGAAGAGTTGCATTAAATTTACTCGAAAATTCAGTTCGCTTTGTCTCTCATGGTCGACGAAATTGAATAATTGCAATGCATTAACATATAAATTCGAAGTAATTCTCACGATTTGCAGTTTGATAGAGAGAGAAATTAGGGCTTGATCAGATGGAATTCAAATTGTGCCCTAATTATGAACTCCGTGAATGAATTAATTAATTTAATCATACCACGTACCGGAACAGAGAGTTCACCGGAGAACTGGCCGGCGGCGGAGCCACGAGGACCACCGGCGTCGGAGTACGGCAAATGCACTTCGGCGGTGTTGACGACGCCGGAGAATGGGGAATTGCATGAGGTATCAGCCGCGGCGACCGGGGAGGAGTCGGAGGAGGTTCCGATCAACGCCGCCTCGAGACCTCCGTCGATGTCGTCGTCGTTAGGGAAGTCGAGGAGGTCGTCGATGGCGAATTGGTCGGCGTTGTTGGCGTCGGAGAGGCACTCCTCCGGCGAGTCGTAGTAGCCGGTTGGGAAGAATTCCGGAGCAGCTTCCATGTGGATTGTTGTGGAGGAGACACACACACAAGAGGGAGAAGAATTAGGCTGGGGAGGGATGAGAGAGAGTGAGAGAAGGTGTGGAGAAAAATGGCGGAAAAGAGTATGTGTGCGTGTAGGGGAGAGAGAGAGAGAGAGAGAGAGAGGGGGGAGGGAGAGTGAAGTTTTGAAGGAGAGAAGTGAGGAGAGGGGTTTTATTTGCGTTAGAAGGGGACTGGGAGACAGCTAAAAGTTTGCAATTTGAAGACTAGGTAGTTTCTAACGGTTTATATTATCGTGCTTCAATCTCGTATTTTATGTTATTATAAAGTTCGTGATAAATTATGTATGTATATACTTGTAATGAATTCAAAGAATGCTGTTTTCATATTTTGTTACACTTCTTAATTGTGAAAAATCATAATAGGACGTGTGATGTTGGTAATAAAAGGGATTCATATTTACTCAAGATTCAAGAACAATGCCATACTTTGTTACTCGAGGAGATGTGACACGAAAATATAATAAAAATCTAGCCGACATATAGTAAAGTGCCACGAAAATATAATAAAAATCTAGCCGACATATAGTAAAGTGCCTATAATATCATGATGACAGAATTGTACAAGAATTATAACATCGTGTACCACCGGCAATGCAATCATGCATGGTTTGCTTGCTAGTATATTATACCATTATATGTAGGATGATATGTTGCATGGACATGGGACACGCGAAACACATATGACATGATACAGACACAAGAAACAATATTTTTTAAAAGCTAAGAATACGATACGGCGACTAGACATAGCGTTTGGAGTATAAAAAAAGTAATTTTGTAGTTTTCATTAGAATTAAATACAAAATATACTTAAATATATGTAAGAAAACAATTAAAGCGTCATATCTTGTCAAAGTATAATACATATTCAATACGGCACGTTAAGATTCTCTGAAATATCCGTGCAACAAAAGTAAGATGCCAACGTGCTCAAATATGTCCAAGCCCGACCAAGTGGCTGCGTCGGCCCAGAAATGAATCGAGTTGCTAAAAGTTCAGTTTAGCACTTTACTTGTCGAAACAAATCGACTCATAAATTAAATTATATATGTATTTTCAAATTTTCATAATTAATAAATTTTATATTACTTTTGTCCTATTATTTATATCTTATTAAAATTGAACACAGAAATTAAGATAATAAGTGTAATGATGTAAATTTGTATTGTAAAAATACTAAAAAATAAAGTCTACTTATTTAGATTGATTATAATCCACTAATTTATTTTCTTATTTGATATGAAATATAAATAATAGCACAATAAAAAAAAAAAACAAGTGAAGCATTAATAATGAGCAACTCTCCTAAATTTAATTAGCATATCCTACTAGCCTATAAATTAAGAAAACAAAGTTTATATTTTAAGAAAATTAATCCTCTAATGTCCAAAACAGCACGTGACGCAAGGTTAGGGGTAGTCAACAAGTCATGTGGTTTGCCTAAGCTTATGTCCAATTGATAATACCAGTAGCATCGCGCGAGCACGTGCCGCATGGTCACGTGCCCTTACTGTGACCTCCACGTGACTCCTTTTTATTACTCCCTCCGTTCCACTCTATTAGTCCACTTTTCCTTTTTGGGTCGTTCCACTCTATTAGTCCACTTTCCCTTTTTAACTTAAAATAATACTCTAATATATTCAAGTGGACCGCACTACTTTATTTATTTTACACACAACAAACAACTTTCTTAATCTCCGTGCCGAAAAGAAAATGAACTAATGGAGTGGAACGGAGGGAGTATTTATTTCGTTTCAATTTTCTCCTGTACAACACCAGCTAGTGGAAAGTAGAGTAGATAAACAAACCATCTTCGTGCGAACTTCAAATAACAGCTGCAGATTTCAACTCGTAAAACAAAATATAAAGGAAAGCAGACTCATGAAGGAAGCAGCATTCCCAGTTCACCCAACTCTTTTTCCTCTGCTATAAATCAATTTAACCTCAAAATGTACAAACATCCAAGCAGAGAGTATCATACCTCAGATGGGGCTGCACCCTTCCAACATAAATGAAGAGTTTCTGCAGAAAGACAAGCAAGAAAACAGCCATGGCTAAGATCTTAGTTCAAACTTACCAACAAACTAAGATCACCACAAGATAGCAGCCCAGATTTCAAACGCGTAAAGATAGAGAAGAACAATCCACGAAACCTAACTGGGATCAGAAATGAAGGTAACATCCTTTAAAGTTAACATATATGAGCATTTCCAGAATAGAGCAAATTAAAGAAACCACCTTCAAGTGATAAATTTTACAACACTATACAAACATAAAGGAGTGAGTGAATTACACATGTTACAACACTCTTATATGTTGTGGATGGCAATAGTAAAGCACAAATCATGTCTTGATAGCAAACTGAGCCATCTTGATCACAGACAAAAGGCCTCCCACTTCTCCATTAGAGAGAGAAGATGGGATTTGCTCGGATCGACGAAGATGACTTCGTAATTCTAGTAATCCTCCCCCAACAAAATTATTGAAACTTAAGATACAGTTCTCCCATAGCACACCGATGCTATGTAAAGGTTTTTTGCCCATTTATCCTGAAAGTCGAAATCGGGAACTCTAAGAACTGTGGGAGAATAGTTGAGAATGATATGAAAGAGAAGAAAAAAGATGTATACCTTAACATGCGTGCTGGGAAAAGCAGAAGTCCGGAGTGTCTCCTGTGTTTCATCTGAAGGTTTTCGACGCGGGTTGCTAAGAACAAGGGCGGTTTGGTCCCATGTTGCTGCGGTTGATGTGATGCGGTATCCGCCATCCCACCTCCTATGAATACCTTCACTTGGGTAAAGAAAATCCAACTCCACAACCTGAAATAATGATAAATTGACAAATGGTGCAATTGTTTTATTCATATACTTGGATCAGAAATAGCAGGAGTAATACCAATAGTTAGACTAAAATATACCTGATCAGAAAAACCTGCACCACGAGACATAACGATTGCCCATCTAGTTCCAGCTGTCGCCATGGCAGTAACATAAAATCCCTCTCTCCATTTTTTGCTGATCCACTTGAAAGGGAATGATTCACTAACTTTATAGGACTGTTGCATATACGGGGTACCTACATTTCGGAAAAATAATACCATTTTAAAATATTACGTAAGTGATGTAAAGAACTCGAATCTTGAATTCCGACACTAACCCTTAGACATGACTATTAATGAACTCCCATTGTTTGCCCCTGCTATTGCACTTACGTAGTAATTCTTCTCCCACTGTTCCATAATCCACTCCTGCAGTTGATGCGGTGAAGTTAGATAGGCTGCCTACCAGCATGCCTTAAAGACGGATATGATGCTGAATTTTATAAAGTATGGCATGTAAAAGAATTACATACCTTGTGAAGAAATTGAGGTGATAGTTCATAGACTTGATCCGAGAAGCCGGTTCCTGCATCCATAATTAAGGCCCAGAGATTTGAACAAGATGCCACACAGCTGATATATAATCCGTCATCATTTCCTTTCTCAATATGCTGATCTAATCTTAAATCTGCAACGTTATAGTGATACCTACAAGACAAAATGTAAGGTCATTTCAAAACGTTCCTATAAAAGATCATAGAAGAAACTCAAGAGTGTTAAACAAAGATACCGTTGCTTCATTGGTTTACGAGCATTGTAAACACTAATCCACTGTGTGGCAGGCATTCCCATGCGAACTTTCTTCTTTGGTTGCTCATCATCGTCGTCGTCCATCATAAGCCTTCCTCTCTTTTGTCCGACTTGATGTACGAGCTTAACAAAGCAAATATATGTTTGATCAGAACAAAGAAAAATCTTGAATAAATTCAGTCAACTCACAAACAGAACTACGAAATAGTAATATATTAAGAATACCTTCCGAGCACCTTCAGTGTTGATTGGCCTAATGTCCGGATTTGGACCGATAATCCCATCAAAAAGAGAGATATATTTGGCATAGTTAGGCTCTTCATCGAACTTCAAGTTAACAACAAACTCAACAAACTGTTTGAAAGGTGCAGGACAGAAGCAACAAAGGGTTTCCGGAGAAGTTCCCATCTTCTTTTTGCATACCAGAAAGCCTTTGTTCTCTCCCTAATATATAAGAGACTAGATTGTGAATTTGTGATCATTAAAAGTGAAATGTTCGTATTCAAAATCATATTTAATATTGCTAACACTAACCTGATAACCTTGCCAGGGAAGCCGACCTCGAAGAAGAAAAATGAGTGTATAAGCAAGGGACTCAAGGTCATCCCTACGGCTACCGGTCCTTCCCAGATGAGCATGTGCACTAGCATACCGCACAGTTCCTCTATAGCAGCCAACATTCTCATGCATAAATAAAAATATAGACTAAAACATAATTCAAACTTAAGAGACAAAGACTACATATGATCATAACTTTACCTGAATATATCAGGTCGTTGATCATAATCCACATGAAGACCAGTTGAACTATCGCGCCACCGAACAGCTGCAATTTACAGAGAAAATAATTCTGAGGTTAGACGCTGTCATAACAATGCGTAATTTATTTTTTTTTTGAAAAAATGGGCCAGAATGGAACATGTATATTACCCAATCCAAGATCAACCAGAAAAAGCTTTTTCTCTTCAGGAGTTCCAGGTGTACCAAGCAGAAAGTTTTCTGGCTTTACATCCCCATGCACATATCTGCAGGTAATGCAGCAACAAAATGCAAGACATAAATATATACCAAAAAAAGAAGAGAGAGATACCCTACGATTTAAAGATGAACTTAAGGCATGACAGAAAGAAAGAACACAAATAGCAAAAGGCTTATAGAGTTATAGATATCTGGATGCCCACTTCAAACAGTCAGATCTGCCTTTGATATGGGCACTTTATATTGCATATTCAGTTCATTTGGCAACCCATACTTGGCTTCTTACTAGGAGCATAATCAAACTACACCAAGCCAAATATTTAAGAGCTTGAATTAGGCTCATACATTATAGAGCTGAGCTTGACTTACCAAACATACTCAGAGCTCATGAGCTTATTTGAGAACGAGATTTTGTAAATAGTAATCCCAATAAAATTAGTAGAAATATTTAGCATACATAAATACTTACAAAATCACTAAAAATACATCAACTTCAACGCTTGTGAGCCAAAAAAATCTAACAATTGCATATATTATAAAAATATTTACCCTCTAGAATGCAGCTTCTCCAAAATGGATATAGCTTCAATGGCAATACATGCAACCATCTCAATTGACATTCTGCAAAAATGTTTATTTAAATATTAGGTGAAGATTGAAAAAGTAAATAAGAAATAAAACAAAGCAAAGATTTAGTCGAGAAGAAATTTTAATTACGTATTTGAATTGTTGTTCCAGACATCCCATAGACTAGGGCCGAGCATATCCATAACCTGCAAAATAAATAAAAGAAAATAAATACTCCCTCCGTCCCATTCGACTTGTCTAGTTTTCCTTTTTGAGCTGTCCCGCTCGACTTGTCTAGTTTCCAAAAAAGGAAGCCTAATCATTACACAACCTACCACTTTTTCTTTGTGGGACCTACCTCTTTACACACAATCACATACTCATCTACACACAACCACCCACTCTTCTTAATCTCCGTGCCCAAAAGAAACAAGACAAGTGGAATGGGACGGAGGGAGTATATATACAAAGAGAGAATCCAAATCCTGAATTTGACCCATGTACCATAATATAGTAGTCACTCTGACGTCCCTTGTAATGCACGCGCGGGATGCCATGACTACCGCCAAGTTGACTGTAGAAGAGCACAAAATTAAGTTGCTTTTTGCAACATCCAACAGAGAACCGTGTAGGAACATATAAATAACTCACCTGTAAACTTGCCACTCATAAGGTGGCCCGTAATTACAGCCTTTGCTGCTTCGGTGCTCAAATTTCAAAGCAACCTAGAAGACAAAATATTATGATGCATGCAGTCTTGCAAAAACAGAGGCCAAAACTACCAATGACAGTAAGAGACTATATACCTCTACGGCTCCAGGGCCAGTTCTTTCATTTGGGTTTGGGGGGTTGATTCGTCGGCCTACATACACTTGTCCAAATCCACCTTTCCCTAATTTCTTATCGATTCGGTAAGAAGGAGAACCACCAACCTGGACCTGTTTACAATCAATGGAATAAAAAATGTAAGCTGAATATGGCAGACATAAGCTATATCAGTTTCCCGTGAGATTCTTCAGAACAAAATCACATGAACTACAAGCAAACAACCTCATAGAAATTCATATCATGGGCAAAATGAAAGCAAAATGTCTACGAGCAAGAAGTGACTCCCTTATATGGGAGCTAAGTTTATATCTTTATAACCTCACTCGAAAATATGGTAGACACCCTAACAGGTCTGACAGAAATACAGCTATTGGCAAAGTCTGTAAATTATAAGTATTCTTCGACATACTCAAGTATAAGTTAAGTGTCAACAGGGACAAAAAAGATATGTCGCATTTGACTCATCAACGAAAAAGATATTTTTGCATTTGACTCAAGTGATAACGTAAGTGTAAGTGGTAAATGCAGCGATAGATTTTTTGCATTCGACTCATCAACAATATTCTTTGAATGCCGGACAAAGCAATTTCAATACATAGCAACTATTGATATGAGTTTATATAAAATAACCAACTGGATTCATAATACTTTAAATTAAGGCACATATTCAAACACAAATAATAAGGAAAAGCATTTTTAGACACCTTAGCAAACAATGCATGCTAAGAACAACAAACAATAATAATAATAATAATAAAGCAGTCAATCAATCACTCCAAACAGACCAATTTTTTCTAGCTGCGGGAGAAGTTAAGAAGACATTTCCCTTTAACACGTACATGTTTATAGGTTACATTCACAACAAAATGGAGCCAACAATAGGCGCACAAGATGTAAGAGATAACTAAAATCAAATCATTAGCCCTAAATAAATCAAACAGCCATCCAACCCCAAAATGAGCTCCTCATATCAAAATCAGAGCCATAAACAAGGATCCCAAAAAATAACTGATAACTTCTTCTCACTCTCCAACTAGGTAGCAAAAAAGCGTAGATAAAATTTACGAAATAAAAAAAATAAATTAACGAACCCTTTCAGGAATAGGCGTAGTGCTTCCCTCATCCTCAGCAGCCAACCCCTTACCGCTTCCATTACCACCGCTATCACACTCATCCATCTTCTTCTCTTCCACCACTTCTCTCACCTCCTCTACCTTGTTCTTATCCTCCTCAACCTTCACCGACGTCGTTTGCTTCAAAGCAGCATCAACATTTTTCTCTCCACCGTCACGGTCAGCCACCACCGTATCCTTCTCCTTGTCACCACCAGCGACGTTACCAACTCTATTCCCTGCAGTTCGTTTTCCAGCAGTACGTCCAGTTGCCTTGTTCGTTCGGGGTTTTCCCTTATTCGCGTCGGTTCCGGGAGAAGCGAGAGGGGGACTGCGGCCTATGCGCGCCCCGCTACGCAGTTGAGGCATATCTGTGACCGTCCATCAACTCCGTCGTGAAATCGGCGATTCTGGCGTCATAAACTCCGAGATCGAACCGGAAAAGGTGGGAACTTCAGTGAAACTGGAGAATCGGGCTGCGGATGTCGGCCTACGGGAAGATCGGCGATCGAAGTCTTTGAATGAGGGTTTTCGAGCTGAGAGGCGAAAAATCTCGCGGAATTAGGGCTGATAGTTTGAGAAATTGGGGGGAAATGAAAAGACGGTGGCCCAAATTTATTGTTTCATATTTTATTTTATTTTTTGCTGTAAATGACAGAATCTGCCATTGATGTTTGGACGATGATTGAAACATGTACGTTGACTAGAGACGTTACATATTTGTTGTACTAATTAATTCACTTTAAAATTAGCGCGTCAAATCTCCACTTTCATGTAGCCAGCTCCAAAACTTTTCGATACAATTTTTAAGGAGAATTGTTAATTATGCGTAAAGATGTAGAATTATGTGTAAATATATGGGACACTTAAATAAAATATTTATAATAATTTACTATTTTAGAAAATGAAATAATAATTGTGAGACAGGAAAGTAGACCAATAATTATGAGACGGAAGGAGTAAAAGAAAATTCGAGATAAGTACATAATATTCCAATTTGCTCTGAGAAGATTTTAATTTTGATTTTGTAATGTAGTTTTTGTCTTCTTTATTTTGTCATTTATTATGAACAATTGTTCGTTTTTAGTCATCTAACAGCAAGTGTACTAACTCATACTAACGCATCCATTTTACGGGCCTAAGCAATTGTGCATGTAATGTTGTGTCACTGATAATACCAACAACATTCACCGATAAATTAGACTACACTCTTCATAAAAAAAAGGGATAATTTTAAAGTTAAAAGAAAAAAAGAACGCTGACACTTTAAAGAACCAAAACATACAAATGACACATTACAAGATCAAAACCGAAATTTTATCAATCAGCTTGTGATTTTATCCCATGTGTGTATTTTATTTGTAAGAAGAAGACTGACTAATCAACATAAATTACTCCAACATTAATACACAACCCTATCTAAGCTATAAAAAGTGCAGCAACTTGAGCAAGTGTAAGCAGCAAAGATATATACTACTAATATTCTACTACATCCGTCCCGCTATTTATTTATTTACCTTTATTTATAATGAGCCACCTATATTGGGACGTCCGAATCAGAAAAATGAGCCATAAATAACGGGACGGAAGGAGTACTCTATAATTTAATACGAAATGCAGTTGCACATCCATTAACATTGAGCTTGCTAGTATCAGTTAAAAGCAAGAATTTTACCAGATATGGCAGTAAATGATGAAATGGTGCCAAAGGAAACCAAAAACCTACAAGACTAAGGCAAACACTTTGAGCTCACATCACCCATATTTTTCGAGTTAACTATTTTCGAACCGCGCTAGCATGCTAGGCTGGCAACACAACCTTCTCAACAGCACTCTCTCCTACCAAAAACGCAAGAATTAACCCGACAATACAGCATAGATTCGACATTTGATGTGGGCATGTGTTTACCTGGGTGGAGTCGTGGTCGTATGTGATCAAGAAAAGACACCTGCAACCTCTTACATCGTGCAATCTCCTCTGGATATCTGTCACTCGAGCATCGTAGTATCTTGCTTGATCTTTTCTCTCCTGATTAGGAAGGTATAGTTTGAAATGATATCTAAACAAACACATGATTCTTCAGGAAATAAACGCAGGAGCTAAGATCAAGAAATTGAGAATACGGCATCTCATCACTCATCGCCTTTGTTAAAGAATATGATGATTGATTCTTTATAGTGACCGAGTTGCAGATACGACTATCTTTAGCATATATGCCGTTATTCGTCCCTCTTATTCTGCCTAGAAAGCCTGCATTCTCTTCATAACTCTGGTGTAATTCCCATAACTAGCTATCTGGGGGATGTAGTCTAAGCTTATAGTTTAGAACAAATATATCAAAAGTAAGGTTAACTTGTTTCATTTTCTTGATTTGATGAATCTTTGGTTCCCATTCGTGTCGTTTATCATGGTTCTCTAACAACTTTCAGTTCTGTCACTACTTCTCAAAAGAGAATATTTCGAAAACGCTATAGTACCTGGAAGCACACTACTGGATCCCCAACCTTCAGTTTATGACATTCTGAATGTTCCAGAGCAACAGACCGTTCCCTTACGTCATTTTTCACATTCACCCATTCATCTTCGTCTGATCCAAACCCAGCATATCTTACATGGACCTCCTGCAACGAGCTAAGTGCATTAAGGAACAAAAGAAATTTCTCCACTTCTCTTAAGGGCTAAACAAATTATTTATTTAGTATCTACAGCATGGACAGAATAATGCAATAAGCTGAAAGAAAGACTACAACTAGTTATAATTTGAAGTCATGTGCTTGGCGGGAAAAAAATAGCTACTCACTATTTCCCCTGAACTGAGAAATCTGTGGGCGAGAAATCCATCAACATCATACCTGTAGAAACACCATCATAGGTAAAATAAGATAAAAGTAAACAAAAACTTCATAATTAAAAGAAAGGGCTACAAAAATAGAAATGGTGGTTGCTGCATTCTTTGTTGTATATTTAACATAAATGTGGGAAAAACAAGATCTGAAATTCTATTTTATGTTGTAGTTTAGGTATATTCCACCTTCCTTATCATGATTGGCTATGCTTCATCCACTATACAAACAACTTCAGACTTCGAATACAGGAATCACTCATTGAAGTATTTGTATTATTTCTACATGATTGGTTACTGGTTCCCACTTCCCACTCTAGGTATAAAACATATATTTTCGTAGTATTCAAGAAAAGCATCCTAAAGTGAAATCTAAATGGCAATCCACGGCTACAGCACATTGACTATGAATGTCAACATTTTGGAAACAACTGTTGTAGAGAGTTAAAAAAGTTGAAAGCACATAAATAATTAGAAATAAACATCCAAAGCATCAAACAACAAATAATATTGAGCAATATATGCACGTATTTTATTCTTAACTTACTCAATTACAAGCATTCACGTAAGATATTCCATGAAAACCAATCCAAGATAGAACTTCAAAAGATGCAACCACGAGATGAACTTAAGGCATCTAATGAAAAGTTAAAATTCTAAAGAAGCACTGATGAAGAGGTCTTGCAAAATATGAATAAAAATTCTTACCAAGCCCCATCTGATGACGACCTTGCTTCAAACTCCAAATTGCGTGAATCTTGACCCTTTTTACCTGCCACCATTCCGTTGGTAGTAGTTATCATGACTATACTACTACGAGAGTAATAATACATCACGTGCAGCATGGAAACAATTAATAGAACTACAGAAGTTTAAAGACTGATTGCCAAGTGTCAATTAAAAATTCAAGAAATATACCAAAGGAAAGATATCAGTAGCTCATGATTCGATTTCTCAGTCCAACTTGACATATTTTAAATTCAAGCATATAAATTCACTAGCAAGGTAGTACCGTAAAAAAGCTGAAATGTTGTTTAGTAGAAAGAACCTTCAGGAATTTTAGGTTTTTCAGTTGCTTTACTCTGATCTATAGCATCTGGGACAACAAGAACGTTTTTAACTTCATCTAGTGAAGTTTCTTTGGAAAGGCAGTTTCCTTGATTCTTCTTAAACCAATTCTGGATCTGAAGAAGGAAATTAGTACATGCATCAAAAGAGTAATCCAAGATCAAGCATCCAAGTAAAGATGGTAGAAGCAGTTCAAAGAAATAGCAGAAGATAAAACCTCAGTCCACTTTAAAATAGATTTCCCCACTCGATTACAGGAACAACTGCAATAAGATTTACGAAATTATGCCAGATATAGCAACAACTCTAAGCAAAAACTTGATAGTTACTACAGAGAAAAATCTGACTTGAAGTCTTTTGTCAAATTCTTAAGGAAAGCCTTGTCTAGGGACAGTTCCTTGGATTCAGCAAGTAACTCCTCCATTTTCTGAACCTGCTCCATTGATGGCATAAGATAAGTTTCTCATATAACTGTCCAAGTTCTTCTGCAAATACAATTGACATAAAATATCTTCAAATAGGATATACTCGACCAACTTCAAGGAATAAATTCCCACTAAGTTAACAACAGTAAGCAATTCTAGGGAATAAAAATCCATGTGTTTTAAACTCGGCTATAAAAATTAAAAACTGAGCACACAATGCAATAGCTACTATCCAGTATTTCAGTAGCATAAACAGCACTACTTCACCAACATATATAAAACCAGTTATACAATTGAAAAGGCATAATGTAAGTAGCTATTTATCAAATAATTGAAACAAAAGTTTCTCATCAATTTTCTTAAACGCCAAATACGAATCAAGAACCGCAGTACATAGTTCAACAATCAAAATCCTTCTCAAGTCGCCGACAAACACACACGCACATCAAAAGCCACTCGAATTTCTTAACATATACATAGGAATCAAACAAAATACAAACGCCATTACAGCTCACCAGAAACCTAATAGCTCATCCGAACTCAGCAACACTCGTGTACAAAAAAATCATGCGATTTCTCGCCCGAAATTGTGAGCAAAGTTAAATAATAATAACAAATTTAGGGAAAAGTTACCTCGGCTTTGGTGAAGCCGGAGAATGCTTGTTTTTTCCTTGGCCGGAGCTTCATTTCACAATCTACCGAACCACGGAAACTCGTTCTAACAGATTAAGAGAGGGAAGGATTATGCGGAGAGAGAGAGAGAGAGAGAGAGAGAGAGAGAGTGATCACAGTTGTTTCGTGCTTGGTTGAAGGCTTGGAACTTGGAAGAGAAGAAGGTAGTATTAATTTTGGCGCACCAAATATTTGTTTTTTACCCCAAAAATCTGACTGACAGGAGGGATATTCAACATTCTATAAGCACGTTTATTTTTAAAAAAAAATAAAATAAATTGCAATCTCGTAATGGGCTGCAAGTTGGGCCTGTAATAGGCCCAAACTAAAACACCGGCCCACTACACTGAAAACATCCACAGTTGTTGTATATATAGTTAAACCTCGATAAAATAATAATATTGGGACCGAAATAAAATATTCATTTAACGAGGTTATTACTTTATCAAATATTATTTTAATATATTTACCTATATTGGGACAGAAAAAAATTATTATCTAAGCAAGATTATAACTCTATCGAGTTTTAACTATATTTTATACTCCCTCCGTCCATTAAAAATAATGATCGTATTTCCGTTTGAAGCGTCTCATATAAAGTATTTTTTATTTTAATAAATTATTATATATATTTTATTTGAATGATTAATAACTATACAAAAATAATAATTCTTTTTAATAAATTGAACTACACTTTCTATGAGATGAGGTTTGTCCCTTAGGGACATTCGATAAAATTGGGACACTACAAATAACATTAGCATGGCTCGTTAATTGGTATTTTCCACAAATGATTAATTTATGGTTAAATCTCTATTAGGATATTTTAAAATGAAAATAATAATAATAATCCTAATTTCATGATATTCTCGAACCTTTATATAAAAACTATAAACACAATTATTTACCATTATTTATATTCTATTGGGATTGAATATGGAGATTAAGACGGTTTGTATATAGGTATGAAATAGTGGTATAAAGTTATAAAGCATTGAGTTCGACTTATTTAGATGAATAGTAGTCAACTCATTTGTGATTATTTTTTAAATGGACATAAATAGTGGAGTAATCTAAGATGCAAATGAGACATAAAATAAAAAATAAAAAATAAAATATTGAGGTGTTTTTTTACACAATATGCACACAAATTTATTTATATATTTGTTTATTGAGTCCATTTTTTATTATATTATTTAACATGATATGCTTTGAAAAAAATAATTAATATTCTTGCAAATAATAATCAAGAGCATCATGAAAAATAACTATAAATAAACCGTGCATGATTTCACCTAATGGCTTTTAAATTATGTTTTTGTGCCATAAAAGGCAACCAATTAATCAAATATTTCCTATTAATACGTTATACTAATTATGTAGCGTGAAAAAATAGCAAATTTATTTGTTTCTTTAATAACTCCCTTATAAGTCTCTAATTTGTTTCTTTACATAATTATTTCAACATCATTCCATATAAAATGTCTAAAAAGCATGTGTGAAATCACTTCTTATGCCAGCTTAATTTCTTATTAAAGAAATTTAATCATAATTTTAAAATAATAAAAATTCCTCTCCAAAATTCCAATTATATGGTTATAATGACTTTGATTTGATAAGAAAAGATACTCAAAGATTGAGAAGCTAAAACAAATTTACTATTTTTCACCCAAATTATACGCCTGTTTGTAATTAATTGAGTATTCTCTTTTGAGATTCTTAGGAACTGAAAAAAATTCCCTTCTAAAATTGTGTAGTTATTTGTATTACGATGCACGCAATATATATTACTATCAGGGGCGGATCGAGAATTATAGGAAAGGGGATGAAATTTAAAAATTGGATAGAAAAGATGATGAAATATAGATTTCGAGTAGGCAAAATACAAAAAAATTCTAAAATCACACATAAAAAGTCGAGTTTCGACATGAAAGGGGGGGCGACCGCCCCCGGGCGCCCCTTAGACTATCAACATATATACTCATCCCAACTCAAAAATACAGTTAGACCTCGATAAAGTAATAACCTTGGGACCGAGAAAAAAAAATTATTTAACGAGGTTATTACTTTATCATACATTATTTTAGTACATTGACCCATATCGGGACCGGAAGAAATTATTATCTTAACGAGATTATTATTTTATTGAATATTACTTTATCGAGATTTAATTGTAATAAGCTAAATAACTCGACTATGCTTTCGATGTGAATAAAAACTTAGCATATATGTTTGAGATGAATTTCTCAATTTACGAAATTGTTATATAGTCGTGAACAAAATAACGATTGAGCACTCGAAACTTTTAGATATTTGTGATATTTGATTAAAAGACAAAAAGAAGTATAGTCCAATTAAAAGTTGGAAATTAATTAAAGATAAAATTCAAAGCACAATTTGGCGAATTTGGTTCTTCCAATCAAGAAATCTGATTTTTCAAACACCCATTGCGATTCTGCTCAAAATAAACAAGAAAAAATAAAATAAATAATCCCAAGAGATCCACACCGTCCGATTCTGTAGCAACGAACTCCCAATTCAACTACACGTGGAGCCCATTATTTTACTCTCTCCGTTTCTCCTCTCTGAAATGCAGCTTCCATGCATGTAATTAGCCCTCCTTACTATAAACACACACCATAGATGTATGTATATATATATATAGAGAGAGAGAGAGGGGTTGTATGTATAGGAGGAGGGAGAAAATAAATAGTGGGAAAGAAAGAGTCTTTGGCTTCCGTTTGCAATTTCTTGATCTTGATAGGCTGTGGTTAGTTCAAGGCCCCATTATTAGCTACCCATCTGTTTAAAAGTTTGATTTTTTCCACATTAATTTCTTCAAAATCTCCCAACATTAATATAGGAGAGTGGGGTTGTCATTTATATGCCTTTCTGTTCTTTTGTTGCTTCCTTTGTTTGTTGGGAGATTAACATCATCAATTTGGGGTTCCAATTCCAAGACTGCCTCTCTCTCTCTCTAGAACTGTCACATCCCATGTCATCACTTTGGGCCGATTGTGTTTCTCTCACTAAAGGTACAAACACTTCTTGATTCATGCCCCCAACTCCTTCAATTCTTGATTTTGTCTCTTCAAGTTCAATCTTGATTTTTTTTTTTGGTTTTTTCTTGATTTCCTGCAGTTTGGTGGGTGGGAGATCAAGAAATGATGCCCAATTTCAGAATCGGAGTTCATGTCTGCTGATTCTTGAATTTCATGGTGTGGGAATTCTCTTTTTTGCCCTCTTGGTTTGTTTACTTTACTCAAGTTGTTTGAACTTTGAACTATATGTGATGGATGAGGATCAAGAATTTAAGTTTGTTTGCAAGTTATGCTTCAAGAAATACCCATGTGGGAAGTCTCTGGGAGGCCACATGAGGTCTCATTTAGTTCCAGAATCTGATGAAAAACTTGATCCCATCATGAGAAAACTCTCATCATTTAGTGGGTATGAATCGAATGATCCAAGAATGGGCGAATTAGGAAATGGGCAATCTAGCTATGGCTTGAGAGAGAATCCCAGAAAGAGTTGGAGGGCTGTTGATTCAATCTCAGCCTTCCCTTCTCCACAAGGGAAGATTTGCAAGCAATGTGGGAAAGGCTTCCACTCATTGAAAGCCTTGTGTGGCCACATGGCTTGTCATTCCGAGAAAGATAGGGGTTTGAAAGATGATAATTCTTGGAGAACTAGTGAGAATTATACTAACCAGAAGGTGGTGATTGATAGCCATTCGGATACGGAGGGCGAAGATCGGGTGGTTAGGGACGAGGTCTTGCAAGAGCAAGAAGTTGAAGAAGATTGTGGTTAAGTCCAATCTGACCTCCCCTGTTTCTGAGATTGATGGGGAGGAGCAAGAGGAGGTGGCTATTTGCTTGATGATGCTGTCTAGGGATTGTGGTAGTAATAAGGGTGGAGTGAATTCAGTTGTGGAGTCTTCTGATAACAACTCTGTTATCCTAGAGACCAAATCTTCCTCCATTGACACGAAAAGGGATACCGGTATAATCCTTCAACACGAAGAAACTCAAGAAATCAAGAAAATTGGAGATGTTAATGTGAACTCTAAAAATTGTGTCCTTGATGCAGAGGAGGCTGAGATGGAGAATTCTGATTCTGGGTATTTCTTGGATGAGCGTGGTAAGGCGGAATCCGATGTTTCGGTTGATGGGTTGCGAAGAAACTCCGCGTTTGATGAGTTCTTGAATGGAAGCAAGAAGGAGAGGGAGTACGAGTATGGTCATGATCGTGGCGGTGGGAGGGTTGAGAGATCAAGAAAGAGGAGGTACATTGCTGATCATTCCGACCCGTACAACGACGACTATGATAAAATGAATCGAAGCAATCGTCCTCCTCCCATTGGTGATACGTCTCAGAAGAGGCCGAAGTACGAATGCTTCAACTGCAAGAAGAGCTTTAAGTCGTACCAAGCTCTAGGAGGGCATCGGCCGTGCCACAAGAAGAGCAACGCGTTTTACGAGTCGAGATACGAGAGCGGCGAGAATAGCTTAGATGAGTCTACTGAGTTTGCTACAAGAGGCAAGGCGAATGAGAAGGATAAGAAGGTCAAGGCGAAGAAGAGCAAGGGCCACGTTTGCCCGTTCTGCGACCGGGTTTTCAAGAACGGGCAAGCGTTGGGAGGGCATAAGAGGTCTCACTTCATTGGTGGGCATGAAGTGAATAACAATCACAGTCAAGTAGCCAAGCCTGATCTTCTTGATCTTAACTTGCCTGCTCCGCAAGACGACGACGATGATGACGATGGGAACGAGCCGTACTCGCCTTGGTAGAACAAAATTCCCTTCCTTATAAACACAAACACAAACAAACACACATATCTTGAGGTTAATTTATCTGTCATTTTAGAGCAATTGACATTTATGTCCAAGATGGGTTTTTTTGTTAAGCATGACGTGTGGTTTACTGCAAAGTAGTTGGCTTAGATCAATACTATCATTGCTTTGTTCAAGTTATTTGATAAGGAAATGATAAAAGGCTAGTTGTTTCAACTTGTTTTGATATGACTTGAATACAATGGACAATCTATAGATGGGATTGCATTTGAGAGATTTCTAACTTTCTATACTAATCATTCGTCCCATTATTAATGCCTTGTTTTCTTTCGGTACGAGAATTTTAATTGTGTGTCTCACTTGATTAGTTTGAATATTAAATTATTATTTTATCATGGTTGCGCAGATTTCGAGTTTGATAGAGTGAGAGACAAGAGAGATGTGATTCGATGCATAAAGGTTTAAATGTACCACATTTGTATATCTTCTTGTATGTATCACACCACTAGAGTATTGACATGTGACAAACGTGATTCATTTTTTTCAATGAAAAACACCACGTGTCAATATCCTTGTAGTGTGTTACACACAAAAGTATACACAATACAGTATACACAAATAACGGGAACAATACAGTATACACAAATAACGGAAAATCCCAATCGAAATATAAGACATTAGTAGTGGGACGGAGTGAGTATTTGCTACTTCAATATGATATGCAATATGCTTCACATAATGAAGCTTCTTATATGTCATAGCCATTGTTGTTAATGAAAGAATGCAAATTGACACAGATGGTCTCCAATATTTGCTATTTGGATGAATTGGTCCCTAATTTTTTTTATAGTTTATTGCTCCCCAATGTTTGCTAATTTGGATAAATTGGTCCTTCTGTTAAATTTTAAGTTAATTAAGTGTTAATCATAGGGGTATTTTATGGAATAAAAGTTTGAGGGACCAATTCATCCAATTTTTAAATTAAACTTAATTTTTTTTAAAATTCTGATCTTTTTCCGAAAATAAATTAATTTTTCAAATAATTTTTTTTAAAATTTTTATTTTTTTCAACTAATTTTTTTCATTTTTTTTCAAATATTTTTTTTGGTAAACGAAAAAAATTAATTAATAATAATTTTAGGGACCAATTCATCTAAATAATTTTTTGAATTAACTTTTTTTCAATTTTTTTATTTAAATAAAAATTAAGTAAATTTAGATTAACTAATAATTTTACGTTTGACGGTGAATGAGGAGTGCGGGTTAACAAAACGGTTGGGGAATGTGTTATATTCATTATAAAAAAAATTGAAAAAAAGTTAATTCAAAAAATTAATTGAAAAAATAGTTAAAAAATAATGTAAAAATTGGATGATTTGGTCCATAAAACTAGTACTAATAGTTAATTTTGTAATATTTTTTTTCATTACGAATCTTTTTTAAAAAAAAATTATTTGATAAAAAAAATATTTTTCGAAAAATATTATAATTTAAAAGAATATCTTTAAAAAAAAGAAAAAAAATTAGTTGAAAAAAATTATTTTTCAAAAAATATTATAATTTTAAAAAATATCTTTGAAAAAAATGAAAAAAAAATTAGTTGAAAAAAATTAATTTAAAAAAAAATTATTTGAAAAATTAATTTATTTTCTGAAAAAATATCATAATTTAAAAAAAAAGTTTAAAAAAATCAAGTTTAATTTAAAAATTAGATGAATTGGTCCCTGAAACTTTTATTCTATAAATACCCCTATGATTAACACTTAATTAACTTAAAATTTAACAGAATGACCAATTTATTCAAATTAGCAAACATTGAGGACTAATAAACTAAAAAAAAAGATTAGGGACCAATTCATCCAAAGTAGCAAACATTAGGGACCATTTATGCCAATTTGCTATGGAATAATAGGTATTAGAATTTAGAAGTAGAGATGGTTAAGAAAGTAGAGTGATTCCCACCAAGCATTTCATTTTCATTAGAGTGGCTGTGTTTAAGACATGGTCCCCTTGCATTGTAGTAGAAGATATCTAAGTAGGGTAAGGTGTATCTTTTTTGTGTATTAATAGCAGGGACGGATCTAGAATTATAAGGAAAGGGACAAAAATTAAAAATTCGATAAAAAAAAGAACGAAGTGTAAATTTCAAGGGGGCGAAATATAAAAAAATTTAAAAATTACACATAAAAAGTCAAGATTCGATATGAATTCGGGTTTGGGGCACCGCCGCGGAGCGCCCCTTTGGATGGAATGATGAAATTCAAGAACTATGATCCATCACCATCACCATCACCATCACCATCACCATCACAACGCCACCTGCCTTCAAGTAGATGTTTGGGTATTTAAAGCTCCTACTTTTGACTTGAGAGGAAAAGTAGTTGTATTCATCCGCCAACATTTTCAAACACGCGTGTGCATTCATGATGTCATCTTTTACAGTTTTGATGCATTGGTTATAGAAATTAAATTTCACGGGTGATGATTTCCACATAATTATAAGAAATATGTAAAATTTGACCGACGTAGTACCACGCATGTCTTAGCTCCAATGTTTTGAAAACCGGTCAGCCGTTGACCCGAAAAAATAAATTTTAGTAGTTTAACCTGTTGAACCGTTGTGTTGATCCAATAATTTTCTCATAAAATACCATAATTAAATCTATATAAATGATATGTATTTGGTCTAGTGGATAAGACTTGAGCCAAAATTGATAAAGGTAAATGGTTTGATTTCCTTTGAAAACATAATAAAATTTATTTTAAGTAATAAGAGTTAAAATCTTGTCAAAATCGAGTTAACCAAGCCGCTGAATTCCGAGCGGATTGCCTACTGGGCCACGGTCGAATCGGTTCAACCGGACCGTGGCTGGGCCGGTTCTAAGAACACAACTTAGCTCTTAAGTAGCTCCGTCCCCAGTGGTGATGATCGGGAATGGGAGGATGGACCGCAATGTAGAATAATGAATCTCGTGTGAAAGAGAAGAGAGCATTAAGATATATTCCCTTCGTCCCATTAATACTGTCATGTAGGTTTTCGACACGATGGAGTGCAAGAAACTTGACTTTTATGTATAAATGATGCGAGTCCACTTAAAGAATGCATGACAGTATTAATGAGGTGGAGAGGTACTTTTTAACCTATTTAAGAACTACTCACTTTTTAACCTTTTATTTAGTATGAAAATAGACAGTATACAATCGAGAATCATTTTTTAGTTTTGTATGACTAGTGAAATACGAGGATTGTATGTGTTTGTGGAATTTTATGTGAGGCCTTTTATTACAAATTTACCTTATTATAAAGAACGCGATTTATTCAATGTGCATCTTAATTACGATGTCAGGATTTTCCATCACAAAATAAAAACATAAAAAATTGAACAAATAATTAACACAACGTCCTTCACTCCTGCAAAAGTTAGTTGGACCGTTGTGTCCAAAAGAGAGGAGGTGGCCCACCAGATTCTTCTTCCGTTACTGGACAGATGGTGGGCCCAACTATCCCATTTAGAGTATGGTCGGTCCTGCTAACATTTCAGATTGAAAGTAAAAAATGGATTTATGTAATACGAAAAAAAATCATATTTTATTAATGCAAAAAAGATATAACCAAAGCTGGCCATCGTATACTTATCAATAACATATCTTTGAGTACCTTTTTGTCTTTTCTTATTTTTTTTCATAACCAAAAGCCTATTTTCTAATTTCGGGCAAAATTTGAATTCAATCAGATGCAAAAATTATATTTTTATTTTATTATTTCTTTACCATTCGAAGCATGATGTGTTTTCATTTTATAGGGATTGAAAAAATACCTAGTTAAGAAATAAAAAACTAATGGAAACAAATTTATATTTAGTGAATTGAAGATGAATTAAATGTGGGCTACTTCTCTTTGTAGTTGGTCTGAGTTTTTATGATTGAGCCTTTTTTTCAAAGTATAGTTGATTTTATATGGACCAAATTTTATTAAGCTTTCATATGTATATAATGCAAATTATGTGGGCTGGTGTCCCTTGAAATTTTGGGGCTTGAGCGATAGGGCCGTCTGCACCTGCTCAGGGCCGACCGTGGTTTAGAGTGCAGTCAGTTTCCAAACTTGTGCTAAAATAAAAAAAAGTTAATCATGAATTGCATAAAAAATGGTTATTGTTATTAAAAACCTTTAAATTCTTTTTATATTTTTAAGATTAAAAAGTTAATAAGAACAAATAGAAACACAATAGTTATAGTTATCTGGTTAATTATTTCTTGTTAAGTGAGATTGGCTATCATGCTTTTTAAGAGTGTACACAAAATGTCATCGATTACTCTTATACAATTAGTTAATTATAAATTTGTGCAAACTATCTAATTTAAACAAATATTAATAAATAACTGAAGTTATACTCTCTCCATCCCACTAAACATGACTTGTTTCCCTTTTTTTATTGTCTCATTAAAGTTGGTTTGTTCGCTTCCCAACATAAAATAACACTCTAATATAATCTGGTGACCCCACAACTTTACACACAATAAATAACTTTCTTAATAACCGTGCCGAAACCAAACAAACCATGTTTATTGGGACGGAGAGAGTATTTCTTTTGCTCGTTCCACCACTAGATCATCCCATAAAAACTCAAAATGGCTTGTATGCAACAACACTACAAAGCATTGTGTTGGATATGAGTCAGTAGATTGATACTCAGCTGTTCTAGGGTTAAAAGAAATTGGGGGAAATCATAGTAGTACTATGAAATTGAAGATCCCAAAACCGAGCTGATATCAGTAGATTAGTGTGTCGATAGGATTAGCTGATGTATAGGTTAGACTTGATGCAATGCTTATTATTTTTGTCTAAGTCCTGTACGGGGTAGTGTTGAACCGATCTTCGACGAAGATACTTTTCGAACCCCACGTCATCGGTGTAATCGCTTGCATTCTTCGTCGGCGGTGATATCAAACTCGGTTGAAGATCCCGCATCACCGCCCGGACCTCGCAGAAGCATTCTCTACAAGGCCGATGGTCATCGGTAGAAGAACCAAGGTGCTAAGCAGTATACCTTCGCAGTCGACCAACTGACTATCAGAAGCTCACTTTATCAGTCAGACGACTCAGCCGAAGAAGACAGACTTTCAAGTACTGTATCCGACAGAAAGCGACCCAGCACTTAAAGTCCTTTCAAAATGTTCAGCAGAAGACATACGAGGTAGTTTGAACGGTCAACTCTGACACTCACCAACTACAAACCTCGACCAATGAGAAGCCGACAACGCTTACCTACTCTACACAGTAAAGCTGCTCTCATGAACAGTGCATTAACTGCCCTGCTGCAACAAAGTTGAATAGTGGTCATTTTCTTTGGACGCTTGTGACACGTGGCATCGTCGTCTCCAACGGACATATGTCACAACTCACAACTATAAATAGAGAAGGATTTGAAGATTTCGAAAAGAGGAATATACGCGAAATCAAGGGATATCATTCAAGCTCACAACGCTCTAGAACCTTCAAGCTTATCCAGAGACGAACTAGTTTTCATAGAACACTTCTTGTAGTTCATCTCTCCAGAGCACTTTGATCCCTATCTTCTCTAGACTAAGCTCATTGCTAGATTCATAGCTTAGATCCGAAGGAGTTCACATTTAGTGAATTGTTCTTGTTGTAAGAACTCCTTCTCAGTTGGAGAATATTCCCTCCCTTCTAAACTTAGGTTTGGATTGTAAAGTCGCTAAGGACTATAACTTAGAGGGAACCGTCCGGTCACGCGTATCCCCTGCTCGAGGCTTGCTCGGAATAATCAACAAGTTCTCCCGCCTTGTTCGGGACCGTGGACGTAGGATCTTGCGTATCCGAACCACGTTAAATCGCTTGTGTTCATTTCTTGTTTTATTGCATTGCATTCAACCGACTTGAAAATCATAAGTTTGCATAAAACGTATTTTATAAAGTGCACGACCAAAAGATTTAACTTGCAAAAACGCGTTTTCAAAAGAGACGACTCCGAGCCTAACACTTATCCGCACTACGGTCTCCGACCGAGTTTCGTAATACCGACATCGGCCGGTAGAAGAGCTCGAAGGCGACTCACTTTGACCCCAGTGATCGAAGGCTTACTTGGCAGCTGTTCATCGATTGCAAACATCGGCTTTCACTGACCTTCACCGAGAAAAAGAAACGAGCTCGTGTGTATTCACCCCCCCCTCTACACCCGACTTTTCGTCTCCGGACCAACAATTGGTATCGAGCTTTCGGTGTTCAACCGATCGCCGGTTCGAAATACTTGGTCCTCTCGAACCGATCCCGAAAACCGTTTTCACCGCATAAGCATCTTCTCGGCATCCTTATACTCTTACTCTTACAATGTCGATATGTCGGTATTAGGATGGTGCCGATGTTCTCAATAGAGAACTACACGGTATGGCGCGTACGTATGGAGGCACACCTAACGTCACTCCACGACAAGCATGTCGGATGTCCTAGAGTCGGGACCGATCATTCCCATGATCGACGGCGTAGTATTTGCCTTCGGAGGAGGCGTGGGAGCACAAACCGGTGCTAAGGTTCCCAAAGACAAATCTCGCCTTCACGCCCGAAGAAAAGAAGTTGCACAACCTTGACCGAGTTGCACGTAATGCCATACCGACTACGCTCGGTGACTCACATCTCGGAAGGGTACAAGATTGCAAAACGGCGAAAGAGCTATGGGACGCCTTGGGCAGTATTGAGCCATGGAACCCCTCGGATCAAAGAGAACAAGCTCGAGCTAGAGCTTCGGAAGTTCGACGCCTTTGCAATGGAGCTCTACCGAAACCATTGACGAGCCGAGTGTCGGATTCACCAATCAAGTCAATGTTATCAATGGGTTGGGGAGGTCGTTCACCAACAAGGAGATGAACACCAAGATCTTGAGAGCGTTGCCCGACGAAGTGGCTTCCATTTGCTACTTATTTACGTCGCTCCGATCTAAATGCTCTAACTCCCGATGTTATATTTTTGTAATTAAAATCGAAGGAATTCGAGCATAGCCTACCCCAAAAGTGCTTAAGTGCTCCAGTGACACACGGTTCGACCACGCCTTCAAGGCAACGATCAGCAATCACAGGAGCCAAGCCTATTTCCTCAAGCAAAGCCGTGGCCACATCGCAGCAAAGTCTTCCGAGACTTCAGGCCACGACCGGCCTAGCACCGATGGCTCTCAAATATCGAGAGGAAAAGGAGAGAGTCGAAAGGTCGAGGAAATACAACCGAGATTCTTCCTCGGGTAAGAAAGACTATCATAAGAAAGAAGAATCTAATCCTTCTACCGAATGCGGGAAATCGGAGTCTGCGCCGGTCCATCTAAAGACTCACTGGTAAGAGCAAAGCAGAACATCTACCTCGCTACAACCGCAAGAAGGAGGGACACTATCGCACGATTGTCCCGAACTCTCACCGCTCAAAGAGCGAACGGCGAGCCGGGGAGAAAGAAGTTCGCCGAGAGACGGCAGGCTATATATAGCCGGAGAGATATCCGACAACTCAATTGAGGAGGATACATTCATGTATTCTTCTCGAAGATGAAGCCGCGTTCGTCGCAGTTGAGGTCGCAGAGACGGTTCCGATGAGTCGGCCGAATGCGTCCGATGGCTCGAGAAGAGGCCGAGGTAAATTCTAAACGCATTATTACCTCTTCTTCACATAGCACACAAGACACGTGCTCGGTCACGAGATGATCCTCTAGATGTGGTACAAGCCTACGATGATCCGCTAGAGGAACGGATTCAACTGAGCAGAGAGTTCAAGCAGAACCATCCGGGGAACTTGAACAGGTAAAGGCCGAGAATCGGAGACTTTCTTCGATTGTCGGGTCTCTACCGAGTCGGTGGATCTAGTTGCGAGACTCAAGGAAGAGATTGAATCTCTCATGACTAAGTCTCGGCTTCAAGAGACTCGAGATCTCGGTCCGACCAAGGACAATTCGAGAAAGAGACCGAAATAGCCAAGCTCGGTCGAAGCTCACGGACGTGCGGAATGACTATGACTTACTCGGAAGGAGTGACGAAGTCCGGAGAGGATTGATGGACCGAACAATACATGGGAGCTAAGGAGAAGCTTGAAAGCATGCTTAGAGCACAACGGTCAACTTCGTGAAAGAAGGTCTAGGCTATACCCACGAAGCTTCTACCTCCAAAAGCTCAAGCAACCACGGGCGATAGGTTCGTCGGAGGAAAGGTGCAAGCCGCCGACACCACACCTCGGGCGAAAAACAAACGAGAAAATAATTACACCTCACCGTAGAGTAGCAACAAGCGGTGACCAAAGGTTCCGGCCCCAGGACACCACGATCAAATTCGGGGGGGAATCAAGAAGGTCGGATGGGGCGAACAAGTACAAGGAGCCATCGTATGAGCACCCGGCTCAGGACGGCTCGTACTACTATGAGCCCGGGGTCGGGAGAAGCGCTAAGACTCGAAGAAGAAAGCGCATGAACCCAAAATTATCAGCAGAAAGTCGGTATCTCCAAGTCCTGTGGAGAAGAAAGCCGATAAGGTTCGGAAGAAGAAGTCCGGAACTTCTAAGGTCCCGAGACAGATCCGGGTTCCGAAATCACCCACTAACCTCGTAAGGACCCAATCGAACCAAAGGGTACCTAAAAATGCCTCGTTTTGCGGGTGCATAAGGACCCGTGGATAGTGGACGGCAGGCCGCTCGAGACACATGACCTACCGGTAAGAGCCTGCCGACCAACTACGTACAAGAAGATGGTCCCAGATGAATTCGGTGACAATTCCAAAGGCTACACAAGGGGATACGGAACGCCGAACATTGGGGACCGCCACGGTTCAAGAGTAACATATGTTGAAGGACTTCAACATAATCTCCTTTCGATCGATCAATTCGTGATAATCTTAACAGAGTAATCTTTGACGCCGGTTTCGTGATATTGTTGACAAATCTACAGGGGAAAACAGTGTTATCGGGTTCGCGGAGGAAGAACATCTATGTTGCAACCGGAATACCGCAGTAACTCGAGGCTTGCTTGCTCGCACGGACTAAATCGAGGTAACAAGTCGAGTGGCTATGGCACAAGAGACTCGGCCACTTGAACTTCAAGACCATGAACAAGCTTGTCAAGAACTCTAAAGTCGAGGACCGCCCAACGAATCGTTTATCAAAGACGAGAAATTGTGAAGCGTGCCCGAAGGGAAAGCAAACAAAGAGTAGCAATCCACCTATTCCGTCACCTTCCACCGATGGAATCCTTCACCGCTTCACATGGACTTATTCGGGCCGGTCTCTCCAGATGACTATAAGAGGCAAGAAGTATGCCCTCGTCGTCATAGACGACTTCTCGAGATATACTTGGGTCATCTTCATCGCCAACAAATCGATGTTCGGACCGAGTTACCTAATCCATCGAAGAAACTCCGGTGTGGAAAAGAACATCAAGATTAAGAAGATACGCTCGTACGGAGGAACGAGTTTCTAAACTCGGTAGTTAAGACATACTTGCGATAAAGAGGGAATTCAAAGCACGAGACATCGGTTGCGCGCACCCCTCAGGCAGAACGGACTTGCCGAACGTAAGAACGAGAACTCTCAAAGAAGCAGCAAGAACGCTCCTCGCAGATTCTCGGACTACCCTCAAAGTTTTGGGCCGATGCTACCGACACCGCCTGTTACACTCGGGAATCGATCACTACCGACACAAGCAACACATGAAGACGCCATACGAACTATGGAAAGGGAGAATTCCTTCTATTTCTCATTTTCATGTTTTCGGTACGTCCTTGCTTTATCCACAACAATGGGAAAGATCGGTTGAAGGTCTTTGATAGCAAATCGATCAAGGAGTATTCTTAGGATACTCCCGAGTTAGTAAAGCCTTCGAGTTTTTAACTATCGAACTCTTTGCGTGGAGGAAAGCCCTCATGTTGTTTTTGATGAATTTGTTACCGAGAACAGGGAAAGATACAAAGTCAAGCATCGAGGATGTCGGCAGCAAGCTACGGGATCTCGAACTAAATGACAAAGCCGAAAAGATCCAAAGATTGTTGGGATGATGAGTCGGAAGATGAAGAAATTCGGACTCGACCAACAAGCAATGTAGCTAACCTAGTTGATTCTATCGAACGAATCAACAACGAGTAACTTCGGTCGATGAGGAAGCCCCCGTGGTAACCGAGACCTCTACCGAGAATATAAACTCGGGGGGGAACGATTAATGTTCCTAAGCCGAATGCCCCGAACACGGAAACTCGGTAGATCCTAACCTTCTTACCGAATTACTACGGTCACAAAACAAGACTATCGAAATGCCTAATACACCTACCGACCGTGCGAAGTGGTATCGGAAGAAGAAGCCCGACTCGGGCGTTCGTGGCTCGATGCTCATTCTTCGAGATCTTATCATTGGAGATCCATCAAGCAACTATAAGGACGAGATCAAGATTAAATCAAGGAGAAAGCTCACTTTACTCTTGTTTTCGTCTACGAAGAACCTCGGTCGATAGAGGACGCACTTAAAGATGCCGACCGGGTCATTGCTATGCAAGAAGAGCTGAACCGGTTCGTCGGAAATGAAGTTTGGGAGCTTGTCGACGGACCTAGACATCAGCACGTGATTGGAACTAAGTGGGTCTTCAAGAACAAGCGAGATGAAAACAACGTCATTGTCGGAAATAAAGCTCGACTAGTTGCTAAAGGATACAAAGCGAGAGGGAATTGACTTTGATGAAACATTTGCTCCGGTCGCCCGATTGGAAGCCATTCGTCTTTTCCTAGCTTATGCAACACATCGGAGATTTAAGGTATATCGGATGGATGTGAAGTCAGCTTTTACGAACGGCGTCGAAGGAAGAAGTCTACGTGGAACAACCGCCCGGCTTTCGGCGAGGACATCGAGTGTACGAGACTTAGGAAAGCTCAGTATGGGTTAAAACAAGCACCCGTGGCTTGGTATGATACCCTATCGGACTTTCTACTTGTAAAAGGTTTTCAAAAGGGGACGGAGATCGCACCCTATTCAAAGCATAAAGTCGGAAGATGACATTCTACGGTGCAAATCTACGTGGACGACATCATTTTCGGGCTGCGTAAACGAAGTTATATGTCGCAGCTTCGAGAAGATGATGAAGGAGAAATTCGAGATGTCCATGATGGGAGAGATGAATTATTTCCTTGGATTTCAAGTAAAACAATCAGTGAAGGAATCTTCATCAATCAAGCCAAATACACTCGAGATCTTCTCAAAAGATTCGGTGTGATTCCAAAGCAAACCGGTCAAGATCCCCATGAACACGAACTTTAAAATCGATCTAGACAAAGAGGGAGCTTCGTTAACTCTACCGATTATAGAGCTATTATTGGTTCTTTACTTTATTTAACGACTAGCCGACCCGACATAACTTATCCTTTGTAGGTGTATGCGCAAGATTTCGAGCGAATCCCAAGCGAAGTCATCTAGACTCGGCGAAGAAGATTCTGCGATATCTAAGAGGAACACCGATCTTCGGGTTATGGTATCCTGCCGATGATAATCTAATACCGACGGAGTTATTCTCGATGCCGATTATGCGAGGATGCGGGATAGATCGAAAATCAACTTCCGGAACATGTCGGTTCCTAGGGGCAAAGAACCGATATCGTGGTTTTCAAAGAAACAAGCACTCGGTAGCTACGTCCACTACCGAAGCCGAGTACATGGGCTGCAGGAAGTTCTTTGTGCCCGCATCCTTTGGCTTCGACAACAATTGAGAGATTATGGTATAACTCGGGATGAAGTGCCCATCTACCGTGACTCCACCAGGTGCAATAGCTATAACTCGTAACCCGGTTCTACATACCGGTATGCAAGCACGTGGACATTCGACACCACTTCATCGTGAGACCATGTCGAAAAGAAGGACATCGGGATGGAGAAAATCCATACCGACAAGCAAAGGACGGATATACCGACCAAACCACTAGCCGAGAACAAAGTTCGGAGAACTATCGGTTGAGCTAGGTCCGCTAGATCCTATCGAGACAAGTCGGTAGAAGCCGACTACCGATAATAATATACTTAACAACAATGTGTATCGGTATGGAATCAGCACGACAAGTCGGAAAACTTATTACGGTGACTCGGTTGGGAGATGCACACTTGTACACAACAAGGGAGAACATGGTCATCAAGCACAACCATCCTCCCGATAAATGATGGTAACCAGTGATAAGTTCAGATCAAGAGGTTTGCGTAGTATCGTTACTTAATTTATTCAGAAGCATGCCGCATTTAATGCATCAGTCGCTTGCATTCAGTTGCCTAGGAGCATTTATTCCTTACCATTTATTATGTTTAAGGTTTGAGGAAAGGTCAGCAGGACTCCTCGCCTGCGTAATTAATGCTCTCTGTCGCGCATTTAATGCATGTCTTCTCCATTAGCTTTATTACGTATATCTATATTTTTGGCGGCTATTGTAATCATTCTTTTATAACATTTAATCTTAGCCGCCCCTTGATTTTGAAAGATTAAATTTGAACCGTGCGATTCAAACTGAAGATCAAACTCAATATACAAAATCTTTCATCTTCTATCAACTCCTCACTATTTCACGGTAATGTATCAGATGTCTGCTAGCAACTACTTACTCTATTTTCAAGTGCTAATATGTTGTTTTGCAGATTTCAATGGCGAACGTTCAAACTCCAGACAACATTGAGGAGATTGTAGCCTCCGAGGATTCGTTTGAACCTACCTTGGCCTTCCGCCAAGTGGAGATCTCTTTCCTTGAACCCGTGTTTGACGCTTTGGAGCGTTCGGGGTTGGAGATGCTTGGTTTCGAAGCACCCCCGTGCTTTTCTCCCTCGGCCAGTCGCTGAAGTTTATTTCAACCGGAAATCTCTAGCGTCGGGAGGAGAGGAATCGTCCTTCTCTTATCGAAGGAAGTCGATCAAGATGAGTGGGAGTCACTGTTCTTACCTTCGATATTCAAGATGCTCTAGCTCTCTCTTTCGATCTTCCCAAACTCCGGCATTTCTCCGATTGGATACAAGGAGAAGGAGATCAATGCATATGTGCGAAATTCCGTGGACGCAAGGATGTGGCGTTCAAAACAACTTTTACCGAGGAATATGTTGCTACCTCGGATGCAGAGGTCTAGCTTACGTGGTATCGCACATTCGACAAGTTCGATTGGATCATATGATCAACTGTCCAAACCTAGGATTCACTGATGATGGCAATAGACGATGGGGTTGAAGTGAACTAGGCCGAGTATTATACTACTCGAGATGAAGGCACGTGCTCGGAAGTTCACCACATTACCCACTGGCGAGAGGAGGATAGCCGGTGTGGGTAAACTTCTATTCGGAACAAAGATGTCCGTTCGATAGAATGCATAGTTCGAGGAACTCACGTATGTTGAGAACTTCGGCCTTTGAGGACTCCAAGTACTTTGACAAGAAGTCCATCAAATTTATGACAAAGGCCGGAGCGAGAAAACTCAATTGGCAAGGGGCCACTTCGAACCGAAGAGAGCGGCGGCGTCCGCTTCCGCCCCCTAACCGTCCAAGTGCCAAAGAAGAGGAGGTTGGCTAAGACTCGACCTGCTGAGGTCACGGTGGCTCGGCCACTTACCATTATTAACCCGGCTCCTCCTACTCAAGAGGAGCAACTACTCGATTCGATATCGGAATCGAGGGAGCGACGATCAAGGACAAGGTCCAAGTGATCGGCTACGAGGGAACAGAGTCCGACAAGAGGGAACCGTCACCCGAACTCTACCGCTGAGTGGACAACAACCGACACCACTCGATTGCGTCTTGCAACCTGAGATTCGACTAGAGATACCAAAAATTGCCGAGCACGCAGATCTGGTTGAAATAGCAAGTAAGGACAAGAGCTCGGATGCTCTTAAGGTTTCTGTGACTGGGACATTCTTATTGACTTTGCCAAATCCCAGCGGTCACCGGATGAGCTATCGACGGAGGAGCAAGAGCTCCAAGCCAAGATTGGATTCGGAGAGCCACCGATGTGGCGTCTTTCGAAGATTTGAGGGTCGCAATGCTCTATTTACCGAGCTTGAGAGCTCCGATCGAAACTGACTCCGCCCCCATCTCCACCTTCCGATAAAGGCGATAATGATGATCAAGATGAGGAGATGGATGGCAAACCCAAGGAAGCGCACGGGGAGAATCGCAGAGGGACAAACTCCCCAAGAGAAGAGCCCAACACCACCCATAGTCACATCGGGTGAGGCTACAACCGCTCCGAGGCACGGTAGGGAGCAGGTTGATCTCGTTCTACGAGCAGAGGCTCGGAACCGGCTCTTATCGGATACAACCCATCGGTTCCGTGTCCTCACGTTACGTCAACAGGGGCTATCAAACGCCAAGGTGAGAAAAATTGACTCCTAGCCAAAGATGTTCATCTCAAATGGGAGAAGTACACCAAGGCTCGAACGAAGCTCTAAGTAAGTTGGCCGCCGACATCTCCACTCCTAAAGAGGCTTCTCGACCGATTTCAAGGAGATAGTTGAGCAGGCCCTAAGTGCTCAAAAGGCCGATTTAACGGCACGAGTCGGCATGCTTGCCACTCAAGCATAAAACTTTCTCGGAGCAAGTGACTCAAGCCATGAAAACAATTCAAGGCTTCATTGATGAGAGAAACAAGATAGCAACCACCTCTCTTCAAACGGCCATCAAGCAACAGCCGAGGCCTTAAAAGCCATTCGAAAGAAATGACAGAATCAAATGATCAAGCTCTGCCGAAACTCCATCGGGAGTCGGCCGCTCGATTGAAGAAATCTAGAGCCGATCGGGAGAAAGACTCGGGAAAACTACCGTAACTTGGTCGGTGATTTTGATGACACACGGTTACCCGCATCAAAGATTCTCGCACAACTGGAGCGAGACGTAAAAGCTATCCGCACCTCCCCGGCGAATATTGCCGATGCCAAAAAGGGGGAAGATATTGTGAAAGATGAACCCGATACGGATACGGCCGACGTCCGCATTCTTGAGGGACAAGGCTCGGGAGGCGGGACCCTCCTCGGCAGCAGAGCCCTCGACCGCAGAGATTCGGGGGGGAACAGGCTCGGGAGGCGGGACCAACTACTCGTAAAGGTACATCTACCGAGGTCCCTCTCCTTGATTTCCCACTACAAGCCACCCCCATCTCCTCTTCACCTGTGCACATAGACGAAATCGCTCAATTCCTTGAAGAGCCACTGAAGAAGAAGAGTCTCAAAAGCCGCCGCGAGAGGTCGGGGAAGGAAATCGCTATCGAATCCACTACTCCTTCCTCCCCGATCAAGAAGTTTAAATCAAAAGCGGAGCAAGAGGCATTCGACCTCGGAATAGCCCAAGAGCCGCAAGACAAGCCGGACCAGGAGCGTCGCCTAGAGGAGGCACTGAAGGGCAAATAAAAAGCCTAAGGGCAAAGCCGTCGAGGGCACAGGAAAGAGAAAGGTCATTAATACAGTCGAAGAGCAAAAGAAGAAAGCCCAAGAAGAATTTGCTAAGGCTCTTCCGATCGAAATCAAAGCTACTCGCTCGTAGTATTCCCATATCTACTCTTACACTGAGCGGATAGCGTAAGATCAAACGACCTGGGAGGCGACGCTGCCAGGACCGAGTCTCGGACGAGGAGACACTAGAGCGCCGCTCTCCGTGAGAAGAAAAGGATGGCCGACCCGACAAGAATGAAAAGCCTATCTGATAAACCAGCAGCCGATCCAAGAAGGCAGATCCCGAGAGGATCTAAGTTCATCAGGGGCCCCCACATCAAGCAACAACCGATTCAGCATGTGGATAAGTGGGTGCCGGCTGATATGAATGAACATTGGGAGAGATTGAAAGAAACTTTTATCAAAGGCTACTACGTATGGCGCATTTACCCACTTGATCGCCTTGCACCGATCAGCTCTTTGAGGAGTTGATTACGAGATTTAATGTTGAATTCTGTGAACGGCTGAAGCAAGTCATGGAATCACGGAATGTAACCTTCCGTGCCCCGCCTTTCCGACGTATTCCACCGCCGAGACTTGCTAATGGACTCGCCGAGCACTAAGGACATAGAAAGAGAAGTGGAGGAAGCCGCCTACGCCCGAGTCCGCTCCCGTAAAGGCCGATGATAACTTGGAGATCCAGGAGATTCGAGCTAGAGTGTATAAATACTATTACCTGGATCCTCCCGAGGAAAAATCCACTGACTTCAAGAAGAAAACGCAGAAGTTCAAGAAGCAGCAGCAGTGATTTTTCTCTCCTCATCTTTTGTAATAGCATAGGAACTCTGTAATTCTTGATATATATATCAGTTCCTCTGCTTGCTAGACAATTACTCATTGTCTCTCAGCCTTTTTCTGTGTGTTTACACAACTGATCACTAAGTGATCTGACACACACTCACATCAGTTTCTCTGATCTTGCCATGCTCTCGCCTGCTGAAGTTCATTTACTATTATCAGTTTTTCCTCAGATGCTTTAAGGGGGAAATTGTTGTCAGTAGGACAGTATCTTTAATAGATATTAGAGTATAGAGGTTTTGGCATCATCAATTAGGGGGAAATTGTTGGATATGAGTCAGTAGATTGATACTCAGCTGTTCTAGGGTTAAAAGAAATTGGGGGAAATCATAGTAGTACTATGGAATTGAAGATCCCAAAACCGAGCTGATATCAGTAGATTAGTGTGTCGATAGGATTAGTTGATGTATAGGTTAGACTTGATGCAATGCTTATTATTTTTGTCTAAGTCCTGTACGGGGTAGCTGTTGAACTGATCTTCGATCAAGATACTTTTCGTAACCCCACGTCATCGGTGTAATCGCTTGCATTCTTCGTCGCCACCGATATCAAACTCGGTTGAAGATCCCGCATCAGCCGACCGGACCTCGCAGAAGCATTCTCTACAAGCCGATGGTCATCGGTAGAAGAACCAAGGTCAAGCAAGTATACCTTCGCGATCGACCAACCGACTATCGAAGCTCACTTTATCGGTCGGACGACTCACCGAAGAAGACAGAGACTTTCGAGTATCGTATCCGACGTAAAGCGACCCAAAGACTTAAAGTCCCTTCAAAATGTTCAGCCAGAAGACATACGAGGTAGTTTGAACGGTCAACTCGACACTCACCAACTACAAACCTCGACCAATGAGAAGCCAACAACGCTTACCTACTCTACACAAGTAAAGTTTGCTCTCATGAACAGTGCATTAACCGCCTCGCCGCAACAAAGTTGAATAGTGGCCGTTTTCTTTGGACGCTTGTGACACGTGGCATCGTCGTCTCCAACGGACATATGTCACAACTCACAACTATAAATAGAGAAGGATTTGAAGATTTCGAAAAGAGGAATATACGCGAAATCAAGGGATATCATTCAAGCTCACAACGCTCTAGAACCTTCAAGCTTATCCGAGAGACGAACTAGTTTTCATAGAACACTTCTTGTAGTTCATCTCTCACAGAGCACTTTGATCCCTATCTTCTCTAGACTAAGCTCATTGCTAGATTCATAGCTTAGATCCGAAGGAGTTCACATTTAGTGAATTGTTCTTGTTGTAAGAACTCCTTCTCGGTTGGAGAATATTCCCTCCCTTCTAAACTTAGGTTTGGATTGTAAAGTCGCTAAGGACTATAACTTAGAGGGAATTGTCCAAAAAGTACAAGATATCCCCGCCGAGGCTTGCTCGGAATAATCAACAAGTTCTCCCGCCTTGTTCGGGACCGTGGACGTAGGATCTTGCGTATCCGAACCACGTTAAATCGCTTGTGTTCATTTCTTGTTTTATTGCATTGCATTCAACCGACTTGAAAATCATAAGTTTGCATAAAACGTATTTTATAAAGTGCTGTACCAAAAGATTTAACTTGCAAAAACGCGTTTTCAAAAGAGACGACTCGGGCCTAACACTTATCCGCACTACGGTCTCCGACCGAGTTTCGTAATACCGACATCGGTCCGCAGAAGAGCTCGGAAGCCGACTCACTTTGACCCCAGTGATCGAAGGCTTACTTCGCACTCGTTCATCGGTTGCAAACATCGACTTGACTGACCTTCACCGAGAAAAAGAAACGAGCTCGGGTGTATTCACCCCCCCCCCTCTACACACCGACTTTTCGTCTCCGGACCAACAAACACTTTTGGTTAAAAGAAGTGGACCATGTTTACCACACGTCAATACTCTT